>CM061062.1:85000-1285000 GCA_030762895.1 Sophora flavescens
AAGAAGAAGAAGAAGAAGAAGAAGAAGGAGAAGGAGAAGGAGAAGGAGAAGGAGAAGAAATCCGAGTTCACCAACATGTAATTTTTGAAATTGGTTCTCTTTATATACACATGTAAAAATCTCAAATCTTCAAGCAAACTTTATTTATACTTTAGTATTAACCCAGAAAACTTTATAACAGTTTTAACTTTCAAAATCATATTTAAAATCACCATGCAACCAGCTATGTACATATTTTCGCAGACAGAATTTGGTTCCACTTTGACAGGTGTTTTGACCTAGTAAATCTTATCCAAATACTTAAATATTATATATCAAATTAAAGCCCCATAAGTCTTATTTTCATATATATATATATATATATATATATATATAGTTTTCAGAAACACGTTTTGTATAAAACGTTATGGGCTTACGAATAAATGTATATCATGCTGTCAGAATTACATTTTACCCATGTTTATCCATACCAAGTCATTTTCTTCACTCCAGCATCATCCTAAAGCCATAAAACCAACATGCAAGGGTCTTAAACCCTCAAAAACGTACATGCAAACATATATCAACCAACAATAGTAACTACTATTATCAAATAATTGTTCAAACAAAGAGTTGTGATAGGATCTTTAAGTCAAGTATGTGAGAATCTAACAAAAACATCTACTTTGCTCCACATAGGGTTTTCGGCCATTTGAAAAATTCTTTTGTGACATGCAAGTGCTTAAAATGATAGTAGAGATGAGTATAAGTGTATGAAAATTAATTCCATGCTCAAAAGACTTTTCTAAAGATTTTTATTAAAAATTTTTAGTTAAAATTATAAACATGCAAAATAAGAAATGTGGCATGCATGTTGATGAAAAAGAGATTTATGAGGAAATAAAGAGCAAGAGATGAAAGTTATACCCTTAGATGATGAAGAATGAAGAGAAATGATCTACAAGAAGCTAAAAAAAAAATTGACAGCTTTGAGGATGTAGTGGTATTTTGAGTGTATCTCACGATCTACTCGTCCAAAAATTATAAACTTGGGTTTGTTGGAAAGTCAAGAAATATAGGCACAACTTTGTTGTTGAAGGTGTGGCTTGATTCGGAATATAACAGGGGAAAAAAGGGTCTTCTTTCTGTTGTTCTTGTGTGATGCTGAGGATTTTGAACTGTTTATGTGTCCTGGTCATATCTCCTAGTATGTATACTTATCTGTTTTTGATGATCTTTAGCTTGTTAGAAATAAGAGAGGAAGAGGAATAACTTTCATGTAGCAAGTTTTTCGAGTTTCAGAATAGAAGAGGGTCAAAATTTTGGTATGAGTTCGGTGAGCAAATGAGTGTGTGAGTGAATGATTTGGAGAGGAAATGGAGAAAGTGATGAAAGGAGAATAGAAGAGGTATTTATAGAGAAATGAGGGGAGGGGGGCACTACTTGGGCAAGAAGGAAGAGTGGGATTTAAAAAAAAAAATTCATTCAATTTAAAATTAAATGAAGCCAAATTTTTAAATAGAAAAAAAGAAAAAAAATGGCTTTCTTGCAAAGTGTAATAAAATTATGAATGGCCATAAATAAAAACACTATGCACATCAATCTCAAGTCTGCTTCACATCATGACTCTAAAATTATGCACCAAAAATTATTTAAATAAAACTCTCTTTATTTTTAAATATTTTATGGGTTTCTTGTAAATTGAATGTAATAATTTGATGTAAGGTTATGATGGTGTGATTTGATTGCAATACTATTCAAAATCACATCAAAACTATTCAAAACTGTACCAAAAATAATTTTTATAAAAGTTCTTGTCCCGGTTCCATTACTTTCTTGATCGTAAAAACCGATCGTATTTTACCTCGTTAATTTTCCTCCCGAAAATTTCATATCAGAAGAAATAATTTCTAAAATCATGGAATTAGTTAAAAATTGAGTTATAAAAATTAAAATATTATTTTGCATAAAGAAAATTGTTTTTTGGGTCAGTAGAGTTTTACTAACAGTGAAAAACTCGTACTAGAAACGTTTGAAATTTTTTAACGAAAATTTAACTGCACTTCACTAAAATAATTCATGAGAATGAAATTTGGTTTATTAAAATAATTCTTCATTGATTATAATAATAACACACCATTATCCACATAATCACAGATTATGTCAAAGTAGAAAAATTGGGGTGTTACATTACCACCCCCTAATTAAAAATAAATTTCGTCCTCGAAATTTCTTGACCCCAAGTTAGACAGGATCTTGTATCCCAAGATCCTATATTGTATTTTTCATCACATACCACTCTCCTATCGATAGCCTCATGACACAATTTACCCCCAATCGTAACTTAATAACGAAGTTCACGCTTATCCTTCGTTCTTCTTATCCGCGACATAAAATTGCTTATCCTCAACTTTTACACCATGTACTTAACAGATTCATCTTAATCTCTCACACGTAAAGATATAATTTAAAACCTAATCTCCTCTTCCTTAATACTTATCCATTTGGAAAAATTTTCCTCCGACCTTCTTAACTATTATCTTTAACACCAAGATTTAAACTAAGATTCTCACTTCTCTTATAGCATACATATCAGTTCCTATCCAAAATTCTATGTCGCATTTCAGTCGCTTCATTCTTCTTATTGCTAAATCCAGAACATAATTCATCTCTATGTCGTTCTCCTTCATCCTCGAAATTTTCTACCATCAGATTATATCCACTATTCATGACTTTAAATCTTAGTTCCTCCCACAAGAAGGACAAAATCAAAACTTAGTCACTTCTATTCTCAATTACTAGTCCATTAGAAAAAGAGCCTTCCACACATCTAACTCCCATAGTTATTGTCAAAATAATACTGTCATTACCCTAACATACATCAACTTATTACTTAAGGTATACATCTGTAATCTTAGCTCCTCTGATCCTAATATAATTTTCCAGACTCTATCAAAATCACATACCTCAAGTCTTTAATCAAAACATCGTAATACTTCTTAAGGTAAACTGAAATAAAAAAGAAACCTTGTTGGGTAGGATTATCTAACTCATCAATTCTAATCTTTTTCAGAAACTTAATTTCCACCAGAGTTTATCCCCCTCGTTCGAATTCACTTGAGTGGAATTATTATTCACCTTATGTTCATAACACACACATCAGTTCCTATTCAAGATATACCATCATAGTCTTAGTTTTTCCGTTGAACATATTCTACTATTCCAAACTATATCATAATCATACATTTCAATCTTAAAGAACATGATTATACTCTCTCATGTAACTACAATCAAAAATAGATTACCTCGATTTGAATTATCCAAAATAATAAATCTTGAACTTTTCTTACAACTTAGTTCTACTCAAGAACTCATCTTTACTGCTCCCATTCAGCTTAGAGTAAACTACTATAGACACCTTCTTGTAAATCTTCAAACTCATACCACCAATCTCAACCACAGACATTAATAATTTCCCTACATTCCTTTAATGGTATTTCCGGCTCGCATTTGATTCATAATAATTTCCTCACTTGCTGTTATTGATGATTCACATCTTACTAATCACAACTATACCTTAACAAAACTTTTGTCACTTCTTATTCATCCAGCTAAGGAGGTGATCGTAGTTAAATACTACGTTCACTCCAAACCAACTTTCTAAAGTTCGGATCATTTCTCTAGACTTCTTTTAGTAACATTCTGCCTCAAATCATGATAAAATCCATTGAAATCGTCTTACTTCATGACGTCAAGTTTAGGGTTTCTCACTTGTAAAACAGATCTATTTCTCAATAAAACTTCTACTATAGGAATGATCAAGCTTAGGTGTTAAACCTACTTTCCACTAATCTGCTAAAGATAGATCGTTTCTTACTTGTCCATCGAGTTGAGGGTGATCAGTTGGACTTAGCCTCAACCTGACCCTCCACACTTAGAGCGGACTTTACCGGTGAACATTGGTAAACTTTGGATCTTCATTTGAAAAGATACCTGAAGGTACTCCATGAAGCCTGATCAGTCCTCTGATACATAATTCGGTTAGCATCTCCATTCCATAGTGGATCTTAACGACTGAGAAGGGTGTTGACTTCATCAACCTGCCCACGATCACTCAAATAAAACTCTTGAAGGTACAAGGTAAACCCATGACAACTTTCATTACGATACCAACATCTTTAGCAAGGAAGGTCTCAAACGTCAAACTATCTCTTTTAGTTTAGGAGGCATATTAGTTTTTATCATGACATTGTGCTCCTCAATTAAGCTCTTAGTTTCTATTTCTACTTGCTTTCTCTTGACCAACCTTTGTAGGAAAGGTATTGGGGGTTGGTAAGGTGGTGGGGGGACATACTTTGGCTCTATCTCTTCATCTTCGCTCATGTCTTCCTCACATTCCACATCCTTTTCAGCTACCCCAAGCTTATCATCCCTTAAGTATATAGCATTACAATGTTCATTGGGATTAACTTCGAGTTGTCCCGGAAACGTACCCTTAGGTCTAGAGTATGTACTAGCTTATTGGGCAATCTGAGTTTCTAACATCTTTTTATGAATGGCTAAGTTATCTACCTTAGATGCTAACTCTTTTATTGCCTTATTGACTGGCCTACCTTGTTGCCTAAACTCTTCATTTTGTTTTATTTGAGTTTCAACAAAACTTTCCAAAAGAGACTCAAGTTTAGACTTTTGTACCTGAGGATACCCCGATGGGGGTTTCCTATTACCTTGGCCTTCTTGGAATTCATGGTTCAGCGTGCTGCTGTAGTTCCCGTAGGAGAGGTAAGGGTTGTTCTTCCTTCCTTGGTTGTAAGAATTTGGGGGAACATAGTTTGGCATCTTCGGGTTTGTGTGTCGTAGAAGTTGTGACAAGAGTTCACTTGCTCCCCCGAAGCGCCGGATCCATGAACAATACCACGTGGGCACTCCATTATGTCATGTCCCTTCATTCGAAAAATCTCACAAACAATATTAGTAGCACATATTGAACTCACATTAGCCTTTTCAAGCTGATCAAAACGTTTATTCAGTGAGTCAATTTTAGACATAATGAGATATGTGCAATTCATTTCAAACTTACCCCCCGAGATCTCTTTTGGGTTATTACCTCTTTCCAAGCCCCATTGGTGGTAGTTGGTGGCTACGTTTTCAATGATGTTGAATGCTTCGATCAGAGGTCTGTTCATAATGGCTGCACCAGCTGCGGAGTCAAGTGACACCTTCGAAGAGTAATCCAATCTGTTGTAGAAGGTGTGCACTAACAACCACCTCTCGAGTCCATGATGTGGGCAAGACTCCAGCAATCCCTTGTAGCGATCCCAAGCTTCGGATAAGCATTCTCCGTCCTTTTGGAAGAAGCCGGTGATCTGAGTTCGTAGGTAGGCCGTCTTGGATGGAGGGAAGAATTTCTCCAAGAATGCCTGCTCTAGTTGGTCCCAAGTTGACAAGGTATTAGCGGGCACTTGCTTCAACCAAGCTTTTGCCTTTCCAGTAAGAGAGGAGGGGAACAACCTCAAACGAATAGCATCAACCAGGGCGCCTTGAATTCCGACTGCATCGGTGAACTCCAAGAATGTCTCCACATGATCAGTCGGGTCCTCCGAGGGCAATCCTCCTAATTGATGTTGCCTAATCATGCTAATTAGCATAGGCGGTATAGTGTAGTTCTCCGCCTCGATTTCTGGACTAGCCATCCCAGTTCGCAAACCCCTAGCATTTGGGGTTGCGTAGTCCTTCAATGGTTTCGTATCCGGTAGATTCGTCATGAGTGGAATGGGAATCAACCTCTCCCTCTCTCTTTGTAGTCTCCTACGTCTATGAAAGGTTCTTTCGACTTCGGGGTCGACCTCACTAAGGTTTCCAAGACTTAGTGATCTTTGCATAAAAGAGAAAACACAGAGAGATAGATGCTAAAAAAAAGATAAATAAATATATATATATATATATATATATATATATATATATATAAATTAAATAAAAAGAAAAGGTCCGGAAAAATCAATTTAAAAATTAAATTGAGATTTGAGGAAGCACAGTCCCCGGCAACGGCGCCAAAAACTTGATGTCGTGCGATCCGGCAAGTGTACCGGATTCGTCGCCAAGTAATAAAAAGATATCAATCCCACAAAGACCATGATCTCAAATCACAACTAATTATCAAATCGATTAAACTGGACTGTATAAAAAAGGATTTTGAAAAGGTTTTGATTTTTGAAATAAGAATAAAGTAACAATCAAATTCAATATCGCAATTAAACAAAACAGGAAAGCAATTTCAAATTGGGGGTCTTTCAAATTCAAAGGGATTCCCAAGAATTTGGGTTACCAACAAGATTGTTTATGTTACTAAATTGACTACTCCTTGTTAATTATCAAAAATTGCTTTGAAGGCGAATTTATCCTCAAATAGTTAATGCTCTCTCTCGGGTTACAAAAACCGTGCCCAATTAAACCAACCCCTACTCTCGTGGTAGTCGAATTTAGATTGGACCCTTTACGTTTCGTGACAATTCGTTAATCCTCGAAGGACCGCTTCTAACTCTCGTGATTTAAGTCCTAAGTCTGATTCTATAGATCCGATACCTAAGTTCACCGCTAGGTTCCTACTTAGAATATCTACGACACGCAAATAAGTGGCCACCGAATTTACGAGTAATTAAAACAATAGAAATCAGATCTAAAGCAAAATCGAAATTAACAAAGATAAGACATCAATTCATAACATAAAAACATTAATGAAAACTAAGAGGAGGAGGAGGAGGAGGTGAAGAAGAAGAAGAAGAAGAAGAAGAAGAAGAAGAAGAAGAAGAAGAAGAAGTCCTAAAAATTTGCCTAAGTGTAGCAGCCAAAAGTCCTTCCTGAGTCTCTGGCTAGATGCCTTATTTATAGATTAGGGAAGTTTGAATCCCAATCTAACACAAATTCAGGTCAAAATCGGTTGCTTCAGATCCAAGTAATGCACGTCACGGCCGTGAAGGCCATCACGGCCAGGCCGTGACGGATTCTGCCTTGTGCGTTTCTTCAGTGATTGGTCTGTCACGGTTGTGATGCTCATTACGGCTAGGTCGTGATCAGTTCTGCCTGTGAGGGTCTGGTTCTGCTGACATGTCACGGCCGTGATGGGCATCACGGCTAGGCCGTGACCAGTTCTGACTTCAGTCTTCTTTCTTTTTAGCTCTGCTTGATGATGGCCGTGATGGTCATCACGGCTAGGCCGTGTTGGGCTCTGTTTGACTCATTTTCTTCACTTTTCAAGTCCCATCTTCATCCAAGCCCCATCGTTGTTGATCCGAGCATTTAATCCTTAATTTCTGCAAAACAACACCACAAAACCGCCTTACCCGTTCCAAGGTAAAAACTAACAAAAATCAAATTAAAAATGCCTAACCTATATGAAAATGCATGCAATATGATAAGCAAATATAAGGTGAAATCACACTCATCATTATGCTAAGTAAAATGTGTCTTAATCCTTTAACCATAAGAACATTAGATATAGAGGGAAGAGGGGGTTTACCACCAATAATACCAATTCCTATAAGTTTTCCTTTCTGATTCCCTCCAAAGGCAACGTGTCCTCCTTTCTTAAGTTGGAGGTCTAGGAACATAGACCTTTCTCCTGTCATATGACGCGAGCAACCACTGTCCAGGTACCAGCAATGGTGTTTTCTTTGTCCTGTTGAGGACATCTACAACAAAAATTATTTGATTTTTAGGTACCCATATTTTTCTGGGTCCTTTTCTATTACTTCTAGGAGTCTGTGAAGACTTCCTTCTCTTCTTATGGATACACTTAGACATAACATGTCCAGTTTTTCCATAGAAGTTACAGACAGGTGTAGACTTGGTTACGGTTGACTTAACAGATACTGTAGAAGCTTTAGTTGATACTTTATGATGTGTCTGATGGACATATCCAATACCTTCTTTCTTAAGAGAGTGCCTCTGACAGTCAAGTAGTGTAGTCAGATTATCTCTACCATTAACAAATTTGGCAAGATCAGAAGTGAGCTCTTCCATTTTCTATTTAAGTTTTTCAACTTCTTCAGATGGTGATGTTTCACTTGAGATCTTAGCTTCATTAGACTTTTCAGTCTTCTGCTCACTGTTCTCTTTAGCCAGCTTCTCACACTCTTGAGAATTCTGTTTATGCTCATTGATGAGCTCTACATACTCTCTCTTGAGGGATTTGAAGGCCTTAGATAAGCAGTTGGATTCCTCCAGCAACTCCTTATAGGCGTCAAGTAATTCCTCATAGTCAGGATGTACCTCATCGTCTGAGTCTGAGTCAGTGTTGGCCATCAAACAGAGATTGTCTTCTTCCTCTGTTTCTTCATCAGAAGATGTTGACTCCAGATCCTCCAAAGTAGCCATCATTCCTTTCTTCTTATTATTGAAGAATTTCTTAAAAGGGGCCTTCTTGATTTGAGGACATTTAGCCTTGATATGACCAGGCTTCTTGTACTCATAGCAGACAATTGGACTTTTGTCTGTTGGAGTGGATTCTTTGAAGTTCTTGTCCTTGTTGAACCTTCTTAATGGCTTATCCCTCTTGAACTTATTTTTTTGCAAGAGAAGCTTTATCTTCCTGGTCAGGAGAGACAATTCTTCATCACTTTCAGAATCCTCAGGTTCAGACAGGTCAGCATCACTGGATGACTCGTCTGCCTTTAGAGCCTTGGAAGCTTTTGCTGACTTTTGATAAGCTTTCAGAGCAATTGACTTGCTCTTCTTTGGTGCAACTTCATCTCCAAGTTCTTGCTCATGAACAGTGAGTGTTCCAAGAAGTTCATCCATCACTACAAAAAAAAAGGTTATTTAGCGACCGAAAATAGTGACCGAATTTGTTGTTTGCTGTTTGCGACCAAAATGGTGACCGATTGTAGGATCTAAATCAAACACTGATTTGAGTTGATATTGCGACCGAAATAGAGCGTAGCAGAGTTATCGGTCTCTATTTCGGTCGTAAAATAAAAGAAAGTAAAATTCAAAAATTTGACTTTTTAGCGACCGAAATGGCGACCGAGTTAAATGCAACGGTTAAATTTTATTTATCTTTGCGACCGAAATTAAATCGGTTGCTAAACGGTGCATAAAAAATTAAAATAGAGCGTGTTAGCGACCGAATTTTAAATCGATCGCTAAATTTATGAATTCAAATTTCAAATTAACCCATTTAGCGACCGATTTAGCGACCGAATAATTCGGTCGCTAAAACTAAAATCCCTAAATCGCGATTTCCTTCCTCTCTTCCCCCATTTCTCTCTTTTCTTCTCTTCTCTCTCACACGCAGCGGCACAGCACCTCCTCTCCAGCCACCACCTCCTCTCCGGCCACCACCTCCTCCACACGGTAAGCATACATCTCTCTCTCCCTCTCCTTCTCTCCTTCCCTCTCTCACTCGCGTCTCTCTCTCCCTCTCCTTCTCTCCTTCTCTCTGTCACTCACGTCTCTCTCTCCCTCTCCTTCTTTCCTTCTCTCTCTCACTCGCATCTCTCTATCCCTCTGTCTCTCTCTCTTTACAGGTTTTGCACGGTTTACAGGCTCTGTTTGCAGGTTTTACGTGGCTGAGAGAGCACCCTCTTGGGCCACCGCACCGCTGTATCTGCAACTGTGAAGGGTAGGTTATATTGGTTGAACCTTTGATCTATGTGATGTTGCCTGTTGATGATTGAAGCTGTTAAGCATTGAAAATTAGATTTTCTGTTCTCTGTTACTTGCTAAACTGTTTGGTATTGATCAAATGGGTAAAGTTTGAGGATTATTGTCTTGTTTAAACAGTATGATAGGTGTTGAGGGTAATGATAGCAGGGTGTTTGATGAAAAGCCTGAATTACCATGATTTGTAAAGTATATATTTTTGCTAGGTGGTGCAGGTATTGATTGGTTTTTAATTGTACTTTAAAATTGCTTGCTTTATGACTACTTGAGTTCTGGTATTTTAGTGCTTATAGGATCATTATACTTCTGCCACCTTTTTGCATATATCCAATTGGTTCTAATCTGGTTTTGTTTCTACTTTTTAAATCCCTCTTTTGGTGTAGCTAAAGGTAAATAATATTTTTGTGATGTTAAAAATGAAAATAACTTAACTGAATGATCATTGTTTTAATTTGATTGACCTTTTATGATATTTATGCTATGGTTATTGCCTAAGAGGATTTTTGTTTTCGCAAGTCATCTTGGTGAACATGCTACGCGGGTTTGCCTCATGTGTATTTCTCCATTTTACCACTTTTCTTTTTATTACTTCTTTTATTTTACCTCTCTGTTTAGGGTTCCTGCACTATCAGTTCCCCACACTCTCTTCCCTTCCATTCACGCCACCTGCACACAGCACACTTTGGGCACACTTATATAAGTTGTTGAAGTACATAACATACCTTTTTTTTTATTGCTTTGCCACTAAAACAATGCCCGGCTTAAACAAGCTATGGTACTGATATGTAATGAAAATGTTTTGTTTATACTTTCATGAGTGGCAAGTGTGCAAGTAGGTCAATGATTTCCAAGTTTATACTTTTATCACAAGAGCCTTTGATGATGTTATTATTTTTTCGTACAGTTTTCTTTGTCGATTGACAACCGCTCTAGTCGTCACCCGTTTTCACTATTTGCTTGGAGTTGAGGTAGGTCAAATACTCTATCTTTTTCTTTGTTTCTAGTGGTGCTTGAAGACTTTGAATTGATTTGTTGATTGTTAGTGAAGAGCTGAGCTCAATAGGATTCTGGTTGTGTGCTGGTAGATTAGAAATGATGCATGTGGTTGCAATTGAATATGTTGTTTGTTAGTGGAGAGCTGAGCTCAATAGGATACTGGTTGTGTGTTGGTAGATTAAAATTGATGCATGTAGTTGTAAACTTTATATGTTGTTTGTTAGTGGAGAGCAGAGCTCAATAGGATGGATGTGTCAATTCTATGCCTTGATTGCCATTAGTGGAGAGCGGAGCTCAATAGGATGTGATCCTATCAAAAAGGCGGGATGCTTGTTGTGTGTTGCTAATTTAGAAGTTATGCATGTGTTTGACAATTATGTGTTACTTGTTAGTGGAGAGCAGAGCTCAATAGGATGTTTGCTACTATATTTTATCTAAGTTTGTATTGAAATATGCTTCAATATATATTTGTTGAAGTATGCTGCAATCCTTATAAGTCAATGGTTTTATTTTTTGCTAGAGTTAATTATTAAGCTGCGAAAGCCTTAGTTTCCTATTTGAGATTCAATATTAATGAGCATGCGTACCTTCTCAAGGCATGCATGCTTATTCAATATTTTGGATGTGCTTGAAGGATTCTTGAAATTTGAGGTTTTTCTTTAATTCTGCCTTAAGGTCAAGGTCTTGGATAATGAAGGATTAAGTATATGGTTAGATAAAATGAAGGGTGGGGCACAATTTGCCAGGCACATGGCGTGCTGTCATCATTCAAATATTTTTCACATTAGAAAGCAACTCTGTACACAATATTATGAAAGCAACTCTGGTTTTCTACTCATTTGCTTCACTAGGCAATGGATCTTTCCAGAAATAGTTGTTGATGACCATCCTTACTAGGTTATCTAGGCATTTCCAGTAGGAAAAGTCCTCTCTATGACCATCCTTCAAAACGACGTAAAAGCATCTGCTTTCCTGAAAACTACTATGTTTGCTAATCTGTAAAGTTGCATGTGAAGTTGCATTTCTTTGTTCTATTTTAACATGCTAGTATGCTACATGGATCTTTCCATCTTTTCTTATTATCACTTGATGAAGTTTAGACATATGACTTATTTTCCTTATCGTTTTATCAGAAAATGGATCCGACTAAATGTTTTGAGACAGCCATCCATTTAGACCAGTGCATGATCTCATCAACTTAAGAATAACGATCGGATTCACGTAATGATGGTTAAGGCATAAACTAATCATTACTAAATTGTTCTTGTGTATTTGCAGGATTTGATTTCAATCCCGCGATCATTCTACCGTCGTTGGGGAAACGGAATACCGCATGTTGTGACTATTGAAGACAACTGCGGAAATCTATTCAATGGGAATATAGTAATTCATGAGGATCGCCCATATTTTCAACAGACACAAATGGTATCAGGGAGTTGTATTTGTTGTCCACTGGTGTATTGGCAAAGTTTAAGTACATTGGGGGTTCTCGCTTCTACATGTTCATCCCTTTGGAAGATTGATGAGTTTTGATATTTTGATTAGTACTTATTGACTGTGGTGTGTTTTTATGTTTTGATCGTTAATTAGTACATTATTAAACTTTTTTTTATAAACAATTATTAAACTTGCGTTAATTAATGTATGTGTTTTCTTGATCATATTGACTGTGGTGTTTTGGATCGTTAGTACATCATATTTACGTTTTCTATTTATTCAAAAAAAAATATTGGTGAATTTTGTTTATATCAGAAATTAAAAATCAATGGGGTAATAGTTGAAAAACAAAATTTGGTCGGTAGGATTAAGTTACAGGAAAATTTTTATAAAAAAAATTCAAAATTTGAGACCGAAATAGCGACCGAATATCAGTCACCAAATTTGGTTATCGGAGCATGCGACCAACTATACGACGACCGAAATATATAATTTTGTGACCGAAATATCGGTCGCAAATTTGTGACCGAAATACAAATTCGGTCGCTAAACATTTAGCCACCAAGGTTTCTGTTACCCCCTTAATTCGGTCTCTACACAATATAGCAATCAAATTATCATGTTTAGCGACCGAAATCTTCGGTCACTATATAGGCTTTTTTTGTAGTGTGTAGTCAAGGTAGTGAGATCCTTGGCTTCAGAGATAGCAGTGACCAAAGGTCTCCACTGTTTAGGTAGACTTTTCAGAGTCTTTCCAACCTTCTCAGCATTGGTGTAGACTTTGCCAAGAGATTTTAAACTGTTGACTATAGTTTGAAATCTTCCTATCATTTGAGCGACAGATTCTCCTTCCTCCATGACATACAGTCATACTTACTGACAAGTATGGCAATCTTTAACTCTTTGACTTTGGTTGTTCCTTCATGTGTGACAGCTAAAGTGTCCCATATTTCTTTGGCAGAGTCACAAGCACATACCTTCTCAAACTCCTCAAGACTGAGAGCACAAATGATGTTTTATCTAGCTTTGTGGTTCGGCTCCATTTTGTCTTTTCTGCAGTAGTCCATTGAGCTTTTGGCTTGTCAGTGTCATCATCATTCTTGGGATTGAATTGACCATCTGTATTGACATCCCAGAGATCAGAGCTTGTAGATAGAATGAACAATTGAAATCTATCTTTCCAATAGTTGTAATTTTCTCCATTGAAGTAAGGAGGTCTGGTTAGGGAAGCTCCATCAGTCTGGTGACTTCCACTTGAACTAGCTCCAGCAATCATGTCTATTCTTTAGGACCTTTTACCTCTACACTGTTAGATGCTCAACCCAGAGGCTGAGCTCTGATACCAACTGAAATAGACAACTATAAACACGAGAAGGGGGGTTGAATTGTGTTTATCATAATTTGAACAAAGTTGAAAACTTTTCGCATACAGAAGCTTGGTTCAGACGAGTGGAAAGACACAGGACAGGCAGGTGACCTGTCTGATGAAATTTTAACAGTAACTTAGGCAAACACACCACTTGATAAATGAATAAGAAAACTAAAGCAACTAAAGATTTTATAAGGAAAGAGAGATTGACACAGTTATTTATCCTGGTTCACTCTTCAAAGCAAAGAGCTACGTCCAATCCTTGGCAGCACCAAGTTTTATCCACTATAACTGATCAGGTTACATACTACAAGTATTCTTTACACACCTAGCCTCTTCAGGCTCCAAGATAAGTATTCTTTGCACACCTAGCCTCTTCAGGCTCACTCGGGTTTGTTTGAGAAATTTGGTTTGTAATAAATACAACTTCAGACAGACAGATCTTTCACTAACACTCAAAGAATGGTTTAAATGTAAAGCTTAGGAAAGTCTATGTAATAACTTCAAATGATTGAAGAATACAGAATGAAAGAATGACGATATTAATGCGTAGAGTTATGGCTCTTTAATGCTATATGTATTATCTCCGTCTTCATCTTCAATGACTTCTGTATTTATAGTCTTCAAGCATTTAAGATCCATTAGAGACATTCCCTCAGATGTTGGCTTCAAGCAGAACTTCATTAAATGCAATAAAGTCGTTCTGGGCAGCCATTAATGTAATAGGAACGTTGGTTGTACTCTAACCTAAAGGATCATGGATTTATGCATCGTGAAACAGCCATATCAGAGTTGTGCAGAGAGCTTTTTGTACTTTGCTGAGTACAATTCCCTTTTTGTGTAAGAACCAGAGGTACTAGGGAATAAATCACGTTTGAAGCATTCTTTAACTGGTCTTTGGTTCTGATATCCGAGGTTGCTTGAGAGAGTAACTTCTGACTTTTCTTGATAAGCATGAGACTAAGTAGGAGAGAAGGCTTCGAGTCTCTTTCTGATGGGACATCTCACAAAAGCTTGTTAGGTCCTTGGTTCTTCAACGAGTAACCTCAGACGAGTGTAGGAACTCATGGAGAGACAGGTTGAAGACGCATCTTGAAAGAAGTCAATAATCCAAGTCAGCAGACAGGTTGACTTTCACTTATCCAGACAGGTAGTCACTTATATGAGCAGACAGATGATTTTTACTATTTTAATCTGCACACTAGATAGACAGGTTAGCAACCAATATGAAGGTTAATTAAATCATTAACCAATGTTTAGTTCTCATCAAAACTTAGGGAAATGCATATAAGACATTTTAGAGACTTAATAGAGAAGACCAATTCCTCCCTTCGATCTGAGCTTGCCAAGGAGAAAGGCGATAGGATTAACTTCCAGAAAGTCGCCGAAGCTTCCCAGACTTCTCTTAAAGCTGAGAAGAAAACCACTCGCAAGCTTCAAACCGAGCTGAAGGAGGTCGAGGCCGAGATCATGAAAGAGTATTTTTTTGGGTTCTTTCGAGCTGTTAAGCAGCTTCAATGCTTCAATACCGACGCTGACCTCTCCCGAGCTGACGTGGACAAGGATTTTAACAAGGAGGGTGTTTTTGTTCCCTTGTCCGAGCTCGAGGATGAGGAAGAAGAGGATCAATAGGAAGAGGAGAATGTTGAGGAACATGTTGAAGGAGAAGAGGGCAATGGAGGAAATGGAACTGCAGTGGTGGAGTCCTCTACGATTTCCTCTCCCTGAACTGAAGATATTGTCCGTTCTAATCCTGATGTAGTGAATGTTGAAGAAGGGGTTGTTGCTCATGAGGATGCTCATGAGTAACTTAGGAATTTTTCTTCTTGTTTTTAAAATATTTTGTACCCCTGGCCATGCCCTTTTGTACTATGAATGACAATATTAATGATAATTTTGAGCTTTTGCCAATGTCGTTTACATTTCGGACTTAGAATTTTTAACCAGTGTTTGGATTTAACTTGGTCAATTTCTCTGAGTAACTGGGTTTTCGTTTACCTTTAAGTTTAACATTCCGATTTAAGCTCGGTTAGCTTCCTTAGGCTTTTTGTTTTCCTTTTTAGGCTTGGCATTTAGACTTTAGCTCGGCCAGCCATTTCGGCTCGACATTTTGATTTTAGCTCGGGTTACCTCTTTAGGTTCTTATTTACCTTTTTAGGTTTTATTTACCTTTTTAGGTTTTTTGATTACCTTTTTAGGTTTTTGTTTACCTTTTTAGGTTTTTGATTACCTCTTTAGGTTCTTGATTACCTTTTTAGGTTCGGCTCCTTCGATCTTTGGTCGGTCGATTTTAGCTCGGTGGACCTCTTTAGGCTTTTATTTTCCTTTATATGTTTTTTATTACCTTTTTAGGTTCAGCTCCTTCGACCTCTGCTCGGTCAATTTTAGCTCGGTGAACCTCTTTAGGCTCGACCTTTCTATCTTTGCCGATGAAACAAGTTATGAGAAACATACTAACAAAGGAATGAAATTAACTTCATTTATTTATTTGCTTGGGTGTGCCTCATTAAAACCTTCCTGGCCAAAACCACTTGGGAAAAAGACCAGGGTAAGAAAAAGAGTACATCACCTACTTTACATAACTTTAACTAAAATAAAACCTAAGATGGGAAGTGTTCCAAGTTCTTAGAACACCCTTTCCTGATAACTCTTCAAGCCTATAAGCACCATTTCCTAAATTTTCAACTACTCGGAATGGGCCAGCCCAGTTTGCTGCAAGTTTATCCTCTTTGGAGTCTTTTCTTGCGTCATTTTGCAGTCTCAGTACTAAGTCGCCTTGCACAAATTCCCTTGGCTGCAACCTCGAGTTGTGTTTCCGAGTTACTTTTCGCTTGCATAGTTCTTCTCTGATTTTTTCTTCATCTCGGACCTCTTATACCATGTCAAGCTCAACTTAGATTTCTTCTTCATTCTTGCTTTGGTCACGGTGTTGACGTCTAAAAGAGAGCTCGCCAAGATCAACTGGAATCACTGCATCAGTTCCATAGGTTAGCTTGAATGGTGTTTCCCTCGTCGATGACTGTGGTGAGCAATAGTAAGCCCAGAGGATGCTTGGTAATTCCTCAACCCATGCCCCTTTTGAGCTGCCTAACCTCTTCTTGAGCTCGTTCAAAATAACTTTGTTGGCGGCCTCGGCTTGACCATTTGTTTGTGGATGCTCAACCGAGGTCACATTATGTTTGATTCCGAGGTTGGAGTAGAATTCTTTCAGTCCCTTATCAGTGAATTGCTTTCCATTATTTGTGACAATGGCATAAGGTAGCCCATGTCTGCATATGATGTTTTTCCACACAAAACTCTGAACTTTTTTAGCTGTTATGGTGGCTAATGGTTCAGCTTCAATCCACTTAGTGAAGTAATCTACCCCCACCAGTAAGAACTTGACCTGGATTTTAGCCACAGGGAAAGGACCAACAATGTCCATCCCCCACATAGTAAAAGGCCATGGCGAGAACATGGAATGGAGCTCTTCACCTGGTAATCGCGCAACATTGGCGAATTTCTGACAAGGATCACACTTGTTAGTCCAAGCAACATAGTCTGATATTATGTTCGGCCAATAAAAACCTGCTCACAGGACCCTAGCTTCTAGAGATCGGCCACCTGAATGCATTCCCCAAATTCCTCTATGCATATCATCCATCGCATACTCGGATTTCTCCTTTGTTATGCACTTTAATAAAGGCATGGAAAATTTTCTTCTGTATAAATCTCCATCTCGGATGGTGTAATAACAAGATTTCAGACGAATTTCCTTTGCCTTTTTTGGATCACTTGGCAATTTGTCCGAGGCTAGAAATTCCCAGAACGGTGTCATCCAACCCCGATAATAGTGCTCGGTCATCAATACCTCGGCACTTTTTATGCTCGGCTTAGGGAGATTTTCCTGAATGAATGTCCTTAGCTGGCCAGCTTTTTTGATGGTAGCCAACTTAGACAACAGATCTGCCCTGGAATTTTCCTCACGAGGTATATGTTCAATAGTAAAATTATCAAATTATGAAATTAAACTATTAAATTTACAAATATACGTGGTTAGTTGGGGATCCTTTGTTTGGTAATCTCCAGAGACTTGTCCTGTTACAAGTTGTGAGTCACTTCGGCTTTTTAGCTCCTTGACTCCAACTTCTTTGGCCAACATCAACCCCGCAATGAGGGCTTCATATTCTGCTTGTTTGTTTGAAGCATTGAATCCAAACTTCAAGGATTGCTCCAGGACTAGATCATCTGGACCTTTAAGAATTATTCCAGTCTCGCTTCCTTTCAAGTTAGATGAACCATCAACATACAGAAGCCAAATGAAGGATTCTTAATTCGGCTTTGAAGAGAGCTCGGCAATGAAGTCAGAGAGGCATTGTGCTTTCATCGGTCCCCTCGGTTCATATTGCAAACCAAACTCTGATAACTCCACTAGCCAAGCTATCATTCGTCCTGCTAGATCTGGTTTTCTGAGCACCTGCTTTATTAGATGATCTGTTTTGACTATAACTTGGTGTGACTGGAAATAAGGTCGTAATCTTCGAGCTTCCATGACCAAAGCGAGGGTGAGCTTTTCAATTACTTGATATCGTGTTTCGCATCTTTCAGGATTTGGCTGACATAATACACTGGCATCTGTTGCTTTTCTTCTTCTTGGATGATTACTGCACCGATTGCATAATCGTTAACAGAAAAGTACAAATACAAATCTTTGCGGAGTTGAGTCCGAGTTAGGATTGGAGGAGAAGTTAGGGAAAGTTTCAACACTCCAAAGGCCTTCTCGCACTTGTCGGTCCAAGAGAACTCTTTCGGTTTTTTCAGGAGCTGGAAGAAGGGTCTTGCTTTTTTTTTGCAGACTTTGGGAGAAAACGAGACAGAGAAGCTAATCGGCCGACAACCTTTGAATTTCTTTCACATTCTGTGGTCTCCGTATTTCAATGACAGCTTTGCATTTATTAGGATTAGCTTCAATTCCTCTATGTGTTAGCATATATCCCAGGAACTTTCCTCCTTGTACACCAAAAGAGCATTTTTCAGGATTCAATCTCATATTGTACCTCCTGAGTTGGCCAAAAATTTCCTCCAGGTCGGCAGGGTGTTGCTTTGGGTCATCGGACTTTACCATCATGTCATCAACATAGACTTCCATGTTCTTTTCGATCTGATTGACAAACACTTTGTCCATAAGCCTCTGATATGTTGCACCAGCATTTTTTTTAACCGAAAGGCATTACTCGATAGCAGTAATTAGCCCCATCGGTCGTAAATGCCGTTTTTTCTTCATTTGGGGGGGGGGGGGGGGGGGGATACATCCTTATCTGATTGTAACCTGAATAAGCATTCAAGAAAGTCAAGATTCTGTAGCCTGAAGCTCCGTCCACCAATCTGTCAATGTTGGGAAGAGGATAAGAATCCTTCGGACATGCTTTGTTAAGATCGGTGTAGTCGGTGCATATTCTCCACTTGCCAATGGCCTTTCTTACCAACACAACATTAGCTAACCAAGTGGTGTATTTCACCTCTCTGATGAAATTTGCTTTAATCAACTTGACAGTCTCTTCGGCTACAACTTTTCATCTCTCCTCACCGAGCTTCCTTTTCCTCTAAGCAATAGGCTTGGCTTCAGGACATATAGACAGCTTATGGCACAGAAAATTGGGGTCTATGCCAGGCATATCCGATGTCTTCCAAGCAAACAAGTCGGCATTTTTCTTTAGGACATCTTGGATCTGTTGTTTAAGTATTGGGTCGAGCTGACTGCCAACCTTTGTGCACTGCTCAACTTGGGTTCCCAATTGGAACTTCTCCAAAGACTCTATTCGTTAAGCTCTGGACTCGTACATCTCCATCCTTGGATCCAGTTCGAACATACTGACCGAGCCTACCGAGCTAACTGAACTGACCGAGTTTATCAACTATGCTTTATCTTCTTTAGCATTTTCTGTGATGTCCGGCTCTCAGGTCACCTTCAAACTATCCTCATAGCATTGTCTGGACATCCTCTGGTCAGCTCGGACAACAACTATCTCTCCCGAATCAGCTGAGAATTTCATGGTGAGATGTGGGGTTGAGACAATTGCTCCAAGTTCATTCAGCGTCAGTCTTCCGATGGGGATGTTGTACGATGTGTTGGCCTCCACAATAACATACCTGACTGATATTGTAACATCCCTGGTTGCTCTATGAATTGATGACTGTCCCCACAGACTAACACGGACCTTTTCAGCGTGCTTTGTCCTCACTCACACGCTTCCCAGGAAAACTTCCCAGGAGGTCACCCATCCCATAATTGCTCCAAGTCTAGCACGCTTAACTGTGGAGTTCTTAAGTGATGGGCTCCCGAAAATAAGATGCATCATATTAGTATAGGTAGTACCAATCAATTCATATAAGCCTTCCTCAACTGTACAGTCCCATACCTACACAGTCTCAGGATCCCTCTCATTCGGGTGTGTAATCGATTCATTCATGTGTCCCTCCGCCTAGAAGCCTGCCAGGAGCCGCTCCTTGTCCGTCCCTTCTTGCACCGGCGATCACTCCCTGCCCTCGTCAGCACCCGGGTGTTACATGCCCACCAGCTTCCGCTTGGTTCGTCCCCGAACCACACCGTACTGGGAGAGGTGCCGCTCTGATACCATTTGTAACGTTCCTAACTGCTATATGGATTGACGATTGTCCCCACAGACTAACACGGACCTTTTCAGCGTGCTTTGTCCTCACTCACACGCTTCCCAGGAAAACTTCCCAGGAGGTCACTCATCCCATAATTGCTCAAAGTCTAGCATGCTTAACTATGGAGTTCTTAAGTGATGGGCTCCCGAAAAGAAGATGCATCTTATTAGTATAGGTAGTACCAATCAATTCATATAAGCCTTCCTCAACTGTATAGTCCCATACCTACACAGTCTTAGTATCCCTCTCATTCGGGTGTGTAATCGGTTCATTCATGTGTCCCTCCGCCTAGAAGCCTGCCAGGAGCCGCTCCTTGTTCGTGCCTTCTTGCACCGGTGATCACTCCCCGCCCTCGTCAGCACCCGGGTGTTACAGATATAGTTCGGGCCTGCTTGCCCTCACCAAAAGTTGTTAAGAGGTCAATGTAACCTCGGGTCTTCACCTGCTCGCCAGTGAACCCAACTAACTTGTCCTCCTGTTCTTTTATTAACTTTTCTGGAGTTTTTTTTAAGGTTGCCAAGTATAGAATGTCAGCTGATCTACCCTGATCAACAAGTGTTCGTTTGACCGAGTAATTGGCCAACTCTATCGTTATCACCATCGGGTCATCTTGATTAGGATCCATCCCTTTGAAGTCATCATCTAAGAAAGTAATGGGAGGTCTCGATCTTGTAGCTTTTTCTGACACCGAGTTGACAAATCGGATAGCTTTTACATAACGCCTCCTAGCTAAACTCTTTGTACCTTATCCGGCAAAACCTGCTGAGATAGTATTAATGACTCCTCTGACCCCTCCTTCTGCATCCTCACCAGGAACTCTCTGGTTCTGTACCTGATCTCCATTCTGATTATTACCACACTGGTTTTCATCTCGGTTACGATTATCGTAACCTCGTCGTCGCCGACCATCTTGTCCACCACCAACATCCTCCCAGTGAACGAATAGGTCAAGACGTCCTGCTTGCACCAAGTCCTCTATTTTATCCTGCGCTGTTCTACAATCTTCAGTGGAGTGGCCATAATTTAGATGCCACTTGCACTCTTTAGTTCTGTCAGCTTGGGCAGGAGATTTAGATGGTCGAGGTAAGGTGAGTAACTCGGCGTTGCACACCTCTTGAAGAATGGTTGCTCGAGATCAGTTTAGTGGTGTGTATGACTGGTATCTGGGTTGCTTCTCTGAGAACCCCCTTTCATTGATTTTGAAAGTTTTGGGTGGATTGGCTCCTCTGTCCCTCTCTTTGATCGAGATCGTGCTCTTGTCCTCAAAACCTCTTTCTCTCTTTTTGGACTCTACCATCTCTTCGAGTTCATGAACCCTATGACTCTTTCCTGCAATTATTCAAAGTGTCTCGATGGTTTCCGAGATAAATACTCAAAAAAAGGCCCTGACTTCAAACCGTTCATGACAGTGTGAAGGAAGAGTTCCTAGCTTATATTGGGGATTAAAACTTGCTGGGCACTAAAGCAAGCCATGTAATCTCTAAGTGATTCATTTTTTTCTTGGTTAAAATTCGCGAGCGAGACCGAATGCCTTTTATGCCTTCGGCTCGCTGCAAATTGTGCAGTGAATTTAGCTACTAGCATGTCAAAAGAATCTACTGACTGAGGTGGAAGATTTGTAAGCCAAGTCAAGGCAGGTCCTTGCAAAGTAGTTGGAAAAATTTTGCACATGACGGCTTCCGAATCGGTCACCAAGTAAACAGAAGAAACAAAGAATTCTACATGTTCAGTTGGATCAGTGGTGCCATTAAACTTATCAATATTAAGAGGTTTGAAATGTCTAGGCATGATTACCTCATCAATGTCATCAGTAAAAGGCAACCTCGGTCATCTGTCTCTTACCTTTTCTTTCTGAATAGTCTCCTTGGCACGAGACCTGGCTCCTGAACCCTCAGGCCAAGGTTTAGTCTTGGAAGGTCGGCTCGTATCATGGCGAGAAGGTACATATGAGGGGTCTTTCTGGCTATCCTCGGGTGAAGACTGCTCTTCATCGGAAGGCGTTGCCTATCTTGCCTTTCTCCGAGCTCTTAGTAGCTTTTGATTCTAAGCACGAATCTTCTCGTTTTCCTGACGCAACTGCTTAAGTTGTGCCACAATCTCTCCCAGCTGAGGATTATCTTCATCGAGGGGTGGAGGTGGGGGATTGTCATGGTTCTGGTTAGTGTTTGATACCTCATGATCAACATGGTTCGCACTGTGCGCTCCTCGCCTCGATCCGTTTCGTGTAGTCACCATTAAATTTTCTTACGAAACCGGGGAAAGTTTTTCCTCGGCCCCACGGTGGGCGCCAAATGTTCCTGCCAAGATCCGACTTGTCGGATTCTAGCCGTAGAACGTTGGACCAAGAATGAACATTGTGGTTGTTTTAGATTATGGCTTGACAGAATAAGGTATTCTGGTCCTACGTATCTCAATAGGAATCAAAACCGGATGTAGTTCTATGTTCAACCCTTAGCCATATGGTGAAATCAATCCCTTAATCTTGTATATGATGAATACTAGTGAGCAGGGACTCTTTGATAGTCTCTAAGATCAGCTGGTTCCTCACGTACGCTTAAGGGAGATTCACCCAGGTTAGCAAAAATGAGTCTTTCTCTTAGGGTTCTCCTCTTTTTTTAATAGGATCCCCATATCTCTTAAAGATTATATTTATCTCTTCTTATCTCTTATCTTTTAAGCTAACCTCTTGATATATGATAGATGAGATTTATCTCTTATATTTGAATTCAGGTTGTTAGCTAAGCTTAGGTAAGTGTTATCTTTTAAGCTTATCTTTCATAAATCTTCTGGAGATCAAGTCTCCAAGCTCGGTGGGCGAGCTTATAATCTCGGCCAGTACATGGCGTAGCCTATGTGGATCTATTTGTAATTGGATGTGTGTTCACCATGCTTTGCTGTCATTTTTATTGTGTTTATTTGGTCTTAACATAGTTTCCCGAGTTCTTGAGGTAAGAGATGGTGCTTCTTGAAGAACTGCTACTTTTCACACTATAACACAAGGTATTGTAGTCTTTCTTTTAATGGATGCCCCTGTTCCACTTTTCTCGAAGAACTATTTTTTGAAATTTGAATGGCCGATCTCTTTCTTTTTGTTCTCTTTCTGTCTCATTATTTCTTTATTCTCTTTCTTTTCTCAATATTCCTCCATTTTTTGTTAGTGAGTTTTTAACTAAGTTTCTTAAAATTGCTATCTATGTGAGTGTTTGATGTTATTGACCATCATTGACATAATAAAAAGTGTTGGGGACCGACAAAGCTCACAATATCACTGTATGAATTTCTTTATTTCTTTTCTATGATGTTACTTTCTTTATCGCATAATGAAGTCGGTAGTCAAAAATCAAAATGTGGTAGAAGCCTCTGTTTGTTGGACAATTTTAGGCACATGACAATTTCTTAATTCCATCTGATTCCTAAGTAATAGTGTATTGGAAATATCAAAATTGTATAATTTGTATTGAAACTTTTACTCTAGAAAATATTTAGTGAGTTGATGTTGCTTAGAAATCAATTATAGTGGTTAGTAAGGTTTTAAATTGTGGTTGTAATCGTAGTTGTGGTAGCGTTGCGTTTACCACAATCGCAGATAATAATGGAAAAATGTGACTAATGCAGTTGTAATTACGATCGCGTTCCGATTTCGAAGACCTCCCAAACCAACGTGTTGTGACCTCAATTATGGCCGCGGACCTTTAAAATCCTGGTGGTTAGTCCATTGTGTCTTTATGCTAAACTTATATCCCGACAGATGAATGATTTGTTACATAGCATCTCTTAAGTTAACCATCTTCTATGACCAACCATTCCTGACCAATAGAAAAAAGAGACATTTTTAGAGTATAATCCTTTGATATTCTTAATGTTTGAATCTGGGCACGTAAATTGACAGTAAGTATGATTTGTAGCTATCAGACCATTGAAAGATTTTGCAGACCACTGCCTCGTACCACCATTTACCCCCTTTACCCCATTATTTGTTAGTGATCATATGTAATAGTTCCACTTTGTTGAGTTTGAATAACAAACCCCGTTGAATAAAAGTTAGATTGTGGACAAACAGTAGCATTTTGACCTTGGGAAATAAACGAACACCATAGCACATGAATAGCATACAACTATTGTCTTCCTATAGTTTAGTTTTTACTTCTTACTTCTACCAGAGAAGGAAAAAAAATGGGCTTTCAATGCCATTTTTCCTTTGAGTCCATGTCACTGACGCAACAATCACGGTGTAGTGACGGCACGATGATCTGGTGGATAAGTTAGTACCAATGATCAAATCTATAATATATTAATTAAAGATCCAAATTTCATTATTGAGTTATTTATGACTGACATATGACACTACAGTAATGAGTCTTATGTCAGCACCTTCGTTTTTAAAAAAAAAAATTGTTATAATTTTTTTAAAAAAAACAATTTACCCATTTTTTCCCTGATTTAATTTTATTTAAATATTTTTTTCTAATTTTTTTTATAATTAATTTTATTTTTCTATGTTTTTAAAAATATATTATTTATTACAATTAATTTTTTTAAAATATTTTTTCCTAATTATTTTAAATATTTTTTATAAATAATTTTATTTTCCTAATTTTAATTAAAAAAAATTTGTCGAATTAAATTTTTTTCCCTAATTTACTTTTTTCTTTTTTAGTTTTTTATGATTAATTTTGGTTTTCTAATTTTTTTTAAAAATATATTTGTTTAAATTTTGTTTTTCCAACTTTTTAATATTTTTTTAAATATATATATTTTTCTAATTATTTTAAATATTTTTTTAATGATTAATTTTTTCTAATTTTTTGTAAATATTTTTTCTAATTAATTTTTTTCCTATTTCCTTTTAAATATTTATTTCCCTAATTTTTTTTTTATTTTTTTTCCTAATTTACTTTTTTCTATTTTTTTATAGTTAATTTTTTTTAGATATATTTTTATAATTATTATTTTCATAATTTTTAAAAAAATATATTTTCTTTCAAATTTTTTACATTTTTTTATAATTATTTTTATTTTTCTATTTTTATAAATTATATTTTTTATTACAATTAATTTTTTAAAATTTTTTTTCCTATTTATTTTAAATATTTTTTTAATTAATTTTAATTTCCTAATTTTTTTAAAAATTACTTTTTTTATAATTTTTTTTTCCTAAAACGGGAATCAAGCTCGGGTGAAAAGCATAAATGCAGAGAAACTGTGCCACTGAACCAAAATTACTTAATGATATTCATTCATAAAACATTATATATATACATAGTTTTTTTTTTTGAAGCAATACAGAGTTTAAATTTTAAAAATATATATTTGACAATTGTTAGTGTAGAGATTGTTTATAGTGACATTCAATTATAAATTGGAATACCATTATAAAATATTTGACTCTTATCATCAATCTTTCTTTTAAAACAAAATTATATCATTATGGATTCTTTAAATAAAAAAAGTGAAATACATAACATTAACAAAAAAAAAATCATGCATTCCTTCTAGATGATGAGGAAGAGCTTTTAACTAGCATAATGGATGATTTTGAATACATGATTTGTTGACCTGAATTGTTACACTTTAATTTCTAAAAATGGTTAACTTGCATGTGAAAATAGAAGAAATAAATCAAATTATTTTTTTTAGAGACAAAAACAGTAATATGATAAATAAATATATTTTTTGTGAAAATGTTTATTTTTGCATGGGAAATGAGCAGAAAAAAATCAAATATATTTTCAAGGGAGAATAAAAGTAATAATATGATAATAGATATTTGTTAAAAAATGGTTAACTTGTATGAGAGATAAGAAATAAATTAAATAGATTTTCAACAAAAAAAATAAAAATAATATAACAGATAAATTTATCTTTTTAGAAATCGGTTCACTTGCACGTGAAAGAGAGAAGAATTAAATCAATTTGATTTTCAAGAGAGAATAAAGAAATAAATATGATAGATAAATATATTTTCTAAGAATTGTTCACTTGCACGGGTAGAATATGATAAATAAATCAAATAAACTTTTAAGAGAGAATACAATATATATGGTTGATTAATATATTTTCTTAAAATGATTAACTTGCACAGGAATAGAGGAGAAGTAAATCAAATAGATTTTCAATAGAGATAAAAATAATAATATGATGTACTAATATATTTTCTAAAAATGGTAATATTGCATGAGAAAAGAAAAGAAATAAATCAAATAGATTTTCAAGAGAGAAGAAAAAATATTAAGATACATAAATACATTTTCTAAAAACGATTAATCTGTACCAAGAAAAGATTAAAAGTAATGTTGATTCATGAAAAATAGAACATGAAATTAATTGATATGCATTGAGAAGTTCTATTTAACTTCGAACATGAAGGTTTATTTCACTTATTTTTCTGTAAAAATAATGTTGATTTTTGAAAGTGGATTCATGATTTAAGGGGAAGATTTTATCCTTTTTTTTTTTTTGCTTTTTGGTTGTGTGGTGTGTTACCGGGAAGATTTTAAGCTTAACTTTAGCTTATAGATACTTTTTATATTGACTATTTGACAAATAATTAATAGGAATAACGCTCCATAATCAAATCAATGTTACTTTAATTGCCTTCTGATGTTTTGAGATTGAAATCATGAGCATAACCTCCTCTGACTTTGACAAGTACAAAGCCTTTTCTCTTTTTCCTTATTTTACATTTTATTTTTGTTGGGAGGGGGTGGTTAAATATAGGAAACAAAAGCCGAAAGTAAAAGATGGTATATTAACACAAATATAATAGGTAATGGGTAATTATATGTTATGTCAATTAATTGGATTATAATCAGAATTTTGATCTTTACGTTTTTTGTATGATCATTAAATCTCCTACTCCATTAGATAAAATGACTTTATTATTATTTTTATTTAAATATTATAACTATTAATATATAATAATTATCCTTCATCTTTATTTGTATATATTTATATTGAAAATTAATATCCTTCATTTTTGAGAAGTTCTATTTAACTTCGAAAATGAAGGCTTTTTTCACTTATTCTTTGTAAAAATATTGTTGATTTTTGAAAGTGGATTCATGGTTCAAGGGGAAGATTTTATCCTTTTTTTTCTGCTTTTTGGTTGTGTGGTGTGTTACTGGGAAGATTTTATCCTTAACATTAGTTTATCGATACTTTTTATATTGACTATTTGACAAATCATTAATAGGAATAGTGCTCCATAACCAAATCAACATTATTTTGCCTTCTGATGTTTTGAGATTGAAATCATGAGCATAAGCTCCTCTGACTTTGACGAGTCCAAAGCCTTTTCTCTTTTTCCTTATTTAACTTTTTATTTTTTTGTTGGGAGGGGGTGGTTAAATATAGGAAACAAAAGACGAAAGTAAAAGATGGTATATTAACACAAATATAATAGGTAATGGGTAATTATATGTTATGTCAATTAATTGGCTTATAATCAGAATTTTGATCTTTACGTTTTTTGTATGATCATTAAATCTCCTACTCCATTAGATAAAATGACTTTATTATTATTTTTATTTAAATATTATAACTATTAATATATAATAATTATCCTTCATCTTTATTTGTATATATTTATAGTGAAAATTAATATCCATTTTGTAAAAATATATTAAAATAAATTTTTTTTGTTAAGTAATATATTAAATAAAGAGTTTAACTACTATATACTAACAGTGTAAAGTTTTTTACATTGCAACCAATCAAAAATTATGATATGAATGACTTTTAACATCGTTAGGGTGTGAGTAAAAAAAACAAATTTGTGTAAAAATTAATTGTTGTTGTTGTAATTTTTTTATATCCGTAACACCCAATATGAGTCTTTACTTCAAATTATATTACCATATAGGTAACTTTGTATCAAGCTTCAATAAAGTCAAGGCTCGATATCAGATGGGGGTGCTCTTCTTTAAATGAAATTTAAAATAACAAACATTAAAAAAAGATAAACATATATAAAGATTTTAAAATGAAATTTATATATCTACATATTTATAATTAAATACACTATAGTCTGTGAAATTAATTTATATACACTACACATTTTATAAAACTTTATGAATTTATTTATTTATCATCTAAAATATAAAATTGATACTTTTTTTGATAGAAAAATAAAGTTATTACTTAAATTCATTTCTCATTGAAAATATATCAAGTAAAGATGAAAATAATATTAAAAAAATGTTCTAAACTTAAATATTATTAATAGATAATAAATGATAGTAATTAGTTCATAATTTTTAATATATTATATTAATTGTTTTTATATTTAAATAACTTAAAATTAAATATTAAAAAAACATATTATAAAAAGTGCGCGTGCGTCTCGTACGGGCAACTACACTACTAATAATTAATTTTTTCTAATTTTTTGTAAATATTTTTTTCTAATTAATTTTATTCCTATTTTCTTTTAAATATTTTTTTCCTAATTATTTTTTTTTTAAATTTTGTTTTCCTAATTTAATTTTTTCTATTTTTTTATAATTAATTTTTTTCCTGATTTGTTTTAGATATCTTTTTTCTAATTATTTTTTTCCTAATTTTTTTTAAATATTTTTTTCTAATTTTTTTATTTTTTTATAATTACTTTTATTTTTCAATTTTTAAAAATTATATTTTTTATTAAAATTACTTTGTTTAAATATTTTTTCCTATTTATTTTAAATATTTTTTTATAATTAATTTTAATTTCCTAATTTTTTTAAAAATTACTTTTTCTATTTTTTTTCCTAGAACGGGAATCGAGCTTGGGTGAGAAGCATCAATGCAGAGAATCTGCATCACTAGACCAAAATTACTTAATGGTATTCATTCATAAAAAATATATACATAGTTTTTTTTGAAGCAATATATATACATAGTTTAAATTTTAAAAAAATATATTTGACAACAGTTAGTGTAGAGATTGTTTATAGTGACATTCAATTATAAATTGGAATACCATTATAAAATATTTGACTCTTATCATCAATCTTTCTTTTAAAACAAAATTATATCATTATGGATTCTTTAAATAAAAAAAGTGAAATACATAACATTAACAAAAAAAATCATGCATTCCTTCTAGACGATGAGGAAGTGCTTTTAACTAGCATAATGGATGATTTTGAATACATGATTTGTTGACTTGAATTGTTACACTCTAATTTCTAAAAATGATTAACTTGCATATGAAAATAGGAGAAATAAATCAAATTATTTTTTTTAGAGACGAAAACAGTAATATGATAAATAAATATATTTTTTGTGAAAATGTTTATTTTTGCATGGGAAATGAGCAGAAAAAAAATCAAATATATTTTCAAGGGAGAATAAAAGTAATAATATGATAGATAGATATTTGTTAAAAAATGGTTAACTTGCATGAGAGATAACAAATAAATCAAATAGATTTTCAACAAAAAAAAAAGAAAAATAATATAACAGATAAATTTATCTTTCTAGAAATTGGTTCACTTGCACGTGAAAAAGAGAAGAATTAAATCAATTTGATTTTCAAGAGAGAATAAAGAAATGAATATGATAGATAAATATATTTTCTAAGAATTGTTCACTTGCACGGGAACAATATGAGAAATAAATCAAATAAACTTTTAAGAGAGAAGAAAATATATATGGTTGATTAATATATTTTCTTAAAATGATTAACTTGCACAGGAATAGAGGAGAAGTAAATCAAATATATTTTCAATAGAGATAAAAATAATAATATGATGTATTAATATATTTTTTAAAAATGGTTAAATTACATGGGAAAAGAAAAGAAATAAATCAAATAGATTTTCAAGAGAGAAGAAAAAAAATATTAAGATACATAAATACATTTTCTAAAAACGATTAATCTGTACCAAGAAAAGATTAAAAGTAATGTTGATTCATTAAAAATAGAACATGAAATTAATTGATATGCATTGAGAAGTTCTATTTAACTTCGAACATGAAGGCTTCTTTCACTTATTTTTCTGTAAAAATAATGTTGATTTTTGAAAGTGGATTCATTGTTTAAGGGGAAGATTTCATCCTTTTTTTTTTTTTTTTGCTTTTTGGTTGTGTGGTGTGTTACTGGGAAGATTTTATCCTTAACTTTAGTTTATAGATATTTTTTATATTGACTATTTGACAAATCATTAATAGTATAGCGCTCCATAATCAAATCAACGTTACTTTGCCTTCTGATGTTTTGAGATTGAAATCATGAGCATAACCTCCTATGACTTTGACGAGTACAAAGCCTTTTCTCCTTTTCCTTATTTTACTTTTATTTTTGTTAGGAGGGGGTGGTTATGTGACACCCTAACTCGGGTCATCACATGGTTACCCATTTGCGGAAATAAAACTTAACTTGCTGGTTACTTTCGGAAAATAATGTTTTCTCAATGGTTATCTTTTCAAAATATGGTGATAATTTTTTTTCTTCTTTTTAACCTCATAACAACAACAAGGTAATCAAATCACACTTAAATACATAATGTATATAAGTCATACAACTATACTGCCTCATATATTTTCACACCTAGATCATTATCAGTTTAGTTCATTCTCAAAACATAATATAACATAATAAGACCTAAACTGGTAATAACTAACAGACACTATAATCGATAGAAGCAGCAACAGCATGCTCCGAACTAGACAGCCTTCTTCTTCTTGTAGAGATCATACCTCTTGTGCGGCTCTGATATATTTGTAAGGGTGAGACACCAATATATGGATTTAACACAATAACTAAATGTGCGACACAAAATAAGGCACATACACATATACATGTTTATAACAATATAAGCATTCATATTATAACATATAGTTTATCAATGGGTTCCACACCCCAAACATCAACGTTGGAAAACTATGCATGAACACTTCAATCCATCATCTAAACATTCATACTTAATCTTCGGAGATCCCCAACGTCATTTAAAATAAGCTGATCAAGCTTGATTGCCAAAAGAGGCACGTCGATTTTACCATAGCCCACCATCCGGCACAATGAGAATGTCGATTTATGGTTTTTCATTGTACGTCGATTGCCCAAAGGCACAATGAATACGTCAATTACATGAATTCATTGTACGTCGATTGCCCAAAGGCACAATGAATACGTCGATGACATGAATATTATAAAGATACCATGATTAACAAATACGTAGAGACATGAATATCATTAAGATACCATGATTAACTCGGTAGGCATGTCTGCAAAATATGCATGTAAACACTTTGTTCTCCTCATTTTTCTTTGTGTTCAATCTTTCTTTTGCCGAAGCTCAAACCTTGCGACCAACATAGTTTTAACATTTTAAAACTTTCATTAATAACATAGGACCTCACAGTCCGAGTGCTCAATCACGACACCTCTCGACCGATGCACCAGTCATAGGTTCGTGGTAATAGAAACATCATTTATCTTTTATCATCGTTTATTACGTCGTGAAGTAGATACACCGTCTACTGAACACCAAGTCTATAACGTCATGAGAACACTAGCACCCCGACATCTCGGTTACTAAGTTCTATATCATTGTTTACGTTATTTTTTGTCTGTGAAAAACAAATCCAAAATAATATCTCCGTAACTTATCCAAGTTACCGGAAACACGTCATTGAGTAAAACTCATTTACAAAAAATCCTTTCTACTTGAAATTCGTTTGTAAAACGTCAAATCATAAAAAAAATCCACTTTCCTTTGGAAACTCATTTTTCCCTAAATAACGTCAAATCATCAAGAACTCTTTTACTGAAACTTCAACTCTAAAAAAAATAAATCAATTGAGATTAAATCTCTTCTCAAAATAAGTACTGCTGTTTTTAAACTCCCACCATAAATAATTTTGAAACTTTCCGTCGTTTAGCATTTTCAAAGAAAACGTTTTTAAGTCCAACTTTGACCTTTCTTCTAAAATAATTTTCTTATATAACAAATAAGGTATTTTCGAATATTAATTTCACAAAATAACTTTTTTTAATATTACGGAATTTCTTACGTAAAAATTAGCAGTAGTAAAATATTTTCACGGTTGTGCACTCTCTGTGACACATAGTTCACTTTTTCAAATAAAAATCATTAAAATAATAATATTTCTCAAATACTTGTTATTTTTCCCAAATAATATTTTCCATAAACATTATATTCCAACATTTCTCATAAAACATTGAATAATTTATACAGCTTATTAAAGCTTTTATCTGATTAATCGGTTGTGCACTGACCACTGTCAGACTTCTCAAACAACATTCAACAACATCATCAGAATTATATCACCAGGCAGATCATGCATCATAGCAATATAATATACAACTGCAGATAATTAAATAATTAAAAGCAGATCAATCACCGATACACAGATAAACAACACAACGTAAACAACATAAAAAAATAACCACAACCACATATAAATTATACATACTACACTAAAAGCAAATGGTTATTGAGAAAAATCCCACAGGTAAGCTCCCCTTACCTCTCGAAGCTCCTCAGTGAAATTAAAAGAACTCCGTCGATTGTCGGAATCCCTCGTACTCTGTAAAATAATTAACCTTCAACAACACATCCAAACAACCAATCAAAACAAGCAAAACAAACACCTAATCCTCTCTAATAGGTCACGGCCTCCTAAGGGTTTTGTGGCTCAAAATCTCCAAACTTGCTTAAGTCATGGATTAATGATCCTAATATACTTAAGGAAATGGATTAAGGCTAAACAACAAAGTTAAGAATCAAAACCATCCTAACCCTCTAAATGGTAGATTCGGCCAACACAAGGACATAGGGTTAGGGTTTTCATTTTTGACAAACCAACTTAGATTTAACATAAACATTTATTAACTAGATGATTACATGATCACTTTGATAAAACTTAACAAAATCATTCAAGTTCCTCACTAATGAATTTCGGCCAAGACATGAAAGACATGCTTAGAAATTTCAACTTGATGCATGAACTTGGATTTAGCAAGTACATACCCTAGAATCATGAGATCTATGATCATTTTCAAGTAGAAAAACAACAAAGTTCCTCCATCTCTCACTATAGGTTTTGGCCATGCTCAAAAAAATGAGGAGGAAGATTTTGTTTGCAACAATCTCTTAGATCACGATAGTAGAGATAATAATAAGAACATAGAAAGTGGTTTCACATTTTTAGGATTTTTCTATGATTTATTGTGATTTTTCAAAGTTATGAACATAAGCTTGAATCTAGTTTGAATATGGTGATTTAAGACTTCAAAACATGAAAACTTATGAAGAACATGACATTAAATGAAGGTAGAGAGTAAGAATCACCTCTTGAAGAACAAAAAATGAGCAAGAATCACTAACTTCCTTTGAAAACTCAAGCTTTTTCACTTGTAAGAAAATGGAGTTTTTTGAGAGTTTGGAGAGGATGAAGAAGAATGTTGAAGAATGGAGAAGCTCCTAGCTTCTTCAAGAGCTTATGGTAGCCACAAGGAGGCTTGGGCCATGCGAAATTGGGCTTGGCAAAAGCCCAAGTCCATTACCAAATTTTGCAACATAAAAAATGCTTAAGACTTTAATAAAAAACCTAGGAAATTAAGAATAAGAAATTGGTTTTCATGGAATAACTCTTGGCCACGAAATTTGGGCCTCAAAACTGTAGCCCAACGTTATTTGGATGAGTGAAAAATTGATCCACTTCACTTAGTGTATCGTAGAAACTAGTTTAGAGACCAAAGTGCAATTAAGAATAAGTTTAAGGACCAAAATGCAATTTCCATAGAAATTGTCATCATGAGGCCATGTGCACCATTAATGTGTTCACATGGGTCACTCACCATATGTGACTCATTGGTATTATCCGTTAGCGGTTCCCGGAAATCCCGTAATCTGCTCTGTTGCTTCCTCGATTCAATATGACGCCCGGATAAAATATAATATTTCACTTTTTAGTGAAATGTTTAAAAATAACCAAAATTGTAGGAAATTAAATAAAAACCTTAAGTTTTTTGTTCACGAGCAAAAATTAGGTCTTTTGAGCAGTATAATTATACTGTCAATGAAATTCGCGGGCCAGGATTCACCTAACTTTTCAACCTAAATTTTAACCATAACTCTCTACCATCAAGTAGAGTGTAAATATGGTTTTGGAATAATTAAAATAATTTTCTAAGTCTCAGATAAAAATATAAATGTGTTTATATAAATTTCCGATATTAGAAAACAACGAAAAGTCGGGGTGTTACAGACTAACCCTCTTAAAAAAATTTCGTCCTCGAAATTTCGTGACACGAAGCTAGACAGGAATAAAAGATCCTGAAGTCTTACTTTCACAAGAAAGTATATAAAAGAATTTCATCATTCTGATAGGAATACAAGAATATGCTGTGCATAAAGATTCTTTAACAAATTCAGGGAAGTAAAAATGCACGATCGATACACTTTTACAAACATGAATCTAAGAAAGTTTCTCCTTTCGTAAGAACATAACAATTTTAAAAGGATATCAATCCGATAAAATGCAGACTGGGTCACTTTCCCCAATGGAAGAAGTAACTAGACTAAGTCTCATTGAGAAACTCGTTTTGTCAAGAAAGTGTTTATCCCGAACAAAATAGGACAATCCAAACATACTAAATTTCACAGTGACCAATTGAATAGGTGAAATTTTGAAACAATCACCTCATGATAATCACAGAAACAAGTAATTTCAACACATCCACACACAATCCATCGAAACAAAGTATGAATTGTACCTGAATTAAAATATTATAGTTAAGAGGTTACCGTCATGGTTTGAAGTCTCAGCTCCCCACACATTATATACTCTACCCACAGTCTTTGGCTTATTAATGTTGATGTTGTTGTCCACTGGTCTACGCTTTGGCGCGTTACATTCCTTCGACATGTGTCCCACTTGACCACAGTTGAAACATCGGACTCCTCCCGAGGGACAAGTTTTAGACACATGTTTTGGGTCTCCACAATTGTAACATTACCTAACTTGGCCTTGACTTTGGTTCCTATGGCCTCCACTCCCTAATGCAGAAGAATTAGAACGATATTGTTGTTGATTTTGGTTATTTCCCGGTGGACAGAAATAAGGCTTCTGCTGATTTCGTTCCTCTTTCTGATCCTGATTCTGGTTCTTGGAATGAGAGGGTCCTCCAACAATCCCCTTATTTTCTTTTCATTTCCTCATCTGTTCAATCTTCCGACTCATCTCAACCAACGCTTGAAAAGTTCGAAGTTGCAGAGGTAAGACAGACTCCTTAATCTCAAATCTCAGTCCCGCCTCGAACCTCTCACACTTTCAACTCTCATTGGGTTGTGCTTGAAAGAAACGGAAGTATTTGGCAAGCGATTCAAACTTAGCCGCATACTCTCCCACAGACAGGTCTTGTTGTTGTAATCCCAGAAATTCCATCTCTTTCTCGATCCTAACGCTCTCCGGAAAATACTTATCCATGAATGTAGTTCAGAAAACATTCCAGGTAATCTCCTGATGATCAGCTTCAAGCAGTTGTTGAACACCCTTCCACCAATACTCCGCATCTTCTATCAGCAGGAAAGTAGCATAAGTAACCCTTACTTCTTTAGGAGTAACCACCAGTTCAAAGATTTTCTCCAGCTCCTGAATCCATAAATCAGCTTTCTCATGATCAGCATCCCCACCAAATTGTGAAGGATTTTGGCTTCGAAACGCAATCAGAGCTTTGCCTTCCGCAACTTGTAGATTCTGGGCATTCATAGATGCAGTTTGATTGGCAATTGCAGCTGCCACATGTTCCATAGCCTGAGCGGCATAGTCCACTCCATCATCATACTTCTCATTCATATTACCACGGCCACCAATAGGACCACCTCTGCGACCACGTCCACGACCGCGTCCACGTCCTCGTCCACGTCCACCTTCTGGTGCGAGTTCCATAACTGACCAACAAAACAAAATCAGTTAGACCGCAACCAGAAAATGAAATGTGCATTGGTGTATTAACACACATTACTTCTAAGAAGTAATTCAAACAAAACTTAACTCAAAACACAACATCAATACAACAAACCTATTTCCCAAAGATCCTGAAAGACTCCACCAGCTCTGATACCACTAATGTGACACCCTAACTAGAGTCATCACATGGTTACCCGTTTGCGGAAATAAAACTTAACTTGCTAGTTACTTTTGAAAAATAATGTTTTCTCAATGTTTATTTTTTCAAAATATGGTGATAATTTTTTTTCTTCTTTTTAACCTCATAACAACAGCAACGTAATCAAATCACACTTAAACCATAGAGTGTAACTATGGTATTGGAATAATTAAAATATTTTTCTAAGTCTCAGATAAAAATATAAACGTATTTATATAAATTTCCGATATTAGAAAACAGCGAAAAGTCGGGGTGTTACAGGTTAAATATAGGAAACAAAAGCCAAAAGTAAAAGATGGTATATTAACACAAATATAATAGGTAATGGGCAATTACATGTTATATCAATTAATTGGCTTATAATCAGAATTTTGATCTTTACGTTTTTTGTATGATCATTAAATCTCCTATTCCATTAGATAAAATGACTTTATTGTTGTTTTTATTTAAATATTATAACTATTAATATATAATAATTATCCTTCATCTTTATTTGTATATATTTATAGTGAAAATTAATATCCTTCATCTTTGAGAAGTTCTAGTTAACTTCGAACATGAAGCCTTCTTTCACTTATTCTTCTGTAAAAATAATGTTGATTTTTGATAGTGGATTCATGGTTTAAGGGGAAGATTTTATCTTTTTTTTTTTTTTTTGCTTTTTGGTTGTGTGGCGTGTTACTGGGAAGATTTTATCCTTAACTTTAGTTTATAAATACTTTTTATATTGACTATTTGACAAATCATTAATAGGAATAGTGCTCCATAATCAAATCAACGTTACTTTGCCTTCTAATGTTTTGATATTGAAATCATGAGCATAAGCTCCTCTGACTTTGACGAGTACAATGCCTTTTCTCTTTTTCCTTATTTTACTTTTTATTTTTGTTGGGAGGGGGTGGTTAAATATAGGAAACAAAAGCCGAAAGTAAAAGATGGTATATTAACACAAATATAATAGGTAACGGGCAATTACATGTTATGTCAATTAAGTGGCTTATAATCAGAAGTTTGATCTTTACGTTTTTTGTATGATCATTAAATCTCCTACTCCATTAGATAAAATGACTTTATTAATATTTTATTTAAATATTATAACTATTAATATATAATAATCATCCTTCATCTTTATTTGTATATATTTATAGTGAAAATTAATATCCTTCATCTTTGAGAAGTTCTATTTAACTTCGAACATGAAGGCTTCTTTCACTTATTCTTGTAAAAATAATGTTGATTTTTGAAAGTGGATTCATGGTTTAAGGGGAAGATTTTATCCTTTTTTCTGCTTTTTGGTTGTGTGGTGTGTTATTGGGAAGATTTTATCCTTAAATTTTATAGATACTTTTTATATTGACTATTTGACAAATCATTAATAAGAATAGTATAGTGCTCCATAATCAAATCAATGTTATTTTGCCTTCTGATGTTTTGAGATTGAAATCATGAGTATAAGCTCCTCTGACTTTGACAAGTACAAAGCCTTTTCTCTTTTTCCTTATTTTACTTTTTATTTTTGTTGGTAGGGGTGGTTAAATATAGGAAACAAAAGCCTAAAGTAAAAGATTGTATATTAACACAAATATAATAGGTAATGGGTAATTACATGTTATGTCAATTAATTGGCTTATAATCAGAATTTTGATCTTTACATTTTTTGTATGATCATTAAATCTCCTACTCCATTAGATTAAATGACTTTATTATTATTTTTATTTAAATATTATAAATATTAATATATAATAATTATCCGTCATCTTTATTTGTATATATTTATAGTGAAAATTAATATCCATTTTGTAAAAGTATATGAAAATAAATTTATTTTTTGTTAAGTAATATATTAAATAAAGAGCTTAACTGCTATATATTAATAGTGTAAAGTTTTTTACATTGCAACCAATCAATAATTTTGATATGAATGACTTTTAACGTCGTCAGGGTATGAGTAAAAAAAAAATTTAAAAATTAATTTTTGTTGTTGTAATTTTTTTATATCCGTAACACCCAATATGAGTCTTTACTCCAAATTATTTTACCATATAGCTAACTTTGTATCAAGTTTCAATCAAGTTAAGGTCCGATATCAGATGGGGTGTTCTTTTTTAAAAGAAATTTAAAATAACAAACATTAAAAAAAGCTAAACATATATAAAGATTTTAAAATGAAATTTATATATCTACATATTTATAATTAAATACACTATAGTTTGTGAAATTAATTTATATACACTACACATTATATAAAACTTTATTCATATATTTATTTATCATCTAAAAAATAAAATTGATACTTTTTTTTTACAGAAATATAAAGTTATTACTTAAATTCAATTCTCATTGAAAATATATTAAGTAAAAACGAAAATAATATTAGCAAAAAAATGTTCTAAACATAAATAATATTAATAGATAATAAATGATAGTAATTAGTTCATAATTTGTAATATATTATATTATTTATTTTATATTTAAATGACTTAAAATTAAATATTAGAAAAACATATTATAAAAAGTGGTCGTACGTCTCGCACAGACAACTACAATAGTGACTTTTGAGTTTGGTGAATGAGTTAGTTTTTATCCAAAAGAATATATCTTTTATGAATTGATGATAATGTATATCTAACATCCAATCAAAGTCTTTTATTCCGAAGAGTATTAACCAAGTGTTGTGTGAGTATCAAGAAATCAATCGCTGTTTGTGTTGTCACTCCGATCAGAAGGCTGATTATTGATAGTTCCATTTTATCCAAACCTCAGCATAAGCCATAAGGGCATATTCCTATCTCCTTTCTTGCGGTTATTAATTCTGTTAATATCCCTATGTTTCGTGTACTCTTTTAAATATGAACTTTCCTAAAAAGCAGGTTTATCCTATTAATTCGTTTTGTGCCAAAAGTAATTTGGACAAATTCAGGTTATATTTTATGTCACTCCAGTATATGGACATCACATATCAATTATAAATTATACTTTTTTAAAATAATCACTTAAATTATTTTATTTCACTCCAATTAAGTAGTACAATTTTATTTAGCCTTTTGGTTTTTTGTCCATTTCCAGTATGGCACAGACCACGTTATTATGTAGAATTGCCTCTTGCATATAAACAGTAATGGATTTCACTGTTGAGGCCCATAAAGTTTCATCTATAAGACTTGTACTACTGTGGGAGGGTGAATTCTAGGATGAAGTATGTGTTTTAGTGGTATACACCTGTAGTCCTAATTTCACCTACATCAGCCGGTTTGTAAGGCATTTTCCTGTAAATAATTTTTTGGCAATTTTGCAATTATGGGTCTGTCCAAATTTAATGAAAAATGAATAAGTGTTTGGTTTCATTCTTCCCATTCTTTTCAATTAGAAATGCTAAACGAACACATATTTTGACACTGACACCGTATAGTACTATTACAAAATACTATTTTAATAATGAATAGAGTATTAACAATAAAACAAAGCATATACGAGCTAAGAAAATACTTAAAAATATTAGAAAAATTAGAACAAAATAACTATATTATTTACCAACAAGAATTGGTTAGAAAAAGAATAAAAAGATTAAAACAAGAATTAGAAAATTACATAGGATAATGGGATTATCTGAGGAAATAGAATCGGGGTTCAAAGAATTAGAATTAGAAAGACTTATGAAAGAAATAAATAAAAATATTATTCAATTAATAGAAAATACAGAAAAAATTGCAAATTATACTTGCAATAGAACACAAAAAGGACAAAATGAAATAGAAAACATTAAAGAAACACTATATAATATAAGTAGAGGAAAAGAAATAGATGAAAATGAAGATATTATTAGAATAAAAATTATTCTAGAACAACTAGAAAACCTTTTAAATTATGAAGAAAATAATAGATGTATAACAAAAAAGGAATTAGACGAAATTCTAGAAACAAAGAATTTAAATAAAATAATAATTAAGCAAGAACTAAATCAAGAACCATCAAAAATACCTACAACAGTATCAGCATGGAGAGGATAAAGGATGAATATATGGAAACATTAAGAAAATCAAATGATTTAGAGGAAATTCAACAATTATTAGAACAACTTTAAATAGTTGAAGAAGAAAATAATCAATTACACAAAATTGAAAAGATCGATAAAAAAGATATAGAAAATGATGAAAATGAAGAAATAATCCTAAATTATAGTTCATCTTCAGAATCCGAAGAGAACCATATAAGAATGGAAAAAGGCGAATATAGTGGAAAAAGCTCTAAGAGAAAATGGGAAGAATATAAATATACACCCGATGGAGCTTGGGATAGATATGAAGAAGAAACTATGTATAATAAAGGATACCCAAGAAAAAATAATAACAAATGGACAAAGATTCAGGAAAAATTTAAACCTCGATATAATAATACAGGAAATATTCTAGATCTTAATTGTATAAGAAATAAAGAAGATGTATTATTAAAATGGACCAATGAAATAATATTAATGATCTTGACTGATGAAAGATTTAAACAACTAAACTTTATTGAAACCAAGAATTTTGTAACTTTTAAAACATCAGGGAATATACAAAAATTCTTAACAGGAATTAAAAACCAGGACTGGAATAATTATGGAAGGATGGTAGACAATAGTACGGATTATGTTAAATTAATAATGACACTAATTCATCAAGAATTCTTAGGATATAATATGATGAAACATAGAGAAAAAACAAATAAAACTCTACTTGAAAATGCTAAATCGCATTTAAATAGAATGCAAATATGTGATATGTGCTAGATTGAAAGTTTCATCTGCGAATATCAAAAATATTATTATCAACTAGATGAGGAAACTAAAGAAATATATAAATATATCTTTATAGATAAATTACCATATCCACTTAATTCAAAAATTAGTAGACTATGGGAATCAAGACCAAAAGAGACTGCAAATACTCTAAGAGGAGTTATTAAACTCTTATACCAAGAATTAAGAGAACAATGTTTGAATAGAGAAACAATAAGACAACTGAATAGAGGAAGTACTGTCATTTGTTGTGACATACCAGAAATAGAAAAACCAGGAAAATATGGTTGTGACAAAATAATAATAAGAAAAAGAAAATATTAAAAGAAACCAACACCAAGAAAATACTGCCCGAAAGGAAAAAAGAAATGTGTTTGTTGGATATGTAATGTCGAAGGACATTATGCCAATGAATGCCCTCAAAGAAAGGAGAAAGATTTTAAAGAAAAATCGAAATTGATAAAACAAGTTTTTCAGATATATGAACTTGAACCTCTAGAAGAAGAACTAAGTGATTCAGAAATAAGTATATATGAATATACAGAAAATGAATTATCTTCAGAAGAAAGAGAATCCGAATAACACTTATATAAAAATAATAATAGAAAATACTAATAAGGAAACAGAATCATATATAGATACTGGAGCAAGTCTTTGTCTTGCAACAGAAGCTCTTATTGATAAATGGGAAAGATTGGAAAAGCCACTGAAAATACAAATTGCAGATGGATTTATACATCCTCTGTATTGGATTACAAAAAGAATTACTCTAATAATAGAAAGAAAGATATTCATAATACCTACAATATATAAACAAGAAACTGGACTAGATATAATTATTGGAAATAATATCTTAAGATTATATGCGCCGTTTTACCAATATTTGAAATATATTACTCTTAAAACACCATATATTTATCAAAAAAAAAACGTGAAATCATAAAAATTCCAATTATTCATTTTTCTGCATGTACTTATTCATCAAAGTTTCAGCAGCTGAAACGTGGTGAGATTATTAGTTTAATTTGTACAAAAATTCATCATGTACTAATAAATTTAGAACCAAATAGAATAATTCCGGCCCGTATAGAAGAACTTTTGGACAAGGTTTGTTGTGAAAATCCTTTAGATCCAAAAATTAACAAAAATACTGAATTAGTTGAATTAAAATTAAAAGACCCAACGAAAGAAGTAAAATGTAAACCAATGATTTATACAAAAATAGATAGAGATGAATTTGCAAAAGACATTGAAGAAATGTGTAAAAAAGGATTAATTAGACCATCAAATAGTAAGCATTTTGCACCATCCTTTTATGTAGAAAACCATAATGAAATAAAAAGAGGAAAAAGAAGGATGGTAATTAATTATAAACAAATTAACGATGTCATGGAAGGAGATGCCTATTTTCTCCCAAGAAAAGACTTAATCATTGAAAGAATTAGAATGAAATGTACTCCCAATGAGATTAAAACAATCACCAGGAATCTTCCAACGAAGGATAGATTCAATTCTCAAATAATTCAAAGACTTTTGTCTTATTTATATTGATGATATATTAATCTTCTCGAATAAGGGATTAGATGATCATTTTAAAAAGATAGAATTAGTTCTTAATAAATGTCATAAACATGGAATGGTTTTAAGTAAGAAAAAAGATGTTTTAGCCCAGAATAGAATTAACTATTTAGGACTAGAAATTGAAAAAGGGAAAATAATAATGCAGCGACATGTATTAGAAAAACTTCAGAACTTTCCAACGAAATAATGGATAAAAAGGATTTACAAAGATTTCTTGGACTATTAACATATATTTCAAATGAAGGTTTCATCAGGAATCTTGCAGCGGAGAGGAGAATACTCCAGCAAAAGCTGAAGAAAGATGTCCCTTGGACATGGATTGATGAAGACGATAGACTTATTATAAAAATGAAAGACTTATGCCAGGATCTTCCTGAGCTTTATCATCCTTCGGATGATGATATAATAATTATTGAGACTGATGCCTCAAATGACTGTTGGGGAGGTGTTATGAAAGCAAAACCCCCTGGATTCAAAAACGAATTACTGTGTCGATACATGTCTGGAACTTTTTCAGACAGTGAAATTAATTATCCTACTCATGAAAAGGAAACACTGGCTTTGATCCGTATGTTAGAAAAACATCAGATTTATATACTGGATAAGGACTTTATTGTCCGAACCGATTCTACTTATGTTGCAGGTTTTAAGAACTTAAACCATAAAGGAACTTACAAACAAGGACGATTGATTAGATGGCAAATGAAACTTTCCGAATACAATTACTCAATCTCTCATATTAAGGGAGACAAAAATGTTCTTGCATATATATTATCAAGAGAATGGAGCAGCAAACAATTGAAGATATAATGAAGCAGATTCAATACCAAAGAATGCTCGAGAAGCAGAAGATAATGGAGCTGGACCTGATCAAAACAAATATTAAAGTACTAGAATTTCAATTACAAGCAAAAGGAGAATCTATAAAAGAGGATCCCATGAAGAATATAAAACAACAGGTACAGGAAAATATTAAAGAAAAATGGTACGCCATTTTTAATGGACCACACCCAGGTGTTTATGACGAATGACACAAACCAGCCCCTCACTGCATTGGACTCCCCGGAGTTCATCACAAAGGATTTCGCACCAAGGAAGAAGTTGAGAAAGCATTGATAGACTATCAAAAAGAACATGACAAGGGCAAAGAAGTTTATCTTGGCCCAAGAACTTTTTCAGAAACCGTAAAGACTCCACCAGTCCAAAAGACTTCATTAAGGATACTCGGAAGAGTTCCTTCCTCCATTGATGACTACCAAATTACTTCAAGAAAAGACCATGAACTACAAGTCCAATTTTCGAAAGAAAAATTTCATGAAAACTTAAAAAGACTAACCAACTGGTCCGAAAAAGAAAAAATTAATTGCTTCTATATGGTTAACCGAAATATTTTCGGAGTCAAGGCCATAATTACTCCTGGAGCATCATCGATTCTTACATTTAATATGTTCCAATTTGGGCTTATTGAATGTCTTTATTTAAGCCAAGACTTAGAAGAAATCAAATTATTCCCATATAGCCTGAAAGAAGCCATCCAAAATTACAAGAGAAACGTCGCCAAGGACAGAACTATCTTTTTGAAGTTCTATTCGACTTATCCAGACTTTGCCACTAAGCAACCACCAAAGAATTTAATCTTCATTGGAGTAAGCAATAACAGCTTTTCCATGAGAGATGAACCAACTGGAGAAGATTATGATGATGAAAAGATTATCACAATTCTGGCAAATCAACTGGCGAGTATCTTTACTCAATGTCAAATTATTGGAAAAGATTCCTTCATAAAAGCCATGTACAAAGGACCACATACTTTGCTACTCAGCAAGACTAGTGGAAAATTGATTAGAGAAAGGGACTTGGCACTACTGACGAATTTTGAACTACCTTTCTACACATTCAAAGGAATTTCTATGAATTATCAGCCAATTGTCCTCGATTTGTTGTGCTCAATGATTAAGGAGGATGGCAATCACGCATGTGAAAGATGCGTAAAGCAAAAAGACTGTCGGTAAGAAGATAAGGATTCAGATGAAGCAATAATAGAGGAATGACGTAAGCACTGACGTCAGCATGAATTATTGAGAAGTCTGATAGATTGTAATAATGTAGGGACTTTCTTGTAAATTACCTAGCCCTCTTAAGTGTATAAATAAGACCTCTTATGCTGAGGCAAGGGGGGAGCATCTCAAGAGAATTTCAATTCTCACCTCTCTTCTCTCTAAGAAGTCTTAGCTTTTGCTAATCGAATCCTTGAGAGTGGATTCAAATAGTTCTATGTACTTTCACTACTGATCATAAATAAACACTACTTTCATATATCTCTCTACTTCATTACTTTCAACTACTCGTTATAATCAAATCTCAACTGGATTAAACGGAAGCAGCGGTGGACCAAAGAACCCAGAAATAATTCCAAAGAACGCCATATCAGGTATGACTCATCACCTATTTCATTCAGTTCTTATTAGAAATTAGCTATGTCAGAAATAGAAAGAGAAAAGATTGATAATAATGATGTAGAAAACTTACAAATTACTGAAGAAGATGGAAATTATGAAGGAAGTATTTTGATAGATCCAAAATTATTTCAGAAAATACAGAAAGAAGACTTAAATTTAACTAAAGATGCGAACATGAGGAAACTAGGAGGAATAATGAAACGATTTAATCAGAAAGAAAATATAATATACTATGGAAAGATAATTAATGAAACCCCAATAGATATATCAGAAACACAAGGTAACACTTGTATCCAATTACTAAACAAAAAGAAATTAATAGATCTAAAAAGAAACTTGAAGAAAGAAGCACATAGAAAGAAGATCGGTTATATTCATATAGGAGCTATACAAGTTTAAATTAAAGCAACTTTTCAGGAAGGAATAAATTCACCTATAGAATTAGTATTAAAAGATGATAGAATAACAGATCCAAAGGATAAAATATCAGGAGTAATCGAAGGAAACTTAGCTTATGTTAAGTTAAAATTCAAAATACACCCAAATATTGGAATACCATTAGATACCCAAAGACTAGATCAATCATTAACTATGGAACATAGATTTTTGAGAAATAATCTAATAAGGCCAGGAGATAAGATATTCTCAATTACTTATTGTGTCAATTATGCCCTAACAAATTCTCATCATAGTATTACTTTCAGAAATAATGATAGAATAGATATACAAAGACTTTTCGAAGAAATAGGAAAAATTTACTATCCTAAAAGAAATGAATTAACAGAATTAGGAATTTATATAAAAAATCCAAAATCACTAAGTTTTAGACAGATTCCAAAACCAATAACTTTTCCCGAAATAGAAAATAATAGGGAAGATGAAAATATAAATAAATTATCAAACCAAGTAAGAGATTTAGCTCAATACTTAAGGAATAGGATATGAATAAAGGAAAAGAATTAAGAAATATTTATGAAGAATGTCATAATAAAATAAACCGAGATAAAAGGAATATAAAAGAATTCGTAAACATATATGATAAACATCTTAAAAGGGATAAAGAAGACAAAAATCGAAAACAGATGGAAAAATATATTATAGAAAAAGAAAAAGAACTTACTAATATAAGAAATAAAATAGAAAAATATAAAAGACAAATAATGGAAAAAATAGAAAAGATAGAAGGAATGACTTAACCATCATCTAATTACTTTAGAATAAAAGCACCATACTTTGAAGATAGTAATAACGAATAATCAATGGAAATATACTCTGAATTTGATATTCAAACAGAAAATGAAATAATAAGTGTATTAGTAATGGATTTACCTATTAATTGTAAGGAACTAATAATTGAAAAAATTAAAGCTCAATATAGGCAAGAAGATTATTATTTAGCACATATATCATTAGATATAGAATGGGACTACATGGAAGAAATATGATTAGCTTTTTAATATGATAGATTATCGTTATCCGATATATATGAAGAATACGATTTGTTAGATGATTAAATGAATCAAGAAATATTAAGTATATTAACTATGAAAATACCTAAAGACGGTAAGCAAATAATAATAAACAAATTAAAGCACCAATATTGGCAAGAAGAACTTTATCTAAAACAAGTACAACAAAGAATACAATTAGCATTCTGCAAAGAAGAACGGAGACAGATAATTAAAGAATGAGCAGAAATAGACGAAGAAATAATGGATTACGGGTACGAATTATTAGTGACTCAAATTATGCATGAAAATTACCCAAATTATGTATAAATACTACTCTAGATATAAAAATAAAATATATTTTTATATAGTGGTACCAAACTGATATCTAAGCTAAGTACTAATGAATCCTCAAACTATAGAAAAATTTGTTCACAAATTAAGTATGCTTGATTTAACAAATCAAGATGTATTAACTAAATTAATACAATAATTAAAAGATGAAGCCACTTATACATGTAATAAACACATGGAATATCACTGTGAGTATTGTGACTGTGAAGAATACGATAGAAAAATAGATTTAATAAAAATCATAATTAATAAATTAAATCCATGGATAGATCAATATGACTTATAGATCCAACGGCTTGCAACATGTACTTCAATGTAGAAGTGTCAATACGAGTCCAAATAGCACGGCTCCTTTTCAATTGATGTGCGTGTCGAACTAGAGAACACCCAATGGTAGATGTCGCTAACTAAGCTACATGGGTTTACATTGAAAACATCACACTTGGTTTCCTTCAACCCATTATTGTCCCTCGGTGTGCGTACAGAACCTGAGAACACCCAACCCAGAGAAACCACAACTATTGACATTTAAATTTGGTTTACACACTATTATTATCTTTTACCCAACCGAATCATCTTCATAGCACCAATTCTACCCAATTGACATCTATTTCAACAAATCACCAGGGCTATAGCTTTTATTCCACTTAAATAACGAACCAGTGTTTAAAAGTAGAATTGAGGCATACAACTAATAACCGGAGCGGGAAGCCCTTTCCATATTCTTATATGATAGCTATCACTTTAAAACCCTAGGTTTCTACCCAGAAGAATTTCGACAGTGATGATTCATTTTGATGGTTCTAAAGAGTGGAATCTATAGAGACACCAGAAACCCGCGCATCGAGGGACTGCTCTCTATCACACGCCATAGTCACGAAAAAGCAATCACTGATACAGAAGAAAGATCGAAGGGAGAGAGCTGGGTTTGGAGTGTAGGGGTCTGGAGGGAGAGAACCCAGTGTCGGTGGTGTCGAGTATTTGTCTGCTAAGCCGAACCAATCTCGACACATTCACCACTACTGGAGACGGGTCGTGAAGACATGAGGAAAGGGCACGTCTACAACAAAAGAGAATGACTAAATAATAATTTTAAGACTAAACCCCCAATTTGGTCCATGAGAAAAACACTCGGTCTGAAATAGTCACTGTCCAAAAAAAACTATCCATTTAGTAGATTAGTTATTCTGTAAGTTGACCACCTTTGACCGCAGGTTAATTGCTGACGTGTCAGTATCCATTTCTCAGAAACCAAAACGCATGCCGTTTGGGTCCTTCTTCTTCCTCCAGCTTCTTCCTCTTCCTCTTCTTCTTTCTAATGGCAAACCCAGCTTTATCAAACGAACTTTAGAGAATATTTAAACAAAAATGCAAAGTGAAAAGGAAAAGGAAAAGGAAAAGGAAAAATCAACATTAAGCATCCAACATCAAGTATACAGCAAAATGAACAATTATCCAGCAAATCAAAATACACACAATGATCTTTTGTATTCCAGATCTGAAAAAAAAAAAAATCCAGATTGAAACTAAATTGCTCTTCCAGATCTCAATGTTTTGGTCTTTATCAGTAATATTCCAGATCTGCACATACAAGGAGAACATTTAAACTGTTCGACCAAACTCGTGTTAATAGGCACTACCATCTCATCGATTCTGATGGTTTTCACGCCAATGAAATACTCAGCTGAAGGTTCTCCTTGTGAAAAAAGCACAAGCTGTGCTCACTGGGTTGATGATGAGTGGTGTGAAGCATCAATGTTTGGACGAAAAACGTAAGGCCCGTCTACTAATCAAATGACACATTCTGATGCAGAGAAGCAGATAGCGAATTTTCGGTGGAAACTAAAAGCAACAGAGAATTGTGAGGGTAAAGCTATTCTGGTTCTACAGAGGCCAGCCATGCCTGAAGCTCCGCGAGTTCACCGCTCATGGAGGTGTGGGTGAGGAGATATGTTCGCTGATGATGTTGAAGCTTCTTGGAGAAGAAGAAGAAGCTGAAGGAAGAAGAAGGAAATTCAGTTCCCAAACGGCATGCGTTTTGGTTTATGAGAAATGGATACTGACACGTCAGCAATTAACCTGCGGTCAAAGGTGGTCAACTGACAGAAGGACTAATCTGTCCCGGTAAACACATTCTTAAGGATTAAATGAATAGTTTTTTTTGGATAGGGACTATTTCAGACCCGAGTGTTTTTATCAGGGACCAAATTGGGGGTTTAGTCTAATTTCAAAGTAAACCACTTGTTCCTTTAACTAGTTCCAATTTTTTTAATATGCAAGAGCATCTCAACCATTGGCTTTAATAATTAATAAATCTGACGGTTGATACAATTGGGTTTTGTGTGAAAATTGGACTATACGGGTATACCACTAAAACACCTACTACATGCTAGAGTCCACCCTATGGGAGCTGGTCCTACAAGTGCTCCATCTACTCGAAGGTCTTTAAAAAAATATATATTACCAAAATACCCTTGAGAGTAAAAAATATATCCACTCTAATTTTTTACCATCTTCTCTCTCATCTACCTCCACCTCCTCTTCTCCATCATCTCAACTCTCAAGATGTCTGATAGTGTCTGAGACGTCATCACAGTTACCTGGACATAACGAGTATTGTTATGTTTTTTTTTTGTATTTTTTTCTCCTTTTTTGCGAACTTCCAGCAACTAATTGCCGGAATCAATATGAATCTGGCAACTAGTTGCCGGTATAAGAAACAATTGACCTCCGGAAACTAATTGTCAGATTCTATTTTTGCAATTTTTTGTGTTTCCGGAAATTAGTTGTCGAACAACAAAGTGAAGTATTCCGGCGACTCATTGTCGGTTAGTCAAAAACATAAAAAATATAATCCGACAATTGGTTGCTAGAGGCTAGTTGTTTTTTATTCCTACAACTAATTGCCGGCAGGTCAAAATTCTTGAAAAATTTTATTTTAGCATTTTATTGACGTGCCTTTAAATTTTTGTAATCATGTCATTGGTACGAAATATCCACCATCGCACACAGTGACTAATTTCCACCGGGGGATTTGGACGTCATATAAGGGTTGCCCCCTCCCAGGTTTTCTACATATACCAGAGTCAAAATTCAAACTTCTGATCACTTGCTTAAGGGATCCAAGCTCATTACCATTCAGATAAACCACATGTTAGTGATGTGTCTTTATTTAAAAGCCTGTTTTTAAAAGAAGATTTTGAAATAGTATTACTGCCTCGTTAATCAAGTTATTATAATTTGAATCATTGTTGTTACGATTCTTCTGTTGAATTTCAACACGAGGTAATATGTCATTTTTTTGGTTAGTATCAATATACATATTCAATTGTGAAGTTTTCGGTTACTGTTCTGTAAAAGTACCCGACACGTGTCAGCGCCAAATTTTATGTTTTTATTTTTGTTTTTTTGTAATATTTTTGTTTTATTTTTTTAATACTTTTTTTCTTTTTTATAAATTTTTTTTATAAAAAAATTTACGTTTTACTTTTTTTTAATAAATTTTTTAATTTTTTTACGTTTTCCTTTTTTTTAATAAAACTATCTATAAATTTTTTAACTTTTTTTTAAATTTTTTTACGTTTTCCTTTTTTTTAATAAAATTTTTTTGTTTATAACTTTTTTTTCGTTTTCCTTAATTTTTTTTAATAACATTTTTTTTATAATTTTTATTCCTAATAATTTTTTTTGTTAATAATTTTTTTTTTGAAGTTTCCGGTTAATGTTCCTGTAACAATACCAGACTCGTGTCAGCGCCATAATTTTTGTTTTTTTTATATATTTTTTAAATATTTTTAATACAATTTTTTTTATAAAAAAATTACGTCTTACTTTTTTGTATAATTTTTTTTACGTTTTCCTTTTTTTTAATACTTTTTTTGTTTATAACTTTTTTATGTTTTCCTTAATTTTTTTATACTTTTTTTCCTAATAAATTTTTTTGTAAATACTTTTTTTTAAAAAATTTAATTTGTATACACTGATATTGTAAAGTTTTTTTACACTGTCAACCAATCATAAATTGACAAGTAAAAGTAGAGTTGTCATGTTCTTGATGTTTTAATTTTTATATATTTTTATTTTAATGTATATATAATTTAATAGTTTAAAATTTAATATTTTATATATATATATATATATATATATATATATATTTTAATATATCACTTTATCAATTGACAACTTTTCTTCTACTATTCCTATAACAGTAGAAGGAGTTATCAACCGAACTGAACCAATTTTGATTGGTTATGATTTTTTATATTATTTTATTATTAATTTTTTAAAGTTTACATTTTTTTTTGTTTTTTAATGTTTTTAGCCAGAAAATATACCAAACCCAATGATCATTGGTCCGGTTATCAGGTTCAAGAATTTTGGAACCGAATTAATTACTATATTTTAGTATATATATATATATATACATACAACCGGAGGGTTTGTTTCAGACATTTCCCCCTCCCCTTATCTTGTTTCTTTCATTTTTTTTGTCTTTTCTTTTCTTCCTTCCTTCTTCTTTATCTCTTTCTCTTTCTCTTTCTTCTTTATTTTCTCCTATTGAATGTTCAACTCTCTTTCTTTTCTCTCTTCTCTCTCCACATTCTCTCTTAAGTTTCGGCCACCTCTTACAAAACCAAACACATAAAAATACTTGTCATCTTCCCCTCTACAATTCTAACCAATCATTTTCACAAACGGACAACGTTGACGGTGGAGTCGCCACCATGTCGCCACTGTTTTTGAACCTCCGACCACCATCTTCATAAGTGTTGACATTGTTGGATGGAGCTCGGAAACAATTGTTGGACCTTCATCATAATCCTTTTGGGGCATACAGAGGAGGAAATACATCATTTACACATTCATAACCATGCCGCCACTTTTTTTGTGTGGGTTGCATGTGCGTGTATGAATCGGTTTGTGAATGTGTTTGCAGAGGAAGTGGTTAACGTGATTGTTGAAGGAGGCACGATTCCTGCTCTACCATTTGAACCGGTTCATATTGATATTCACTTATATACCTATAAGCTATTTGAATGAATGCATAAGTGATGTATTTCCTCTTCTTTCAATGATAACAATATGTTGAGTTTTAGTGATAAGATTTTTGAGGGTTTCGAGATAAATGCTTGGTAAATACCTTTCAACTTTTTTAAGAAATATTTTTTCAAATTGAGGATAGCATGTCACCAGTGGCAGAGGAAAAATAATTATTTTTAGTAAAATATGAAAATCATTTTTTATAATCTGTAATAAACAGACTCTTATTGTATCTCTTCTACAAAATACAATTTTATATCTCCATTGTCTTACTATATCAAATAATGATCATCTTTTTATTAACCATTAACAAGAAATGATTTTAATGAAAAATTAACCCGTGTGTTGCACGGGTATATTACACTAGTTCCAATCAAATGAGAGTAAGATTAGGGAAGTAGTTATGTTATAAATAACATTCATACTATTTATACTATGAGTATTTAGTACGAAACCAAATGTACTAAAAGGAGGAAGAAACAAAATTTAGGAAAGAGATGAGAAATGTTGAAGCTCCCCAAGAAATAAACATTCCTAAATAACGAATTACCAATTCAATCGTACCAATATACATCATTGTTGTATTATCACTACAAGGAATTTGTCTTGTAGTGACAGACTAAAAATGTCACTGTATGTTTAAAATCTGTAGCTATATGTAAGAAGGAAAATGACCGATGGACACTAGCCGTGCATTATGAGCGGCGAATAGCAACGGCCATTTAACTATCAGTGTAGGCTTTACCTACAGTCCACATACATTTAGCTAGAGTCATACTTGACTTTCACTAGAGGCTTTATCTATGGTCCAAGTACCTTTACCTACGGTTGGACTTAAACTTGCATAATAGCTCTCAAGTATAGTTTGTAGCTATAATTTCTAATTGTAGGTAAAAAGCTGATATTGGTAAAAAAAAATATTTTTTTTATTTATTATTACATGAATTTAGTTAATATAAGTTATTAATATATATTTATAATATTTTTTAAATTTTTAGATACACGTACAATGTCAATATTGATGCGTGCCTCATCATCTATTGGCAAACCATCATTGCCTAGAGAATCAACATGGAGCAGAAATTTTAAGTCATCTATTGCCATCCTTTTAGTATAGCACATAAGACTTAAGAGTCTATGTATATGGTTCAACACAATGGAATGAAAAGGTCCCATCATGTAAAAGCACACAATACTTCAACGTGCTTAGTTTCTACTTGTATCACTGAATACATAAAGTGAACCCGCACCCTAATAGTTACAGAAGAGCTTATTTACACACAAACAAGCTCAGTGATATATTCCCACTATATAATCTCCTTGAAGTCTCATCATGCAGCTTTAGCAAAGCCAAGCCGGAGATTCCCATAGTCAAAGATGGTGTGATATACCCTCATGAAGATATCACCAAGAATATTCCTGCAGGGAGATAGTGTGAAAACAAAACTATTACTCACTTGTGAAAGGGGTTTCTCCTTGTTCTGTCAATTTCAGTCAAGCAATAAAATTCATTCTTTTTTCTTTTTCCACTGTGGGTTCCTAACATTTACCACAAAGTTCAAGAAAACTTTGACCAGTTTTCAAACATATCATTCATTATATGTTAGCAGGATCTGTAATTGACTCCGGACCAGTTCCTTCAATGTTGATCCAATCAATCCCCATAAGTAAATTTTAGCAATCTAGTTTCGTAAGTCAAGATCAACTGAAACAGAAATATAGTTATAGTGGTATAAAGATGAAATAGTAATGAACTAACCTGATGATACAAGTTTCGATCGGCAAGCTAACATATTTGGGGCATGATCCTTTTGAAGTAACAATGTCAATTTTAATGTCAGATCCAACAGCACAATCTCGTGGCTGCCAAAAAAAACAAGACAATATAAATAAATATGCTTGCCAAAATATTGAGTTTGGATAAAATACCCTGCAACTACAGAATTAGTAAAACATTCTAAAGTAAAAGGTCATGGGGATTATCTCATATTGCCCATGAAAATATACTTAAACAGTGGTTTTTCCTTCTTCTAAAAATTAGAGTAAGAGAAAATATATCAACAGGACAGTAAAATCATAGTTATTGCAACCTCTCTGTAACAAAATCAGATCAAGAGGTACATTTGTTATATTTCTTAAGTACTGACCTAATTCTATTCTTTTTCAATTTTCCACTTCGGCTAGTGGGCTAATTTGGATGAGAAAATCTGTACAGCAACTATGGTTGGGCTTCAACATAATTTCTACAACTCTATCAAAATTAAAATTGAAAATAGCACAAAGAAAGAGAGAAAAACAAGATAATGAAAGGAATCTAGAGATACTTCAGATTTGGACTCATCCACTTCAAATTGAATTTGGAAAGAGAAAAATAAGATTCAAATCAGAAAATGAAGCATTAGAGAACATGAAATTTCACAGATTCAACATTGCTTTAGATGCACACAAACATGCAATCGAAATGAAGAGAAAATTGAAATAGACAACTATAAACACGAGAAGGGGGTTTGAATTGTGTTTATCAGAATTTGAACAAAGTTGAAAACTCTTCGCATACAGAAGCTTGGTTCAGACGAGTGGAATGATACAGGACAGACAGGTGATCTTTCTGATGAAATTTTAACAGTGACTTAGGCAAACTCACCACTTGATAAACGGATAAGAAAACTAAAGCAACTAAAGAGTTTATAAGGAAAGAGAGTTTGACACAGTTATTTATCCCGGTTCACTCTTCAAAGCAAAGAGCTACGTCCAGTCATTGGCAGTACCAAGTTTTATCCACTATAACTGATCAGGTTACAGACTCCAAGTATTGTTTGCACACCTAGCCTCTTCAGGCTCCAAGACAAGTATTCTTTGCACACATAGCCTCTTCAGGCTCACTCAGGTTTGTTTGAGAAATTTGGTTTGTAATAAATACAACTTGAATTGCACAGATCTTTTACTAACACTCTGACAGTGGTTTAAATGTAAAGCTTAGGAAAGTCTGCATAATAACTTCAAATAATTGAAGAATACATAATGAAAGAGTGAAGAAATTAATGCGCAGTGGCTCTTTAATGTTATATGTATTCTCTATATCTTCATCTTCAATGACTTCTATATTTATAGTCTTCAAGCATTTAAGATCCGTTAGAGACATTCCCTCAGATGTTGGCTTCAAGCAGAACTTCATTAAATGCAATAGAGTTGTTCTGGGCAGTCATCAATGCAATATGAACGTTGGTTGTACTCTAACTTGAAGGATCATGACTTTATGCATCGTGAAACAGCCATATCAGAGTTATACAGAGAGCTTTTTGTACTTTGCTGAGTACAATTTCCTTTCCATGTAAAGACCAGAGGTACTAGGGAATAAAGCACGTTGGAAGCATTCATTAACTGGTCTTTGGTTCTGATATCCGAGGTTGCTTGAAAGAGCAACTTCTGACTTTTCTTGATAAGCGTGAGACCAAGTAGGTGAGAAGGCTTCGAGTCTCTTTCTGATAGGACATCTCACAAAAGCTTGTTAGGTCATTGGTTCTTCAACGAGTAACCTCAGACAAGTGTAGGAACTCGTGGAGAGACAGGTTGAAAACATATCTTGAAAGAAGTCAATAATCCTAGTCAGCAGACAGGTTGACTTTCACTTATCCAGACAGGTAGTCACCTCTATGAGCAGACATATGATTCTTACTATTTTAATCTGCACACTAGATAGACAGGTTAAAAACCAATATGAAGGTTAATTAAATCATTAACCAATGTTTAGTTCTCATCAAAACTTAGGGAAATGCACATCAGACATTTTAGAGACTTAAAAATCTCTCCCTTTTTGATGATGACAAACATTGAGATGATTTAATGAACCTCAGAAAATTTCAATAAGGAAAATAGCATATATCAGACAGGTTGAAATTTTCTTAAGCGGACAGGTTATGCAGATGCTTGATCAGACATTAAGATTTAATCATATAATACGGTTAACTTAGTCACACATAAATTTGAATTGTTTTACTTAGAAATTATCCGAGCAATCTTACTTAAGATTTATCCGAGCAATTATAGCAACTATCAGAACATACTTTGATCAACATACTTTGCTCATATCAGAACATACTCATATCCATATATTACTTTCTTATTAAAATCGTATCACATTCATTCTCCCCTTTTTGTCAACAACAAATAGGAGTAATCATAATAAATAAAAAAGTAAAGAAATAAGGAAAGTAAGGAAGAAATATATTTTATTCATTATGAGCTTTGATAAGTACATGGCAGTTTACAACAGAGAAACAAAACTACCTAGATTGACTAAGTAACAAATATAAGGCAGCAACCCTTTACTCTAAGAGCAGCCTAGCTCGCCTTTCTTCATCCAGCTGTCTTCTTAAGTCTTCTACTTGTGTTTGAAGCAGATGAAAGTCTTGTGAGGTGATAGTGTGATTTCACATCATATTTCATGTATATTTTTACATGAATTTTCATATAGTTTAGGCAATTTTACTTTGATTTTTGTTAGTTTTTCCCTTGGAACGGGTAAGGCGGTTTCGTGGTGTTGTTTTGCAGAAATTAAAGAGAAAATGCTCAAGATTGACCATGATGGAGCTTGGATGAAGATAGAGCTTGAAAGGTGAAGAAAATGAGCCAAACAGAGCCCATCACGGCCTAGCCGTGATGACCGTCACGGCCTAGCCGTGATGACCATCACGGCCATGATCGAGCAAAACTGAAGAAGAAAGAAAGCAAAAGTCAGAAGCTGTCACGGCCTAGCCGTGATGCCCATCACGGCCGTGACATACCAATTGGTAGAGGCAGAACCGATCACGGCCTAGCCGTGATGAGTGTCACGACCGTGACAGACCAAAATTTGAAAGCGCGTCCAAGGCAGAACACGTCACGGCCTAGCCGTGATGACCATCACGGTCGTGACGCGCGCCCAATATATAAATAGAGGCGCAGAACAGAGTCCAAGGGGGATCATCTCTGGAGGGAATTTTAACCTAGGAGCACTTTTATCCTAGGGAGACTCTTGGGACATAGAAGGAGGCCGTTCTCTCTGAGCCAAGGGGCTGCTGTGACCGCGGAGGACTCTTCATAGAATTCTCTTCATCTCTTCTCTCTTTCTCTTTTGTAGTTTCCTTTGCCATGAGTAGCTAAATCCCCTTTGTGTTGGGGTTAGATGTAACTGAACCGAATATTATGTAATTGCCTTGATTTATTGATCTGTGTTTATGCCTTCGTATTAGTGTTTAATTCGTACGCTTAATGCTTTTTGTGGTCTGGCCATCCATGAATTGATTATGAGATTTGATTTGCAATGAGGACGTTCTTATCAATTCTTGATATGGAATTAATCACCTACTAAACCTTGCATCTAGGAATGGATTTTGGTTTATTAGTAATTGTGTAATCCTTACTCTTAATGCAAATTCACTAATTAGGCCACCTAAGGAATTAGGGTTTAATTAGGGGATTTAGGCTCTTGTCATCTAAGGAATTAAGGCTTGAGTAATCTTGTGGGTTGATTTTAATATTTGAAGCATGAACTGGATTGGTGTTCTTGGTATTGCATGAGACTAAGGTTTAGTGAAGTCTAGTCCCAACATCTTTCATCTAATTGAAGAACCTCTTTTTCTGCATTCCAAGTGTTTGACAACAATCCCAAAAGAACTTTTCCTTTTTATTTTCTTTATCTTAATTGTTAAATATCCGCTTAGATAGTAGTTGATTCGGTACGTGCTAGTACTTGTCGCAGTCCTCGTGGGAACGATATCGATCTCACCACCGTATTACTTGTACGACTAGGTATACTTGCCTAGATTCGTGTCAACATGAGGCCACTATCTGAGAAGTGGGGGCTTTTGTAGACAGGCTTGAGGAAGAGACAGACAGAGAAGAGTGCCAGGGTAAGGCTAAAACTGGGGGTGCCTTAGGTAGAGATAAGGGAGTGGTGATGGAAGGAAAGAAAAGTTTATGGAGAGTTTGAAGAGCATAGAAAGGAAGAAAGATGAATTTGAAGATAAGACTGATTCTGACAAAGTCAGTATCAGGTGAAGGAAATGCACAGGAAAGTCTCTCGGATAGAGACAGTCTGGTGATGATTATTTGGATAGGTAGGGGAAGAGGTGTTTGAGCTGTTACAGATGGAGGGATAGGTAATAAGGAACCAATATGACAAAAGAAAGAATTTGATCCAGTAATTAACATAAAGAAATACCTAGGCCTACGAGGTAGCATTACAACAGAAGCAAGATAGTGAGTTCCAGCTAATGTTCTAATGAAGACAACAATAGGTGGGTAGAAGAAAAGTTCTCTACAGGGGTTAAGAATATGAGGTGGAGGAGAAGGAATGACAGAGAATGTGAGATACTAGTAAGCAAAAGAGATTACAAATCAGACACAAAGAGTCTCGATGATATGCCAGTTTGTTCTTTGGGAGCAGAGTCCCTGTGAACAACTGTGTACTGACATTCATCAGTTACAATAGTGAAAGAAGATTTTTGAGTATGAAAGGAGTGGACAAGTGAAGGAAGAGGAGATGCAACAGAGAGAGGTTGAACAAAAAGGGTAGATGGAGAAGAGACAAATGGGGTGATGATACCTTGATGAAAAGGGGAAAAAGGAGTTATCTGGTTTTCAGATAGCTTCAACTTCTTGTGAGATGGAGACACTTGGTCATCCTCGGGTACAACTGTCTGAGCTCCTCCAGGCAGGTCTTTTGCAGTGTTAGCTTCTGCAGGCACTTCAGTCTTTGCAGGTACTGGGTAACCAGATCTTCTCTTCTTGGGAATAATTCCCAAAATGAAAGTCTTCTTTGGTTCTTCCAGGACTTGCTCTGTCTGCTCCCCCTGAGCAGATGCTTTCTTTTTGCTAGGCTCAGACTCAACTTGTCTGACCTTGGCAAAGGTCTTCACCAGCTTCCTCTTCTTACTGGGATGAGCAGGAACATTCACTAATTCCTCAGCTTCACTTGTCTTCCTCTTGGGAGAGGGTCTCTTCAGCTTGAACCTCAAGGGCTCAACTGTCTCAACAGAATCTTCAGACACTGAAGGTTGCAGCTCGGGATTTGGTCTTGTCTGGCCACCTTTCCAGACGGTTTGAACAGTCTCTCAGAAATGAGGATTTCTCACTCATCAGAGGAAACCACTGGGTCTTCCTCCTTCTGCTCAACAGTATGCTTCTTCTTCTTCTTCTTCTTCTTCTTCTTCTTCTTCTTCTTCTTCTTATTATTATTATTATTATTATTATTATTATTATTATTATTATTATTATTATTATTATTATCATCATCATCATCATCATCATCATCATCATCATCATCATCATCATCATCATCATCATCTTCATCATCATCATCATCATCATCCGCCTCCTCATCAACAAGAGGGATTCCCTTGATATCCATCATAGACAGTATCTTCCTTTCTATGGGAAGTGACATGTCCACAAAGTGAACATCACTAGGAACAAACAACTTGTTCCTGAAGACCCTTGTCAGCAACATCCTATAAGGATAGGTCTGCATGTTGGTTCTCTTGATTAGATTTTCAATGTACATGTAGATAAGGTCGTTGATGTCAACATTTATTTTGTGAATCAAGTGATACAGAGCAAATCTGTCCATCTTGGTCACACTATCTCGTGAGCCTTTCCTTGGCATCACGCACTCCAACAGCAATTTGTGCAGGAATATGCACTTGACCACCATGTTAACAGGCTTAGGGTTCATAGGTTTGGGAATACCATAGATGGCAATGTTGACATTGTCAACTCCCACTTCAGTTTCCCAGTTGGGTGTGAAGGCAGCTCCGATTCTCGGACATTTTGTGACAAGCTCCAGAGAGTGATGGGGAAGAGAAGGGTTCTATCCCCCATTTCAGCCTTAAAGCTCTTGGTTCCGTTGAGTTGGTTGGTGACAACCATAAAATTTCTCCGAACGTTTGAACGAGCTTAGGGTGAACAAGCTCCTTGATGTCGAAGAAAGGAGTCCATTTGGAATACTCCAACTCTTCAGGTGACATCCATACCTAGCTTCTTCATATGTTGAAGATCAACAATCTTTTCGGAATGATCTTCTCGATCTCAGTAACTTTGAGATTGTATTTCTCAGCGATTTCTTTTTGCAGAGAGACGCTTGGATGATGCCATTTTTGAGAGAAAACGGTTCTAGGGTTTCCAGAGAGAAGAGGGTTTCATAGACGAAAAGACAAAGAGATTTTGGAATTTTGAAAACGTAAAGGTTCAACCTTTCTGATCTATTGTCTTTTATAGTCATAAAGGTAGGAGAGATAAAAAGGATATTTTTAATTCAAAACGGCACGATTTGTATGGGGAACTGCATCGCCCACTTAAGACATAATGAAGACATGGTTTGAGATATATAAACTACCGTGCACATGATTAGCTTCAGATAAAGGAATGGTATTGATCAATTAACAACCATTTCAACAAAGCTGTTGAGTTCTAGCATAGTGACTCTGCAGAGTCGAGGCAAGGTAAGCATAGATGGTGATAAAGCACGACAGGAGTTAACATTCACTCATGTCATTCAACAATACAATGCATGTTTAGATTATCTCTAATAAATAAAAACCTTTCTTCTGCTAGGGGTTTAGTGAAAATATCATCCCATTGATTTTCAGTTTTAACAAACTTAATATCAAAGATGCCTTTCTGAACATAATCCCTAATAAAATGATGTTTGATTTCAATATGCTTAGCCTTAGAATGCTGAATTGGATTTTTAGATAAGCATATAGAACTGGAATTATCACACCATACAGATATGTTATGTTCATAAGTAGAGTAATCCTCAAGTTGATGTTTTACCCATAAGAGTTGAGAGCAACAACTAGCAGCAGAGATGTATTCTGCTTCAGTAGTAGATAGTGTAATAGTTGTCTGCCTCTTGCTTGACCATGAGACTAAGCTTGCTCCAATGAAGTGACATCCTCCACTAGTGCTTTTTCTTTCTATTCTGTCTCCAGCAAAATCAGCATCATAATATCCCACTAATCTGTATTCTTTTGATCTTAAATAAAGCAAACCAAGATTAGTAGTTCCAAGAAAATATCTAAATATTCTTTTAACAGACTTAAGATGAGATTCTATAGGATCAGATTGGAATCTAGCACACATACAGACACTAAATTGAATGTCAGGTCTGCTTGAAGTTAAGTATAGTAGAGAGCCAATCATACCTCTGTAGATAGTTTGGTCTATCTTTTTACCTTCATCATCTTTGCTTAGTTTTTCATTAGGTTGCATAGGAATTTTCATGAGCTTTGCATTTTCCATTTTGTATTTCTTGAGTATCTCCTTGGTATACTTTTGTTGATAGATGTATATTCCATTACTTGTCTGCTTGATTTGTAATCCAAGGAAGAACTTCAATTCTCCCATCATGCTCATCTCAAATTCAGCTTGCTTTAGATTTGAAGATTCCTTGCACAACTTTTCATTAGTTGCTCCAAAAATAATATCATCAACATATATTTGAACTATAATAAAGTTCTCTTTAGAGTATTTCTTGAATAGAGTAGTGTCTACTTGTCCTCTAGTAAAACCATTATGCATGAGAAAAGAACTAAGTCTATCATACCATGCTCTAGGTGCTTGTTTCAAACCATATAATGCCTTTTTAAGTTTGAAAACATGATCTGGCTTATCAGTATCCTTAAAACTAGGGGGTTGTTTAACGTACACTTCTTCAATTATACCATTTAGAAAATCACTTTTTACATCCATTTGAAACAGGGTGATTTGGTGTTGTGCAGCATATGACATTAAAATGCGTATGGCTTCTATTCTAGCTACAGGTGCAAAGGTTTCAGTATAATCAATATCTTCTTGTTGGTTATAGCCTTGAGCTACTAACCTTGCCTTATTTCTAACAACTTTACCATCTTCATCCAATTTGTTTCTGAAGACCCATCTTGTCCCAATAACAAAATTGTTTTTAGGCTTAGAGACAAGAGTCCAAACATCATTTCTGGTGAACCGGTTGAGTTCTTCTTGCATAGCAAGAATCCAACTTTCATCCTCAAGAGCTTCTTCAATGCGTTTTGACTCCAATTATGATATAAAGGCCACATTGCTTGACTCTCTTAGTGTGGATCTGGTTCTTACTCCTTCAGAAGGATTTACAATAATAAGATCCTTAGGATGATGAGTGTTGAACTTCCAATCCCCTTTGAGATCATCATGAAGATCTTGACTTGTCTGCTGACTCGTCTGCTCCACTTGTCTATCAGCCTCAAGCACATGTTCTGTCTTGGTCAGATCGGGTTGTTGATTTTCTGGATTGTTTATATCAAGACTTGCAAGATCATCTTCTATATTTGGTAGTTCTTTATCAGTCTTTAATACATTATTGAATTTAACATGAACAGATTCTTCAATGACATAGGTTTTTTAATTATAAACTCTAAAAGCTTTAGACATTTCAGAATATCCTACGAAAATACCCTTATCTACCTTAGAATCAAATTTTCCAAAATTATCTCTGGTATTCAGAATAAAACATTCACATCCAAAATCATGAAAATAAGATATGTTGGGTCTTTTTCTTTTCCACAATTCATAAGGAGTCTTCTTTAGAAAAGGCCTAATAAGTATTCTGTTTTGTACGTAACAAGCAGTGTTTACAGCTTCTGCCCATAAGTACTTAGGGAGATTATTTTCATTTAGCATAGATCTAGCCATCTTTTGCAGAGATCTATTATTTCTCTCAACCACTCCATTTTGGTGTGGAGTTCTAGGTGCAGAGAAATTGTGAGAGATCCCATTCTCCTCACAGAACCGTCTAAACTGTTCATTCTCAACTTCTCCTCCATGATCACTTCTAAGGGTAGAAATACAAAAACCCTGCTCATTTTGTACTCTTTTGTAGAATACTGAGAAACCCTTAAAAGACTCATCCTTGTGGGTTAAGAAGAGTACCCATGTGTATCTAGAATAGTCATCAACTATGACAAATCCATATTTTCTTCCAGCCAGGTTGGCAACACTAACTGGTCTAAACAGATCTATGTATAACAATTGAAGAGGTCTAGAGGTTGATACTTGGTTTTTAGATTTGAAACTTGATTTTATATGTTAACCTCTCTGACATGCATCACACAAGACATCTTTCTTAAAACTAATATAAGGCAATCCTCTCACAAGGTTATTCCTTTTAATTTAGAAATTAGTTTCATACTAGCATGTCCTAGTTTCTTATGCCATGACCATCTCTCATCCTTTTTAGACATCAGACAGGTTACACTTTGATCTGAGAGATCAGACAGTTCAATCTTATAAAGATTTTGTTGCCTTTTAGCTGAAAAGAGTGTTTTGCCATAACAGTCTTTAAATATGCATACATCCTTGGTAAAGGAAACATCAAATCCACTATCACATAATTGACTTATGCTAAGCAAATTGTGTCTTAATCCTTTAACCATAAGAACATTAGATATAGAGGGAAGAGGGGGTTTACCACCAATAATACCAATTCCTATAACTTTTCCTTTCTGATTCCCTCCAAAGTCAACATGTCCTCCTTTCTTAAGTTGGAGGTCTAGGAACATAGACCTTTCTCCTGTCATATGACTCGAGCAACCACTGTCCAGTACCAGCAGGTGGTGTTTTCTTTGTCTCTGTTGAGGACATCTACAACAACAATTATTTCACCTTTAGGTACCCATATTTTTCTCGGGTCCTTTTTTGTTAGTTCTAGGAGTTCGTGAAGACTTCCTTCTCTTCCCGTGAATACACTTGGACATAACATGTCTAGTTTTTCCACAGGAGTTCTGAGACAGAGATGTAGGTTTGGTTATAGTTGACTTAACATATACTGTAGAAGCTTTAGTTGATACTTTATGATGTGTCTGATGGACATATCCAATACCTTCTTTGTTAATAGAGTGCCTCTGATAGCCAAGGAGCTTAGTCAGATTATCTCTACCATTAACAAATTTGGAAAGATCAGAAGTGAGCTCTTCTACTTTTTGTTGAAGTTTTTCAACTTCTTCAGATGGTAATGTTTCACTTGAGATCTTAGCTTCATTAGACTTTTCAGTCTTCAGCTCATTGTTCTCTTTAGCCAGCTTCTCACACTATTGAGATTTCTGTTTATGCTCACTGGTGACCTGTACATACTCCCTCTTGAGGGATTTGAAGGCCTTAGATAAGCAGTTGGATTCCTCCAGCAACTCCTCATAGGCATCAAGTAATTCCTCATAGTCAGGATGTACCTCATCGTCTGAGTCAGTGTTGGCCATCAAACAGAGATTGGCTTCTTCCCCTGTTTCTTCATCATAAGATGTTGACTCCAGATCCTCCCAAGTAGCCATCATTCCTTTCTTCTTCTTGAAGAATTTCTTAAAAAGGGCCTTCTTGAGTTGAGGACATTCAGTTTTGATGTGACCAGGCTTCTTGCACTCATAGCAGACAATTGGACTTTTGTCTGTTGGAGTGGATTCTTTGAAGTTCTTGTCCTTGTTGAACCTTCTGAATGGCTTATCCCTCTTGAACTTCTTTTTCTGTAGGAGAAGCTTTATCTTCCTGGTCAGGAGAGACAATTCTTCATCACTCTCAGAATCCTCGTGTTCAGACAGGTCAGCATCACTAGATGACTCGTCTGCCTTTAGAGCATTGGAAGCTTTTGCTGACTTTTGATAAGCTTTCAAAGCAATTGACTTGCCCTACTTTGGTGCAACTTCATCTCCAAGGTTTTGCTCACGAACAGTGAGTGTTCCAAGAAATTCATCCATAGTCAAGGTAATGAAAGAAATCCAGAGATACTTCAGATTTGGACTCATCCACTTCAAATTGAATCTGAAAAGAGAAAAATAAGATTCAAATCAGAAAATGAAGCATTAGAGAACATGAAACTTCAAATCTTCCATTGAACTTGTGATTTAATATCAAGAGAAAATGAAAGAAGATTCAACATTGCTTTAGATGCACACAAATTATGCAATCGAAATGAAGAGAAAATTGAAATAGACACCTATAAACACAAGAACGGGGGTTTTGAATTGTGTTTATCAGAATTTAAACAAAGTTGAAAACTTTTCGCATACAGAAGCTTGGTTTGAGGCAGGTGGAATGATACAGGACAGACAGGTAACCTGTCTGATGAAATTTTAAGAGTGACTTAGGCAAACTCACAACTTGATAAACGGATAAGAAAACTAAAACAACTAAAGAGTTTATAAGGAAAGAGAGATTGACAAAGTTATTTATCCTGGTTCACTCTTCAAAGCAAAGAGCTACGTCTAGTCCTTGGCAGCACCAAGTTTAATCCACTATAATTGATTAGGTTACAGCCTCCAAGTATTGTTTACACACCTAGCCTCTTCAGGCTCCAAGACAAGTATTCTTTGCACGCTTAGCCTCTTCAGGCTCACTCAGGTTTGTTTGAGAAATTTGGTTTGTAATAAATACAACTTCAGACAAACAGATCTTTCACTAACACTCTGAGAGTGGTTTAAATGTAAAGCTTAGGAAAGTCTGCGTAATAACTTCAAATGATTGAAGAATACATGATGAAAGAATGAAGATATTAATGCGCAGAGTAATGGTTTTTTCATGCTATAAGTATTCTCTATGTCTTCATCTTCAATGACTTCTGTATTTATAGTATTCAAGCATTTACGATCCGTTAGAGACATTCCCTCAGATTTTGGCTTCAAGCAGAACTTCATTAAATATAATAAAGTCGTTCTGGGCAGTCATTAATGCAATAGGAACGTTGGTTGTACTCTAACTTGAAGGATCATGTCTTTATGCATCATGAAACATTCATATCAGAGTTGTGCAGAGAGTTTTTTGTACTTTGCTGAGTACAATTTCCTTTTTGTGTAAAGACCAGAGGTACTAGGGAATAAAGCACGTTGGAAGCATTCTTTAACTGGTCTTTGATTCTGATATCCGAGGTTGCTTGAGAGGGTAACTTCTGACTTTTCTTGATAAGCGTGAGACCAAGTAGGAGAGAAAGCTTCGAGTCTTTTTCTGATAGGACAGCTCACAAAAGCTTGTTAGGTCCTTGGTTCTTCAACGAGTAACCTCATACAAGTGTAGGAACTCGTGGAGAGACAGGTTGAAAACGTATCTTGAAAGAAGTCAATAATCCTAGTCGTGAGACAGGTTGACTTTCGCTTATCCAGACAGGTAGTCAACCTCTATGAGCTGATAGATAGACATGTTAGCAACCAAGGGTGGCAAATGGATGGATCGAATAAATTTTTATTCGGATCATAATGGATGAATTAAAAACAATCCATTAATCCATCATAAACCATTAAAAATTCATTAAAAAAATCCAATCCATCCATGATCCATTAAATAAAATCTATCCGATTCATCCATTAACAACTTTTCATGGATGAATATCCAATCCATCCACTAAAATTTATTTTAATAAATTAAATAATTTTATATCTCTTTTATCCATCCATAAAATATTTTTAAAAATAAAATAATTTGTAAAAAAATTAAAATATTATCTCTATCTCACTCTCTATCTCCTTTTTCTTCCTCTGTCTACCCTTTTTCTCTCTCCCTTTTTTCCTACTCTTTTTCTATCTTTACTCTCTCTCCACTCTATCTCACAATCATTTTTCTATTATTATATGGGAGTTATTGATTATGTGCATATACAGATGTTATTTTGCCACGACGTTCCATGACATTGTTTTACGAAACTTATTACGGCTTTCTGTGCTTGCAATTAGTTAATACTTTTTTTTAAAGTTTCTCAACAAAAAAAAGACAACGAAAAAAGAAAACGTACGTGATAACGCGGACTACTACTGGTGCTTGAGAACAATTAATTAGTTAATACTTAATATAACAAAAAAAAAAAAAGAAAAAAAAACAAATAAATAAAATAAAAAATAGTGAAGAAAAAATAATAGGGAACGAAAGTGAAAATTAGATGAAGTGTTTTTTTTGTTACAAATGGAGGTTTTTTTTTATTTGGTGAAAAGTAATATGAAAAAATAAATTGGTTTTGGAATGGATAAAAGTTGATCCATTACATTTTTGATTGTTGGTCCAATGGATTTAAAAAATATTGGATGGATCATGATCCATCCACTAAAAAAATAATCCAATCCATTTATATTATTTTTTTATAAATGGATGGATTAGATGGATTTTCTCATGGATGGATTGGATGGATGATGGACAAATGGATCATTTTGCCATCCCTATATGAAAATTAATTAAATCATTAATCAATATTTAGTTCTCGTCAAAACTTAGGAAAATTCACATCAGCTAGAGACTTAACAAAAATGACTTCAAATCTGCAAAGAGAAAATAACTTCAGATTTGCAAAGATAGAATAACGATTCAGATTAGAAATCGATGCACAAAAGAAAATCAAACTTCAAACAGTTTACCATGACCTTGACGTTGATGGTGTAGAATGAAGACGAATCCACATAATGTACAGAGTGGATGATGCGATTGGTATAGAGAGTGGAAATGAGATGTAGATTTTAGGTTACAAGATGGAAACGTGAAAGAGGGCAAATAATATAACTATCTCGGTGCAGAACCTATACCTACAGTTGATTATGATCTGTTGGTATATCACACCTATACCTACGGTTTTTATGAGTGTCCCTAGATGCGTCCGTGGGTATATATCACACTTATAGAAGTTGAAGTTTATCTTCCTTTTACTCTTCTGTCGCAAAAGGCTAACAGTATGTACTAAGAGAAGATATTTCATTTTATGATGAGAAAGTTTTTTCAACATAAAAAATGATAACAATTTTCGAGATCAATTTAAATGGTTAATGTATATTGACAAAAAATGAGTTAATGATGTTTTCGACAAAAATGGGCCATTTATATTTGAACACCTGAAAATCGTGGTTAATTATATTTAGTGGATGATTAATGAGTTGTGACACCTTGTTATATCTATTAATCATCCACTGAACGTAATTAACCATGTATTTGAACTGCGTTAACCTTCCAATTTATTGTAAAAAATGGTCTCATTTTTGTGTTCAAATAACACAACTGTTTTATGAAATATGCCATTAGCAAGTTAACAATTACAGATTTAATCAAGGCTTGGGCATCAACGTTACAGATTCGGAGGTATGGGTATTCCGATCACTTTGATTTTGTCGCATTTGTAGACATCTTGCCGTGTTATGCTATTAACCTGAGTGCTGTGAGTTTGTTCGCAGATTCATCCTTTTCGATTTTTAGTGATGTTGAATTTGTATTATTTTCGATGTATTTTATCATTTTGAAGTAAAAAAATAAGTTAACAACTTATAACAGTTAGTGGGAATGATGTCATATCTTATCCTTTGATCAAAAGTAAAATTACTAGAGTGAGGGAAAATAATTCCACATGACAGAACTTGCCCTTTTTTTTTTCTCTCAAAAGTAAATTATCAAATTCCTGTAGGACTGTAGCAAAATTAGCTGCAACGGGGAATAAATGTAGCTTTGAAAGACAATCTCAATTCTACCCTTTTATGATTTTACACCCAAATTTTTTCGAAATCTGGGCAAAGCAACACAGGAGAGACAAAAAGCTTGTAAGCAGGGTAATAATTAGCATCTTGCATTTCTAAATAAAGTTACAACTTACAAGTGAATAGGGAAATTTAATAGCATAAAGAAAAAAACAAGACTAACTTAGGATCGCTTGAAGAGCTTAATTTAGATAGAAGGAAATAAACTGATACTAATGTTTTTACAATAATTTAACAGATAAACAATAATCATATTGTACAACTTTATCAACATGAGTTCGATCAAACCCAATCAAGAATCAAGCATTATTCGAAAGAGAGAACTTCTTCTCAAGATACTTCAATGATGTTGGATTGACTTGTGTGAACAAGTAGTTCCCAGCAAAAAGATCACCGAAATTCACTTGTCCCTCTGCAAATCTTTTAATCACCTTAGCATATACAAGCCTCACTCTTTTCTTCCAAAATCTTCTCCAGCTTGGGACTTTCAGCCTGAATCTTTTCCTCATAGGAATCCTTCTGAATCTGCACCAGCTCTTTGGTTTGAGAATCACCCTTTCTCTTTCATCATCAGATCCTGTTTCACGTCTGAGCATTTGATAACTAAGCTTGATAGCACTAGAAGAAGCCATTTCAATGGAAGACATGGTGAGTTTTTAAGTATGAAAGCAATGAAGACAAAACCCAAATGTAACAAATTATGATGAGGAACTGTTTATCCCTCTTGAGAGGATTTGGTATATGAGTAGAGGTTGATATGTACAGCTAATTAGAAGCTGTTGATGTATTACATGTAAGAGAGGAAACTTAGGAAGCTATGTTGTTGGTGGTGGTGGTGCGTAAGTAAACATCATATTTAGTATTTAGTGTAACTTTAAAATAATGATACTAGTTGCGTGCTTATTACACAAGCTATTTGTACAATCAAAACTCCTCTAGTAATGAATGAGTGAAGATATTTACTAACCATTGTTTGGTGGATACACAGAACATGTCTCATTTTGTTTATATCATATTCTATCTCTGCCAATAACATCTTACCACATAAATTAAAATGTTAAGTAATATCAAAAGAAAGAATATGTGGCAAGATGTTGTTGATAGGGACATGATGTAATACATCGAAATGAGACAGATACGTTTTTGATAGGACAGTGGAGAATCACCTTTGGTACTAAGACCACATCCAAAGTGATATTTTGTAATTTTTTTAATCATCAATCAATCATAAAAGCTAAAGGTAGTAGCTTTCGTGTCACGTCGAGTTCAACACGTGGTTCCAAACACAACATAAGTAAATAATCGTAATTGCAATAGTGTAAATTGTACCAAAGATGTCCTTGTGGTGCAACTCAGTCGGCGAGTCTGCTAGGACATTTGATGTCTATGTGCATGCGGGTTCGATCCCACAAATCGCACGTTTCCCCTCCCCTATATTGTAAGGCATATATAAACCTACGGACAAAAAAAAAAAAAAATTGTACCAAAGATATGCATTTCAATCTCCAACCTTTTACCTTCTCATTTCAATTGTTGTAGATAATGTTACACGCCAATATATTGATACAATTTTTTTTTTATAAGCATATTGATACAAACTAGTATTAGTTTAGGTGCATGATACAAACTAAATAATCTCCAACCTTTTACCTTCTCATTTCAATCCTTTTATTGCACATACAGTACAGAACTGTGATATCAAGCTAGAAAAGAAATATCTTGATTTTTGAAGGACCACCGTTGCTTTTATAATGCAGCTGGACCAATTAAAGTGATGTTGGCTTTGAATTTCTTATAAGTGCCATCTTGTGTCCAATGTACATATGCTCTGCCACTTCAACTTTGATCATCCTAGGCTGCCAAACTTTGTACGGTACAATTGATTGCTGCAATTTAATCGCGAAACAAAATTGGCAACTAGCTGCACCGAATTTGCTGGCACACAAAGTGGAAGTGTTATTGCTAGCTTTTTTATTTTGTTTTTCCTTTGACTTGGAGCTCAAAAATCATATTGTTGATGATAATTTTTAATTAAGTGATTTTGACTGACAACTCACCAAATTCATTCTCAGAATGTGAGCTCTTTTCTATGGCAATCTTGTAAGTGGTATGATTTCTACAATTAAAACTAGTTTGAAAATACAAATTTGCAAGGAACAAATGATTTGCTAAAAAGCAGTACAATAAAATAAACAAGAACTAAAAGTAACTATGAAAGAAAGCATAAAATAAACAAACATTCAATTTTTTTTTTTAAAAAGCAGTGAACAAAAAACGTAAAACATGTAAAGAATGCAGTGAAAGGTAAATAATAGTAAAATAAACTAGAAACTTAACAGGATTTACGAAAAGTAGGTAAAATGCAGAAGCTGGAAACTTGTAAAGGTGCTATTAATAAAAGGATGACATATATACTTAGATGCGAATCAATGAATCTCTAATGGTGTGTATGGATGAGTGAATTTAAGAGGGTAATTAGAATCCATCAATATTTTTATGTTGATGTCTCTAAAAGTATATTATCCTCTTAATATAAATTCCCTTATTCAAACACACCATAAGGGTTTGTTTGGAAATTGTGAGAGAAATGTTAGTCAAATATAGCGGCTATGTTGGTCAAGAATGATGACCACCAATCAAGAAATTAAAGAAGAAGAATCAAAATTGTTTTTTTTTGGTCAAGAATGATGGCCACCAATCAAGAGAGAAGAAGCAAAATTAAAATTTTCTTCTTATGTTCACATTGCCATAAACCTCTATAAATAGAAGCCATTGCTGATGAAGGAAATTCATTCCAACATTGAGAGAATTTCAAGTAAGCTCCAAAAGCTTAGAGAGATAAGTATTTGAAAGAGAAAATTCTAGTGAGAGAAGAAATTCTTGGATGTAATTAAGTTATGGGTAGTGAGAGATTGAGTGTTTGTAAACACTTTGTGTATTTCCCTTTTCAGTAAAAAGGTCTACAACAGTCCATAGACATAGGAATGATTGACCGAACGTTATCAATTTTTGTGTGCTATTATTCCTCATTTTGCCTTTTTCTCATATCTGATACCGAAAATTTGCCTTAATTTCCTAACAACTAGTATTAGAGCTTTAGGTTCTCTAAAGCACGGTAGTTCACAGAAATTGTCAGAAATGATCCAAAGGAGGCCAGATTCGAGTGGGAGCAATGGCAGCTGACGAAGGGAAGGTAAAAATTGAGAAGTTCGATGGTGTGGACTTTGGCTTTTGGAAGATGCCGATTGAAGATTATCTATATCAGAAAAAGTTGTATCAACCTCTCCAAGAAAAGAAACCAGAGGGCATGAAGGATAAAGATTGGGCTCTTCTCGACAGGATTGCCCTCAGAGTTACCCGATTGACGTTATCCCGTAATGTTGCTTTCAACATTGCAAAAGAAAAGACCACGGCGGGTGTTATGGCAGCTCTTTCCAGCATGTATCAAAAATCGTCAGCCTCAAACAAAGTTCATTTAATGAGGTGGTTGTTTAATTTACGGATGACGGAAGGCGTATCGATAGCTCAACATCTCAATGAACTCAATATAGTCACAACCCAGTTGAGTTCAGTTGGAATCGAATTTGATGAAGAAGTACGAGCATTGATACTTTTGTCTTCTCTACCAAAAAGTTGGAATGCTACTATCATGGCTGTGAGTAGCTCAACGGGAAGTAATAAGTTGAAATTCAACGATGTTCGTGATCTGGTTCTCAATGAAGAGATCTGATGGAGAAAGTTGGGTGAATCGTCATCCTCTTCAATTGTGCATACAAAGTCAAGAAGAAGAAATTCAACCATAGGAAATGGATGCGGTAAATCAAAGAACATGTGGTCCAAATCCAGAAATCATCATAGTTCCCATAGCTTGAAAACTGTCGAGTGTTGGAATATTGTGGAAAGTTCGGGCAGTATAAAAATTAGTGCAAGAGTGCACCAAAGAATCAGATGGCGAAGACAGAAGAAAATGTTGCTTCCACCTCAGGAGGTGATGATGCATTAATATGCTCTTTGGAGTGCAAGGAAGAGTCTTGGTTGTTAGACTTCGGAGCATCATTTCATGCTACTTCGCATAAAGAATTCTTTGAGAATTATGTCCCTGGAAATCTCGGATAAGTCTACCTTGGTAACAAACAATCTTGTGAGATTGTTGGAAAATGTGTAGTGAAGATGAAGTTGAACGGATCTGTTTGGGAACTTAAGAATGTCAGATACATTCCCGACTTGACGAAGAACTTAATCTCAGTAGGGCAGTTGGCCATTAACAGCTACACAATAGTCTTCTATGGCGATAATTGGAAGATTACAAAGGGTGCAATGACGATTGCTAGCGGTAAGAAGAGTGATACTCTTTACAAGACAGCAGGAGCATGTCATTTGATTGCAGTCGCAGTAAATGAAAATATCAATCTATGGCACCAGAGACTTGGCCATATTAGTGAGAAAGGGATGAAGATAATGCACTCGAGGGGAAAATTACCAAGTCTCCAGTCAGTTGAAATTTACATGTGTGAAGATTGCGTACTTGGAAAGCAGAAAATAGTCAACTTTCAGACAAATGGAAGAACCCCATAGAAAGTGTGACTCGAGCTTGTTCACTCTGATGTTTGGTGTCATGACCCGAATTTCGTAGGTATGACAGGCCGAAAGGGAAAGCCTCTCATTTCCCTTTCGCAGCCTCACAAGCATACAAAAATTCATCTCATTCAAAGTAAATAAATTACATTCATTAATCCCAGCAATAATGAATATAATACATCAGAGTAACTAAACAACAAATATAAATTACAAAGTCTCGCCTTTACTAAAATATCTCAAAATGAGGGTGCAAACTCACCCCAAAAACTCTCCACAGGGCATTCAAGGCTTCTTGCGACTTCACAAATACCTGCAGCTGAAATGTTAAACGCGGGGTGAGCCCACTGACTCAGTGAGGGAATTGCCCCCAAACATATGCAGTCACACATAGTCCAAGTGCCAATAAAGTTGCATACTCAACCAAGCACTAGATCTAATAAATAGATAATCCTTTTCAATATACACATCACAAACATCTTTACATATGCACAAAATCTCATAAACTAACTAAATACTGTTTGGACATCTAGTCCCTCAAGAGAGTACTTGTAGAATGGCTTGCACTACTTTGTTTTCTCATAACTCATATCCTGCTCATAAGGGGATACACATCATATCATATACATCGAATCTTTGGGTCCACTTAGGGTTGTTAACTCAAGGTCCCCCACCTCGACGGTTTTAATTTCGTACCCCTAAGATACGGCACCCTCCGGCTAACATCAACATCCCTCCTCAACACCTGGGGTATCTAACGGGGTCCCCTCGTCCCGGCAGTGATATTTATATACCGGAGCCTCCCGTTCCCCAGTTGACCTACCCAAAGATTCACAACATAACTTGTCAATCCATTCTACTAAGTACTCTTTCAAGTTCTATAACATACACATACATGAGCAACCATATAGCCATTAAATCATATACTATCATCACTTGATAAGTTTATTCCAAAAGTTACACCATGAACATACATATACCAACAACATTTCAATCCATTCCACTTAGTCCATATCACAATTCATATTAAGAAACTAAATAAATAAATGATAATATATATAATCCAATAACCGCTTTCAAGGGTATTTAAAAATGGATACATGACAACATTTATTGTCCAAATATCATATCCAACATATAATCACACTAAAATTTCAGAATGCAACTCATACAATTCAATACCTTCATCTCATAATAAACACTACACATAACAACTTTTCATCGCGTATATATATGTACATCAATTCACCTATAAATAACTCATAATCCAATACATACTTTAATGTATATAAAAAGGTTCTAAAATACTTCAAAATATCCAAAAGTCTTGTTTAAAAAATAAAAATAAAAGAGTGTAATCATCATAAACTCTGATAACCATCATTCTTTTAAATATCATATCCTGACCTTTGATCACCATTTTTATCATAACTTTTAAAATACTTAATATTTTAATCTAAAACTATCGTGATATTAAAGTAGACTCAGATATTTCCAACGTATAACAAGTGGTCATTTACCCAAAACGGATAACAAATGAAAAAGTTATGCACATTTAAAGTTCAGAAGGCTTGTTCTGTCTGTAGCCTGGGGCATAGTGAGGGTTACCCTGCGCCAAGCGCGGGTCGCGAAAATGTAGAAAATTAGCAACCCTGTTTTCTGCATTTTCTCCCCTTTCCTTCCAATTTTCAAGCCAATAACACATATAATAACATTTATAACTTCCAAAACAATTCAATCACAAAGAATACATAATAGATCTATTCATTCTAACTTGAATAAAAAAAGGTTTTCATGAAAATATTTGCATCAAAACAACCCCAAAACTCAAGATTTCAACAACTTCAAACCATTTTATACCCCTTTTCATAACCCATAACCAAAGCTACGAAAATCCTAACAAAACATCAAACAATCCCTCACCTCTTGTAGATCTTAAACTTGATGCTCCAAGGAAAACGAAAATGGAGAAGAAGATGAGATGGGGAGACCTCCATGGATTCCTCCTCCTCTTCCTTCCTCTTATTTCCTCTTCCCCTTCTTTCTTTCTTACTCTGCTAGGGTTTTGGAAACCCCTTGGAGCAAAATAAATGAGAGGAAATGGGTCCTCCCTCTATTTAAATACAACTTAAACTCTTGGACAAAAATTACCCCTCATTGCAAGGGCGTTTAAGGCAATCCTTTAACGATTATCAACTTATACTAGTCAATTTTAATTAACTTGCTAAGGGTACGTCAAGTTATGCACTACTCTACTAATGTCTTAAAACTCTTATTTAATTTATTTAAGAATGCCCCAAAAGCAAATTAAAAAATGTAATAGATTACTTGTTCGAGCCAAACAATAAAATCCGATTAGGACAGAGGTTTGTTGTGGATTGAGCCTGACGGAACATGGAATTCCGCTCTTACATATCCCAATTAGTTGGGAATCAAGGCTAACATAGTTCTAGGGTTTTGGGGGTGTCAAGATATTGTCCCTAATGAGGATGAAGGTATTCCTCTTATAGCCCTTTTAGTGGGCCTAACCTAGTTATCTTCAAGGAATTGGGCTTTGGCCCAACCTACCGAACTGTCTTCTCCGCATCCCGAGCTGTCTTTTTGTCCCGATCGAGATGTTTTCTTCTTAGGTTGACCGAGTTGTTTTCCTCTTATCCTGATTGGTCTTCATCCTTATTGGATTGTTAACCCAATATAGTTTGGCCTGTCCTATATTAGGCAATTGGTCTAATTTGGGCGGAAATAGAAGCCCCCCAAGTCTCGAGTTGTGTACAGCGAAGAGGCTCGATTGTGTTTTAATCGAGCTTGTTGCGTAGAACATTTGTCCAGGGAACATGACCTTACATTTGAATATTTCTTCTTTACTCGGGTTCTTTGTTCTTGTTATGCATTTTCTCGAGCTGCAACTTGTACACACTTGTTTTGCAATCCCTTTGTCTTTTCCGTTGTTTTGGCTTCAACGAATCAGGAGGGGGGGGGGGGGGGGGGTGAATTGAGTTTTCAAAAAATATTTCCCTCTTAAAACTTTTTCACAAAGCTTTATAAATCAGAGTTGCGGATTAGTGCCCTCAGGATCTTTACAAAATCGATGAAGGGTTTTTACAAAATCTTGAATAGAAGGTGATGAGGATAAGAAATATTAATTTAGAAAGATTCAGAATAGGTTCGAGTTTAATAACTCAGTAATATCAAAATACAGTTTATACAGATCAAGAACATAAATTAGATTGAACTTTAAACATCAGAGTTGCAGGTTCTTGAACATAAACAAAAAGTAACGGAGTTCGAGTTTAGGGATACCACACAACCAGATTTATCCTGGTTCAGTCACCTCCACTGTGACCTACATCCAGTCCCCACTCCACCTGTGGGATTTCATACACTAACACACAAGCTTTACCAGGTAGCTTGAAAAACCTTCACACCATATAGCACTCCTTCACCTCGAGATACCATACTCTTGTGAAGAGCCTCAATGTTCAACCTTAGGGATACCTCACCCTGATCACTCAGAGAGACTCCCTCTCTCTTTACAATCAAAAGTAAAAACAAAAGTTGATTCCTAACTCTCAGTAGTCAAATAAATAAATTGAAACACTTATGAGTATTGAAACACTCTTTTCACAGTAAGCTCAATAAAGATGATGAATGATTTTCACAATTGATTTCTCAAAACGATTTCGTAAAACTGTGATATGTTATGATATTTGTATATGTTGTTTAAGTGTTTCTTTGATCCCTCTTTATACAGAAAACAATTTATAGTCGTTGGCATCAATCAAAACAGATTTGGATATGATTAACATAATCTGTTTTCTTGATTCTCGTTCTTGAAATAAGATTCTGATTGTTCTTATAGAATTCGCGTCCATAAAATAACCGAGTCCATTTGGAAAAATAGCCGCGTCCATTTGAAGAAAATAGTCGCGTCCATTTGGAAAAAATAGTCGAGTCCATCTTGAAAAAAATAGTCGCGTCCATTTGCCATGTCAGCAGACGAGAGTACTAACACAAAGTAATTGGACGTGCTCCAACTAGTAGACGAGCTCCATATGCCATGTTAGTGGACGAAGCTTCTCATTAAGATCTTAGCAAGTCCAAAGACTTGTGTGGACGAGAACTTCTATCACTTCAGTGGACGTGTGCTTGTGTCACTTTAGTAGACGTGCGCTTTTACCACTTTCTTGGATGCCAGCTTTTACCACTTTCTTGGACGCCAGCTTTTACTATTCCCAGTGTTGGACAAGCGCTTATATTATTCCAGTGTTGGACGAGCGCTTTGAAATCTTATTTCAAAAATCATTTTCATTTACGAAAACTTATTCCTTTTAATGCAGGTTATAAAAAATGATTTTCTTTCATGCATATTTTCAAATTGAGCTTATTTGTGAATAAGAAATTTCATCTCTTACAAATCATCTAAGACTTAACACTAATTTCTTCGTTAAGCTCTTGTCTTGATGATTCCTTGATCTTCGTCCTTGCTCTTTGATTCCTCCAAGTTCTTCCTTGAATATTCTCCTTTGATTGCTCACTGAACTTGTTGAATATTGCTTGATACCCATCTTTACAATTTGACACTAAAAACACTTGCATACACATTAAGTTGTATTTGTCATATATCAAAATCTCTAAGTCATTGAGTTTAACAATCTCCCCCTTTTTGATTATGACAAACCTTTTGACAAATTATAAGATCAGAGTATAAGTGTAGCAGACGCTAAGTGTTTTTGACAGATTTATATCATGGCATCAAAGCAGTCAAAGCAGAAGTATATCAGAGCAAAAAAATTATTATCAGAGCAGAATTTGATTTACTCCCCATTGATCGATTATGCCGAATTCTCTTCTAATGAAAAAGAAGCTTTCCTTGTTCAAGGGCTTGGTAAAGATATCCCTAGTGCAAAATGTGCTTTTAACGTCGGAGACTCCACATCGGTTTCACAAAAACTGATGTGTAAAACGAGGCGGTGACATTTTTGAAATTAAAAGCAAAGGATTCTACATCGGTTTCATAGATAACCGATGTGTGAATATTTTCCACATCGGTTGTATTTTAACCGATGTCTAAAATTAAAACAAAAAAATTTAAAATTTAAAATTTTTATCTTTCCACATCGGTTCTTTTAGAACCGATGTCTAATATATAGATTAACCACATCGGTTGTATTATAACCGATGTATAAAATTAAAAAAAAAATTAAAATTAAAATTTTTATCTTTCCACATCGGTTCCTATTGAACCGATGTCTAATATATATTAACCACATAGGTTTAAATATAACCGATGTCATAAATTAAAAATATAAAATTTTAAATTAAATCGTAAGTTTTTACATCGGTTACTATTGAACCGATGTGAAATATCACTAACGACATCGGTTTTAGGACAACCGATGTGTAATATTTGACAAAACCCTACTTTTTGTTTCTATTTTCATTCCCTCCATCTGTCACACGCCCTTTTCCTTTGTATTTACTCTGCTCTTCCATTCCATTTTTCATTCCCTCCCTCATTTTGTGCTCGTCACTTCATCCCCATCTCTCTCACTGCTCTGTGCTCGCCATCCCTTACTGCCTCACCGCCGCCTCACATCTCTGTCTCTCCCTGCTGCTCGCCGGTCTCTGCTGCTTCTGCTTCTGGTGAGAGTGCATGCTTATTTACTTGTTTTGTTGGTAAATAAGATACAAGCATGTGGCTAATCTTATAAGGACTTGAGATTTAGTGAACAATCTTCAGTATGGTTGTCAGAATAAGATTGAAATCTTTCTATTTTCCTATTGATTTTTTATTTTTTATTTTTTATGAAACCGGAATTGACTGGTACATTATTCTGTTGCTATATCAACTAAATTGTCATGATTTATAATGTTAGCAGTTGATAGAAGCTAAGGTTATATTTTAAGAAAAGCAAATAAATTGGTTCGATTATTTAGTTAGGCTTAAAGTGCTTGGTGTCAAGGTTGTGTGGGCTTCAATTAATTAATTAGTCCAGCTGGTGTTTGAATCCACTTTACTTTTTAGGCGTATTACTGTGAATACATCCTCTATTTTGTTGATATATTACCTAGTGGTTTCCACTTGTCATGGTGCATTTTCTGTGTGATGAGGGTTTACTTTGTAACAGGTTTTGTGGAACATTTCACTTTGGTTTGTTGTTGTTTGTTGCTTATTAGGCGTTGATTTCTTGTATTTGGTAGCAACCATTTAACTCTTGTCTCTCTGTGTAGTGTTTTGGGCTGGTGTATCCCTAGTATCCTTATCATAAAATTTTACTGATATACTAAAAAAATGTTAGACATAATGTGTGAGTAAACATTTTATTTTTTATTTAAATTATTCATTGCTCAATGTGAAAGTTATGTTTTCTTCTTACATTTTGTATTTCTGTCTTGACATTATTATTGGTAATATTTCTTGCTTTCTGTTTTGGTTTTAATTTTATTTTACTGGTAATGTTTTGCTTGCTTGTTATTCAGATGCTACGATACTTTGTTGTAGCAAGATATTAGTCTGTGTGGCGATCTCTTAAGCACTAGAGACTTCGAGTGTTCAAAGAGATTATTTTATAATTTTGTAGCTCTTAAGAGTTTCTGGTCTATTGTAGAAGTCGGTCATTTACATTTCGCTTGCCTTTTTAGAAGCTGTGTTTCAACTGCAATATGCACCAAAAATACATGGCAGGAAGGGAAACTTTGTGTTTTCTTAAGGATAATAAAAGATATACATAGTTTTTGATTGAATATATATGATGGACTAATGGGTTTAGTTTTTTTCTTCATGTTCTTTGCTTCCTGCCTGAATAGCCATAGCTCTTCGCTACTCATTTTCTTATATGATCTTTTGGTCTTAAATAAGCTAACACTGTATTTTTCATGCTTTGATTTTAGACTCTACGTGAGGGGCACAATCCTTGGATACAAAAGGCAAGAGCTTCTTGCCCATAGTAGTTTTACTAATTTTGTATTTTATATCATCTTGTGTATGGATGCTGGGAAATTGAGAGTTGAGATTCATGGAGAGAAGCATTTAAGATTATACTTTCACGGGTTTTGTCAAGTCATTTGGTTTATGATGAGGCAATGTTATTTTAGAAGATCCAAATCAAAACTGTGACTATGGCTTGGGTTTGACAACTTGGAGTCCACTTGCATGTGGTGTGCTGACAGGAAAATACAAGAAAGGAGTTATACCAGCAGATAGCCGCTTTGCATTGGAAAATTACAAAGTAAGGTTTGATTTCCATCGTTTTGGTTGAAAAGCTTTCATTGGAGTTTTAATGTCTTTGCTTGAAAATTTATTTGATCCGAGAATATGCCTGTTGGATGAAATCTAGGCAAGTATAGCTAGTCGTACAAGTAATACGGTGGTGAGACCGTTTTATCGTTCCCACGAGGACTGTGACAAGTACTAGCACGTACCGAATCAATTACTATCTAAGCGGACATTTGGATTGAAGGGGGCTCAATACTAAATACCAAGCCAAATCAGATTCAAAACCTAAAATAAACAAATTAAAAATAAAAGTCTTTGAGAATTTCTGTTGAACACTTAGAAGGCAGTTAAAAGAATTCTTCAAATCTATGAACGATGTCGGGATTAGGTTCACTAAACTTCATCCCCATGAAATGAAATGACTAATAAACAGTTTCTACTTCAATTATGACAATCAATCCACTAGATTACTCAAGCCCTGATTCCTCGGATGACAAGAGCCTAAATCCACTAATAGACCCTAATTCCTTAGGTGGCCTAGATTAATGAATTTGCATGATGATTAGGGATTACACGATTGCTAATAAACCTAAATCCATTCCTAGATACAATGTTTACTAGGTGGTTTATTTCAGTTCTCGTTCTAATACGAATTTTCCAATTACATACTAAAACAATAGTCAAGTCATGGGGGTGCTAGCCACAACAAGCATTAGGCATAGAAATCAATCACTCATAAGGAAGCAAAAACTGTATTACAATATCAAGTCAAATACATGGATAATTCAGAAATAGCTACACCTAACCCCAACAATGGGGGTTTAGCTACTCATGATCATAGCCAAAACCACAGAAATAGAGATGAAAAGGAGGAGGAACTCCATGCAATCCTTGTGCAACTGCCCCTGGTTCAGAGAGAGTGTTTGAGGGTTTCAAAACTGTTTTTCTCTGTTCTACCCGTGCCTCTATATAGATCAGGATTCGTGTCACGGCCGTGATTGCCATCACGGCCAGGCCGTGATGCTTTCTGCCTTGGCGCGCTTTCAAGTTTATGTTTGTCACGGCCGTGATGTTTATCACGGCTAGGCCGTGATAGCTTCTGCCTCCACCAATTGGTCTGTCATAGCCGTGATGGGTATCACGGCTAGACCGTGACAACTTCTGACTTTTGCCTTCTTTCTTCTCAATTATTGCTCGATCACGGCCGTGATGGTCATCACGGCTAGGCTGTGATGGGCTCTGCCTGGGTCATTTTCTTCACTTTTCAAGCTTTGTCTTCATCCAAGCCCCATCATGGCTGATCTTGAGCAATTTTCCTTAGATTCCTGCAAAACAACACCAAGAAACCGCCTCACCCGTTCCAAGGTAAAAACTAATAAAATCAAATCAAATATGCCTAAACTATATGGAAAATGCATGCAAAAATGTACATGAATTATGATGTGAAATCACACTATCAAATCACCCCAAGCTTATTCATTTGCTTGTCCTCAAGCAATCACTAAGGCCAGAAGAGATAAATGATCAGAACTTGGATAGTGAACTAAGAACCCGAGTAAATAATCCAAGTAACAGGCATCTTAAATAATTCAGCAAGAGACAATCAGTTTCAAGTCCAATTAGAGGCTTAGGTTTCTTAGACTCATATTCTCACTGATTAGGGCACTCTTTCTCACCTGAAGATCACCCCAAGCTTGTTCATTTGCTTGGAATTCTTTCTCACCTCACTCAAGTGTTAGGGATATAAGACAATTCGCTCCATTTTCCTCAAGGAATGAATTCTACCATAGGCTTGACTATCAACCAAATCTCTACTTTATTAATGAAAACAATTAAGAATCAAGAGGTCTTTTGCTTTGGTTGTAATGGGGCCATGGGATTAATCGTTAGGTGGGGAATTCAAGAAAAGGACATTTCAAAAGGCTAAACACAATCATCAAGCATTGTAAAGCATGACACCTTCTAAAATACCTTTTTGGGTTTCGATTCACTTTTGCCACCTTTCTTACTTTCTTTTTCTTTTATTTCTCACTTTTCTTTTTGTCATCCCCTTCTCTATTTATATTTCTTTCTTTTATTTTTTTCTTTTATTTGGAGAAGGGGAGATTTTTCAGCTCAAGAGAAACTTTTTTCTGATTTTCTCATCCCATACTTTTTCAACTATCTTTTTACCCTTTTTTGTAATACTTTAAAAGGTGCCCTACCAAGCATATTTCATCAAAGTAATTTGAGGTACCGAGAAAAGTATTTTATTCATGTAGGCTCAAAATTGGGTAACTAAGGGGTAGAATTTAGTCATTCAAAGCTCAGAAGGCCGGCAAAATACCTATTGCCTCAATCATTTTCAAAAATTTTTAAGCTTCAAAACGGTTTCAAGTCAAGTTCTGGAGAATACAGACCAAGAGGAATAACACTCTAACACAAAGAATGGGGTAGATTTAGTGAGTACCCCTTTTTGGCTCAAAGTCTCACATTTTAGTAGTTCAAAAATCGGTGAGAACACAAATCTACGGAACCACATGCTAATTATCAACTATCAAAAGATCATCTCAAGCATTTTTCATTTGTAGCCTTATCACAAGAATAAACAGAATTGGGTTCAAGAAGTCACTATCTCAAGTTATTTGGCACTTAGTTCTCACAATCGGATGCAACATCTAAACAAGGGACAATCGAATCATGTGATCATGCAAACCTATACCTATATGAATGCAAAATGCAAATGCAAAATACCCCTACCCCAAGCTTAAAAATTTACATTGTCCCCAATGTAAACAATCAAGTTGGAGAGGGGAAAGAAAAATTGGAACGACTTACCGAGGCGGTAGCGGGTGCTGGCTCACATGCCTAGTCAGAAGGAATTGCATGAAAATTTGGGTCACGGCCGTGATGCATTCTGATCCATAGGGGTAGCCTGTCACGGCCGTGACCTCCATCACGTCTAGGCCGTGATGCTCTCTGATCTTCAGGGACCTTCCATCACGCCCGTGATGGGGATCACGGCTGGGCCGTGATCCTTTCTGATCTTCAATTCTGGCTCATCACGGCCGTGACCAGTGTCACGTCCTCGGCGTGATGGTTACTGACTTTGTTGTCTCTGCCCTTTTTGCTTCTCCTTCCTCCTTACCCTGAAATCACTTAACCAAACTATTAATTTATGATATTTTTCCTCTTGATCTTCTCAAATTATTCAAGATGGAAAAATCAAAAACAAAAAGGAAAATGAAAAGAAAACTTGGGTTTCCTATCTCAAGGATCATGAAGGCACACAGCTGAGATCAATCTCTCGATGTCACCACCCAAGTAGGCCTTGAGCCTTTGGCCATTGACTTTGAAGGTCCTTTTTGAAGTAGGATCCTCCACTTCTACAGCTCCATGAGGTGAGACTTCTTTGACAATGAACGGTCCCGACCACTTAGACTTCAACTTGCCCGGAAACAATCTCAGCTGGGAATTGAATAATATAACTTGTTGTCCCGACTGAAATGTTTTCACCACGATCTTCTTGTCATGGTAGGTCTTGACTCATTGCTTGTAAATGGCTGCATTCTCATATGCATTACGGCGCATTTCCTCTAACTCATGCAGCTGATTGGCTCTTTTCTCACCCGCCAGAGTGGCATCAAAATTCAAGAACTTCAATGCCCAAAAGGCTCGATGCTCCAACTCTACGGGTAGATGACATGACTTCCCATAGACCATCTGAAACGGAGATAACCCCACAGAAGTTTTCAGTGCAGTCCGGTAAGCCCACAAGGCATCATCAAGCTTCTTTGCCCAATCTCTTCTTGAAATGGCCACAGTCTTTTCCAAAATTTTCTTAATCTCCCGGTTGGAGACCTCTGCTTGCCCATTTGTTTGCGGATGATATGGGGATGCCACCTTATGCCTCACATCATACTTGGTCAACATATTTCTCAGTTGTGAGTTGCAAAAGTGAGATCCCCCATTACTTATAAGGACCCTCGGGACACCGAATCGGGCAAAGATGTTCTTATTGATGAATTTGATCACTGTCTGGGCATCATTCTTCTGTGTTGCAATGGCCTCCACCCATTTGGAAACATAGTCCACCGCCACCAAGATATATTGATTGGAGAATGAAGGTGGAAGTGGACCCATAAAGTCTATGCCCCAGCAATCAAATACCTTAACCTCCAATATGTTTTGTAGTGGCATCTCATCCCTTTTTGAAATGTTCCCGGTCCTTTGGCACCTGTCATAACTCTTCACATGATTGTAAGAGTCCTTGAAGATTGAGGGCCAAAAGAGCCCAAATTGGAGGACCTTTGTAGCTGTCCTATCCCCATTGTAATGTCCACCATATGGAAAGTTATGGCAATGCCACAAAATTTTCCTTGCTTCCTCTTGACTAACGCACCTCCTCCATAAGCCATCCGGTCCAACCTTGAACAGAAATGGGTCATCCCACATGAAATGGTTGGCATCCCGGAAGAATTTCTTCTTTTGTTGCCAAGTGAGGTGCTCAGGAACAATATTGGCTGCCTTGAAATTTGCCTTGTCGGCAAACCATGGTCTTTCATGCACCAGAAATAAGGCCTCATCCGGGAACTCATCTCGAATGTCCTTCTCTTTTGCAGCCACCTCTTCATTCACTAACCGAGATAAGTGGTCAGCCACCACATTCTCGCAGCCCTTTTTGTCCTTGATGACTAAGTCAAACTCTTGCAACAATAGAATCCACCTTATGAGTCTTGGTTTAGAATCTAACTTAGTCAACAAATATTTAATTGCAGCATGATCAGTAAAAACAGTGACTTGTGACCCAATTAAGTAGGAACGAAATTTTTCCAATGCAAACACTATTGCTAGCAACTCTTTTTAAGTTGTTGCATAATTTATTTGGTTCTCATTGAGAACCTTGCTAGCATAGTGAATGGCATGGAAAAACATGTCCCTCCGCTGCCCCAAAACTGCCCCAACTGCGTAGTCACTGGCATCACACATTAATTCAAATGGTGACTCCCAGTTGGGTGCAACAAGAATGGGAGCAGTAATCAACTTGTCTTTCAAAATCTGAAAAGAGGTAAGACAAGCAGTATCAAACACAAATGGAGTGTCCTTGTTCAAAAGGCTACACAACAGCTTGGCTATCTTTGAAAAATCCTTGATGAACCGCCGGCAAAAGCCTGCATGCCCAAGGAAACTCCGCACACCCTTGACATTCACTGGTGGAGTTAGTTTCTCAATCATATCAATCTTGGATTTATCCACTTCGATCCCCTTAGCTGAAATTTTGTGCCCAAGCACAATGCCTTCCTGCACCGTAAAATGACACTTCTCCCAATTTAAGACTAAATTGGTGTCTATGCACCTTTTTAACACAGCAGCAAGGATAGACAAACAATTATCATAAGAGGAACCGAAAATAGAAAAATCATCCATGAAAACTTCAATGTATTTTTCTACCATATCAGAGAAAATGGAAAGCATGCACCTTTGAAATGTCGCAGGCGCATTACAAAGACCGAAAGGCATCTTCCGATAGACAAAAACTCCAAACGGGCATGTGAAAGCAGTTTTCTCTTGGTCTTCCGGGTTAACCGTAATTTGGTTATAACCCGAATAACCATCCAAGAAACAATAATACGCTTGCTCGACCAACCTCTCCAACATCTGGTCCATGAATGGAAGTGGGAAGTGATCCTTCCTAGTAGCTTGGTTTAGCTTTCGGTAATCTATACACATTCGCCAACCGGTGACCGTTCTAGTTGGGATCGACTCATTCTTCTCGTTGTTCACGACGGTCATGCCACCTTTCTTTGGAACCACTTGTACCGGACTCACCCAAGCACTATCGAAAATCGGATAGATCATTCCAGCTTCAAGGAGTTTCAGCACCTCCTTCCTTATCACTTCTTTCATTGTAGGATTGAGCCTCCTTTGCGGTTGGGCCACCGGTTTAAATTCAGCCTCCATCATGATCTTGTGCATACAAAATGTGGGGCTAATACCTTTCAAATCTGAGATGGACCATCCAATAGCTGTTTTATGCTCTCAAAGCACCCTTACAAGTTTCTCCTCTTCTAATTTGGACAATACATTGCTCACTATGACAGGGTATTCATCATTCTCACCAAGAAAGACATACTTCAAGTGGGGAGGTAGAGGCTTAAGCTCTAACTCGAGCTTCTCTTGGACTTCATCCTTTTTGAGCTCTTCCTTCTTAGTGTTGACAGCAAGTTGCTTGGGTTGAGCTTCCAGATCACACAAACAGTCTTCTATTTCCTTTTCCTTTTCCTCATCAAGATTTTCAATAGAATTCACAATTACCTTCTCAAGAGTAGAGGAATGGTGATGCTGTGCAAAGACTTCTTTAGCCACTACTTCCACAAGGTCCATGCGGAAACAATTTTCTTCATCACTCGGGCGATGCATAGCTTCAAATACATTAAAAGTGACCTCTTCATCTTGCACTCTGAGTCGAAGTTGGCCCTTTTGTACATCTATCAAAGCACGACCAGTTGCTAGAAAAGGTCTCCCCAATATAAGTGGAACTTCTCCATCCTCCTCCATGTCTAGTATCACAAAATCCGCTGGGAAGATAAACTTGTCCACTTTAACCAAGACATCTTCCACAATACCATAAGGCTGCTTGATTGATCTATCAGCTAGTTGCAATGACATCCTTGTTGGTTTCACCTCACCACCTCCAAGCTTGTTCAAAATTGAAAGCGGCATCAAATTGATACTCGCTCCCAAGTCACACAAGGCCTTCCCAATAGCAACACTCCCAATAGTGCAAGGGATTGTAAAACTACCAGGATCTTTAAGCTTTGGAGGTAGCTTCCTTTGAAGTATCGCACTACACTCTTTTGTCAAGGCAACAGTCTCACCTTCTTTGAACATTCTTTTCTTCGTGAGCAACTCCTTCATGAACTTTGCATAAGTGGGCATCTGCTCTAGTGCTTCAGCAAAGGGTATGTTAATCTGTAACCTCTTGAAGATGTCAAGAAACTTGGCAAACTGTTCTTCCTTCTCCTTTTTCTTGCTCAAATGAGGATACGACAACTTCACATAAGAGGGGATCTCTTGAGGCTTGTCTCCATCTTTCAAAATCTGACTTTTGGTCCTCCTCAAAATTGAATTCTCATCCACTAGCTTCTCCCTCTTGTCTCTTTCACTGTCTTTTTCTTCCTCCTCTACTACAACCTCTTTACCTTTTTCCTTATTCAAATCAGTTTTTTCAGCAAGCACCTCTGTTTTTTCATAAACTCTCTGATTTTTCACCAAAGGCTCTCCACTCTCTTCCTCAAGGCTTTTACCACTCCTCAAAACAATAGCCTTACAATGCTCCTCAGGATTAGTTTGAGTATTACCTGAAAAACTGCTGCTAGATTGCTCCGCTAGTTGCTTTGCAATCTGTCCAACTTGAACCTCCAAGTTCTTTATAGAAGCATCAGTGTTTTTCTGGTTTGATATGGACATTTGCATGAACTAATTGAGAGTGTTCTCCAAGATAGAAGTCCGGTCTTGAGGTGGTTGTGTAGGAAGAGGCTTGCTTGCTTGTCCGGCATCTTGTTTCCAACCAAAATTTGCTTGATTCCTCCACCCTTGGTTGTAGTTGTTAGGGTATTGATTGTTGCCTTGACGCCCATAGTTCCCCATATAATTGGCTTCCTCATGGGAACTAGGTGGTGCCTCACATCTTCCATTATCATGATCTCTTCCACAAAAATCACATCTCATTACCTGTTGAGGTGGCATGGTTGTCCCTTGAACAGTTTGGAGTTGTTGTAGGAGTTGAGCTAGTTGCTTGGTGATGGACTCAAGTTGTTGTGTCATAATCTTATTCTGAGCCAAAAGTGCAGATTGTGAATCTAACTCCAACACTCCCCTTATTGATGTGGGACCCCGATCATGATGCATCAAATAGTCATTAGATGCCATAGCCTCTATCAAAATCAGTGATTCCTCTGCTGTCTTTGTGTTCATGGATCCTCCAGCTGAGGCATCCAACATATACCTGGTTGACGGCCTCAATCCATTGCAGAATGTTTGCATTAGGGTATGATCATCAAACCCATGATTTGGGCATCTTCGGAGTAATTCCTTGAACCTTTCCCAGGTGTCATGAAGGGTCTCACCCTCTTGTTGAGCAAAGCTTATGATATCACCCCTTGCAAGAAATTTTGCCTCTAAGTCCTCCTATGTAGTGATGCTCCCCCTTGGTTGAGATTGGAGCCAAGCCTTGGCCCTATCTCTTAGAGAGAAGGGAAACAACCTTAAGCGAAGTGCATCATCGGAAACACCATTGTGCTTACTCGTATCACATAACTCCAGGAAGTAGGAGACATGACTATTAGGATCTTCCTTCTCCAACCCAGCAAATTGATTCTGTGAAACCATATTGATGAGAGCTGGCTTGATTTCAAAATTTGCGCAGTTCACTGGGGGCCTCACTATGCTGGTGGCATGCTGATTGACATTTGTATTGGCATAGTCCCCAAGTGTCCTCCGTGGTGGAGCACCTTCACCATTGCCTGCCATCCTGAGTCTTTCTTGATGAACTTGAGAGGTGGAAGTCTCTTATTCTTCTTCTTTTTGTTCTTCTAACGTTTTCCGCTCTCTTGCTTGCCTCCGATTCCCCCTAGCTGTTCTTTCTATTTCAGGATCGTAGAGGAGTTGGTCAGCCGGGATAGTACCTCGCATGCACAAACAGTCTAGCAACCAAGAGTGTTAGCAGTAAATGTCAGCAAACAGAAACAACAAACAAACCAGAAAAAATGACAGCAAAACAAAACAAAAAAAATATTACAGCAAACAGATTACAACAGATTTTTTTTTTGCTTAAATTAGTAATCGAAATGGATATGCTAATATTGAAACACAATCCCCGACAACGGCGCCAAAAACTTGTTGGACGAAATCTAGGCAAGTATACCTAGTCATACAAGTAATACGATGGTGAGACCGTTTTATCGTTCCCACGAGGACTGTGACAAGTACTAACACGTATCGAATCAATTACTATCTAAGCGGACATTTGGATTGAAGGGGGCTCAATACTAAATACCAAGCCAAATCAGATTCAAAACCTAAAATAAACAAATTAAAAAGAAAAGTCTTTGAGAATTTCTGTCGAACACTTGGAAGGCAGTTAAAAGAATTCTTCAAATCTATGAACGATGTCGGGATTAGGTTCACTAAACTTCATCCCCATGCAATGAAATGGCTAATAAACAGTTTCTACTTCAATTATGACAATCAATCCACTAGATTACTCAAGCCCCGATTCCTCGGATGACAAGAGCCTAAATCCACTAATAGACCCTAATTCCTTAGGTGGCCTAGATTAATGAATTTGCATGATGATTAGGGATTACACGATTGCTAATAAACCTAAATCCATTACTAGATACAAGGTTTACTAGGTGGTTGATTTCAGTTCTCGTTCTAATACGAATTTTTCAATTGCATACTAAAACAATAGTCAAGTCATGGGAGTGCTAGCCACAACAGGAATTAGGCATAAAAATCAATCACTCATAAGGAAGCAAAAACTGTATTACAAGATCAAGTCAAATACATGGATAATTCAGAAATAGCTACACCTAACCCCAACAATGGGGGTTTAGCTACTCATGATCATAGCCAAAACCACAGAAATAGGGATGAAAAGGAGGAGGAACTCCATGGAATCCTTGTGCAACTGCCCCTGGTTCAGAGAGAGTGTTTGAGGGTTTCGAAACTGTTTTTCTCTGTTCTTCCCGTGCCTCTATATAGATCAGGATTCGCGTCACGGCCGTGATGGCCATCACGGCCAGGCCGTGACGCTTTCTGCCTTGGCGCGCTTTCAAATTTATGCTTGTCACGGCCGCGATGCTTATCACGGCTAGGTCGTGATAGCTTCTGCCTCCACCAATTGGTCTGTCACGGCCGTGATGGGTATCACGGCTAGGCCGTGATAGCTTCTGACTTTTCCCTTCTTTCTTCTCAATTATTGCTCGATCACGGCCGTGATGGTCATCACGGCTAGGCCGTGATGGTCATCACGGCTAGGCCGTGATGGTCATCACGGCTAGGCCATGATGGGCTCTGCCTGGGTCATTTTCTTCACTTTTCAAGCTCTGTCTTCATCCAAGCTCCATCATGGCTGATCTTGAGCAATTTTCCTTAGATTCCTGCAAAACAACACCAAGAAACCGCCTCACCCGTTCCAAGGTAAAAACTAATAAAATCAAATCAAATATGCCTAAACTATATGAAAAATGCATGCAAAAATGTACATTAATTATGATGTGAAATCACACTATCAATGCCCACAATAATTAGTAAAGCCTTAGTTTCCTATTTGAGATGCAATACTAATGAGCACACGTATACGTGCTTAATGTACCGCTTATTGTATTGGATATTGAATTGTCCAAAGTTGGACAGTTTGGGATTTTTTTTTCTTCATTCAGTTAAAATAGTTATTCATTGATTCTAATGTTATATACTTGATGAAAGTTCATATTGATACATTTCCTTTCGTTCTCCGGGTGCATACTTTATCGTGGTGGATGTCATCGCGTTCAAGTCGTGTATGTCGGAGACTGAGGGGAAATGCTGCAGAAATTTCGTCGAGTATGAGAATGAGAGTTAAGGACTAATTGTTAACCGAATGTTGAAAAAGTTTCTTCTCGAATGGGATAGGGTGATACCCTGTCATAAGAAGTGGTTGATGAATATGTTGGACTAAGTATGAAGTTATTGGTTTTAGTCATGGATCGCGGTTGGATGAATGCTAGACGGACAAGTGATGAGTATGAGAATGGAGTGGAAGAATTTCTATAGTTTACAAAAACAAATGCTCCTGATAGTGGTAACGGAAGGTTTTATTGTCCTTGTGTTAACTGTTTGAATGAGAGACGACTAGAAGCTGAGGAGATACATGATCATCTTATTTGTGACGGGATTTGCAAGAGTTATACAACATGGATATGTCATGGTGAATCGTTAGACAGGCTGAGGGTGTCGGATATAGAGGAAGTTGATGACCTGGATATGGACGATGGACTAGAGGACATGATCCGTGATGTTGGGCAAGAGTCTTTTCGGCGCGCACATGTGTATGATACTTTGTGCAGTGATGCGGAAGTGGCTTTGTATCCGGGGTGCACTAATTTCACACGGTTGTCAGCGGTGTTATGATTGTTCAATGTGAAGGCGAGAAATGGGTGGAGCAATAAAAGCTTTACCGAATTGCTTGATTTGTTGAAAGACATGCTTCCAGAAGGTAACACATTGCCATATCAAAACTATGAGGCGAAGAAGATATTGTGTCCGATGGGTATGGAGTATAAGAAAATACACGCTTGCCCCAATCATTGCATATTGTACAGGAAAGAGTTTGAAGAGATGCACGAGTGCCCCAGGTGTGGGGTATCACGCTACAAAGTGAAGGATGGTGATTCTAGTTGTGATGTGGTCACCAAAGGTCCTCCTGTGAAGGTGTTATGGTATCTTCCCGTGATTCCGCGGTTCAAGCGATTGTTTGCTAATGTAAATGACATAAATGACATTAGATGGCATGCAGATGAGAGGAAGTGTGATGGACAGCTTCACCACGATTCTTTGCAATGGAAGAGAATTGATAGTTTGTTTTCGGATTTCGGCAATGAGCTCAGAAACCACAGGCTTGGACTTGCTACCGATGGAATGAATCCATATGGAAACTTAAGTAGTATTCATAGTTTATGGCCTGTTCTCCTGGTAATTTACAACCTGTCTCCTTGGTTGTGCATGAAGCGTAAATACATTATGTTAAGTATGACGATTTTGGGTCCTAAACAACCAGGAAATGATATTGATGTTTATCTGAGTCCCTTGATTGAATACTTGAGAATGTTGTGGATGAAGGCGTTGATGTGATGGACGGGTATTGCCGTGAGACATTCAGATTGCGTGCCATGTTATTTTGCACCATCAATGACTTTCCAGCATGCGGTAACCTGTGTGGGTATAGTGTTAAGGGACATAAAGCATGTCCAATGTGTGAAGAAGGCACATGTTACCATCAACTGCAACATGGAAGGAAGACAGTTTACCTTGGGCATCAGAGATTTCTCCGACGTAATCATCCTTATCGTAGATTGAGAAAAGCTTTCAATGGACTTCCGGAGAATGAAATTGCTTCGGTGGCCTTGACTGGAGAGCAAGTTTATGAAAGGGTGAACAACACTAATGTTATCTATGGGAAGACATAGAAGAAGGCTATCGAGAAGAAAATATGGAAGAAGAGGTCAACCTTTTTTGATCTTCCATACTGGTGCAAGCTTGATGTAAGACATTATATTGATGTGATGCATGTGGAGAAAAATGTGTGTGACAGTTTAATCGGAACGCTTCTCAACATTCAAGGCAAGATAAAGGATGGTGTGAATGATCGTCTGGATCTAGTTGCGATGGGTATACGAGAGCAGTTAGCTCCACATAAAGTGGGGGATAAGAGGACTTATTTGCCCCCAGCATGTAATGCTTTAGCAAAAAAAGAGAAAAGAAGTTTCTGTGAATGTCTACGGGGAGTCATAGTGCCACAGGGTTACTCCTTAAATATCAAAAGACTTGTCTCAATGAAAGATCTCAAATTAGTTGGCTTAAAGTCTCATGATTGTCATGTCTTGATGCAACAACTACTACCGGTGGCCATTCGTGACATCTTGCCTAAAAAAGTCAGACATGCCATTACTAGGTTATGCTTATTCTTCAATGCTATATGTAGCAAGGTCATTGACACTAAAAAAGTTGGATGACTTGGAAAATGAGGCAGCCATTATCTTGTGCCAATTGGAGATGTATTTTCCACCTTCATTTTTTGACATCATGGTTCATTTGATTGTTCATCTAGTGAGGGAGATTAGATTGTGCGGCCCCGTTTATTTAAGGTGGAAGTACCCGGTTGAGCAGTACATGAAGATCTTGAAAGGATATATGAAGAATCCACACCGTCCTGAAGCATCTATTGTTGAAAGATATGTTGCAGAAGAAGCTATTGAGTTTTGTACAGACTACATGTCATAAGCGGAACCTGTAGGGCTTCCGAAGTCTCATCATGAAGGAAGATATGATGGTAAGGGTACACGAGGTATCACTGTTAAGAGCATGGATCGAGAGGAAGTTCTTCAAGCACATTTGTATATATTGAATAACACTGATGAGGTTGAACCATAATTATGTGAGCACAAAAGCATCATCAACGAAACTTACCCTAGAATGAATGAAAAATGGTGTTTGAACAAGCATAACAAGATTTTCTTGAACTGGTTTAAAGAAAAAATTGCAAAGGATGGTATTGCTTCTGATACATTAAAATGGCTACCACAGGGGCCTAACTTTGATGTCATATGCTGGAGTGGGTACGATATCAATAAGTTTTTCTTCTATACAAAGTCCTAGGATGACAAAAGTACTATGAAAAACAGTAGGGTTATGGTCGTCACTGAGTCCATCCATTTCTCTAGTTCGAAAGATAAAAACCCTGTTATGGCATCCGTTTCATACGTTGGAATCATTCAAGAGATATGGGAGGTTGATTACACGAAGTTTAGAGTACCTGTTTTTAAATGTCAGTGGGTCGACAGTAACAATGGTGTGCAAATCGATGAGTTAGGATTCAAATTGGTGGACCTTAATAAGGTAGAGCCTTTCATCATGGCATCCCAAGCAAAACAAGTGTTTTATATCCGTGATCCTTCTAACAAAAGGTGGTCAGTGGTTCTCCAGGGAAAAAACATGTATAATGGTAGTGAGGGAAATCAAGATTCAACTCTTGATATTTCTGATACTCCTTCTTTGTCAACACGGGTGCCTAATTTCAATGAGGAAAATGAAGTGGATGATGTACATGCTACTCATAATGATCACCAAGAAGGGTTATGGGAGAACTTTACTAATTGACCACAATGTAAGTTTAGTTTGAGTTATATTTAAAGTCATATTATATGTTTACGTTGATATTTATAAGTTATGTTTACGTACGTTGATCGATATTTATAAGTTATGTTTGATATTTATCCCGACATACTAATAAGTTTTTTTTTGTTTAAACAGGTATACATGGCTGATCCTGAGGATATCCCTCATTCATGCAGCGGGTCAGAGACCCCGTCTACGGGTAGAAAGGGTAGACGTGCCACACGAATGAGGAATTTGACTTCCAACCGTGGTTCAAATCAAAGGATAAGAATAGACTTTGATAATAACCTCAATACTATTGGGCCAATGGCAGAGTAGTTTAACAGTTTTGTGGCGACCCTTGCTAGAAGCAGGCCTAGTATACTTATTGATAATTGGAAAGATGTACCGGCGGACGTGAAGGATCAGATATGGGAGAGTATTCTGGTATCTATACTTTTACGTCCTGTGTTTGTCTGTATCTACTTTATTTTAATCTTATTAATATCATACAGTAATTCGTTGATTCTTTTGGTGTTAATGTAGCTCACCTTTGACATACCGGATACGACGGATATGAAGAAGCGTTTGATAAAGTATGCTGGTGAGCGTTGGAGGGCTTTTAAGGTCGACCTGGGCAGATACTATGTATTCAATCCAACATGTGAAAAGAACCCACTTGAGGTGTACCCGTTTCTTGACCAGGCGACGTGGGATCGCTTTGTTCAGAGCCGACATGATCCCAGCTTTCAGGTTAACTTATTTGATTTGTCTCTAAATTTATGTAATTTCATTAATTTTATTTACTTATGTAATTTAATTGTCTTCTATTTATAACAGGAGAAGAGGAAAAAGGGGCAGGAAAACCAAAGCAAGAATGTCTACCCCCATGTACTGTCTCGTGGGGGATATAAAAAACTTGGTCATATAATGGTGGAAGATGAAAAGAAAGCATTTCAGGAAGCAGCATCTCAGGCGGATCCTAACGCTGAAAATCATCCAGAAGTTGTTGATCCACCTCTACCCCCACGCCATCGTAAATGGAAGTGGACCTGACAAAGAAAAAGAGACAATATACATCTGAGGAGGCCCGCCAAGTAGCCGAGAAGATTGTAAGTATAGTTTGAATTGTAATTGTCATTTTAACATTGTTACCGAATTGTAATGTGACCTGATATTTTATATGTTATAGGATGCCTTGGACGAGCAGGTAACCCAGGGAACCTTTGTTCCTAGAGGACGCGATGGTATCTTAGCTGCTGCCATCGATAAACCAGACCACCCGGGCCGTGTCATTGGTGTTGGATGGGGCGTCGGCATTCGCCAATACCATGGTTCATCCTCACATCAATGCCACAGGGATGTTGATGCAGATAGAGCACGATTAAAATAGGAGATTGCAGCTGACCTTAGACAGGAGATGGCCGAGCAGTTTGCCCAGCAGCTGGCAATATTGACTTCTATGTCCCAGCAGATGACAGGTGTCCAACCCACTGTCCATGTGAGCACTAAGGGCTCATGTGAACCTCCTCCTCATCCTGAAAATGATGATGATGGTGATGATGATGATGATGATGATGATGACAACCCTGATAGGTGTGAGCTGTATGTTGATGATAATCATGATCGCCGCTTAGTGGCATTGGGGAGGGCACATAATATCTTTGGTAATACCATACACCATCGTTTATTACCGGATGATCAGGTGAGGGTCGTTGTTGAGATTATTCGAGATGCTGATGCTCGAGTCCCTATGCCCACTGAGGAGGTTCAAACAGTGGGTCAGGCCCCCGGTAACTTCATCCCTTGGTCAAGAAGACTGGTCAGCTTTCTTGTTGCATCCGAGGTATTCAATTAGTTGTGTTTTTCTATATATAAAGATAATGCTTTATTTTTATTTGTTTTAGGATGTTGGTAATGATATTCTGCCTAAAAGGTAGGATCCAGGAAGACCAGAGATGTCTGCTCCTACTAAGGTATTCATTTGACCATATAATTAATTACGAATGAAATAACTTATCTGTGATTACTAATATATATCTTTGTTGTTTAGGGGATCGACAAAGGGGCACCTGGTGATGTTTTTAAACTTCTGGCTATACAGGTTGTGACCATGGAGAATGACGCAACTTTGGTAAGGTTGGAACATGATGCCAGTCCAGGTGACGAACTGTAGATCCCAAAGAAAGAACTTATGGAGAATTTTTGAACGCGCTGTCGCGCACGCGCCAAAAAGCGAGCGGTTTACAAAATATGTAGTTTAGGGAGAGACAACTCGAGTATCGTCTCACAAGGACTCTTGGGTCATTGTTAACAGAAAAAGTCAGTTTTGGGGGGTTTTGGATATTTGAAATTAAACAAAGAAAACGAAGCAGGAAAACAATGTAAACTAAACAATTATCAAATAGCTAAAAAAAAAAACGATTAACCTACTGTTCTCGGTTTCCCACTATCATCGGTCCATGTAAATTCCAGGCCCTAAGCAGATTCTAATCCCCTTTCGGTTGTAGCAACAATTTACAAACGAAATCGCTACTACAAGATATATGTTCCTATTCCCGAATTAAACAAACGGGGTTAAGCCCTCATGAACTAAGCGAACATGAACGAACACACGCGAATTAAACAAACGCGATTCAATATAGGAACATAACATCACCGAAATAAATCAACACAACACTATACACTCCTGAATTAAACAAACATAAATATATAGCATAGTATTGAAAAGGGAAAAGCAAATAAAACAGGAATCACAAAACCTCAAGTGTGGTGGAAATCGATTACAGTAGACTAATCCAAGGAGACTAGCTCTCCATTACCAGCATAAACCCTAATTTCGCAGCCATCTAAACTAAATAAAAAACGAAAAGATCCCTTGGTTCTGTCCTAAAACAGACTTATATACAGCTTCTGGATTCCGCGGTCTCGCGAGGCGAGCACACCTTCGCGAGGCGAATAATACGAACAGTCTTTAGTGTTTGGCGAGCTCGCGAGGCGAGCTTATCATTCGCGAGGCGAAACTCTTCAAATTCCAAACTGTCACAACCGTGACCTTCAACACGGGTAAGCCGTGATGGCTTCTGGTCTTCCATGGTTGGATGACTCGCGAGGCGAGTTAAGTATTCGCGGGGAGAGACAGAGAGGATTGCATTTTCTGGCATAGTCACGCTTCAGGTGCGCCAGGCGAATGCCTTCTCGCGGGGCGAAAAATCCCAGAACTGCTTCTTTTTATTAACATGAAAACAATAAATAGCATAAGTGCTTTATTTGACTCCAAATCAACTAAATTAACCTAAAAATACTCTAGAGACTCAAAATGCTGCTTAAAGACAATCAAGTCTAATTTGGGCGAAAATGAGATATAATTAGCACAAAACCCTGGTCATACTAGCCATAAAACTAGATGAGCCAGAGGTTGATCAAAATACCCCAAACTTAAACTTTGCTTGTCCCCAAGCAAACTAAAACTCAAAAACTTAAAAAGACTCAAGACATGGCAAGCTTAAGAGATTCAATCAACTTTGCACAAATTTCATGCAATTCATCAAAATAATTTTTCCTTCAACGTTCCCCCTTTCAAACAAAGCAATCCCCACATGCATTCACTCTAAACAATTGAGAATTTCATCATTCAGGCAATCAGTAATCTAAGCAAGGGATCCAAGTTACACACAAACAGGGAGATCACCAAATTCAAACAATTGCCTTCCTCACAAGGGCATTTAGTGTTTCACTCAATCGCTCAGTTTTTGTCAGGCTGTCAACAATTCACTCAATTTCACTTTTAAGAGCACTTCCCATGAATTTGATTTTCATCTCAAAATGGTTCCCACGAAAACATGCATGCAACATCAAAAGGTCTTTTAAGGGTTGTAATGGGGCCTGGCTAAGGGTAGGATATACAAAGGTACACTAGGCTCAAGTCCCTAGGAACTAAGAGAGCATGAAACACTTCAAAACATTGAAATTTCACTCAAGTTCCTTTTCTCATTCTTCTTTATGCTTTGGGTGACTATAGCCTTTTCTTCTAATATCCTTTTTGAAATTTTTACACTTTTTTTTTCATTTTTTTTTTCTGCTTTTCTTTTCTTTTTGCCTTTGGCTCCAACCTTTTTATTATATTTTTCTTCTTTTTCTCAATCCCAAACAACACATCATATCCTTGTAGCCACCCCAAACTTAGTTTCTTGCAACCCTTCTCTTGCTAAGATTCCATGCTCTCCTAATCCTATGATCGGGTTAACATGGTTTTCCAGATTTTAGCTTATAACATAAGGTTATCAAGAATTAACAGGCTAATCAGGCTCAAAGGGGCTAACAAAGGAACATGCATTAGGAATTGGTTCTTTTTAGGCTGAGTGGTTATTTACAAAGAAAATTGCCTAAATCATCTGATGCAATCACATTAACATGCAAACCAAGAAGAGACTCAAGCAAATTCGGGAAAGTGCAGCTCAAAAGTGATACACACAGTTAAAAACATGTTGGAGGCTCAAATCCTCACCTGGACAATTTTCGCAAATTGTTTGACTGAGATTCTATCCCTAGTGTGTGCTTCCTATCACCCCAAACTTATCATAAATCATGCAATCATAGCAAAATATCTCAAAGTTCAATTTTCAATTTTTCAAGTAGGGATCAAATTTTCAATTTTTAAAATCTAGGGGGAAAACAATCAACACATAACATGCAATCCATCTACGCAAATTCAATCAAAATCCAATAAACTTGCCAACACAGGACTCAACACACAAATACTCCTGATCTTCTCAAATTATTCAGGAGCTAAAAGAAAACAAAACAAAAATAAAGCAAGGCAAAGCAATTAAAAAGAGTAATGTTCAGAGAAAACTCATGGGGGTGGTTCCACCGGGATCCCACTGTCTGTGATACAGCGGCCACGGAATACCCAAATTGCAATATGATCCTCCCGGATCCCATGGCATGCAGCATAAGACCCACATGATAGACAAGGGACTGAAGCTTGTTCCATAGTCCCATAACTTGCAGCCTTGATATGGAGGTGAGTACTTGACAGTTATGGTGAATCCGCCAAGTGCGGTGAACTTCTCCCTCCCTCTTGGGTCAAGGTTGACCTCTTTCTCAATAAAGTCCTCCCAATAAAATCGGGGTTCAACCTCTTGGACTGGCCATGGTGCAAAATCCAGAGGCTTGAACTCCATCACCGGTGGCTCCACAGGGGGAGGTGACAAACATGTAGAGATTGTTACTGGTGCTGCTTCAACTTCTGCACGATCTTCATTCACTGTGCTAACAAATTCATCACCTGCTATACATGCAGAAATCTCAGCACACACCTCACAAAGGTTAGTGTTAGTATGGTCAGTACATATGGTACAATAAACTGAATCAGAAAAAGTCTGAATGTCTGGAAATTCAGCACACAGTTCATCCACCCCATCACTTTCAACACATGCATATGAATTCATAGAATCATCTAATTCCAAAGGTTTTTCATCATCCTCAAGCATGGTGAAGCAAATGTCCTCCCGATCCTCAATTTCTGTGTTTCTTGACCGAACATGGCCCTCAACCTCATATGTCTCATGTTCCATATGGATGTTTTGCTCTTCATACCTTTCAAAACACGCTACACACGAAGCAGTGTCAGTACAATCAGCACATGAAGTATAATAGATAGAATCAGGGGATGTATGAATATCTAGAGATTCAACACACAGTTCATCAACAGAAGTGTTCTTGACATCAATATCAAAATTGTCCTCAGAAGTATTGTCAAGAATAACTTCTTGTGAATTTGTATGTTCTTCAAGGGGATGTGGAGTTTGCAGTGTAGTCCTGCTGACTTGCTGAAAAGTATTAATGCTAGCATCTGTTTGCTGCTGAAACTGTCCAAATTGCTGCTGAAAAAATGTAGTCATTTGTGCAGTCATTTGTTTGAACAGGTCCTCTAGTGAAGGTCCAGAAGGTGCAGAGGTGGTCACTTGAGGGGAGTTCTGTGGTGGTGCCAGTGGTAACATCAGTTGTGAGTCCCCATTCCAAGGGTTTGGATGGTTTCCCCAGCTGAGGTGGTACTCATCAGTGGAAGGGTCAGGAATGTTGTGCCTGATTGATGCAGCTCTGAAGGCAGGAAAGTATCTCAATAAGAAGACTTCCTTCAAATCAAACCAGGTTGAGATGGAATTCGGCTCGAGACAATAAAACCAATCCTTCGCAACACCTTCTAGTGAGAATGGGAAAGCTCTCATCTTGATGTGGTCTTTTGTCATTCCTTCAGGTGGCAGCATTGTAGAACAAGCAATCTGGAATTCCCTCAGATGCTCCTGCGGATTCTCACCTGCAAAACCACTAAACCTTGGCAACCGATGTATTAAACCAGGAGAGTCAGGATAATATATGCATGGTGGTGGTTTACTAAAGTCAGGATAATATATGCATGGTTCATAATCAACATTAGGCATATAACCATACATGTAATTATCCATGGGAAGTACTAAGATTCACAACCAGACAAAGCATCCAAAACTAATTCAGCAAAGAGATTTTTTTATTTATTTAATTTTCTGTTAATAACAACAAGAGTCCCCGGCAACGGCGCCAATTTTTGAACGCGATGTCGCGCACGCGCCAAAAAGCGAGCGGTTTACAAAATATGTAGTTTAGGGAGCGACAACTCGAGTATCGTCTCACAAGGATTCTTGGGTCATTGTTAACAGAAAAAGTCAGTTTTGGGGGGTTTTGGATATTTTAAATTAAACAAAGAAAACAAAGCAGGAAAACAATGTAAACTAAACAATTATCAAATAGCTAAAAAAAAAATGATTAACCTACTGCTCTCGGTTTCCCACTATCATCGGTCCATGTAAATTCCAGGCCCTAAGCAGATTCTAATCCCCTTTCGGTTGTTGCAACAATTAACAAACGAAATCGCTACTACGAGGTATATGTTCCTATTCCCAAATTAAACAAACGGGGTTAAGCCCTCATGAACTAAGCGAACATGAACGAACACACGCGATTTAAACAAACACGATTCAATATAGGAACATAACATCACCGAAATAAATCAACACAACACTATACACTCCTGAATTAAACAAACAGAAATATATAGCATAGTATTGAAAAGGGAAAAGCAAATAAAACAGGAATCACAAAACCTCAAGTGTGGTGGAAATCGATTACAGTAGACTAATCCAAGGAGACTAGCTCTCCATTACCAACATAAACCCTAATTTCGCAGCCATCTAAACTAAAGAAAAAACGAAAAGATCCCCTGGTTCTGTCCTAAAACAGACTTATATACAGCTTCTGGATTCCGCGGTCTCGCGAGGCGAGCACACCTTCGCGAGGCGAATAATACGAACAGTCTTTAGTGTTTGGCGAGCTCGCGAGGCGAGCTTATCATTCGCGAGGCAAAACTCTTCAAATTCCAAACTGTCACAGCCGTGACCTTCAACACGGGTAAGCCGTGATGGCTTCTGGTCTTCCAGGGTTCGATTACTCGCGAGGCGAGTCAAGTATTCGCGGGGCGAGACAGAGAGGATTGCATTTTCTGGCACAGTCACGCTTCAGGTGCGCGAGGCGAATGCCTTCTCGCGGGGCGAAAAATCCCAGAACTGCTTCTTTTTATTAACCTGAAAACAAGAAATAGCATAAGTTCTTTATTTGACTCCAAATCAACTAAATTAACCTAAAAATACTCTAGAGACTCAAAATGCTGCTTAAAGACAATCAAGTCTAATTTGGGCGAAAATGAGATATAATTAGCACAAAACCCTGGTCATACTAGCCATAAAACTAGATGAACCAGAGGTTGATCAAGATTGTACTCGATAAAGAAATGGCTAGTTCTGCACACCTATCGTTATGGTGCACGTAAGTACATTTTATTTATAAGTTAAGTAATTAAATTTTAAATACTATGATAATTAACATGTTTTTTCAATATATTAGGTATCTGCATCATATGTTAGTTGATCAGGGTAACCTCACCCTTTATGGGTTCATTGACCCCATGTTCATTCAGGGTGATGTTCTCCTAGCATCAGAAGACCCGGTCACCACCATATGTGATATACTTTCCCGAGACGATCATCAATTCTACCTTGCGCCTTATCTCAATAAGTAAGTACCAGTTATTTAATTATAACTATATATGACTTAGTCACTAATTGTTCCGTAAATACAACAAGCATTGGCAACTATTGATCTTGTACCCTAGGATGAATGTCGTGGTCTTCTTCTACTCAATGGGAAATAAGCCGGTGAATGAACTGAAGATGATCATGGAAACGCAAGCATTAAAATACTTTATAATCAGTAATGCAGTTGTTTTAATTATCTGAAATCTATTAGATATACTTTAATTAATATTCATTTTGTCATGATAGTTCTATTAATGCAAACCACATGTTGCGTGGTGAAAGGTGTCGGGCTATTATATGGATTATTCCTAATGTAAGATATTTATTAGTTCAAACGCTTCAAATGCAGTGGGTATAATTATTGATTTCTATGTAATTCCTCATATTCTAATTGGGTTTCGTTTGTACGTAGTCCCGTATACAATGTGGATCATGGGAATGTGGATACTATGTGATGAAGTGGATGGTCGAAATTATCTCCTCCAGGATCATTGAAAGATGGCACGAGGTAAATGTTAATTGGTAACAATTAGAAGTAACAGTTATAGATTCGTTAGGTGTTTTATGTTAGTTTATTACTTAAAAGATATAATCTTTTGTCCAATTAAACTTGCATATATTCAACAATCCGACTCCATTATCTGATGCCGACATCAATAACATAAGGATGCGTTGGGCAACTTTCTTTCTTGAAGTATACCAACCATAGTTTGTATGTAGTTAGTTTAAAAACTTATCATGTACTAGCTATAGTGTACTTTTGACTGATATATATTTTGATATGAAATCTATAATATATCATGTAGCTTTTTGGTTTCTAATTATCTTTGTTGTCTGAATGTAATTGAACATATGTATTGTTCGTAATAAATTCAATATATATTAATTTAGTATGTTTTTGTTATACAAAAGTGATTGTGTTGAGATTATTTAGAATATGTTATACTGGTATTTATCTGGATTACTGAAACAGGGGAAAGGAATGATAGAAATGTAAAAATAGTTTAAAAAAAAAGAGACTTTTCACATTGGTTATACAAAAACCGATGTGGAAAGTTCACTTTCACATCGGCTATATTTAAAACCGATGTGGAAAGTGATATTTCCACATCGGTTTTGTGATAACCCATGTGAAAAATGAACTTTCCACATCGGTTATTTAGAAAACCGTTGTTAAAAATGTACTTTAGACATCTGTTTTAAAACCGATGTGAAAAGTAACAATAAACAACATCGGTCGTTTCAACATCAGTTTGAAAACCGATGTGAAAAGCAAAAAATAACCGATGTGGAATTCCTTTTCTGCACTAGTGTATCGGCAAGTTGTTTAGTTGTATCAACATATTCAATCTCAATTTCTCTACTTTGAATATGGTCTCTAATGAAATGATGTCTGATTTATATGTGTTTAGTTCTATAGTGCATTATGGGATTCTTAGTTAGGTTAATTGCACTCGTATTGTCACATCTAATAGGAACTTGGTTTAGTTGCACACCATAATCAACTAATTTTTGTTTCATCCATAAAACTTTGGCACAACAATGACTACCATTGCTACATATTCAGCCTCTGCAGTGGATAAAGCCACACTAGATTGTTTCTTACTGAACCATGATACTAATGAGTTTCCTAGTAAATGACAAGTTCCACTAGTACTCTTTCTGTCTAGTTTACAACCAGCAAAATCAGAGTCTGAATAGCTATTTAAAGTACATGCAGCTCCTTTGGGATACCATAATCCCTTGTCTTTTGTTCCTAACAGATACTTAATTATCCTTTTAGCTGCTGTTAAGTATGATTCTTTTGGATTTGCTTGATACCTAGCACACATGCATACACTAAACATGATATCTGGCCTACTAGCAGTAAGATAAAGTAGTGAGCCTATCATACCTCTGAATTTAGAAACATCAACAGGTTTACCTTGATCATCCATGTCCAGATAACAGGAGGTACTGATTGGAGTAGCCATCTCCTTAGCTTTTTCCATGCCAAACTTCTTGATTAACTCATTGCAGTACTTGGTTTGGCTAACAAAGATTCCATTTTCAGTTTGCTTTATTTGCAGTCCAAGGAAAAATTTTAGCTCACCCATCATTGACATTTAAAACTCACTCTCCATGAGACTTGCAAACTCATTGCACAACTGCTCATTAGTAGCATCAAAAATTATATCATCCACATATATTTGCACAAGTAAAATGTTGTGTGCCTTTTTCTTAGTGAACAAAGTTGTGTCAACTTTACCTCTTTTAAATCCTTTTTCAATGAGAAAATTACTTAACCTTTCATACCAAGCTCTAGGAGCTTGCTTTAAGCTATATAGTGCTTTAGACAGTTTATAAACATGGTTAGGCAATTCATTATTCTCAAAACCAGGTGGTTGACCAACATACACTTCCTCTTGTCTAAAGCCATTTAAGAAAGCACTCTTAACATCCATTTGATACAATTTAAATCCCATTATGCAAGCATAAGCAAGTAGCATTCTTATAGCTTCTAATTTTGCTACTGGTGCATATGTTTCATCATAATCTATGCCTTCTTCTTGGTTATACCCTTTGGCTACCAATCTAGCCTTATTTCTTACAATTATACCATTTTCATCTAGTTTATTCCTAAAAACCCATTTTGTACCTATTACTTGACAGTTCTTGGGTTTAGGCACTAGTTTCCAGACTTGGTTTCTTTCAAACTGGTTTAACTCATTTTTCATAGCCATCAATCAATGTTCATCAATTATAGCATCATATATGTTCAAAGTTAATTGTTGCATAGCAAGCAAAACAAATCATTTAAGGCTTCATTAATTTTCTTAGATTCAATTTGTGAAACAAAAGCCATATGATTATTCCAAGATAGATCAAATAACTTTGATAGAACAATGTAGACATATTATACAATGATATATAAGTCAACACAGAAATATTCACAATCATTCATTAACAATGATAATTAGAAAACATATTCAATCATTATTCTTTCTTTATTATTACCCATTTTGTGTTTGGTGAAGGCTCTATGTCATGATTCCAATTTTTGCTCTTGACCTTCCACCACACCTACAAAACAAAATTTTATGTTGTTGCTATAGGTACACAAATCTGTTTGGGTCCTTTTGAGTTAGTTGCAGCAATAGTTCCTTTAGGAACCCATATATACATAGACTCATTATAAGCAGATTTTTTGTAATGACATGTAGAAGCTGTGTGACCTTTTCTAGCACAGAAAAACATTTAACAAATGGTATGTTTGATGTCATAGATGCAGTAAAAAATTTCTTGAAAGATTTCTCATGTATCTTAGGTTTATAGCCTATTCCAGCCTTTTCATAAACACATTTTTGTTGTCCTAACAATGCATCCAAATTATCTCTACCATTTGTGAACTTGGCTAAGTCATTTTTCAGTTTTTCAACTTCTTTAGTCAATGTACAGTTAAATGCATTCCATATTTCTTTATCACTAGTAATTCTAGATAGATCACCATTCAAATGATTTATATGTTTCTCCAACTTAGGACATTTATCACAAATAGGTGCATCTAAAACAGCAGCTAGTTTTTCTTTTAAAGCACAATTTTCTGTTTTAAATTGATCTACCTCTTTGTTTAAAACAGAAGTTTTCTCCTCTAAGCATATGATGGTTTTCTTAGACTTATTTAGCAATCTAGCAAGTCTAATGGATTCTTTATGAAGTTCTTCAAAAGCATTTTGCAATTCATCATAAGAAGGTTGATAATCAGAACTTACTTCACTTTCTGAATTACTGTCATTTTTGGCCATCAAGCACAAGTTTGCCTCCTCAGATTCAGATTCTTCAGTGGAATCTAGATCATTATCATCCCAAGTAATGTAGGCCTTTCTTGGCTTTCTCCACTTCTTGTCCTTTGAGTCAAATTTTTCAGTTTTGTCCTTCTTTTGCAGCTTTGGACAGTCAAGCTTCATGTGGCCAATATTTCCACATTCAAAGCATGTGATGTTGTTGGAAGAGTTGTCATCTTTGCTGAAGTTTCTTTTTGGAAAAGTGGATACCTTTCTTTTGAAGTTGCCTTTCTTCTTTAGGAAGTTCTTGAACTATCTAACTAGCAATCTCGTTTCTTCTTCGGATTGTGTTTCTTGTGATGAATCATCATCATCACCGTCTTATGCTTCTCTGACTTGTGATTTCAGAGCCAATCCCTTCTTTCTTTTATCAGTTTCTTCACTCTCATTTAGTCTGTTCAACTCCAATTCACGTTCTTGCAATTTTCCAAACAGTGTGGCAATGGTCATTGATGAGAGATCTCTGGATTCTGAGATTGCAGTGACTTTAGGTTGCCATTCTCTGCTCAAGCATCTCATTACTTTGTTAACTTGATCCTCATTTGATATTTCTTTTCCAAGACCAGCCAATTGATTTATGATGTGTGTGAATCTCTTTTGCATTTCAGTCATATGTTCTCCTCGATTCATTCTGAACAGCTCATACTCATGTGTGAGGGTGTTCATTGTTGCTCTTTTGACATCTGAGGTTCCTTCATGTGTTACTTGCAATGTATCCCACATCTCCTTTGCCGATTTGCAATTGAAACCTTGAAAAACTCATCGTGGCTTAAAGCAGATGTTATAATATTCTTAGCACGTGCATTATATTGAATTCTTTTCTTATCATCCTCATTCCATTCAGTTTTAGGCTTATTTCTTGGAGCACCATTATCATCTACAGTGGAGGGGACAAATGGTCCATTCTCTGCTGCATCCCATATGTCAACACCTGCTGCCTCAAGAAAGATTACCATCCTTTCCTTCCAATAGATATACTCAGATCCATTGAAGGCAGGCGGACGTGCAACGTAAGCCCCTTCATTCAGACAGTCATTGGAAGTCATACTCTTATAGCTGTTAAGCCAAACTTCAGAGTTTAGCTCTGATGCCAATTGTTGTTTTGGCTTCAACGACTCAAGAGGGGGGGGGGGGGGGGGGGGTGAATTGAGTTTTCAAAAAATATTTCCCTCTTAAATTTTTTCCACAAAGCTTTATAAATCTGCGGAATAGTACCTTCAGGATCTTTTACAAAATCGATGAAGGGTTTTTACAAAATCTTGAATAGAAGGTGATAAGGATAAGAAAGATTAATTCAGAAAGATTCAGAATAGGTTCGGGTTTAATAACTCGGTAATAACAAAATACAGTTTATACATATCAAGAACATAAATTATATTGAACTTTAAACATCAAAGTTGCAGGTTCTTGAACATAAACAAAAAGTAAAGGAATTTGATTTTAGGGATACCACACAACCAGATTTATCCTGGTTCAGTCACCTCCACCGTGACCTACATCTAGTCCCTACTCCACCTGTTGGATTTCACACACTAACACACAAGCTTTAACATGTAGCTTGAAAAACTTTCACACCACAGAGCACTCCTTCACCTCGAGATACCACACTCTTGTGAAGAGCCTCAATGTTCAACCTTAGGGATACCTCACCCTAATCACTCAGAGCGACTCCCTCTCTCTTTACAATCAAAAGTAAAAACAAAAGTTGATTCCTAACTCTCAGTAGTCAGATAAACAAATTGAAGCACTTATGAGTATTGAAACACTCTTTTCACAGTAAGCTCAATAAAGATGATGAATGATTTTCACAATTGATTTATCAAAACGATTTCGTAAAACTGTGATATGTTATGATATTCGTATATGTTGTTTAAGTGTTCCTTTGATCCCTCTTTATATAGAAAACAAGTTATAGTCGTTGGGATCAATCAAAACAGATTTGGATCTGATTAACAGAATTTGTTTTCTTGATTCTTGTTCTTGAAACAAGATTTTGATTGTTCTTGTAGAATTCGTGTCCATAAAATAGCCGTGTCCATTTGGAAAAATAGCCGCGTCCATTTGGAAAAATAACCGTGTCCATTTGGACACTTTCTTTCTGCTAACTCAAGAATGCATGGAATTTTATGGGGCAATAGTTCGTTCGCAACATGAATACTTTTATCCTGATTTGTGCAATCATTCTCGGGTACTTGTCTCTCTCTCTTTTCTTTTCTTTTTTCCTTTTGTTTTGGGCGGAGGGGACACCGAAGCTCGACCAAGTACGGGAGCCGGAGTTCGATCAAGTAAGGGAGTCGGAGCTCTACCGAGAATGGGAGCCAGAGCTCAACCGAGTAGGAGGACCGGAGCTCGACCATGTAGGGGAGCCAGAGCTCTACCGAGTATGGGAGCCAGAGCTCAACCGAGTAGGGGAGCCGGAGCTCGACCTAGGTCTCCAATGGAGCCGGAGCTCGACCTGTGGTCTTCATGCGAGCTTGAGCTCGATTTGTCTTCATGCAAGCTTGAGCTCGACTTTTCTTCATGCTAGCTTGAACTCAGATTTATATCCTTGTGCCGACGTTGTAGGTCGGGTTTGATGGATCCTTTTCTGTAGCATTTCAAAATATGCAATACTTGCATGTCCAAGCGTTAATGTTGAGCATTTAATTTTATTTAAAGAATAATGAAGAGCAATTGCAGTAGCTTGATGAGCATAAACATTAGACATTTAGGAATGGGCATAAGAAACTCATGATATCTTTTAATTAAAGCAAATTAGCCATGGAAATAAATAGATACGACTATGCATTTAACTCTTATCAAATTTCAAGCAGCTAGAAATATTCTATCCATGCCTTTCACGTATAGCGGCACTTATGAAGTTGGCACATAAAGCTGGCATCTCATTTCATGCTAGCAATTGTACCAATCCAAAAAGATTTAAAAACGAAGTGGCCTGAACAGGCTATATTTATAAAAGTGAATAGACCAGAATGCTTCAAAACACTTGTGTCTTTAATAATGTGATCAAGTCATCAAGCAAGCACTTAGCATTTGGCAAGCATTTTTATGTACAACATTTTTGTTTTCAAACACAGGTTCACGATTATATAAAGTTAAAATGTAAAGTGAAACAACTATAGCACAGAAGACAAAAGTGATCGTCACATATGCAACACATCATGCATTAGAACGTTACTTATGGTTCACCATGAGGCATTCAATAGTTACACATGTAGTTAGCTCCTTTAAAATATGCTCACATCATGAAAGTGACAATTTGACATAAAACAAACATGACTGTACGTCACATTAAAGGGAAAGGCATAATATAGTGGTGAAGACCGGAGGTTCCATGCCTTTCACTCTTAAATTCAAACACACCATAAGGGTTTGTTTGAAATTTGGAGAGAAATGTTAGTCAAATATAACGGCTATGTTGGTTAAGAATGATGGCCACCAAACAAGAGGGAAGAAGAAGCAAAATTGTTTTTCTTGGTCAAGAATGATGGCCACCAATCAAGAGGGAAGAAGAAGCAAAATTGGTTTTTTCTTCTTATATTCACATTACCATAAACCTCTATAAATAGAAGTCATTGCTGATGAAGGAAATTTACTCCAACATTGAGAGAATTTCAAGTAAGCTCCAAAAGCTTAGAGAGATAAGCATTTGTAAGAGAAAATTCTAGTGAGATAATTGTAACACCCCGTGTTTTTCCGTTTTCTAATATCAGAAATTTATATAATTACGTTTATATTTTTATCTGAGACTTAGAAAATTTATTTAATTAAACCGAAACCTTATTTACACTCTACTTAACGGTAGAGAGTTACGATTAAAATTTAGGTTGAAAAGTCAGGCGAAATCCGATCTGTGAATTTCACTGACAGTATATTTATACTGCTCAGAAGACCTAATTTTAATTCGTGAATGAAAACTTAAGATTTTTATTTGATTTCCTGCGATTTGGGTTATTTTGAAATATTTCACTAAAAAGTGAAATATTATATTTTATCCGGGCGTCGTATTGAATCGTGAAAGCAACGGAGCATATTACGGGATTTCCGGGAGCCGCTAACGGATAATACCAATGAGTCATATAAGATAACTCACCCATGTGAATGCATTTATGATGCACATGGTAATGATGAAGTTAGGAGAAATTGCATTTAGGTCCTTAGATTTTTTCTATTTTACAATTTGGTCCCTAAACTAGTTTCCATGATCTTCCAAGTGAATTGGATCAATTTTGACCATCCAAACCCACGTTGGGCTGTGGCCTTATGGCCCAATATCATGGCCAATACTTCAATTTCATGAGACCAATTTTCCTACTCTCAACTTTCCTATGCCTTTGTTAAATGCCTTAAGCATTTTTATGTTGAAAATTCAAGTAATGGACTTGGACTTTCCTTAGCCCAATTGCGCATGGCCCAAGGCCCATGAGGCTTGGCTTCATCCATTTTTATGAGTCACAATCTTCTCCATTCTTCTCATTTCTTCTCCACTCTTCCACATTACTCCAAAGCTTACTATCATCTTCTTCATTTCTCTTCTTTCTCTTAAGCTTCCATAGCTTGGTTTGTGAAGCAACTTGGTGATCCCTTGTCATTCTTCAAATTCTAAGAGGTGATTTATGATTCTTATCATCATTTAACTATAGTCTCTTCAATTCATTTCATGATTTAAAGCCTTGTTCATGATTTTCAATTTCTAGATCTAGGAAGTTTGAAATTCCCTAGAAAATCATAGAAAAATCCTAAAAATGTGAAACCAATTTTTGTGTTCCTATTATCATCCCTATAATCATAATCTAAGAGTTTGTTGCAAACAAAGTTTCCTCCCCAAATTTATTGACAAGACCGAACCTATACATAAGGTTGGAGGAAGTGTTTTTGTTCATATTGTTTATAAATGATCTTGTTTCTTATCTTTCTAGTATATATCCATGTGGAATCCAAGCCTATGTATCAAACAAAATTCATTTGCTCCATTTACTCATCATGACCGAATCTAGGTCTTTGGGAGTTTAGAAGTTTTTGGTTCAAACTTTGTTGTTTAATCACTAATCTATTGTCTTAAGTACTTAGGATCATTAATCCAATGACTTAAGCAATTTTATAAATTTTAGCCACAAAATCTTGTTGAGACCGTGACCTATCATTAGGGAATAGGTGATTTTATTTACTTGTTTGTAATTGGTTGATTGTGGTTGTTGAAGGTTAAGTGTGTTAATTATACGTGAGCCATGAAACCAGAGTTTGACATATGTTTGAGGAAGGAGATCAGAAGACAAATACTACGAGAGGTTAGGGGAGAATACCTGAGGAATTTTTCATATAATCATGTGTTATCTAGTTGATGTCTCTATTATTTATCTGTGGTGTTTGTTTCAGTTGTGTTATTTTTGTCTGTGTTGATTTATTTGCATTTAATTGTTTATCTGCAATTATATTATAATGTGTTGTCATGCATGATCTACCTGGAAATATTTCCATGATATTGTTGTTGGTTGTGGTTTGAGAAGCCTGACAGTGGTCAGTGCCCAATTCAATTAATTGGATAAAAGCTTTAAGAAGCTTTATACATTATATTCAAAGTTTTAACGATGAAATATTGGAATATAACATTAATGGAAAATTTTATTTGGAAAAGTATCAACGGCAAGTGTTTTAAAACGGTAGTGCGTATTTTAAATAAGTTTGAGCCTCAAGTGACTCATTATTATGAAAACTAAGTTTTTGTATTTGATGATTTTATTAAAGAATTTCCCATTTGAAACGATTTTCCGAAATTAAGTTTAACTCAACTGTGTTAAAAGTGGTGTTGAACTTAGTAACCAAGACGTCTGGGTACTAAGGTTCTTTGTTGTTATGGACTTGGGGTCCTTTGGACTTTGAGGTGCTGTAGACTTGGTGTCTACTGTATACGTGGTGTATACTGTGTTTAAACATTTGAGATGTTTTCTATTACCACGAACCCAAGCCAGATGCATCGATCTAGGGGTTTCGTGATTGAGCACTCAGACTTTGAGGTCCTGTGTTATTAATGAAAGTTTTAAGATGTTTAAAATTATGATTAGTCGTAAGTCATTTTGAGCTTCGACAAGGAAAGATTAACACGAAGAAAATGACGAGAATAAAATGTTTTACATTTTCATTTACGGCAGTCGTGCCCGACGTTGTTTAACGTGAGACCTTAATGGAAAAGGTGTCATGTGACGACGTATCATTATGCTTGAATGGATAATGAGATGATGTATATGTATCATTGTGCTTGAATGGACAATGAGATGATGTATTATTGTTGTTCTTAGCTAGCCAATGAGACGATGTATCGAGTTTGATTAACTCATTTTGAAGACGTTGGGATCTCCGGAGATTAGGTATGAAAGTTAGACGATGAATATTGGAGTGTCATGCATATTTTTAAAATGACGATGACTGTCGGGTATGACTCCCAATGATTTACTATGTGAAGCTATTATCTTTTAGACGTTGTAAATACATGCATATGTTATTGTGGTGTGTCGTGCATGTGATTATCGTTGTAAACTCAAATATTGGCATCTCACCCTTATAAAATATTAGGTTTTCGGGCTTGGCTTTTGTGTCTTGATACATGAAAGTAGATGGTGCAAAAAAGTTTTTAGCCTCCCTCGGGAACATTGGTTCCGATACTTGAAGAGATGTTTGATTGTGGGAATGACCACGGGGTCTTTCCAGTAGATGTATTGTAAGGCGACCAGCTTAGGATTTTCTTTGGGTTGTGTATTTTTGGGAAAGTTGTGATAAATGGTTTGAAACACCTTGTGAGGTGTATGAAAAACAATTTCAGAAAAGCTTATATGTTGCGATGTTTTGGTTTACGAATAAATTCAGTTTGTATGTAAGTATAATGTAATTATACTATTGTGAGGTATATATATTTTTCTGAAGCACTTCGCAGAAAGAAAAAATTTACCCCATTTTTTGACTTATTAAAAATTATAGAGGTTATTTTCTAAAAGCAACCAGCAAATTATAATTTTATTTTCTGCATTTGAGTAACCATGTGATGACCAAGGTTAGGGTGTCACAATAATTTTGTGAGAGAAGAAATTCTTGGGTGTAATTGGGTTAGGGCAGCTCGGAGACGTAGGCATAATTGACCGAACACCATTACCAATTTTTGTGTGCTATTATTCCACATTTTTGGCCCTTTTCTCATATCTGATTACCGGAAATTTGGTGTAATTTCCTAACAAGAAAGAGAGTGGAAGGGATTGAGGAGGAAAAGTAGGAAAAAAGAGAAGGAAGGAAAGATAGTCTCCCACCCTACATGTGAGTTTATTTTTCAATAAAAGAACCAAAACTCCTTAATTTAGGGAATTAATAAAATGAACCGGGGTATTTGAAGGACTTTTAAAAGTTCCTCTCATTCTTTTTCTCTTTTTAAAAAAAACTCAAGATAACAAAAATGTTAGTCATAAGTCTCTCCCCTCCAAAAACCTTCTCCCAAACAAACTTCAAGGGATGAAATATTTTACAAAACCAAACAAATCCTTACTTTTCCAAACAACTTTTATAGTAAAGCATTTTAATTTTCTTTTGAGATTTACATTCATTCCTTAATTGTTTTAAGAGAAATGCTAGCAACACACTTTATTTCCAACATTTTCTCTTATTAGTGAAAATTCATGTAGATACTACAGAATTCAAATGGGACCCACATGAATTAGTGTAACCTATATCCAAAATAGTGAGATCTATTTGAATTTTAACCAGTAGTAGAGAATGTGTTAGAAAATAGGGTATTAGAGAGTGTATTGATAACACATTTTTTTATCTAAGCACACGATAAATGTCAAAATGATTAAGTGTTCGTTTGATTTAGATTCTAGAGGGTCCAAAATCATGTTTGCTTTCGGTGAAAATGATTTTGGAATTTCAAAGATTTTTGTTTTAATAAAATCAATTCTGTGTTAAATAAAATTGATTTTAAGAGAAAAAAGAATTTTTACCTTTTCTGTTGAGTGGAATTGATTCTAGATGTCAATGTCACAATATTCTTTATATTTATACCTTAAAAATGATTTTTCTTTTCATCCAAACAAAACTAATTCTTCTAAACTCACTTTTAAAATATCATTATCAAACACAAATCAATTTTTTTTAAACTCAATATTTTTAAAATCATTTCTTTAAAAATTAATTCTACCAAAATCTAAAACAAAAGATCTAGTTTAGTAATTGATTAAAGCGGTAATAATAAATGACTCATTAATCAATCATCAAAAAGCGATAATTATTGAGGCTATTTTTTCTATTTTTAATATAAAGGGAAAAGTGCAAACACCCCCTTAAACTTTAGCTTATTTGCAAATAGGCACTACCAACAATTGATTCTTCCTAATTAATCCTCAAACTCTAACCATTAGTGAAATAAATCCTTTTGTTAACCAAAAGTCAGATCACTAATGGTGACCAATTCCAACCATTCATTTTGTTTTAATCTCAACCCATTGATTGGTTTTAATTTTTATTTTATTTTTTTTAAAAGGAAAAAAATAAAGAAAGGTTAGACGTTAGAGTTCAGCTCTGTGCTATGATTTTTGTAGATGCAATAATTGATAAGATTGACTACTGTGTGATAAGCCAACCTTAATTATATTTCACATATTGTCCCCTTGTCATTTTTCTTTTCCATTATAGATCATGTTCTTCCTGCTTGAGTGTTAGATTCACCTAGAGTTGCGCAAAATAGAGTGAGGGGCAGAAACGCCTTGAGGCATAAAGATTGAGAACAAACACAAAGAGCAAGAGGAGAGTGTTAGGATATGTCAAAATGTATTTTATGTAGTTAGCTGTATGATTTAGTTGATAGAGCAGTTAGATTTAGTTAAAAGCAATTAAAGATTGAGTAGTTAGTGATTCTAGCTCATCATGTATATATACTATAAACACACCAAAATATCAATCAAGAAAATGATTTGCTCATTTCCAATATGGTATCAGCTGTAATTCTCTCTTCCACATCTCTGATATTGTAACACCCCTCTTTTCGTTTAGTGCTTCTATGTGTGCCTGTTTGGTTGTTTAAACCTTGAGTGTTTGCTTAGGGTTGTTGGTTGAGGGCTAAGTGAGATTTTAATCTCACAAAACTCATTTTGGAACATAAGCACGATCGTGCTTATGTCCAGCTCGCCCGTGCTTGGTCGCGTGTCTTACGATCAGTTGGATCACAAGCACGACCGTGCTTGTTAGGCAGCACGACTGTGCTAAATTGCGGACTGCGTCTCGCAGACGCTAAGTCCAGCATGGCCGTACATATGGTGAGCACGGCCGTGCTTCGTGTGCAGCCTATATATGTCGGCACAGAAACCGAGGGTTACGATTCTAAACCCTATTTTGGCAACAGTAGCCTCCCTAGTGCAGCTACATTTCGTCTTTTCCCTATTTTCTCTAAACCCATCTCTTCCTTGGAGTTTTGGAGATCTTTTGGGGAGTTTTGTCTATCTGAGCCAATCTGTGTAGGTAATGGTCTCTCCCTTTTTGGTTTCCTTTTCTTGTTTTATGATTTGGGAACTAACTGGTTAACGTTTTGGTTTGGCCAAGGCTTAAAGGTTGACTGAGCCGCTTAAGGGAACGTGACTGGTTTACCGTTGGGAGTCTTGTAGTGGAATCTTCATATCAGGTATGGGGAGGAGAATGGTATAATCATTAGGCAATGTGGTAGCGTAAGATGAGGGGTTCCCATGACCTCGTAGTTGTTTGTATGATAAATACCATGCGTTAACTTGTTTATTGTTATAAACGTCTGTTGTTATTAATGCCTATCATATGTTGTTGATCTGTCTACTTGATTAATTGGTATGCAAATCATGTGTGCCTCATTGTTATGATGATGCCATGTTTATTTGGTTGCATTGGTATGAATGATTATGTCATGATATTGTTGGTTGATTTGGTACGTTTTATATAACTTGTTGGTTGAATGTTTGTGGCTAAAGCCAATACGTTGAAATAACCTATAATTGATTAACATAGGACTGTTGTTAATAAAATGGGATAAAGGGATAATTTCCCTAAAACGTCATAAAACATGGACTGCTAGTGTGAGGTGGGTTTTTATGCCAATTGTTTAGTCCATAAATGGATCAAGAGAGTTTTTAGGGTGTTCTTGGCTAAAGAACCTAACTAGAAACCTGCCCAGAACAGTACGACCCATCCAGGAGCACGACTGTACTGAACAGGGAGCATGCCCGTGCTCCCAGTTTGAATTTTGGAAGGCCGCGCGTTAAGCACGGTCATGCATAAACAGAAGCACGATCGTGCTTCACTTACAAGGAAGCACAGGGTGAGTGCGCCCGAGCTCCCCTCCAGAGCAGTGTTTGAGATTAAAGGTTTTAAAAGGGTTTTGACCCCAATTATACCCGATAACGTTGTGATAATGCACCAATCAAATGATGAAGACTAGATAACTTTTAATTAAATCTTAATTAAGATGATGATAGATGATGAGTTGGTTAAGCTGGTGCCCAATGGGTTACCACACGATGATGAACTTTGGTGCTTTTCGGCCAAAGTGGCCTCGATTCTTTTCGGTCGAGGTGTTGATGAGTTGTAGCTTGGTGCTTTTGACCAAGGGGCCTTGACCCCATGGGGTCTAAGGTGTTGACATTGATGATGATATACTTGGGTGCCTTTAGTGGCCCAAGCGGAGGTGGTGGTTGCCGTTGTTGTTGTTGTGTTCATGCATCGTATTGGAGATGTTAGTTGGGGGAAGTTCAGCATAGGGAAGGTCGTCCAAGAGTTCGGCAATCTGGCCATGCCCGGTAGGTTCACTGATAAGCCTCTGGCTCATCTAGTTTTATGACTAGTATGACCATGGTTTTGTGCCATTTATATCCCGTTTTCACCCAAATTAGACTCGATTGTCCTCAAGCAACGTTTTGAGTCGTTTAAGTAGTTTTAGGTTAATTTAGCCAGTTTTTAGTCAAATAAAGCACTTATGACTATTTTATTGTTTTCAGGTTAAGTTAGAAGTTAAGGGAATAAAGAATCAGGGAAATTTCAAGTCTGGAGGTGTTCGCCTCGCGAGAGTCTTCTCGCCTCGCGAACCTGAAAGCTGAACGAACAAAGAAAATGTCATCCTCTCTGGTTCGCCCGCGAACAACACATTGCCTCGCGACCACGATAGCTGACTGTTCCAGAGAAATGCAACCCGTTCTGTGTCGCCTCGCGGATCCATGTCTCGCCTCGCGAGACTGAAGACCAGAAGCCATGACTTTTCCATTCCTCGCCACGCGAGCAGTACTTCGCCCCGCGAGAAGACCAATCGTTGCAGACTCTTCATGATATTCGCCTCGCGAGTGAGGGTTCGCCTCGCGAGTGGGCTCAGTTTCTGAATAGTATAAATGGCTGTTCTGGGCAGAATAGAGGACAACTTTTGCTTCTCCATTGCTTTTACATTTTTTCTGTGTGTTTCGTTTCTCCATGGAGAACTAATTTTCTTAGATTAATCTATTGTAATCGATTTCCACTACACTTGAGGTTCTTGTAATTCCTGTTTTGTATGCTTTTCCCTTTTCAATGCCATGCTATATATTTCTGTTTCCTTAATTCAGGAGTATATTGTGTTGTGTTGATTTATTTTCGGTGATGTTATGTTCCTATATTTAATCGTGTTTGCTTAATTCGCGTGTGTACAATTCGTGTTCGCTTAGTTCACGAAGGGCTTAACCCCGTTTGCTTAATTCGGGAATAGGAACATATATCTGTAGTAGTGATTTTGCTTGTAAATTGTTGCTACAACCGGGAGGGGATTAGAATCTGCTTAGGGCTTGGAATTTGTATGAACCGATGGTAGTTGGGAAATTGAGAACAGTAGATTAATCGTCTTTAGCTATTTGATAATCTCTTCAACTGCTCTGTTTTATTGCTCTGTTATTGCTTTGTTTTCTTAATTGCATTCAAATCCAACCCCCCCCCCCAAAAAAAACTGATTTTTGTGATAAATAACAAGTCAAGAGTCCTTGTGAGATGATATCCGAGTTGTCGCTCCTAAACTAAAGTTTTATAAACCGCTCACTTTTTGGCCAAAAATTGGCGCCGTTGCCGGGGACTCTTGTTTGTTATTTTCGTATTTTTTTCTTCCTTTTCTTTTATTTTCGTTTTTGTTTTGAATTGGTCTGGCTACTAGGTCTACTTGCCCTGAATTGTGTGATTTTGATCCTGAAATTGAAAGAACACTGCACACACGCCGTAGAGAAATTCGGGCTAGCACTAGTGGTGATTCTAATTCTAAAACTATTTTTGACAATATGGGTGACCAAAGGACATTAAGACAGCTTGCTGCCCCTGATGTTAATTATAATGGCTTGTGTATTGCATATTCTGGTGTTGATACTCCCTTTGAATTAAAATCTGGTTTCATTCACTTGTTGCCAAAGTTTAGTGGTCTTGCAGGTGAGGATCCACACAAGCATTTGAAGGAATTCCAGGTCGTCTGCTCCACAACCTTGAGATCAGAGGGAGTAATTGAAGATAACATCAAGCCGAAAGCTTTTCCGTTCTCACTCCAGGGAGCTGCAAAGGATTGACTGTTATATCTTGAGCCAAACTCTATTACCACCTGAAACGATTTGAAGAAGGTTTTCTTAGAGAAATATTTTCCTGCCTCCAGAGCTGCATCAATCAGGAAGGAAATATGTGGCATCAGACAAGGAAATGAGTCATTGGCTGAATATTGGGGGAGATTCAAGCATTTGGTATCCAGTTGCCCTCAGCATCAGATTTCTGAGCAACTTCTTATCCAGTATTTTTATGAAGGGTTACTACCGATGGATAGAAATATTTTGGATCCTGCTAGTGGGGGAGTACTTGTTGATAAGACTCCAGCTGCTGCCAAGCAATTAATTGAAAATATGTCACTGAACTCCCAGCAGTTTACAACCAGAAGAAATTCTGTTGAGACAAGAGGTGTGCATGAGGTCCATAGCTCTTCGTCCAACCAGGCTCTTGAGAATAGAATGGATGAGCTCACTTCTTTTGTAAGGCAATTGGCAATAGATAGGGTTCAGCCTGCATGGTTGTGTGGCATGTGCAACTCTCCTGAGCACCCGTATGATGCATGCCCCATTCCGAAGGAAGAGTTCGTCACTGATCTGTCTCAGGCTTATGCAGTCCATCCTTACAATCAAGGCAACGGTCAGAAAAGGTACAACACTCCAGACCTCTCCACAAATAGGTACCATCCCAACTGGAGGAATCATCCTAACCTTCGGTATGGGAACTCATTACAACAACAACCGATGGCAGTACCACAGAACCCTCCTCAAGTGACCACTTCTGCACCTTCCGGACCTTCACTAGAGGACATGTTCAAACAAATGACTTCACAAATGACTGCACAAAGGACTACACTTTTCTAGCAGCAAGTCGGACAGTTCCAGGCCTCACAGGCACAATTTCAGCAGCGAACCGATGCTAGCATTCAGGCTTTGCAGACACAGGTTGGACAACTTGCCACTTCCATAAATAACATACAACAAGCTCAAGGGACAACTCAGCTACCTGCACAGACAGTGATGAATCCCGATGCCTCCAATCCTAATGTGAGTGCCATTTCTCTGAGATCTGGAAGAGTTGTTGAGGCAACCTCTGAAAAAAATGAAGAAACTGTTGAGGTAATTCCTGAGCATACTGTTAATGTTGAAGCTGAGAAAGTGTACATACCACCGATCCCATTCCCACACAGAGTACAGAAAAATAAGAAGATTGGTGGGGAAGACAAGGAGAGGGAAATTTTAGATGTGTTCAGAAAGGTGACTGTAAATATTCCTCTTCTGGATGTGATCAAGTAGGTGCCCAAGTATGCAAAATTTCTGAAGGATCTATGCACCAACAAGAGGAAGTTGAAGAGTAATGAGAGAGTTAATTTGGGAAGAAATGTTTCAGCTCTTATCTAGTCTAAGCCTGCACTAGAAAAAGTTACTGTCTCAGCCCCTACTCAGGCACTACCACAGAAGTGCAAGGACCCAGGCACTTTTACTATTCCATGCACTATTGGGGACAACAGATTTGAAAATTGCATGTTGGATTTGGGAGCCTCCATAAATGTCATGCCCACCTCTATTTTCAATAACCTTGATCTTGGTCCTTTGCAGTATACAGGTCTCACCATCCAGTTGGCCAACAGGACCAGTGCCCGCCTCATGGGAATGGTAGAAGATGTACTGGTATAAGTTGATGATTTGATCTTCCCTGCTGATTTCTACATCCTGGACATGGCAGGAGAGACAAGTTCAAGTAGATCACCAATAATCCTGGGCAGACCATTCATGAAGACAGCTAAGACTAAGATTGATGTTAATGATGGGACCATGTCTATGGAGTTTGGTGATATTGTGGCAAAGTTCAACATCTTTGATGCTATGAAACATCCATTGGAGGAGCACTCTGTTTTCCAATTAGAGTTGCTTTCTGAGATTATTGAGGACACCCATGAGGACTTGATTTCTGATTTTCCATTTATTTCTGGATTTGATGATATATATTCATGTACTGACTGTACTGACACTAACCCGTGTGCTGTTTGTGCTGAGTTTCTTGATTCTACTTTGCAAGGTGATAGTGAGAGTGAAGTTGTCTGTTCAGCCAAAGTTCTTGACATCATGGCTACTCCAAACGTACCATCCATTGAGCAGCCACCCTCCTTAGAGCTCAAGCCACTTCCTGGGAACCTGAAGTATGCTTACTTGGAGACAAATGAACAACTTCCAGTCATTATCTCTTCCAGCCTTGACTCTGACCAGGAAGCAAAACTATTGGAGGTTCTGAAGAAGCACAAGAAGGCTATTGGGTGGACTCTGACTGACATCCCAGGAATTAGCCCCTCCAGATGTATGCACAGAATTCTATTGGAGGATGGGGCTAAACCAGTTAGACAGGCCCAAAGGCGGCTGAATCCATTGATTCTGGATGTGGTGAAGAAAGAGGTGACTAAACTTCTGCAAGCAGGTATTATATACCCCATCTCTGATAGTACTTGGGTAAGTCCAGTGCAAGTTGTACCCAAAAAGTCCGGCCTCACAGTGGTAAGAAATGATAATAATGAGCTTGTATCCACTAGAGTCCAGAATAGCTGGCGAGTCTGTATAGATTATAGGAAGTTGAACCAGGCCACCAGAAAGGATCACTTTCCTTTGCCGTTCATAGATCAGATGCTGGAACGACTGGCTGGTAAATCTCATTACTGTTTTCTTGATGGCTTTTCCGGGTACTTCCAGATCCATATTGCCCCAGAGGATCAGGAAAAGACCACTTTCACGTGCCCCTTCGGCACGTTTGCCTATAGGAGGATGCCATTTGGCCTTTGTAATGCTCCTGGCACTTTCCAAAGATGCATGCTTAGCATTTTTACTGAATTTATTGAAAATTACATGGAGGTGTTCATGGATGACTTTACTGTATATGGCTCCTCATTTGATGCATGTTTGCATAGTCTGAGTTTAGTTCTAGAAAGATGCATTGAGACTGATCTGATTTTGAACTATGAAATATGTCACTTTATGGTAGAACAGGGGATTGTTTTGGGTCATGTTATTTCTAAAGAGGGTATTTCAGTAGATCCTGCAAAAATTGATGTGATTTCTTCATTGCCTTATCCATCTTGCGTACGCGAGATCCGTTCTTTTCTTGGCCATGCAGGTTTCTACAGGCGCTTCATTAAGGACTTCAAAGAAGATAGCTCGCCATTGTCAAACCTCTTGAAGAATGATGTCATGTTCCATTTTGATGACAAGCGCAAGAAGGCATTTGACTACCCGAAAAGAGCATTGACCTCTACCCCATCATCCAACCCCGATTGGACCCTCCCTTTGAACTCATGTGTGATGCTTCTAATTTTTCTTTGTGGGAGCGGTTACGGCACAAAGGGTGGGCAAGGCTGCCCATGTAATTCATTATGCTTCTAGGACATTAGATGCTGCACAATCAAATTACACCACCACCGAAAAAGAAGCGCTTAGCTGTTGTGTTTGCACTTGATAAATTTAGGTCATATTTGCTAGGTTCAAAGGTTATTGTTTTCACTGACCATGCAGCTCTGAAGTACCTGTTAAAGAAACCAGAAGCTAATCCAAGATTGATCCGGTGGATGCTTTTGCTCCAAGAGTTCAATGTGGAGATAAAAGACAGGAGTGGAGCTGAAAATTTGGTAGCCGATCACTTGAGCCGAATAGCAAGGGATGAGGATCCTTCTCCTATCCAGGATGGTTTTTCGGATGAACAACTTCTACATCTGTATGGGGTAACACCTTGGTTTGCTGACATTGTTAACTTTCTTGTTGCTGGTGTTGTTCCTGCAGGTACAAGTAGATCCAAGATCGACAAGCTCAAGAGTGATTGCAAGTACTATGTGTGGGATGATCCGTACCTTTGGAAGTTTTGCAGTGATCAGGTGATTCGGAGGTGTGTCCCGGATTATGAGACAGAGTCCATCCTACATTTTTCTCATGCCTCTCAAGTAGGGGGACACTTTGGACCACAGAGGACGGCAAGAAAAGTCCTAGATTCTGGGTTCTACTGGCCCACAATTTTTAGAGATGCCTATGAGGTCTACAGGAATTGTAAGGAATGTCAAACAGCAGGCCCTGCCATCACTCGTAGGAGTGAGATGCCTCAGCAGCCCATGTTTTTTCGTGAGGTTTTTGATGTGTGGGGAATCGACTTTATGGGTCCTTTCCCTGCTTCTTTTGGTTTTATGTACATTCTTTTGGCTGTTGACTATGTTTCAAAGTGGGTGGAAGCAATCCCCACTAGGAATAACGATGCTAAAGTTGTTTCAAAATTTGTTAGGTCCAATATTTTTTGCAGGTTTGGCATACCTCGGGCTATTATCAGTGACCAGGGCACTCACTTCTGCAACCGCACCATGGAAGCCTTACTCAGGAAATATGGAGTTGTACATAGAGTTTCCACTGCTTATCATCCCCAGACCAATGGCCAGACTGAGATATCAAACAGGGAGATCAAGCAGATCCTAGAGAAAATGGTGCAGCCGAATAGGAAGGACTGGAGCCTCCGTCTGGAAGACGCACTATGGGCTCAGAGGACCGCTTTCAAGACGCCAATAGGAATGTCCCCCTTTCGGCTTGTATTTGGTAAGGCATGTCACCTCCCGGTGGAAGTTGAGCACCGTGCATATTGGGCAGTCAAGTGTTGTAACTTGGAAACGAAAAAAGCTGGTATTGAAAGGAAACTCTAGTTGCAGCAGCTTGAGGAGCTTAGGCTAGAAGCCTATGAAAGCTCCCGGATTTATAAAGAGAAAACAAAACTTTTTCATGATAGGATGATTGCTAGAAAAGAATTTTCGGTGGGCCAGCAAGTCTTACTGTTTAATTCCCGCCTGAAAGTGATGGTTGGGAAACTTAGGTCCAAATGGGATGGCCCCTTTGTTGTTACTAACTTTTTTCCTTCTGGTGCAGTAGAGATTAAAAGTGCAGGTACCAACAAGTCCTTCAAGGTTAACGGGCAGAGGCTGAAGCCATTCCATGGTGTGGCTGCTGGTGTTCCTGTGGATGCTAATGTTGAGGAGCTCTCCTTGGAAGCTCCCACCTACACTGCCACCTGATCAGGGAACATCTTTCCTTTCCCTCACTCTGATTTTATAGTTATGTTGTTCATTGGGGACAATGTATGTTTTAAGTGTGGGGGAGGGAACTAGTTGTAGTTTTGTTTTGTCTTGTCTTTCTTTTAGCTCTTGAATAAATTGTATGAGTCTTTGGTCGGTGAGCTTGATTGAATTTGATTGATTTTGCACAGATTGATTTCATGATTGATGTGATGATTCCCCCTAGGCTGAAAAAATTTTTGTTTTTGAAAAGTGATCCCCATGTGATTGAAAACTGAACTTTGAGATTTTGTTGTGATGGCATGATTTATGATAAGTTTGGGGTGAAGGGAAGCACACACTAGGGATAGAATCTCTGTCAAACAATTTGCAAAAATGTCCAGGTGAGGATTTGAGCCTCCAACATGTTTTTGACTGTGAGAATCACTTTTAAGATGCACTTTCCCGAATTTTCTTGAATCTCTTTATGGTTTGCATGTTTATGTGTTTGCTTCAGATGATTTAGGCATTTTCTTTGTAAATAACTACTTAGCCTAAAATAACCATCCCTAATGCATGTTCCATAGTTAGCCCCTTTGAGCCTAATTAGCCTGTTAATTCTTGTTAACCTTATGTTATAAGCTAAAATCTGGAAAAAAAACCATGCTAACCCGATCTTAGGATTAGGAGAGCATGGAATCTTGACAAGAGAATGTTTGCAAGAAACTAAGTTTGGGGTGGCTACAAGGATATGATGTGTTGGTTGGGATTGAGAAAAAAGAAAAAATATAATAAAAAGGTTGGAGCCAAAGGCAAGAAAAAAAGGAAAAAAAAATGAAAAAAAAATAGAAATAAAAAGTGCAAAAATTTCAAAAAGGATGTTGAAAGAAAAGAGGCTGTAGTCACCTAAGGCAAAAAGAAGAATGAAAAAAGGAACTTGAGTTTAAATTCAAAGTGTAAAAAGCTCATGCTCTCTTAGTTCCTAGGGTCTTCAGCCTAGTACCCTTGTATATCCTAACCTTAGTCAGGCCCCATTACAACCTTAAAAGACCTTTTGATGTTGCATGCATGTTTTCTGTGGGAATCATTTGGAGATGAACATCAAATTTATGGGAAGTGCTATTAAAAGTGAAACTGAGTGAATTGTTGATAACCTAGACAAACTGAGCGGTTGAGTGAAACACTAAATGCCCTTGTGAGGAAGGCAGTTGTTTGAATTTGGTGATCTCCCTCTTGTGTGTAACTTGGATCCCTTGCTTAGATTACTGATTGTTTGAATGATGAAATTCTCAATTGTTCAGAATAAATGATTGTGGGGATTGCTTTGTTTGAAAGGGGGGAACATTGAAGAAAACTGTTTTGATGTATTGCTTGAAATCTGTGCAAAGTTGATTGAATCCTTAAGCTTGCCATGTCTTGAGTCTTTTTAATTTTTGAGTTTTAGTTTGCTTGGGGACAAGCAAAGTTTAAGTTTGGGGTATTTTGATAAGCCTCTGGCTCATCTAGTTTTATGACTAGTATGACCATGGTTTTGTGCTATTTATATCCCGTTTTCACCCAAATTAGACTTGATTGTCCTCAAGCAACGTTTTGAGTCGTTTAAGTAGTTTTGGGTTAATTTAGCTAGTTTTTAGTCAAATAAAGCACTTATGGCTATTTTATTGTTTTCAGGTTAAGTTAGAAGTTAAGGGAATAAAGAATCAGGGAAATTTCAAGTCTGGAGGTGTTCGCCTCGCGAGAGTCTTCTCGCCTCGCAAACCTGAAAGCCAGCTGAACAGTAAAAATGTCATCCTCTCTGGTTCGCCCCGCGAACAACACCTCGCCTCGCGACCCTGATAGCTGACTGTTCCAGAGAAATGCAACCCGTTCTGTGTCGCCTCGCGGATCCATGTCTCGCCTCGCGAGACTGAAGACCAGAAGCCATGACTTTTCCATTCCTCGCCACGCGAGCAGTACTTCACCCTGCGAGAAGACCAAACGTTGCAGACTCTTCATGATATTCGCCTCGCGAGTGAGGGTTCGCCTCGCGAGTGGGCTCAGTTTCTGAATAGTATAAATGGCTGTTCTGGGCAGAATAGAGGACAACTTTTGCTTCTCCATTGCTTTTACATTTTTTCTGTGTGTTTCGTTTTTCCATGGAGAACTAATTTTCTTAGATTAATCTATTGTAATCGATTTCCACTACACTTGAGGTTCTTGTAATTCCTGTTTTGTATGCTTTTCCCTTTTCAATGCCATGCTATATATTTCTGTTTGCATTATTCAGGAGTATATTGTGTTGTGTTGATTTATTTTCGGTGATGTTATGTTCCTATATTTAATCGCGTTTGCTTAATTCGCGTGTGTACAATTCGTGTTCGCTTAGTTCACGAAGGGCTTAACCCCGTTTGCTTAATTCGGGAATAGGAACATATATCTGTAGTAGTGATTTCGCTTGTAAATTGTTGCTACAACCGGGAGGGGATTAGAATCTGCTTAGGGCTTGGAATTTGCATGAACCGATGATAGTTGGGAAATTGAGAACAGTAGATTAATCGTCTTTAGCTCTTTGATAATCTCTTCAACTGCTCTGTTTTATTGCTCTGTTATTGCTTTGTTTTCTTAATTGCATTCAAATCCAACCCCCCCCCCCCCCCTCCAAAAAATTGATTTTTGTGATAAATAACATGTCAAGAGTCCTTGTGAGACGATATCCGAGTTGTCGCTCCTAAACTACAGCTTTATAAACCGCTCGCTTTGTGGCGCGTGCGCGACAGCGCGACCATTCACCCATGGTTTGGTGGACCGTGGCCTTCCGTGATGATGCATCCAAAGTTTGATGCGTTGGCTATCCAAGGGGTTCACTCATGGTTTGGTGAACTGCTGCCATTGGTGCTTTTTGGCCAATGTGGATATGTAACTCTAAAGTTGCTCTTCCTGAGATAGTTTGGATCCACATGCATAATGGAGTAGCGGAGTAGTGTTTCACTGCATAGCATACCTTAGTTGATTTATTATGTTGAGATGATTATATATATATATATATATATATATATATATATATATATATATATATATATATATATACATGATGATGGTATATGTTATATGTTGTTGCTATGCCATGATGTATGTTCATCTTGCTTCTTATCTCCTTGCCATTGTGATTATATGTTTTCTTACTCTCCGTTCTCTGTTTTCCTTGTTTGGCATGTATAGTTTTGTGTAGAGGATGACGAGCAGCTAGGAGGGGAGTGACTCTGAGGAGTCGCCACTCATAGTTAGGAATTTTTAGTTTAGTTGTTTAGTTTGTTTAATTCAGTTGTTATTCCGAGGTTGTTTTCGGAATGGTTATACCAGCTCTGTATGTAACATCGGGGTTGGGTCTTTGTTTATGTTTTCATGGTTTTGGATCTATGTCCTTATTTCTTTTAAACTTGGTTTTATTTCCGCGTTTGTTGAACTAGTTCATGTGGGACCTTTCTACCTATGAACCCTTTTAATAAAGAACGTATATTTTATGTTTTATCTTTATATTTTATGCTTTATAACATGTGGGGTAGTAGGGTGTCACATTTAGTGATATCAGAGCAGTTCAGCCCTGTCCAGACGTGGTATGAGTCTATTGTGAGTCTGTTGTTTGCTCTTGTTTGGATTGTCTATACTTGTTATAGACAATGATGCTTTAAGTTAGGAGCTTGTAGCTTTTACCTGCTTAAGTTTCTATATCTAAGAGTTATTTTGGACGTATACAGGAACTCATGGCAGGTAGAGGCAGGAACGATCAGGTAATTGCTGACGCGTTGGCACTCCTTGCCAATGCAATAGGGCACGTCAACAACAACAATCATGGTGGACCAGCAAAGTTTCAAGGTCTCGACAAGTTCCAACGGAATAATCCGCCATCTTTCAGATGAGCTTATGACCCCGAGGGAGCTTTGTTGTGGTTGAGGGAGACAGAGAAGATCTTCCGAGCTATGGACTGTAATGATCAACAGCTGCTTATCTTTGCTACTTTCATGCTCACTGAGGAGGCTGAGCACTGGTGGGAGAACTGCAACCAGAGGATGCAGGCTGAGGGTACTACGGTCACCTGGACCGTGTTCAGACAGAGGTTTTTGGAGAAGTATTTCCCTGTTGATATTCGTGATAAGAAGGAAATGAAATTTCTGGGGCTGAAGCAAGGAAATATGTTAGTTGGAGACTATGCAGCAAAGTTAGAGGAGTTGGCTAGGTACTATACACCGTATCAGCATACAGCCGATGAGCACTCCAAGTGTGTTAAGTTTGAAGATGGACTCCACCTAGAGATCAAGCAAGCGATCAGCTATCAGGAGATCAGAGTTTTCCCAACCTTGGTGAACAAGTGTAGGATTTTCGAGGATGCCCACAAGTCCAAAGTGGCCAGTTTCGGAGGTTCGGATTGCCAGAGCAGCAAGAGGACTGAGCAGAAGGATAAAGGCAAGCAGCGTCATGCTCCTACTGGTCGGCACTTCAAACGGAGTGGCAGGAAGCCATAGTTTTCTTATGATAGGTCCAGGGGTGGTAATTTCAACGCCTCTAGGTCCATGAAGTGCGGAAGGTGCGGCGTACCAGATCACTTCACTAGCCAGTGCAAGGAGTCAAAAGTCATCTGCTTTAAGTGTGGCAAGCCAGGCCACATCGGTCGGGATTGTGGAGGAGCTAAGTCAGAGCCTCCAAGTGCTAGCAAGAGTCAGCAGTCTCAAGCCAATCGACTGAAGACCACTGGGAGAGTCTTTACCCTTAGTGGAACTGAAGCCTCCGAGTCTGATGACTTGATCCAAGGTATGTGCTTGATTAATTGAACTCATTTGACTGTATTGTATGATTCGGGTGCTACTCACTCATTTATATCTCATGATAGGGTCAAGAGTCTAAATTTTCCTGTTACCTTTCTGGAGTTTGATTTGATTGTTTCCACACCTACAAACAAGCCTATTCTTACTTCTTATGCATACAAGAACTGCCATATTGTTATTGATAGTGGAACTTTTACTGTTGATCTTGTATGCCTACCTTTGAAACAATAGCTTGATGTTATTCTTGGCATGGACTGGTTATCTTCCAACCACGTCATTATAAATTGTTTTGATAAAATGGAGTCTAAGGATCCTAGATTTCTATCTGCCAACCAAGTGAAAGCTTTGATAAGAGATGAAGCCCAAGTATACATGATGCCGTCTTCCCTGGAAGTAGAGAGCCCTCCTGATGTTGGAAGTGTGCCTATTGTGCGGGACTTTCCTTAAGTGTTTACGGGGGATGTTTATAACTTACCCCCTGAGAGAGATGTTGAGTTCACCATAGATTTAGTGCCTGGCACCAGGACAATCTCCATATCAACCTATAGAATGTCTCCTCTAGAGCTAGCTGGGTTGAAGAAACAGATAGAAGACCTGATATAGAAGCAGTTTATTAGGCCTAGTGTGTCTCCGTGGGGAGAACCAGTGTTGTTTGTGAAGAAGAAGGATGACAGTATAAGGTTGTGTGTCGACTATCGGCAGCTCAACAAGGTGACCATTAAGAATCAATATCCCCTCCCTAGGATTGATGATCTTATAGACCAGTTGATAGGCTCTTGCGTCTTTTCTAAGATAGCTTTGAGGTCAGGGTACCATTAGATTCGGGTTAAGTCTGAGGACATCCCGAAGACAGCGTTCAGGACGTGTTATGGTCACTACGAGTACTTGGTTATGCCCTTTGGTGTGACTAATGCTCCTGCTATGTTAATGGATTACATGAACAAGACCTTTCACTCTTACTTGGATAAGTTTGTGGTGGTTTTCATAGATGACATCTTAGTGTACTCCAAGACCAAGGAGGATCATGAGGAACACCTAAGGGTTGTCATGCAGACCCTTAAGGAAAAGCAGCTGTATGCTAAGTTGTCTAAGTGTGAGTTTTGATTAGAGGAGGTGAGCTTCTTAGGACATGTCATCTCTAACGGTGGCATAGCCGTGGATCCGGCTAAGGTAGAGGCGGTGCTCCAGTGGAGAGCGCCAAAGTCAGTGACCAAGATTAGGAGTTTCTTGGGGTTAGCCGGGTATTATAGGTGGTTCATAGAAGGTTTCTCTAAGTTAGCCATACCCTTAACCTGTCTCACCAAGAAGGGACAGTTGTTTGTGTGGGACTCTTTGTGTGAGGAAAGTTTCCAAACCCTTAAGGATAGGTTAACATCAGCACCAGTGTTAGTTTTGCCAGATCCTAGTAAACCTTCCGTAGTGTACTGTGATGCATCGAAGCAAGGTTTAGGTGGAGTGTTGATGCAAGATGGTAAGGTAGTAGCTTATGCTTCTAGGCAGTTGAAAACCTATGAGAAGAACTACCCTACCCATGACCTAGAATTAGGAGCTGTGGTATTTTCCTTAAAGATTTGGAGGCATTACCTTTATGGATCAAAGTTTGAGGTCTTTAGTGATCATAAGAGTTTGAAGTATCTATTTGATCAGAAAGAGTTGAATATGAGGCAGCGTAGGTGGATGGAATTTTTGAAGGATTATGAGTTTGATCTAACCTACCACCCAGGACAAGCCAATGTAGTGGCAGATGCTCTAAGTAGGAAAACCTTGCACGTCTCCGCTTTGATGGTTAGGGAGATGGATCTGATTGAGTAGTTTAGAGACCTGAGTTTAGCTTGGGAAGTTACTCCTAAGAGCATTAGGCTTGGAACCTTGAAGGTTACCAACGGTTTGATGGAGCAGGTTAGAGAGGGCCAAAAGTTAGATAAGTTTCTCTTAGACCCGAGAGAGTTGCTCGCTCAGGGTAGAAACCTTAGTTTCCAGGATGGACGTCCCGGAGTTTTGAGATTCAAAGATAGAGTTTGTATACCAGACGTCCCGGAGCTTAGAAAGTTGATCCTTGAAGAAGGACATAGGAGTGGACTGAGTGTGCACCCAGGTGCCACTAAGATGTATCAGGATCTTAAGAGGATGTTTTGGTGGCCTAGGATGAAGAAAGATATGGCTGAGTTTGTGTATGCTTGTTTAGTGTGCCAAAAGGCTAAGATAGAACACCAGAAGCCATCAGGTAAGTTACAACCGTTAAGTATCCCATAATGGAAATGGTACAATATCTCCATGGATTTTGTGTATGGACTCCCTAGGACTCCAGTTGGTTTTGAGGCTATATGGGATGTTGTGGATAGACTGACTAAGTCCGTCCATTTCATCCCTATGAACATGGAATACCCTTTAGAAAGGTTAGCTAAGTTGCACATCAAAGAGATAGTTAGGCTACATGGTGTACCCTCTAGCATAGTATCCAATAGAGACCCGAGGTTTACCTCTAGGTTTTGGAATAGCTTGCAAGAGGCTTTAGGAACCAAGCTTAGACTAAGTTCAACTTATTACCCACAGACTAATGGGCAGTCTGAGAGGACCATCCAGTCCTTAGAGGACTTGTTAAGAGCGTGTGTGCTAGAACAGTCTGGTGGTTGGGACAAGTATGTGCCCCTGATAAATTCACCTACAACAATAGTTTCCATTCCAGTATTGGGATGGCACCCTATGAGGCTCTGTATGGGAGGAGATGTAGGACACCCTTGTGTTGGAGTGAACCTGGTGATAGTGTCATGTTAGGACCTGAGGTGGTGCAAGAAACAACATAAAAAGTGAGGACGATTCAGGAAAAGATGAAAGTGGCACAAAGTAGGCAAAAGAGCTACCATGACAAAAGGAGGAAGGCGGTTGAATTCCAGGAAGGTGATCATGTGTTCTTGATGAGAGTTACTCCAACAACTGGGCTTGGTAGAGGGATGAAAGCAAGGAAACTTACTCCCAGATTCATTGGTCCTTATCAAATCCTCAAAAGAGTCGGGGAAGTCGCCTACCAAATTGCCTTACCGCCGTTTTTGTCCAATCTCCATAATGTTTTTCATGTGTCTCAACTCAAAGTATATCCATGACCCTAGTCACGTGATAGTACCCGACGCGATACAATTAAAAGAGAACTTGACTTTTGAAGTATTACCCCTTTGGGTGGAGGATAGAAGGGTGAAGCAGCTAAGAGGCAAGGAGATTCCTTTGGTCAAAGTGGTTTGGAGTGGAGCTATTGAGGAAAGTGCTACATGGGAATTGGAAAGCAAGATGATAGAAACATACCCGCACCTTGTCGTTCGAGGTACGTAGGAATTTCGAGGACGAAATTTTTATAAGGGGAGTGGGATTGTAACACCCCGCTTTTAGTTAAATGCTCATATGTGTTCCTGTTTGGTTGTTTAAACCTTGACTGTTAACTTAGGGTTGTTGGCTGAGGGCTAAATGGGATTTTAAGCTCAAAAAACTCATTTTGGAACATGAGCACGCCCGTGCTTATGTCCAGCACGCTCGTGCTTGGTCGCGTGTCTTGTGATCAGTTGGATCACAAGCACGACCGTGCTTGTTAGGCAGCATGATCATGCTTAAGTGCGGACCGCGTCTCTCAGATGCTATGTCCAGCACGACCGTACATATGGTGAGCATGGCCATGCTTCGTGTGCAGCCTATATATGTTGGCACAGAAACCGAGGGTTACAATTCTAAACCCTATTTTGGAAACAGTAGCCTCTCTAGTTCGGCCACCTTTCGTCTTTTCCCTGTTTTCGGTTAACCCATCTCTTCCTTGGAGTTTTGGAGATCTCTTGGGGAGTTTTGTCGATCTGTGCCAATCTGTGCCGATCTGTGTAGCGTAAGATGAGGGGTTCCCATGACCTCGTAGTTGTTTGTATGATAAATACCATGCCTTAACTTTTTTATTGTTATAAATGTCTGTTGTTATAAATGCCTATCATATGTTGTTGATCTGGCTACTTGATTAATTGGTATGCCAATCATGTGTACTCCGTTGTTATGATGATGCGATGTTTATTTGGTTGCATTGGTATGAATGATTATGTCATGATATTGTTGGTTGATTTGGTACATTTTATATACCCTGTTGGTTGAATGTTTGTGGCTAAAGCCAATACGTTTAAATAACCTATAATTGATTAACATAGGAATGTTGTTAATAAAATGGGATAAAGGGATAATTTCCCTAAAACGTCATAAAACATGGACTGCTAGTGTGAGGTGAGGTTTTTATCCCAATGGTTTAGTCCATAATACTAGGAATGGATCAAGAGAGTTTTTAGGGTGTTCTTGGCTAAAGAGCCTAACCAGAAACCTGCCCAGAACAATACGGCCCGTCCAGGAGCACGCTCGTGCTGAACAGGGAGCACGCTCGTGCTCCCAGTTTGAATTCTGGAAGGCCGCGTGTTAAGCACGGTTGTGCAGCGTAGAAGCACGACCGTGCTTCACTTATGGGGAAGCACGCCCGTGCAAAAGGTGAGAACGCCCGTGCACAGGGTGAGAACGCCTGTGCTCCCCTCCAGAGCAGTGTTTGAGATTAAATGTTTTAAAGGGGTTTTAACCCCAATTATCCCCGATAACGTTATGATAATGCACCAATCAAATGATGAAGACTAGATAACTTAATTAAATCTAAATTAAGATGATGACAGACGATGAGTTGGTTAAGCCGGTGCCCAATAGGTGGCCGCACGATGGTGAACTTTTGTGATTTTCGGTCAAAGTGGCCTCGATGCTTTTTGGTCGAGGTGTTGATGAGTTGTAGCTTGGTGCTTTTGGCCAAGGGGGCCTTGACCCCATGGGGTCTAAGGTGTTGCCGTTGATGATGATATAGTTGGGTGCCTTTAGTGGCCCAAGAGGAGGTGGCGGTTGCCGTTATTGTTGTTGTGTTATCGCATTGGAGATGTTAGTTGTGTTCATAGATCCTACCTCAGTGCCCTCAGTGGCAAGTATTGGCCCGGCATAGGTAGCGCTCCGGGCTCCCGGGTTAATCACCCAAGCACCACCATCATCGACCTGATCAAAGGACAGGGCTAAAACCCCCAAGAGCATCAGGTGGCCCTGGTGATACATCTGTACATGCAGAACGAGATACCAGAATAGAACCAAACAGAAATAACGCAAGGGTGAGATATCGACGTGTAAGTTTGTCATAGTAGTGACATACATGACACACCAATCAACAACATATGACAACAGCGACATGTAAAAAATATAAATCATAGTTATAATGTCAGTGTAATTTAAACAAGGGGATTCATATTCGACAACCATCGTAGGTTTATAAAAATTAATGACACTTCAAAAATCCACTATCTATTTCGTAATCTCCGGAGATCCTAACTTTCCTTCATCGAGCAATTTAGGCCCGCAATATCCCCATAACACAATTATTTCTCATGAGATTCGGCCTCTCAATTAAGGTCCGAACTCCAATTGTTCAAGGGCATCACGTCTCAACCTAAATAATATTGAGTAGTACCTGATTGAGCACATCCACGTTTGACAGTCGTTACGTCCACGACTCGACGTTGTGAGGCCCCGTCCTTTTGTGGCTCACGAACCCGGATGTCCTAATAGACCTACTTTGGTTTTGACTTCCTCAATTTTCCAATCCACGAAGAATTGTAGCATGTCAACGTGGTGTCACGTCTGCCGGTTCATGCATGTAAAAAAATTGGTTCATTGTTTTTATTTTTCGTTCGTTCTTTCTTGTCGAGGCTTAAAGCTCACGACTAATTTTATACAGGCATTCAAGCCCATTCACACTTAACACACGACATGCATTCCAAGTGCTTATTTATGAAACTCTAGGCCGAATCACTGCTCACGAGGTTCGTCAATATTTGACACAAAGTCAAGTCGCCAATGTGGGATTTTTAATCCTCAACCAAATACTTACTCACAAGAACTCTAGTCCGACGTTTCGATTTCTAGGTCCTCACAACTTTCATAATTTTCAACACGATTTTCTTTCGATGAAAACTAAATTGAAAATCAAATACAAGAGTTTATCAACGTTTGGCGGAAAAACATTTTGCTCTTTTAAACAATATTTTGCAGAAATCCTTTTCCTTTAAAATTCATTTCAGAAAACGTCAAATCATTAAAAGTCATTTCTAAAATTTTTTGATTAAGAAATCAAGAATTTCGTCATAAGATATTTTTCTAAATATTTTCATTTGAATAAAATTTTCGTAAACTAAAAGCTTTTCTTTCAAAAGGCTTTTCTTTGACTACATTGAAACGTTTTCACGGTTTTTCTTCTTTCTTTTATTCGTTTTGAAACGTTTTCGAGTAAATTAATATAAGTGCACTTTATCACGGTTCGTCCTCACTAACACTCATTTCTTAAACTTTATTTTAAAATCGTTTGTGATTTCTCAAAAACTTAACTTTTAACAAAGATATACTTAAGTCATATTACTTTTAATTTTAAAAGTTTCTTCCACTTACGAAAATCGAAATCTTAAATTTTTTGTTTAAGATCTTTAGTATCTTTATCCTCATTATCAAGTTATGACCATTGTCATGCTCTCATCCAGTACAGACAATTAACAGTTTCATCAACACATACATGTATTTAATATTTAGAACATACTTTCACATATAAAATTTAACAACATTAAAATTCTAAATCATCAAAGAAATCATCACATGATAACTACAAGCAATCTACACACATCAAATAAAATTAGTATGTGACTATCAAAACTTCTCAGGTAAGCTCCCCTTACCTTTGAAAAACTTGATTTTCCCTTGATCTTAGTCTTCAATCCTTGTTTCCTTCTACCACACAAAAGAAATCAACCAACTAACAATCACCTTCACAATCAAACAACAAAATAAGTTAAAGGATGAAAGAAAAAAAAAACCACTTGACCCATTTCTTTGAGGGTTTCGGCCTAGACAAAAAAATAAGGTTAGTGTTTTCCATTTTCTTCAAGCTTTTAAGTATAAGGTACTAAGGTCTTAGATAGAAGATAGAAATTGTTATGACACAATAATTCCATTCATACAATTTTTAATGAATTTCTCCATGAAAATCTAACAAAATGGGTCTTAGAAAAAGAAAATGAATGGAAGAAAAGTAATTTAAGAAGGATGAGGGATGATCATGGATCATAACATATACCTCAAAGTGATGGAGAATGGATGAGAAAGATGAAGAATCAAGAAGAACTTCTTGGAGAAGTTTTAAGAGAACTTAGTAACTTAGAGTTTTTGTGAGAAAGTGAATGAAATAAAATGATTTTGGGTGACTTAGGGAGGTGTAGCCGTGACTTTGGGACTTATTTGGAAATCTCCATGAAGATTAGGGACATATTGGTCAATTCACATGTATTTTTAGATTTTTTTCCAAAGTAATCATGACATGGGTGAGTCATGGTGGTGACTCACCACATGTGTGGACACTTGTCCCCTCCATCCAGCAGTTGGTTCTATCTCTACAGTTCCGTATCCGGCTCCGTCGTTTACCCGATTTAGGTTTTATGTCGTTTTCTTCAAAAATTCACCCGAATAAAATATAATAATTTATTTTTGAGCAAAAATTTTAAAAATAGATTATATCACAGGAAAAGTGATAAAAATCTAAACCTTTTCAATTTCGGGTCAAAATAAGGTTTTCTGGTCAGTGTGGTTGTATTGTAGGTTCTCAAAATGATTTTATTTTCTTCAAAATCATTTTCAGAGTCTCAGGTAAAAATATAAACATATATATATATATATATATACCGATATTAAAACAAAGAAAGAAGCAGAGTGTTACAACACTACCCCACTACGGAAATTTGTTTACCCCTGAGTTGCTTAATCCTCTTATCCTTGATTCTTACAGGCAATGTCTCATAAGACAAATTTTCTTTTAATTGTACTACATCGGGTTCAATTACATGTGTGGATCAGGAATATACTTCATCAATTGTGAGACATGAAAAACATTATGAATATTTGAAAGAAAAGGTGGTAAAACAATTTGGTAGGCTACTGAACCAATACGACGAAGAATTTGGTAAGGTCCAATACATTTAGGAGTGAGTTTTCTGGACTTTATAACTTTACCTACCCCAGTCGTGAGTGTGACTCTCAGAAATACATGTTCACCTACTTGAAATTCGAGAGGTCGCCTCCTTCGACCAAAGTAGCTCTTCTGCCTACTTTGTGTTGCTTTCATCTTATCACGGATTTGTTTAACCTTTTTTGTTGTTTGCTGTATAATCTCAGGACCTAAAATCATGCTTTCTCCATATTGGTAACAACACAATGATGTTTGACATTTTTGTCCATACAGAGCCTCATAGGGTGTGTATGGGGCTCGAATCCGTAAGTCTACGGCTTCGTCGTCAAGTAATAAAAAGATCGATCACACAGAGACCGTGATCTCAAATAACAATTAATTGTTAAATCAATTAAACTGGACTATATAAAAAAAAGATTTGGAAAAGATTTGAATTTTTGAATCAAGTAGCAAATCAAATTTAAAGTTGCAATTAAAACGAAATCAAGAACAAAATAGGAAAGTAGATCAAATATGAGATTTCAAAATATCAAAAGGGATTCCCAGGAATTGGGTTACCAACAAGACTGTTCATGTTACTAAATTGACTACCCCTCTTGTTAATTATCTAAATTTCTTTGAAGGTGAATTTATCCTAATTAAGTTAATGTTCCCTCTCGGGATACAAGAATCGTGCCCGATTAAACCAACCCCTACTCTCGTGGTAATTGAATTTAAATCGAACCCTTTAAGCTTTGTGACAACTCAGTGAACCCTCGAAGGACCACTTCTAACTCTCATGATTTAAGTCCTAAGTTTGATTCCTATAGATCCAATACCTAAGTTCACCGCTAGGTTCCTCCTTAGAGTATCTATGACATGCAAATAAGTGCGCACCAAATTCACAAGTAATTCATGCAATAGGAGTCAAATCGAAAGCAAATTGAAACTAAAAAGAAGTAAAACGTCAATTCATAACATCAAACAAATCTTGGGCATAGCCCTAATCCCTAGAAATAAAAACAACTACTCAAGCATTGCCATGTTCATAGAAAGCTTGATTAACAAAAGCATAAAAAAAACCTAAGACAAAAGAAATTAGAGAAGAAGAGAAATCCTAGTTTTTGCCTAAGGTAGCAGCCCAAGGGATCCCTATTTTCGAGCCTAATTGACCTATTTATAGAGTAGGTTAACTTGAATCCCAAGCAATTGCAAAATCAGATTAAATCAGGTTTTAAAATTCCAGATATTGTGCGTCACGGCCGTGATGCCTGTCACGGTCGTGATGCCTGTCACGGGCAGGCCGTCACAGATTCTGTCTTGGAAAACTTGGCACTGATGGCCTATCACGGACGTGATGGCCATCACGGTCTGGCCGTGACAGGTTCTGAATTTTTCGTTCTTTTCTTTTCGGCCTTGCTCGATCATGGCCGTGATGGGCTCTGTTTGGCTCATTTTTCTTACTTTTCAAGCTCCGTCTTCATGCAAGCTCCATCATGGTTGATCTTGAACATTTTAATCTTCAATCCCTGCACATAAACACCACAAAACCGCCTTACCCATTCCAAGGTAAAAACTAACAAAAATTAAATTAAAAATGCCTAAACTACATGAAAATGCATGCAATATGATAAAGAAATATGAGGTGTAATCACACTCATCAGGTGTCATTCCTATTCTTGAATGAAAGTTGTTATTGTATGTGAACTCGATGAACGGTAAGAGATCATCCCAACTTCCACGATGGTCTAAGACACATGCTCTTAGCAAGTCTACCAATGATTGGATCGTCCTCTCTGTCTGTCCATCGGTTTGAGGAGGGTACGCTGAACTTAAACGTAACTTGGTTCCCAGTGCTTGATGCAAACTTCTCCAAAAACACGAAGTAACTTCGAGTCTCTATCTGAAACGATACTCGAAGGTACTCCATGCAGTCTGATCACTTTCCTAACCTATACTTCGGTTAACTTTTCCACCGTGTAATTAATCTTAACAGGTAAGAAGTGTGCTGACTTCGTTAACCTGTCAACGATCACCCAAATTGAATCAAAACCTTTAGAGGTCCTTGGTAGACTTACCACAAAGTCCATTGATATGTTATCCATTTTCCATTCATGTACATCCAATGATTGAAGCATTCCACCAGGTCGTTGATGTTCTACTTTTGCTTTTTGACAAGTCAGACATGATGCAACGTACACTGCGACTTGCTTTTTCATTCCCGGTTTCCAAAACCTTTGCTTCAAATCTTGATACATCTTGGTTATTCTAGTATGAATACTTAACTTACTCTTGTTTGATTCTTCCAGAATCATCTTCCTCATCTAGGGATTGTTAGGTACAAAAATTCGTCCATTGCATGTCAAGATGTGATCTGTTCCTAAACTAAATTCTGTAACTTCCCCTTGATTGAGTAATTCCTTCTTTTCTTGAACATACTCATCATCAAATTTCTGATCTCGGATCTCTTCCATCAAACCATTGGATATCTTGATCATTACCAAAGCTGATTTTCACTCGACCTACCTCCATAACTAGAGTTAGATCGTGCAAATTTTCAATTAGCTCTATCTCCTTAACCATCATAGCTGAGATATGAATGGCTTTTCGGCTAAGGGCATCAACCACTACATTTGCCTTCCCAGAGTGGTATTTCAAAGTGAAGTTGTAGTCCTTTAGAAATCCCGTCCATCGCCTTTGTCTCATGTTGAGCTCCTTTTGATCAAACAGATATTTCAGGCTCCTGTGGTCACTAAAGACATCAAACTTAGTTCCATAAAGGTGACATCTCCATATCTTTAGTGCATAAACCACGATAGCTAACTCCAGATCATGCCTTGGGTAGTTCCTTGATGAGAGTGATTACACCTCATATTTCTTTATCATATTGCATGCATTTTCATGTAGTTTAGGCATTTTTAATTTGATTTTTGTTAGTTTTTACCTTGGAACGGGTAAGGTGGTTTTGTGGTGTTTTTGTGCAGGAATTAAAGAATAAAATGCTCAGGACCAGTTATGTTGGAGTTTGCGTGAAGGAGGAGCTTGAAGTACAAGAAATATGAGCCAAAAAAAGCCCATCACGACCTGGCCGTGATAGGAATCAGGGCCATGATCGAGTAGGGCCGAAAAGAAAGAAGGTTGAACTCAGAATTGGTAACGGCCAGGCCGTGATAGCCATCACGGTCGTGACATGCCAACTGAACCAGACCCTCACAGGCAAAACTGATCACGGCTAGGCCGTGATGGTGGTCACGACCGTGACAGACCAAGCAGTGAAGCCATCTCCAAGTCAGAACCCATCATGGCCTGGCCCTGACAAGCATCACGGCCATGACGCGCAAAATCTGGAAATTTAATTGCTGATTTGATCTGATTTTGTAACAGCTTTGATCCCAAGTTACCCTACATTATAAATAGGACTTAGAGGCTCGAAAATAGGGATCCCTTGGGCTGCTACTTAGGCAAAAATTAGGATTTCTCTTATTCTCAATTTCTTCTCTTCTCTTAGGTTTTTTTTATGCTTTTGTTAATCAAGCTTGCTATGAACATGGCAATGGTTGAGTAGTGGTTTTTATTTCTAGGAATTGGGGCTATGCCCAAGATTTGTTTTGTGTTATGAATTGACATTTTACTTCTTGTTAATTTCAATTCACTTTTGATTTAATTCCTATTGCATGAATTACTTGTGATTTTGGTGCGCACTTATTTGTATGTCATAGATACTCGAAGGAGGAACCTAGTGGTGAACTTAGGTATCGGATCTATAGGAATCAAACTTAGGACTTAAATCATGAGAGTTAGAAGCGGTCCTTCGAGGGTTCACTGAATTGTCACAAAGCTTAAAGGGTTCAATTTAAATTCAATTACCACAAGAGTATGGGTTGGTTTAATTGGGCACGGTTCTTGTATCCCGAAAGGGAACATTAACTTATTTAGGAGAAATTCGCCTTCAAAGCAATTTTGATTATTAACAAGAGGGTAGTCAATTTAGTTGCATGAGCAGTCTTGTTGGTAACCCAATTCCTGGAAATCTCTTTTGATATTGAAAAATCCCATATTTGATTTGATTGCGATTTTGTTTGATTTCGTTTTAGATATTTGATTTGTTAGTTAATCTTTTAAAAACCAAATCTTTTCCAAATCTTTTTCTAGTCCAGTTTAATTGATTTAATAATTGATAGTTATTTAAGATCACGGTCCCTGTGGATTCGATATTTTTATTACTTGACGATGAAACCGTACACTTGCGGATTCCCGTCCATCATTCCTCTCGTGAGTCTTTAACTGGTGTGATGCATACGCTACAACTTTTCGGTGCTGCATTAGTACATAACCCAAACCTTGTTGTGAAGCATCATAATATACTTCATATGGTTCACTTGGTTCAGAAAGTACTAATACTAGCGAGGTTGTCAGATGTTCCTTTATCTTATGAAAACTCTCCTAGCATTTCACAGTCAACACAAAAGGTTGGTCATTCCTCATAAGCTGAGTCAACGGTGCTACTATCTTTGAAAAATATTCGATAAACCTCCGGTAATTGTGACACCCTCTACCCCGTATAATTATAAAGCATTAAAAGAAAAGATAATTAAAATAAAACATGCATTAAATAATAAAAATCAAAATCCAAACAACGGGTAGAGAACACCACATTGTGTCAAAATTCAAAATGCGGAAAATAAAACATAACATAACATTAAAGAAAACCCAACCCCGATGTCACATTACATAGCTGGTATAACCAATCCGGAATAAATCCTTGGATACAACTGAAAACAACTAACTAAACAAACTACTAAAAACTGGAAATCCTAACTACAAGTCGCAGCTCCTCAAAGTCACTCCTCAACTGGCTGCTCACCGTCCTCTGCATAAAAGATACATGCCAAAACAAAACATAACAATAGGGAGTAAGAAAAATGAATGTGAATATAATGGCAAGGAAGCAGTTAGCAAGATGAGCATACATCAAACAATCATGTTATAGCATGCAACAGTATAACATATCAACATCATCATACAAACGTGTATGCTATGTAATAAAAACTCTACTTCACTACTCCATTATGCACTTGGATCCATCTATCAGGAAGTCAACTTCAGAGTTACATTTTCACATTGACCAATAAACACCAACGTTGGGGCAATCCACCAAACCTCGGATGGACCCCTAGGACAGCCGACGCACCTTACTCACCGATGTGCCACCATGGTTGTACATGATTCACTTGAATCGTCGCGGACGACCAGATTGCCTTACTCACGAACGACCTCCCCTATGTTGAACATCCTCCACTAACATCTCCGATGCGTGAATGCATGCTCAACACAACACACAAACATAACCACCACCTCCGCTTGGGCCTATAGGCTACCCAAGTTTTAACACCATAAACACCTCAGCTATCGAGGATTATCGTTAACGTTTCGTATTCATTAATTAAACACTCTAGCCGTTCTTCACTAGAGATTACCACCTTGATCATCAAGCATAAAGGCCTCCTTGGCCACTAGGCTACCAAGGTACCATTTCATCATTAACACTCTAGTCATTAAGCACTAGAGATTACCACCTTGACCATCGTGCATGAAGGCCCCCTTAGCCACTAGGCTACCAAGGTACAACATCATCTTATCACTTGTGTTTGGTCTTCATGTTCCGTTGGTATTTTATTAAGTCTTTTAGAGCATTTGGGGTGAAACCCCTGCTTCAGTACTGTTCTGCTTAGGTGAGCACGGGCGTTCTCACGCCTCAGCACGGTCCTGTTGAGCTCACAGTCAAGCATGGTCGTGCTGACTATTGAGCATGGGCATACTTAACCAGTGCTCCTAGTTCCGGGTTTGAATGGGAGCACGGGCGTGCTCGAGCGCACCCTGCTGGTCTGGGCAGAAGGGTCACATACCCTTTGCCAATTCATTTTGCTAATCCATTGATCATCAGTTTCATTAATATTGTTTAAATGTTCATGTCTTATTAAAGGGGAACTAAACCTTTAATCTCAGTTCATTAGATTGTCCCTAATTGCTCATAAATCAATCCCTAATGTTCTTGACTAAACCAATTGGCATAAACCTCACACTTATTACTACGTTCAGATTTGTGATCAAGGAGAACAGCCTCCCTTAACATCATTAACAATTTTATCGTATTTAAGCCACGCGTTCATAATACTAAACAAGAGCCAATATATCACAATATCATACTCATGGTAGAAACACACAATCATGGCATCGTACATCAACATGAACATAACAGACATCAATAAACAATTAATAATAGTCATGCCAATATCATAACAACAAACAGTTTAACATCAGGTAACAATTAGGCATATAGGCATACAACATGTTATCAAACATAAAGGGTTATTGGAACCCTTCGTCTTACGCTTCCCCAAGCCTACATACTCATACTATTCCTTCTCCACATACTTGGTATGAAGAATTCCCGTTAAACTGAAGACACTCCTAAACCGGTTCCCTCGAACGGCTCGACGAACGATCCCAAGCCTTGCGTTAACACAAACAGGGTTAACCCATTAGTTCCCAATTCAACGAAATGAAAAGGAACACAAGAGGGAATAATGTTGACCTTACGTTGATTGGCACTAGCGGGTGATTGTCTCTCCCAAAGAACAAGAACACCAAGAACTGTTTGGGTTCAAAGGGGAAGAGGGGGGGAGGCTGCTGTCACACTTAGGGTTGTCTAAAGTGCCAATTTGAGGGTTGTAAGTCGTAACCCTCCCAATCTGATGTCTATATAAAGACTCAGACCCGAGCACGGTCGTGCTTACTGTTGAGCACGAGCGTGCTCAACTTAGCATCAACGAGATGTGCATAACTGCTGAGCACGGTCGTGCTCTCTAATGAGCACGGGCGTGCTCACATCAGCGTCAACGAGACGCATGTAGCCTTAAGCATAGGCTCATGCATCAGGAAGGGAGATTACACATAGAAGCACTTGTACGGAAAACAAGGTGTTACAATTCCACCCCCTTATAAAAATTCAGTCCTCGAAATTTCTACTCACCTCGAACTAAGAGGTGCGAGTAAACCTCCATCATCTTCCTCTTTAGCTCTCGTGTAGCACTCTCCTCAATCGCCCCGCTCCATATGACTTTAACCAAAGGAATCTCTTTGCCCCTCAGTTGCTTCACCCTCCGGTCCTCAATTCGAAGGGGTTGTACCTCGAAAGTCAAGTTCTCTTTTAACTGAATCGTGTTGGGAACTATCACATGGTTTGGGTCATGAATGTACGTACGAAGTTGTAACACATTAAAGACATTGTGAAGTTTAGACAAGAAAGGTGGCAGCAATTTGGTACGCAACTTCAGTGACTCCTTTAAGAATTTGCTAAGGACAATGAATTTGGGAGTAAGTTTCTTCCCTTTCATCACTTTACCGACCCCAGTTGTTGGTGTAACTCTCAAGAATACGTGATCGCTTCCTGGAATTCGAGCACCTTCCTCCTTTTGTCATGGTAGTTTTTCTGCCTACTTTGTGCCGTTGTCATCTTTTCCTGAATCATCCTCACCTTTTCTGTGGTTTCTTGCACTATCTCAGGTCCTAACACAACACTATCACCAGGTTCACTCCAACACAAATGTGTCCTACATCTCATCCCATAAAGAGCTTCATAAGGTGCATCCCAATACTGGAATGGTAGCTATTGTTATAGGTGAACTCTATTAGGGGTAAAAACTTGTCCCAACTACCTGACTGTTCTAGCACACAAGCTATAAGCAAGTCCTCTAAGGACTGGATGGTTATCTCAAACTGACCATCCGTCTGCGAGTGATAAGCCGAACTTAGCCTAAGCTTGGTACCTAAAGCCTCATGCAAACTATTCCAAAACCTAGAGGTAAACCTTGGGTCTCTATCTGATACTATGCTAGAAGGTACACCATGTAACCTGACTATCTCTTTGATGTACAACCTAGTTAACTTTTCCAAAGGGTATTCCATGTTCATAGGGATGAAATGGGCGGACTTAGTTAGTCTATCCACAACAACCCATATCGCTTCATAACTTGTTGGAGTCCTTGGGAGTCCAGACACAAAATCCATGGCAATACTATCCCATTTCCATTCTGGGATACTCAAAGGTTGCAACTTCCTGATGGCTTATGGTGTTCTATCTTAGCCTTTTGGCACACTAGACAAGTGTACACAAACTCAGTCACATCTTCCTTCATCCTAGGCCACGAAAACATCCTTTTTAAATCCTGATACATCTTAGTGGCACCTGGAAGTACACTCAGTCTACTCCTATGTCCTTCTTCAAGGATCAACTTCCTAAGCTCCGAGACGTCTGGTATACAGTTTCTATCTTTGAGCCTCAAAATTCCATCACTTCCTTCCTTAAAACTAAGGTTTGTGCCTTGAGCAAGCAACTCCCTCTGGCTTAAGAGAAACTTAACAAACCTTTGGCCTTCTCTAACCAGATCCATCAAACTATTGGTAACCTTCAAGGTTCCAAGCCTAATGTTCTTAGGGGTAACTTCCCAAGCTAAACTTAGGTCCATAAACTCCTCGATCAGATCCATCTCCCTAACCATTAAAGTGGAGACGTACAAGGTTTTTCTACTTAAAGCATCTGCCACTACATTGGCCTTTCCTGGGTGGTAGGTCAGATCAAACTCATAATCCTTTAAAAACTCCATCCACCCATGCTATCTCATATTGAGCTTTTTATGGTCAAACAGGTATTTCAAACTCTTATGATCAGTAAAAACCTCGAACTTAGCTCCATACAGGTAATGCCTCCAAATCTTAAAGGAAAAACCACAGCTCCTAAGTCTAGGTCATGGGTAGGGTAGTTCTTCTCGTAGATTTTCAATTGCCTAGAAGCATAAGCCATTACATTACCATCTTGCATCAACACTCCACCTAAACCTTGCTTCAATGCATCACAGTACACTACGAAAGGTTTACTAGGATCGGGCAAAACTAAAACTGGTGCTGATGTTAACCTATCCTTCAGGGTTTGGAAACTCTCCTCGCACTTAGAGTCCCACACAAACAACTGCCCCTTCTTGGTGAGACGGGTTAAGGGCAAAGCTAACTTAGAAAAACAATCTATAAACCTCCTATAGTACCCTGTTAAACCCAAGAAACTTCTAACCTCGGTCACTGACTTTGGCACTTCCCACTGGGGCACCGTCTCTACTTTAGCCGGGTATATGACTATCCACTTTTAGAGATCATGTGACCCAAGAAACTCACCTCCTCTAACCAAAACTCGCACTTAGACAACTTGTCATACAACTGCTTCTCCTTAAGGGTCTGTAAAACAACCCTCAAGTGCTCCTCACGTTCTTCCTTAGTCTTGGAGTACACTAAGATGTCATCTATGAAAACCACCACAAACTTATCCAAGTAAGGGTGAAAGGTCTTGTTCATGTAATCCATGAACATAGCAGGAGCATTAGTCACACCAAAGGGCATAACTAAATACTCATAGTGACCATATCACGTTCTAAACGCTGTCTTCGGGATGTCCTCAGACTTAACCCGAATATGATGGTATCCTGATCTCAAATCTATCTTCGAGAAAACACAAGCCTGGATCAACTGATCCATAAGATCATCAATCCTAGGGAGGGGATACCTATTCTTAACGGTCACTTTGTTGAGCTGTCGATAGTTAACACACAACCTCATACTGCCATCCTTCTTCTTCACCAACAACACTGGCACTCCCCATGGGGATACGCTATGCCTGATGAACTGCTTCTGTATCAGATCTTCCAACTGTTCCTTTAACTTAGTTAGCTCTAGAGGAGACATTCTATAGGGATATAGGACCAGTGGCAGGCACTAAGTCTATGGCAACCTCCACATCTCTCTCTAGGGGTACTTCGTAAACATCCCCCGGGAACACTTCAGGAAATTCTCATACAACAGGCACGCTGTCGACATAAGGAGGGCTCTCGACTTCCAGGGAAGATAGCATCATGTACACTTGGGCTCCTTCGTTCATTGAAGCCTTAACTTGGTTGGTAGAGAGAAAGATAGGATCCCTAGACTTCACTGGAGTTCCAAAAACTATGGTTTTTTCCAAGTAATTCAGAAGAACGTGGTTGGAAGATAACCAATCCATGCCAAGAATAACATCAAGGTCTTTTATAGGTAAGCATACAAGATCAACAATAAAGTATCTACCATCTATGGTAATAAGAATATTCTTGCATGCATAAGAAGTGAGAATAGGTTTATTCGTGGGTGTGGCAACAACTAAATCACACTCAATAAGTGTCACATGCAACTAAAGACTCTTAGCACATTCATATGACACAAACGAGTGAGTTGCACCCGAATCAAACAATACAGTTAAACAAATTCCCCTAATGAGGCACATACCTTGGATCAAATCTTCAGATTCAAAGGCCTCGGCTCCACTGATTATAAAGACTCTCCCCATGGTCTTCAGTCGGTTGGTTTGAGGTTTCTGACCTTTGCTCGCACTCTGTGGCTCCGACTTTCCTCCTTGCAATTCCGGCTGATGTGGCCATGCTTGCCACACTTGAAGTAGATGGTGTTTGTCTCCTTGCATTGGGTAGTGAAGTGGTTTTGTCCACACTTGTCGCACTGCAGAGGTCTAGAATCGAAAGAATCCCATCTCTTGGACCTGTCTAAAGAAAACTGAGACTTCTTGCCATCCCGCTTGAAGTCTTTGCCAGCTGGGGCGAGATGTGGCTTCCACTTGTTTCCCTGATCATTCCTCTTGTTGCTCTGGTTGTCTGATCCCTTGTTACCTGATTTGTAGGCATCTTCAAAGATCCTACACTTGTTTACTAGAACTGGGAAGACTAGGATCTATAATACCCCGTTTTTCGTTAAGCGCTTTAATGTATGCTTTGTTTGTCAGGAAAGTTTAGAATAAGCTAAGTGGGGTTTTAGGTGGAAAATCCCTTTGTTAGGTGTGTGTCTTGTGACTTATGAGTCACAAGCACGTGCTCGTTAGAGAGCACGACTGTGCTCGTTGGGCTAGCTCGTCTCGCTGACGCTAAGTTGAGCACACCCGTGCGCAACAGTGAGCACGCCCATGCTTAATGGCAGACTATACCTCGTAGGCTCTAAGTTGAGCAAGGTCGTGCTCAAGGAAGAGCACGACCGTGCTCAGGTCTGTATCTTTAAATATAGAACAGTAACCAAGGGTTTTCTCATAAACCTTATTTTGCCATTTTTAGGCAACCCTAAGTGTGACGACAACCTCTCTCGTTCGTTCCCTTTGAACCCAATCGTTGTTTGGTGTTCCATTTGTGTTTTAGAGAGTGGAGTCAAGCGTTAAGTGCCAATCCTAAGGTAATAGTTCTTCCCTCTTTTGGTTCCCTTTCTTTGTTAAGAATTGGGAACTAATGGTTTGACCCTTTTGTTTGACCAAGGCTTAGAAAGCTAACTGGGCCGTTCGAGGGACGCGTTGTTTACCAGTTGAGTTGTCACTACCGGATTCTTCATACTAGGTATGGGGAGAAGGATAGTGTATGCACTAGGCAAGGGGGTAGCGCAAGATGAGGGGTTCCCATAGCCCGTTATGTGTTATTGTTATCTGTTATTAAGACTATGCTATGTTTGATTATGAATATGCCTAACTGCCGCTAATGCCTAGGACATGTTTGACTGAATGTTGTTGAATATGATTATGTTGGTCATGAATACATGTTGTTTATTTGGTTGTATGCCAAGTTATTTATAATTGGTTAATCTGTTTATGACATGATCATTGGTTGAATTGGTAAGACATAAATATTGATGTATGATGTTGATTATGTTGAATTGGCTGAGTGTTGGTTGATGATGAACATGTTAATAAGACCCTAACTGGCTAATTTAGGACTCTTAATTAACATAAGGATTAAGGTATTAATTCCCCATTATTTCATAAGACATGAACTGTTAGTGAGAGGTGAGGTTTGATGCCTATCGGATTAGTCAAAAGGCCTTAGGATCTGATTTGAGAGTGTTAGGGAGTTTTTGGCTCCAAGAACACTAACTTGAATTTGCCCAGAATAGTACGGCTGGACCAGGAGCACGACCATGCTGAACAAGGAGCACGCCCGTGCTCCTAGTTGAATTCTGGAAGATGGTCACGCATTGAGCATGACCGTACAGGATAGTGAGCACGACCGTGCTTCACTTAAGTGGCAGCACGACCGTGCTGGGGTAAGCATGCCCGTGCTCCCCTTACTGGTTAGAACATGAATTAAAAGTTCTAAAGTGGTGTTTTATGTTAAGTCTCAATCTGTCTGACTCTGTTATGCGTCTGACTGTGCCCCTGTTGTGCATTAGAGTTTTGATGAATCCAAACATCATGCACTTGAATTTACAATGAACAAAATGAATATTTCTTATCATCTACTTGAGTTGTGTAGATAAAAGGTTTATATCATAGCAGGACAAGTCAACAAAAGAGTATGAAAGAATCAAATGATTGCATACAAGCGTCTGAACTACAATGTGTTGGAAGCATGACTCACTGAAGCATCAGTATCTGTCAGACTCAAACTGAAGAAGAACAACAAGTAGTAGTCTCTAAGAAAACCATCAATTATTGTCATCCTTACTGAAGCTAAAGCAAATGGAATCATTCTTTGATGAGAAAATGTCGAAGCAAACTCTTTTACTTAAGACTATCAGGATTATGCGTCTGAAGTACGACTCGAGCAAAAATTCATATCTCAGACCCAATCAATCAAGACAAAACCGTGTCTACAAGTCTGAATCGAAGTAGTCAGGAAGAGATCACATTCAAGGAACTAGTTGAATGCAAGAAAGGACGTATCCAACTTATGCAGTTGAAAGCATGAAAGAATGTATTCAGCCTGTTTACAAAGGAAAGGAAGAAAGATCACAAGCTGTACTAAGTCAACAAAATGATGATCAAGAGTATTTAGAATTTGGATAATCATCCTTCAAAGATTATCCATAATATCTTCTGAAGAAACATAATTACTATCCCAAAATGCGTCTGAGTCTCTGACACTATTTGAAGAATGTCAGACCAACCTATCAAGACTCACTTGACAACCACTATCTCACCCTTTGACAAAGAAATGATCAAGATCAAGATTATGTGGTATCTTCAAACCAACCTGGAAGGCGCTCAAAAGAAAGAGTATTACTCTCCTAGTATGCATCTATGCCTCTAACAAAGTCAGCATCAGTCTTCTGTCAGAATAGTATGTTTGATTCAATATATTTTCAAACATCCTCAAACTTAGAAGATGTGAAATGCAAAAGTCACTTCTGTGATATTGAAGCACACACCAAAAAGAAAAGCTCTCTATAAAGAATTTACTTAATCTATGATTCAAGGTTAAGAGTGATTTGAAATATAATTAACTAAACTTGAAATAAGTTTATTAATATATTTCTTATCTTCAATCGAAATCAGAAAAAGGAGAAAAGACAAAAAGGCAAAGCTACAAGAAAGTATTCCTTATGATAGTAAAATAAAAGCTACTTTATCCAAGCTTTTCTATGAGTTACATAAATAAGGAAAGAATGCTGCCCAAAGCTACTATAAAGCATATTTGCTATACTTAGTTATCAGCAAAGAATCTCCAACATTCTTCAAAGCATTTATTATCAAGTCAGAACGACTATCTCTCAAAGAACAAAGCTGAAGACCTTCAAATCCATCTCAACGGATCTTTTTGGTCAAGTATAAATATGAAGTCGAAAACCAAGAAGAAGATAGAGACAAGATATACAAGTGAAGTGCTACAGTGATAAATAGAAAAACCAGAGAAAATCTCTCATCAACTGAAAGGCTATAGTACTCGAAGAAGAACTCATCTGCAACTGACCAAGTTCCAAGTTCATATCTACTCTGTGCAGTGTTTAAATATTGGTTGAATTGCCTTGTAACTTTGAAGCCGTTCTTCAAAAACTCTCTCAAACTCTGAGCCTGAAGAGGCCTGTTTCAAGAATACTTGTTGACCCTGAAGAGGCTAGGTGTGCAAACAATACTTGTGGTTGAGCCTAAAGAGGCTAGGTGCGCAAACCAGGATAAAACTAAGTATACTCTTTCTCTATCCTTATTTATTTACTCAGTTTAATTTCCTATCTGTTTAACTAACTTAGGTGTGTGTGAAACAGTTGCAATTCAGTTTTAATAAGGCGTCTGACTTAAAGCGTCTCATCTAATATGAATTTGTTTTGTGCTTCCAAACTCTGATTTTCAAAAACACTATTCAACCCCCCTTCTAGTGTTGTTTCGTGCCATTTCAGTTGGTATCAGAGCTCAGCCTCTGGGTTGAGCACCTTACAGTGTAGAGGAAAAGATTCTGAAGAATGGCAAGTGAAGCAGCCTCAAGCAACAATATGTATAATCAGGGTACATATCTCAGTAAAACACCCATGTTTAGTGGAAAAGATTATAAGTATTAGAGGAGTAAGATGAGAATGTTCACAGAGTCAACTGATCTAGATCTATGGGAGATCATTTGTCAAGGTCCATACAGTCCAGCTGATGAAAGTGGAAATGCTATTCCAAGAAGCATATGGACATTATAGCACAAAAGTATGGTGCAACTTAATGCAAAAGCAAAATATCTTCTTGTATGTTCTCTTAGCAAGTCTGAATATGATAAAGTTAGCAGCTGTGAAACTGCATAAGATATCTGGATCAGACTTGAAGAACTGTATGATGAAGATGTTGTTGTCAAGAAAACATCTGAAGAAACATCTGTCAACAATGCTGATAAACTTCCATCAACTAATATCTCAAAGGAGCAACTCTCTCAAAATGATGATGAAGATGAAGAAGTTTCTGAAGCAACTAGAAAGATGAGAAAATTTTGGAATAAGATAAGAGCTAAGAAAGCAACAACCAGAACAGCAGGTGATAGAATGTCACCTCTCAAAAAACTGATCACTTGGGAGTATCTGGACAAAGAATCAGATGAAGAGTTCAAATGTCTACTTGGAGACACTGACTCAGAATATGAGGTAAATTCTGAATTTGAGGATTTACAAGATGCCTATCATGAACTTCTCGGTGAATCCAACTGTATACTTGATATGTTCATAGAACTTAAGAAAAAGTATGTGAAGCTCACTAAGGAGCATGAACAGAAAAATCTTAAGGTTGATGAACTAATCTTAGAAAACAGAAAGCTCAAAGCAGAAAGGCTTAAAGCTAAGATCATTACTGAAACACCACCATCTGAAGAAGTTGTCAAACTTCAACAGAAGGTTGAAGAGCTCACTAATGATCTTGATAGATTTATACCCCAAACTTAAACTTTGCTTGTCCCCAAGCAAACTAAGACTCAAAAACTCAAAAAGACTCAAAACATGGCAAGCTTAAAAGATTTTATCAACTTTGTACAAATTCAAGCAATTCATCAAAATAATTTTTCCTTCAATGTTCCCCCCTTTCAAACAAAGCAATCCCCACATGCATTCACTCTAAACAATTGAGAATTTCATCATTCAAGCAATCATTAATCTAAGCAAGGGATCCAAGTTACACACAAGAGGGAGATCACCGAATTCAAACAATCGCCTTCCTCACAAGGCATTTAGTGTTTCACTCAATCGCTCAGTTTGTCTAGGCTAACAACATTTCACTCAATTTCACTTTTAAGAAGCACTTCCCATAAATTTGATTTTCATCTCCAAATGATTCCCACAAAAAATATGCATGCAACATCAAAAGGTCTTTTAAGGTTGTAATGGGGCCTGGCTAAGGGTAGGATATACAAGGGTACTAGACTGAAGACCCTAGGAACTAAGAGAGCATGAAACACTTCAAAACATTGAAATTCCACTCAAGTTCTTTTTTTCATTTTTCATTTGCCTTGGGTAACTACAGCCTTTTTATTCAAATAGCCTTTTTGACATTTTTTTTGTTCCTTTTAATTCTCCTTTTTTTTCTTCTTTTTCTTTTCTTTTCTTTTTCTTTTCTTTTTTTTTCAACCTTTTTATTATATTTTTTTCTTTTTCTTTTTCTCAATCCCAAACAGCACATCATATCCTTGTAGCCACCCCAAACTTAGTTTCTTGCAACCATTCTCTTGCTAAGCTTCCATGCTCTCCTAATCCTAAGATCGGGTTAACATGTTTTTTTTTCTTCCAGATTTTAGCTCATAACATAGGGTCATCAAGAACAATAGGCTAATTAGGCTCAATGGGGCTAACAAAGGAATATGCATTAGGAATTGGTTCTTTTAGGCTAAGTAGTTATTTACAAAGAAAATTGCCTAAATCATCTGATGCAAACACATAAACATGTAAACCATAAAGAGATTCAAGTAAATTCGGGAAAGTGCAACTTGAAAGTGATTCTCACAGTTAAAAACATGTTGGAGGCTCAAATCCTTACCTGGACATTTTTGCAAATTGTTTGACCGAGATTCTATCCCTAGTGTGTGCTTCCCTTCACCCCAAACTTATCATAAATCATGCAATCATAACAAAAGATCTCAAAGTTCAGTTTTCAATCACATGGGGATCACTTTTCAATTTTCAAATCCTAGGGGGAAATCATCAATAGTCAACACATGTCATGCAATCATCTATGCAAATTCAATTAAAATCCAGCAAACTTGCCGACACAGGACTCAACACACAAATACTCCTGATCTTCTCAAATTATTCAGGAGCTAAAAGAAAACAAATCAAAAACAAAGCAAGGCAGAAACTAACAAGAAAATGAAAGTAAACTAAAGAGAAAGGGTTTAAGAAAACTCATTGGGGGTGGTTCCACCAGAATCCCACTGTCTGTGATACAGTGGCCACGGAATGCCCAAATTGCAGTATGATCCTCCCGGATCCCATGGTCTACAGCATAAAGCCCACGTGATACACAAGGGACGGAAGCTTGTTCCATGGTCCCCTAACTTGCAGCCTTGATATGGAGGTGAGTGCTTGACAGTTATGGTGACCTTGCCAAGTGCGGAAGACTTCTCACTCCCTCTTGGGTCAAGGTTGATCTCTTTCTCAATAAAGTCCTCCCAATAAAATCGGGGTTCAACCTCTTGGACTGGCCTTGGTACAAAATCCAGAGGCTTGAACTCCATCACCGGTGGTTCCACAGTGGGAGGTGACAAACAGGTAGAGAGTATTACTGGTGCTGCTTCAACTTCTGGACGTTCTTCATTCCTCTCCAAGTAATCATACTTCAAATTCCCAGGAAGTGGCTTGAGCTCTAAGGAGGGTGGCTGCTCAATGAATGGTATATTTGGAGTAGCCATGATGTCAAGAACTTCGGCTGAACAAACAGCTTCACTCACACTATCACCCTGCAAAGTAGAATCAAGAAACTCAGCACAAACAACACAAGGGTTAGTGTCAGTACAGTCAGTACATGAATAAATATCATCAAAGCCAGAAACAAATGGAAAATCAGAATCAGAAAAGGCTCGAATGTCTGGAAATTCAGCACAAAGTTCATCCACCCCATCACTTTCAACACATGCATCTAATTCCAAAGGTTCTTCATTATCCTCAAGCATGGTGAAACAAATGTCCTCCTGATCCTCATTTTCTATGTTTCCTGGCCGAACAAGGCCCTCAACCTCATATGTCTCATGTTCCATATGGATGTTTTGCTCTTCATACCTTTCAAAACATGCAAAATTATCCTCAGAAGTATTGTCAAGAATAACTGCTTGTGAATATGTTCTTCAAGGGAATGTGGAGTTTGCAGTGCAGCCGAGGTGGAGACAATGTGATCAATTTGAATGGCCAACTTCTGAAAATTAGCTTCTATCCTCTGTTGGGATTCAAGATTTTGTTCTGCCATTCGTTGATTTTGCTCTGCCATCCGTTGAGTGTTCTCAGCCATTTGTTGTATCATTTCTTCCAGACTGAGTTGGCATATTGTGAGGTCAGGCTGATATTGTAGCTCACGTGTCGTTTGATTCACCAAAGATGCTATCTCATCCAAGATGCCTTGTCCTCCACTATGTTGGTTATGATAGAAAGGTTGCTCCTCATTCACTCCAATCATGTCAAAACCACTGCCAAACTCACAACCTCCAACAAAATTAGGATAATTTATGCATGGTGGTGGCCTATCAAAGTTAGGATAATATATGCATGGTGGTGGCTTATAATCAACATTAGGCAAATACCCATACATGTAATTATCCATGGAAAGCACTAAGTTTCACAACCAGACAAAGCAGACAAAACTAATTCAGCAAAGTTTTTTTTTTTTAAACTGTTAATAACAACAAGAGTCCCCGGCAACGGCGCCAATTTTTGGTCGCGCTATCGCACACGCGCCAAAAAGCGAGCGGTTTTATAAAAATGTAGTTTAGGGAGCGACAACTCGGATATCGTCTCACAAGGACTCTTAGGTTGTTGTTATTAACACAAAATCAGTTTTGGGGGGTTTGGGTATTTGAAATTAAATAAAGAAAACAAAGCAAAAACGGAGCAATAAAAACAAAGCAGTTTAAGAGATTAACAAATAAGCTAAAGATGATTAACCTACTGTTCTCGGTTTCCCACTATCATTGGTTCATGTAAATTCCAAGCCCTAAGAAGATTCTAATCCCCTTTCGGTTGTAGCAACAATTAACAAACGAAATCACTACTACAGATATATGTTCCTATTCCCGAATTAAACAAACGGGGTTAAGCCCTCATGAACAAAACGAACATGAACGAACACACGCAAATTAAACAAACACGATTCAATATAGGAACATAACATCACCGAAATAAATCAACACAACACTATACACTCCTAAATTAAACAAACAGAAATATATAGCATAGTATTGAAAAAGGAAAAACAAATAAAACAGGAATTACAGAACCTCAAGTGTGAATGGAACCTAATCACAGTAGATTAATCCAAGGAGACTAGTTCTCCATTACAAAGGAAAAACAAAGCATTAAACCTAATTCTACAGCCATCTAAACTAAAGAGAAAACAAAAGATTAAAAGTTCCTCAGTTCTGCCTTCAAACAGGCTTAAATACAGATTCTGGATTCCGCGAGCTCGCGAGGCGAGCACACCTTCGCGAGGCGAATAATACGAACAGTCTTCAGTGTTTGGCGATCTCGCGGGGCGAGCTTATCTTCGCGAGGCGAGACTCTTCAGATTCCAAACTGTAACGCCGTGACCTTCAACATGGGTAAGCCGTGATGGCTTCTGGTCTTCCAGGGTTGGATTACTCGCGAGGCGAGTCAAGTGTTCGCGGGGCGAGACGGAAAGGATGGTAATTTCTGGAACAGTCACCTTCAGGTTCGCGAGGCGAATGCCTTCTCGCGGGGCGAAGAACTCCATAACTGCTTCTTTTTATTACCTGAAAACAAGGATTAACTGTAAGTACTTTATTCAACTCTAAATCAGCTAAATTAACCTAGAAATACTCTAGAGACTCAAAATACTGCTAAAAGACAATCAAGTCTAATTTGGGCGAAAATGAGATATAATTAGCACAAAACCACGGCCATACTAGTCATAAAACTAGATGAGCCAGTGGCTGATCAATTTATCAATGGCAAAAATAACTCGATGAAACTTCTTGGAAGTCAAAGGTCTAGTTTTGACAAAACTGGTATTGGATACATTGAAGAGAATCACGATAAAGTATCTTATAAATCTTCAGAGAAAACAAAAGTGTCTAATAAATCTTCTTTTGATAAATCATGTTCTTTGTGTGGTAAATCTGGACATATTACGTCCAAGTGCTTTCACAAGAGAAAAGCCAAGTCTTTACATACTAGAATACTTAACAAAAGTGGACCCAAAAAAGTCTGGGTACCAAAACACCTTATAATCCCTCTTGCAGATTTATTGAATAAATCAAATAAGACACCTTTGGTAGAGATTGGAAAATGGACTCTTACCACTCACAATAACAAAAGAGTATACATTCCAAGGCTTTCAAATTAAAAGAAAATATTTCAAGGGAAGGAAACACAGCAACAATAGAGTAAGTGATTTATTAAGACAAATCACTTCCAGGTAATTGTTTAAAGCCTAATTCTTATGATTATATATATATATATATATATATATATATATATATATATATATATATATATATATATATATATATACCTGTTTATGAAATGCATCTGTTAGTTTTAAACCCGTCTGAAATGACGTGGACCCTCTTTAAAAAACTGAGAAAGACATTAATTTCAAATCTCTCGAATAATTAAGTGGGCAGTTAACGAGGAAACATTTCATTCCCTTCAGCTAGTTTCTCTCTCTGCACATCGGTGCATTTAATGCAAAGTGCTTTTCGTAAATCTCTTCTTCACACAAAATCGTTCACCTTCAGACTCATCTCTTCGCTCTCTCTCTCTCTATCTATCTATCTCTATCTCTCTCTCAAAAAGTTTCAATCTTTCGTTCTCCTTCTGCCCTAATCTCTTTTCACCTTCCATCGCCTACAATAATGGCTTCAAGGATATCAACAAACCCCTATATCCTCCCCAATATGGAAGAAGCAGAAGCCAGAAGAATACTCATAGAATATGTTGTCAAATTTGAAGAAATCAAAGCGGCTGGATTAGATGTTTTACCTGAACCTGAGTTCGCAGGATGGATGAACTTCTTCATAATAAGGGAAAACTATATCCCTACATTATTAAATAGTTTTGGAAAAACTCTGCATCTTCAAGGCATGCACAACTGTTTAGCATAGCGAGAAACGTGAATGCAGTAAAGCATCTATTTGACGATTGGGACAGGAATGTCTGACGATTGGGAATAGTTTGAAGACAAGGAAGAAGTTAATCTCACCCTATTTGGAGATAAGCTCTTTGAATGTAAGTTTGTTTGCTATCTCCTTCCAAAAGCTAGGCTTTTACATGTCATCTTGACTAGGTGCGTAACCCCTAGGAAAGGCTCTCTGAATGTTGTGTCTAAGACTTATAAATATGCTTTATTTCGACTTCTCAATTTTAGAAAAGTTGATATAAATGATCTTATTTTCAACCACATGATTAAGACTGCCAGTGGAAAGACATGTTATCCCTATGCCATGCTTTTAACAAGACTGTTAAGAAATAAGGGAACTATTTTAACTTCTTAAGTTTAGAATCAGATACTTGTTATTTCAGTGCAAACCCTTATAGATTTGGAAATGAAAAATGAATCTGGAGATGATTTCGTTGTAGCTAGATATCTCGTTGTTGATGAAACCCCTGGAAGAGTCTCTAATGACTTAGATGATGATAAACCCTTAAGTTCTGTTTTGAAAAGAAAAAGCAAGGAAGTTTCTATGACTGAGAAAAAGAAGAAAGAAAGAAACATGAAGAATTCAAGGGCAGATAGAACTTCAGTAACTAATGTAGTATCTGAACTAGTGGCTGGTGTATCTGACTGTTTCAATAAGAAGAAAAGATTGTCTAGGAAAAGAAAAGGAGGAAGTGCTGGAAAGAAAGAAGAAAGACTAAGCAAAGGAATAGGGATCGGTGAACCTGGAAATAAGGAAGCTAGAATGTTTGTTCGAGAAGAAAATCAAGAAGAAGAAGAAGTACCACAAGAAGAAAGGGAACAAAGATGTGTTGAAGAATCAGAACTAGAAAGAAAAAAAAGAATGTTGGAATTTGAACAAATTTGGGAAAAATATAGGAATGACTGGAGCATGAGATATAGACCATCCCAAGATACTTCACCAAAACCAATAAAGAAAATTGGTGAACTATCTGTAGCGACCTGTGCTTTCTTTTAGAGAGAAAACATGGAGTCGCCACCAACTTTATTTTGTTTCAAGGAAGTTGGAAAACATTTTAAGAAAAGCTTTGGGTTCGGGAGTCGATTATGTCTAGGGAAGGCAAGGAGACTTAACCCCACGACACCCTGGAACATCCATAAATGGTTACCTAAAATTAGTTGTGTAAATTATTAGTAACTTTAGTTGTGAATCTTTTTATTAAAACTAAATGAGGTTGAACATGGCACGTAAGTCCACAGGGCAACCTCAAAATCCAAAGGGTTGAACATGACACTTGTCATAGGACAACCCAGAAAATAGATTGTTTCAATCAAGTGACCATCTTCTATTTTTATGTAAAATAAATAATTTTGCCTCTTGAAAATAGGAGAGAAATGAAACATAGAAGTGAAACATTTTACTAACTTATTCAGTGAACAGAGACATAGAAAAATAAGAATGTCAAGAGAAATTTATAAATAATATCAACGAAAAGAATAAGGGTTACCAAATGAGAGCAGAATAAGAATGATTTTTTTTATTCTCAGTGGTAAGATTTCAAGATCGAAGTCTTTACATTCGATATCACTGGCTCCTTCAGCTCTTCCTTCTTAATCACTCTAATAATAGGGAAGAGAAAAGGAAACTCAGATCTCTGATCTCTTTTCCTCACAATAAAAATCTCTCTCTCTTTTCTCTTTTCTCACTAAGAAAATATCAGATCATAAGTCCCTCTCAAAAAAATGTTCCTCCCTGTCCAACAGCAAATATGATGGACTGGAAGGGATCACCCCGTCCAACATCAAATCCAAGGTAATGCACTGGAACAACCCCTCCTTTCTTCATTATTTTCTTTTTCTTCTTTCTCTCTTATTATTATTAGTCTCCTTGAAACATGATATCATAAAAATTAGAATAAAATGAAGATGGACAAAAATGGGTGTTCACAGTTGCCCCTCTTTACTTGTTGCATGCTAGAAGACATGATTAGTCGTGACTTTTCATGTATTGTAGTAATGAACAGGTAAAGAAAAATGAACACATATTTTGTCCAAAAAAACATGAGGAGCTCAGAAGAAAACCTTACACTTTGAAAATAGAATTGTAGTGGACGGAAACTCCTCGTCCAACAAGAGAGTAAATATGCAGTTGGCCTTAGAGCTCGAAAATAAACATGCAAAGGGCCTTAGAGCTCGAGAATAAAAAAGTAGTGAGCCTCAGAGATCGAAAATAAAATTGCAGTGAGCTTCAGAGCTCGAAAATAAACTTGTTGTGAGCCTCAGAGCTCGAAGAAAAAAATGCAGTGAGCCTCAGAGCTCGAAAATAAACTTGCAATGAGACTCAGATCGAAAATAAAAAAGTAGTGAGCCTTAGAGCTCGAAAATAAAATTGTAGTGAGCTTCAGAGCTCGGAAATAAACTTGTTGTGAGCCTCAGGGCTCGAGAATAAAGAAATGCAGTGAGCCTCAGAGCTTGAAAATAAACTTGCAATGAGCCTCAGAACTCGAAAATAAACTTGCAGCGAGCCTCAGAGCTCGAAAATAAAATTGCAGTGAGCCTCAGAGCTCGAAAATAAAAAAGTAGTGAGCCTCAGAGCTCGAAAATAAAATTGCAGTGAGCTTCAGAGCTCGAAAATAAACTTGTTGTGAGCCTCAGGGCTCGAGGAAAAAAATGCAGTGAGCCTCAGAGCTCGAAAATAAACTTGCAATGAGCCTCATAGCTCGAAAATAAAAAAGTAGCGAGCCTCAGAGCTCGAAAATAAAATTGCAGTGAGCTTCAGAGCTCGGAAATAAACTTGTTACGAACCTCAGGGCTCGAGAATAAAGAAATGCAGTGAGCCTCAGAGCTCGAAAATAAACTTGCAATGAGCCTCAGAGCTCAAAAATAAAATTGCAGCGAGCCTCAGAGCTCGAAATTAAAATTGCAGTGAGCCTCAGAGCTCGAAAATAAACTTCCAGTGAGCCTCAAAGCTTGAAAAAATAAAATTGCAGTGAGCCTCAGAGCTCGAAAATAAACTTGTTGTGAGCCTCAGAGCTCGAGAATAAATAAATGCAGTGAGCCTCAGAGCTCGAAAATAAACTTGCAATGAGCCTCAGAGCTCGAAAATAAAATTGCAGTGAGCCTCAGAGCTCGAAAATAAACTTGCAGTGAGCCTCAGAGCTTGAAAAAATAAAATTGCAGTGAGCCTCAGAGCTCGAAAATAAACTTGTTGTGAGTCTCAGAGCTCGAGAATAAAAATGCAGTGAGCCTCAGCTCGAAAACAAACATGCAGTGGACGGAACCTCTTCATCCAACAGAAAATTAAATGTAATGGATGGATCCTCCTCGTCCAACAGAAAATAAACATGCAATGGAAGGAACCTCCTCGTCCAACAGAAAATAAATATGCAATGGATGGAACCTCTTCGTCCAACAGAAAGTAAACATGCAATGAGCCTTAGAGATCGAAAATAAAGGTGCGGTGAGCCTCAGAGCTCGAAAATAAATAATCAGTGATCTGAAACAAATGAGAATCCCTTCCTTTTAAGGACAACAGAACCAATTGCTCCCTGGAAAAACTTCGACCAACCAAACCCTTGTTCAACGGCCACTCTGGGATGAGGCATCACTCATTCTTTTAACAACGTTGGTCACCCAAGAATCTGATAAACTCTGGATGTTATGTTTGTCCTTTCAAGCTTATTTGCCTCATTCTTTTGTCGTCTAGTGCATGCTACCTCTTCCACTGAATCTAAAGTATTGAGCCCTCTTGGTTTAAACCATTCACCGGTGCTGCCATTAGAGTTATCAAATCATACCATTAAACTTATATTTACTTTTATTGAGACATGAGAGTGAACACGACAGGGGAGTGTGGAAGAAAACCTCTTGCCTTAATATGAGAATTTAGGTTTTTAAGAGACAATAACAATGAGAACAAAGTTACAAAAGGGATCATGAAGATTAAAAAACAAAGATAAGCAAAGAAAATTACGAAAATCACATAAAATTTGCCCCAGTGTTGGTCCCTTGATTTTCATTTAATTGATTCCCCTCAGCCTTTTGATGACACAGATCTTGGTTCCTGTTTCTGATTCCTCAAACACACCTTCTTCGATCATTCCTTAATAATTTTTCCCCAGTATACTCAGCCGGATAAAATTGCCCCAGTATGGTGGGTGCTTGCAGAAGTGTTGGACCCTATCCTCCTCCTACGCTGCCCTTGCAGGTTTTTAGCCTAAGGTTTCTTTGCCCTAACTTTTGCCTAGGTTGCCCTTTCGGGTTCTCAACCTAGCGGGCCTTTGCTTTTCTATTGTTCTTTTACCCTAACTTTTGCCTAGGCTGCCCTTTCGGGTTTTCAAACTAGTGGGCCTTTGCTTTCCTTTTGTTTTCATTGTTCTTTTTCCCTAACTTTTTCCTAGGCTACCTTTTCGGGTTTTCAACCTAGCGGGCCTTCAGGTGTAGAACTTTTTCACAGCATCAGAGTTTACTGGCCTTGGTAGCTCTTCCCCATCCATGTTTTGCAGAATCAAAGCACCTCCCGAGAACGCTTGTTTGACAATATAAGGACCTTCATAATTTGGTGCCCATTTTCCTCGAGCATCCTCTTGACTAGGGAGGATTTTCTTTAAGACCAGGTCTCCCGCACGAAATTCTCTAGGATGAACCTTTTTATTGAAAGCTCTTGCCATTCTGTTTTGATACAATTGCCCGTGACAGATAGCTGCCAGCCTTTTCTCTTCTATCATGTTCAACTGCTCATATCGAGTTTTCACCCACTCATATTCTTCTAAGTCTGCTTCCATCAAGACTCTTAGCGAAGGGAGTTCTACTTCGATGGGTGAGACGGCTTCCATCCCGTACACCAGAGAGAAAGGGGTTGCCCCAGTGCTCGGTCGTACGTTAGTCCGATAAGCATGTAGAGCATATGGCAGCATTTCGTGCCAGTCCTTATAGTTTACAACCATCTTGGCAACGATCTTCTTGACATTTTTGTTTGCTGCCTCAACTGCACCATTCATTTGAGGCCTATAAGGAGCCGAATTGTGGTGTTTGATTTTGAGACCATCGCAAAAAATTTGAATCTCGGTACCATTAAGATTGGCAGCATTATCTGTGATTATCCTCTCTGGGATCCCGTATCTACAGACAATGTCCTTTTTGAGGAATTTGAGAAACACCCTTTGAGTTATGCTAGCATATGAAGCAGCTTTTACCCATTTAGTGAAATAGTCTATCGCCACCAAAATGAAACGATGACCATTGGAAGCCTTGGGATTAATGGGTCCGATGACATCTATTCCCCACATCGAAAAAGGCCATCGGGAAGCTAAACTGTGCAGTGGAAACGCAGGTGCATTAACCCGGTCTGCATGCATCTGGCATTTTTAGCATTTATGAACATGCTCCATACAATATGACTCCATAGTAGACCAATAATAGCCACTTCTCAAGATCTTCCTAGCCATCATGTGACCATTGGCATGAGTCCCACAGATTCCTTTATGAACTTCGATCCTGATCCATTTAGCTTCGCGAGCATCCACACATCTGAGTAGGGTACCATCATATCCTCTTTTGTACAAGACTACCTTGTTTGAGAAAAAGGCCATAGCCAGTCTTCGGATGGTCTTTTTATTTACTTCGCTCGCCTCTACCGGGTATTCCTTGGTCTGAATATATCACTTGATATCATGATACCAAGGCTTACCATCAGGTTCTCCTTCCACATGAGCACAGTACGCCGGTTCATCTTGCACTCTAATTTGGATGGGTTAGACATTGATATGGATATCCAGCTTGGTCATGGTAGCTAGTGTGGCTAAAGCATCAGTAAATTGATTCTTGTCTCGACTTAAATGCGAGAAAGTAATCTCGTCGAACTTTACAATCAACTGAGTCAAGTATTTCTGATACGGAATCAACTTGGAGTCCTTGGTCCGCCATTCACCATTGACTTGGTAAATGATTAAAGCTGAATCCCCGAAGACTTTCAACTGTTGTATACCCATTTCAAGTGCCTTTTGCAATCCACCAGCACATGCCTCGTATTCTGCAATATTATTTGTACATTCGAATTTCAGTTTTACGACCATCGGGTATTGCTTGCCATTTGGTGAGATAACCGTTGCCCCTATACCGCTGCCATGCATATTGACTGCTCCATCAAAATACATTTTCCACACATCTTCATGTTCCTCATCTTCCTCGAGGGACATTATCTCTCCATCTGGGAACTCGGAATTGACAGGCCACCCATCCTCAAGAGGATTCTCTGCTAAATGGTCAGCAATCACACTTCCTTTGATGGACTTTTGAGTCACATATTTGATGTCAAATTCTGACTATCACTTGCCACTTCGAAACCCTTAAGGAGATATGAGGACTTTCGAAGATATACTTTAGAGGATCCATTCGAGAAATTAGCCAAGTGGTGTGATATAACATGTACTATCTGAGATTTCTGGAGGTCCATACTAGTGCACAACAAGTCCGTATAACGAGCCTCACAGGCGTTAAACTTCTTACTCAGATAGTAAATTGCCTGCTCCTTCCTGCCAGATTCATCTTGTTGTCCCAGCATTGCCCCCATTGAGGTTGGCAGTATGGTGAGATAGAGTAATAATGGACGACCTTGGGTAGGTGGTACCAACACTGGGGGATTCGATAGATATGCCGTTATTTTATCAAACGCTTCTTGACAGTCATCATCCTATCTTCCTAGATTATTCTTCCTTAGGAGTTTGAAGTTTGGCTCGCTCGCTCTTAGGTGTTGGCATGTCACGTATTGCTTCCACCTTGTTAGGGTCCACTTTTATTCATTCTCTACTGACAACAAATCCAAGTAAATTCCCTACGGATACACCGAAAGTACATTTTACAGGGTTGAGGCGCAACTTGTACTTTCTTAGCCGCTCGAACAACTTTCTCAAAACTGCCACATGGCTTTCTCCTTCCTTGGACTTAGCCACTATATCATCAACATATACCTCTACCTCCTTATGCATCATATCATGGAACAATGCTACCATAGCACGTTGGTAAGTGGCCCCAACATTTTTTAATCCAAAAGGCATCACTTTGTAACAAAAAGTTCCCCAAGGGGTGATAAAAGTTGTCTCTTCTTTATCGTCATTGTCCATGAGGATCTGATTGTACCCAGAATACCCGTCCATGAAAGAAAACCTGTGACTTCTGGCTGTACTGTCTACAAGGACATCAATATGAGGTAGGGGAAATCATCCTTTGGACTGGCTTTATTCAGGTCTCGGTAGTCCATTCACGTTCTGACCCTTCCATCCTTCTTTGGTACTGGAACAATATTAGCTACCCATTCCGGGTGTCTAGCTACTTCCAGAAAGTCAGCCTCCAACTGCTTGGTCACTTCTTCCTTGATCTTTAGCGACATCTCAGGGTGCATTCTCCTTAATTTTTTCTTCTTTGGAGCCACATCTGGGTATAAGGGAATTTTATGCAATGCTATCTCAGGATCTAAACCTGGCATATCTCTATAGGACCATGCAAAAACATCCAAATACTCTTTGAATAGTGCAACCATTTCTTCTCGCTCTGGGTTATCCACTATTTTCAACTCCTTCTAGTCTTCCTCGGTTCCCATATTGATCACTTCTACAACCTCATCATTCGAGCTCATCCCCTCCTCTGATCGTTTCACCGCTTTCACGAATCCTTCAATGTCTTCTTCTTCCTCATCGGATTCAAGGTCGTATTCATCAGCGACCGCGAGGGAATCAATAAATGAGTTTTCGAAGTTCCTTTCCCGAGGTAAATCTTTAGTGGGAGACGTATTCCTGGAAGAAAAAATCAGGAATAGGAGAAGTATAGGCAAGGGCCTTATTTATGACAAAAAGCTTAGACAAAATAAATAAATGAAAGAGAGACAAAAGAAACGATGGAATCAAAAGGAAAACACCAGACAAAGTGTTATATTTTCATTCATGTCTCAAAGAGAGTAAACATCGGTTCATAATTAGTACAATAAGATAATTACTTTATGGAAATAAAATCAACAAATGATTCAGACCGCCAATTGTTGAGAACTTCATTGTTAGCAGGGAGATAGATGACATGGTTCTCGTCCAGCTTCTCATCAAGTGTGCTGATAGTGAAGTGAGGGGAAAATGATTTTGCGGGACTGATAACTTCAGCAGCTATTGGGAAAGTCTCCGTCAGGAGGGGAAGATACTTTCTCTGGCGCTCTTCTTCTTCCTTGTTCTCAAGAGTCATGAATTTCATCCCTTCTGTTAGGTTGGGCTGATACCCCAATCCGCGTCTTCCTTCTCTCACAGCCGCTTCAATTGGCCGAGAGATCCCTGGCAGCTGAGGCCCTAGGACTTTTCCTCTTTGATACCCGTTCTTTTCCATGATGCGGACTACTACTTCATTCACATTCTTCATTGGGGGCTCCCTTTTCTCGTTCTCTGACTTCAATACCTCAAAACTACGTTGTGAGTCATCTTCCATCTGCTTTGTACTTTCCACATAAGGTACTGTGGTGGGCTTCGTCAGCATGATTTCCTCTTCACCACGGACAGTAATAACGTATCCGTCTTGGATATACTTCAAACACTGATGCAAAGTCGATGGAACCACTCCTGCTTCATGAATCCAAGGCCTCCCCAAAAGCATGTATGTAAGCTGGTTGGATTTCCGTGACCTGAAAGAGGACAGGGAAAGAACTAGGCCCTATTTCAAGGGACAGAGTTATCTCTCCTAAGATTCCTCTTGCTGTCCCATCAAAGGCTCGCACAATCATTTATTGTGGTGTCAAATCCGCCACGCTTATATTCAGCTGCTCGAGTGTGGACATTGGAACCACATTCAACGCCGAACCACCATCCACAATCACCTTTTCAATCACAAACCCCTTACACTTTAGGGTGATGTGTAAGGCTTTGGTGCTACTGCGGGATTTCGAGGCCACTTCATCTTCCGAGAAAGTAATCATGTTGACATGCCTGATTGGGTCCACCATACTTACCACATTTTCCGGAGTGACGTCAGGTTTGACATACGCTTCATTCAACACCTTCAATAATGCCTTGCGATGCAATTCTGATGTCAAGACAAGCGACAAAAGAGATATCCTTGCCGGAGTTTTCTTCAACTGTTCTACCACATCATATTCACTTTGCTTCATGATCTTCAGAAACTCTTCTTCTTCTTTCCCTTTTCTTTCACCCATAGTTTTCTCTTCTTCGGCTTCCTTCATCATTTTTTCTTCAGCAGGGGTGTAGCATCGCCCGCTCCTTGCAATGCCTCCAATTCTCACAATATTAGTAACTTGGGCCCTCAAGGTCTCCCCTGAAGCTCCAGTTAGTTCGACTTTCTGTTCATAATTCCATGGTACAACATGTGTATCAGCATAAGCAAAAGGAGTTGGCTTGCTCACCCTTACGATGACTCTTTCTGGGTCTGAAGGTTTGTTCAAGGGTGGTACTCGGAGTACAACTTTCTCAACTACATTGACTTCCTATGCAACACCTCGTCTGGCTTGAATTACCCCCAAGGTGAGTAACTTCTGAACCTGGACTTTGAAATCCCAACAAGTTTCAATATCGTGCCCCATTTGCCCATGATGATAGTCACACCTTAGATCCTTGGCGTACCCCCTTTCTTCTCTTGGAAACCTCACTGGTGCAACAATGTTGTATCCCACCTTCTTCAGTTCTTCGAAAATATTCTGCATTGGCACTCGTAGTTCCAGCACCTTCCTGATTGGGGACTCTATTACCTCCAAATTGTTTACTCAATTTCCATCATTATGATTCGGGATGGGATTCCTAACGACATTAGGCACGACCTCTTCTTCGAACCCTAGCCTCCCACAAGCAATCAACTTTCTCACTGCTGTCTTAAAGGCTTCGCAATCCTGAATAGAATGCCCTGTGACATCCATATGATACTTGCAAGTCTGATTTGGATTGTACCAAGCAGGAAATGGTGGTTCTAAGGGACGTACAGGGTTTCCCGCAATCAAGTGACGATCAAAAAATTGTTGGAATAAATCCGCATTAGAGATGGACAATTTCGGGAAGGGTGGCAGATTTGGACTCTAGAAACGTCCTTGGTTTGGGAAATTTGGGCGAGGCGAAGGGTAGTTTGGGTGGTTTTGTGGGGGTGCAGACGGGTGATGGGTGTATGATGGGCGAGCAAGGTTATATGGTTGGGGGGTAGGAATATTGTTGATTTGGTTTTATGGGTAAGTGTTGGTTTGTGAGGATGGGTAAAGCGGGGTTTGTGTCTGGTATGGGATATGTTGGTTAGGGTTATAGGGTGCTTGGTACTGAGGATTAAAATTCTGTTGGTGTTGTACATAATTCGCCTCAACTTCCTTCTTCTTTGGTTGAAATCCCTTCCGGGATGCACTTCCTTCACCATCATTCACGGGGAGCTTTCCAGCTCTTGCCAAAAACTCAATCCTTTCACAGGCGGCGATCAAGTCATAGAAATCTTTGTAGGCGACCCCAGTCATGGCCCCTATAAAAGGTGCTCCGAGGGTTCCTAGAAAGTATGAGCACATTTCAAATAAAGTCAACGGTGGCTGAACTTGTGCGGTCAAACTCCTCCACCTTTGGGCATATTGCTTGAAGGGCTCCTCACTTCTTTTCTGTAGTGTAGTCAATTGTTCACGACTCAGGGCTGCATCCAGGTTAAATTTGTACTGGTCCATAAATAAGTCAGCCAATTCCGTCCATCGCGAGATCTTGGAATGGTCCAATTGAAGGTACCATTCTAAGGCGAGGCCAGTCAAACTTTCATGGAAAAAGCTGATAAGGAATTTGTCATCCTTGGACCAGATTGCCATCTTGGTGGAGTAACTAATGAGGTGAAATCGTGGGTTCCCACTTCCATCATATTTGGAGAAGTCAAGAATCTTGAAGTCCTTGGGGATCACGACATCTGTGGCGGGGCAAAGTTCTTCTATCTGGAGAGGGTCGTAGGTACTCGGGCCTTTTATCGCTTTTATCTGTTCTTCCATTTTCTCCATCCATTCATCTCTCATCTTATCCTTACCAGCATGGACTCCCGCTGACTGACTGTGAATAGATACATGTGGTTGCTCCCATGTTGGCGCGGTGTAGCCCGGGACCTAATGATAGGCATTTTCAAAAGGGGGATATCCTTCTCCAATGGGAAGTGTTATTGGTGCCGTGTGATGTGTCTGGTCGGGTCTAGACACTCACTGAATGAGACCCGTGCTAATGTTTGAAAACATTGGTGCTGTTACCACAGAAGAAATTCGCTGCCTACCCGGTTCAATTGCATCTCTGTTCGCACTAAGCATGCTGAGAGATTCCCTCATATCTTGTAGTATGGCTTCTAATCTTGCTTGGGTTTCGGTCATCTTGCTCATTCTTCCCCTCACAGCATCTATCTCAGAGCTTAGATTTCTTCCTTCCTCAGACGCATTGGCAGCCATCCTGGTTCGAGATCTGGTATCGTAAACTCGGGTTTGGTTGGTATTACCTTTCCTAGGTCGCGCAATGGTTCCTGAATCCTCAGAAGGATGCGACTCTGTGAAGCAAATAAGAAAAACTCATTAGTCAATCCAAAATTTTATGTGTGTTTATGCATGCATGTGCAAGTTATCATCCTTTATTCGATCGTGAGGGTACTCTCAGGAAGACTGTCGTATACACCTATAGCAAGAAAACTCATCCTGCAATCAAATCTAGTGGTATGGTTCCCTCTAGTTTGAATGCAGTTAGTGTCAAGTCCATGGGAGAATCTACTCCTCGATGGACCACACCCGCGCTAGCAACGTCCTCATTTTTATGCAAAAAACACGTCGTTTTTAGGGTAGAAATACAACTGATGACGTATCTAAGGGAGAATGCACTCCTCGATAGATATGGATGAAAACTTCCCTTTCATTATAAATATTTCGAAACAAATCATGAGTCTTCGATCAAAATAAAAAAGTACATTGATGGTTTCCATCCTTCTCCGAGGTCTACAAAGTTCTATGTTAAGAGCCTCATCTTCTTTTTCCTGAACCCTCTGGCAAGTTTCCCAAAATGATTGAAGAACTCGGTCACCTTCGGTGGTAGTTGAAGGAAATGGTTCATACGCATGTGGACAGATGCCTCTTCAAACCGCTCCATCAGCTAGGAAGTGTGATATTGGAGCTTATCCATCACGTCCTCGTATTTTCTCTTCCATGCTTCCTTTTCATTCATTACATCTTTCACCACAAATTTCCATCCCTTTACCCATTCTGTGTGACGTTGAGCTTCAACACTTTTAGAGTTTTTTATCTTGTTTCTGAGCCAACTTTCTATCATGTTGGCTTCCGCTAATAGCTCGTGATACTTGGCTGCTTCGTCCCACCCTCGGTCAGAGTACACTTCTGTTTGGGCTAAGGATTCCTGCAGGGATTCAACCCTCTCTTCTAGTACATGTATTGTTTCAACGTGAACCCCTATATTTGTCTCGAGCTCTTCTTTCCTTTTCTGAAGTTTGACAAGCATCTTCTCTTGACATCCTATTTTTACTAGCAGCCCCTGAATTTCTGCTTCTTTATCTTTTTTTCCCTTTTTATACGATTCGGGGCTTCATGGGCATCGACGCATTCATCCTTCAAATGCTCAATTTGTAAACTCGGCTTCTGCACTTGTCTTTGGAGCGTGATAATGGTTATGTCGGCAGCTTGGTCTTTCTCATCAAAAACCCTCATTTGAGCTTTTAAAACTTCGATCTCTTTCAACATTGGATCTTTGGTTAGAGGATTATTTTCCTTACGGAGAGGGGATGCGGGTCTTGGAGGGAAACCTCTTCTTGCTTCTCTCCATACTTCATATCTTTTTGTGTGAGCTATGACTCGCCTTCCTAATTCCTCCGGTCCTTTTATATGAATGTCATTCCAGGCTGACCTTACTACTATCGTTTGACTCTTGATGCCTTCACCTTCTTGGTATAGGAAGAATATCCCATCGAGCAACTCTTTGGGGGGTTCATCCTGTGTCCACTTGAGTTGACGCATTACCAAAGCTGGTGAGTACGATACATAACCTCTGGGACCCATCAACGAAACATTTGACAAACTTCCACAGCTGAATACAACTGAATCTCCATTATACCATGGGCACATCCAACTAAACGACCGCAAGTCGATCTGATCAAACTCCTGTTTCCACTCATATAGCTTACGTGGCTTTAGTTGCATGCGAGTGAACCCTTTCAGTGGGTCATATGTTCTATCAATTTTATCACGAGCATACAAGTGAGTCATGATCCAGACATACAATATTGACGCACAACATCGCAGTTTCACTTGTTGATTCTGATGACAAACCTGTAGGGAGAGGAAAGTTTCAGCTGAGATAGCAGGGACCGGGTTTACACCATATTCTTCGACCCTATAGAAAACATCCGTGGCTGACTGATCAATCAGATATGGTACAAAAGGAAAGAGCACCAATCCATATATCAGGAGGGCTAGAACTTTGTTGAAAGTAACCCATCGTTGTTGCTGGCCCAGCTTGTTGAGATACACTTCCAAAAATCACCTCTTCAACCCTTTGGTGGTTCCCTTTTCTGTTTTCTCTATCTGTTCTGGTTGAAGCTCCAATAGACTTGCTATTTTCCGATCTGTTACATGTTGGCCATAATACATGTAGAAGCGAGTCTTCTTTTGAATTGGCAGTCTTAGCATATAAGCACACTCTTCCATGGTTGGAGTGATGTCCAAGTTAGGCAGTTCAAAACACCTCAAAGTTGAGTTCCAATAGTGGGCCAATGCACTCAGAGCGGGAGCTTCCACTGGAACATGCAACAGGTCTAATATTCTACCATACTTGCTGGCAAAGTCTGAGCGTGCTTTTTCTGGCATTTGCTGGCCGAGTTCACATAATCTCTTCACATCATTGAGTGTCACATCGATCTTGATATTTTTCTTGGGATAACTCGCGTTGCTAGTACTCTTTTATGAACCAAACTTTTCCATGTTCTTGCTATAAGGTGAATACCAAAATCTTCCAACAAAGAGACACAAAAAAAATGAGTATAGTGAAACAAATATATCTTGCATGATTCATGTTGCATGGACCTAATGGGGTTAAAAACCCTGATGGGTATGCATTACCTTCATTATGACATAACGCCTATTAGGTGTGCAATAATATTCGAATATGTCATTCAGGTTTGGGGCAGTAATGTGACGCCCCTAGTTTTGTGAATATTCACGATGAGCATGCATGACAATTTATGCTTATGATGATAGAGGAGGGAAAGAAAGTACGCCCCCTTTTGCCCTAAGCCAGGTAAAACCTAAGGATGGGCATGCCCTAAGGTTAGGACTCTAAACAGGTTGGCCACTAGGTCTACTTTATTAGTGAAAGTTGGGACGGGTCTAGACCTCTAGAAGTCATGGTCCCCAGATTGCCCTCATAAGGATATGATTCACGAATCTAGCCATAAGTAGGGATAAACCCTCTCTATATGACTATTCCATGATCTCATGTACAATCTGAGTGGTAAACTGACAAGTGTCAGGGAGGTACAAGACCTCTTCAATAACAATATCAGAGCACAGCCTAATCCTTGGGTCCTTGAGCAAGCTCGGGTATAGAGCTAAGTGTGTGCAATATGTGATAGTGATGTGTGTGAAGGGGGCATACAAACCTGTAACACTTAAAAGTAAAAATAAAAAGAGAAGGCAAGAAAAACCTGCAAAACACAAACATAGGTATATATAAAAAGGTTACAAGTCCTCTACCCTATTGTTAAAACATGGGAAACAGAAAAGAAAGGAGGAGGAAACAAAAACATTGTTAGTGAAACATATATAACAATAACGTGAGTTAAAATATACGTACAACTAAATCTTCTCATTTAAATAAGAGGAAAAACCCAACCAAAAGGACAACCCAAACATACATCACTAAAATAAAAACATTTTTTAGTTTTATCATTTAATTATTGTAAGGAGAAAAACAGCAAGATATAATCGTAAAAGGTAAAACAAATAAGCTACATATTAATAAAAATTTACAAAACCAATTTTTACGGGCTTGACTCTCTTAAAAGAAGTCCCCAGTGGAGTCGCCATCTATAGCGACCTGTGCTTTCTTTTAGAGAGAAAACATGGAGTCGCCACCAACTTTATTTTGTTTCAAGGAAGTTAGAAAACCTTTTAAGAAAAGCTTTGGGTTCGGGAGTCGATTATGTCTAGGGAAGGCATGGAGACTTAACCCCACGGCACCCTGGAACATCCATAAATGGTTACCCAAAATTAGTTGTGTAAATTATTAGTAACTTTGAAATATTCGTTTTACCCGTTGTGAATCTTTTTATTAAAACTAAATGAGGTTGAACATGGCACGTAAGTCCATAGGGCAACCTCAAAATACAAAGGGTTGAACATGACACTTGTCATAGGGTAACCCAGAAAATAGATTGTTTCAATCAAGTGACCATTTTCTATTTTTATGTAAAATAAATAATTTTGCCTCATGAAAATAGGAGAGAAATGAAACGTAGAAGTGAAACGTTTTACTAACTTATTCAGTGAACAAAGACATAGAAAAATAAGAATGTCAAGAGAAATTTATAAATAATATCAACAAAAAGAATAAGGGTTACCAAATGAGAGCAGAATAAAAATGATTTTGTTTATTCTCAGTGGTAAGATTTCAAGATCAAAGTCTTTACATTCAATCTCACTGGCTCCTTCAGCTCTTCCTTCTTAATCACTCTAATAATAAGGAAGATAAAAGGAAACTCAGATCTCTGATCTCTTTTCCTCACAATAAAAATCTCTCTCTTTTCTCTTTTCTCACTAAGAAAATATCATATCATAAGTCCCTCTCAAAAAAATGTTCCTCCCCGTCCAACAGCAAATGTGATGGACTGGAAGGGATCACCCCATCCAACATCAAATCCAAGGTAATGGACTGGAACACCCCCTCCTTTATTCATTATTTTCTTTTTCTTCTTTCTCTCTTATTATTATTAGTCTCCTTGAAACATGATATCATAAAAATTAGAATAAAATGAAGATGGACAAAAATGGGTGTTCACACTATCTAAAAAAGATTTAGAAGCCCTTCAACCTCTAGAAGCTTTGAAGAAACTTGTTAAGGCAAGAAATTTCATTGCAAACGACACCTATGTCCCTATCCCAAGATTCCTTCTGGATAATGCTCAGAGGAAGGATCTAAAAAGGAAGATTAAAAAAAGGGATCTGTACTCCGAGGGATGTGGCTCTATATCTTGAACACGAAAAAGGTCAATGGGATGCCGAGTCATCAGGACCAGGGCTGACTGAATATCAGAAATGGAAGACTCCAACTCTATTTGGAAAATTTGGCTTTGTTGCATTGCAACACTATATGTAACAGCCCGATTTTCGGATACGCTGTTTTAACAGTAAAAATAAATTTATTTATATTTTATTTGAGACTTGGGAAATGATTTTGGAGAAAACAAAATCATATCTAGAACATACTCTATGGTAGGAAGATCTAGTTAAAATTTGGGTTTAAACTCAGACGGAAAACGGTATGCGCTTTTAACTGACAGTATAATTTTATACTGACAGAAAACCCTAATTTGACCCGAAAACTGCAATTTGTAGATTTTTTATATTTTGCCCGTGAGGAATTATACTTTCCAAATTTCTGATCAGAAATTAAATATTATGTGTATTCGAACGAATTTTGACGAAAGTTCGAACAGAAAACAGTCGGTGTTTTCACCGACAGTAAGATTTTAATGATCAGAAAACCTAATTTTGACTCGTGAATGAAATGGTTTATATTTAAATCAAATTTCCAACGAGTTTGGTAGTTTGAAAATTTTCAACAAAAAACGAAATATTACGCTTTTATTCGGGCGTAAAACCCTAATCGGGAAACCGACAGAATCGGTAATGGAACTGCAGAGATAGAACGAGACACCATAGGAGCTGAGCTATGAGATGACTCATCAAGAATTTATGATGCAATTAATGTTAGAAATTATGAGTTTTTAAGTGAAATGACCAAAATGCCCTTTTAGGTTAACCTAACCGACGTTTAGTTAAATTCTAACCATGTTTAAGAAACCATGGTTAATTCTTGTGGACCAAAATCAGCCACACCTTCAATTAATGTGAGCCACATATTTATTAACTATAGTTAGCAAAATAACCTTAGTTAAGTTAATTATTAACTATGGTTAATCATATATTAAATAAATAACCACAAAACTCATTAATCTAATTCTAATGAACCAAACAAGGCCTAATTCCTATCCTATTTAACCCCCCAAAACTTGGCCTCCCTCCCCTTTCACTCATCTCCTTCATTTTCTTAATTTCTACACACTTAACACATAAACTCCATTGTTGATCTTCAAGAGCTCCAAGTGATTTCCATTAACAAGCTTGCCAAGATCATCATCAATTCTTCTTTTACTCTCTTAACTTAGGTAACATGATCATCTCCTCTCTTTTAAAGCTCTTGTTCTTGATATTCTTGAGTTTCCATTTCTTAGATCTAGTACTTTAAAGAATTCTAGAAAATGGTAGGAAAATCATAAAAATGTGAAACCAATTTCTATGATCTAGATATGATTCCTACCTTCATTATCCAAGAGCATGCGATCAAAATCATTTTCTTTCCTATTGAACCCTATTTGGCTGAACCTATGTAGTAAAATGGGTTTGGTGTTTTGTTGTTTGTTTTGAAAGTTAGTACTTGATTTAAGTTCTATAATACTTGTATAGCTTAAATCCAAGAGTTTAGGTTCAACAAAACTCCCTAGCTTAGATTCATATACATGACCGAAACTTAGTAAAATGTGAGGTTGGAATATTTTGTTCATGTTTCCAAGTTATTGCAATTTATCTAGGCTACCTAGGACCTAAGAAACTAGTATCCAAAATCTTAGGTTAAGAAAAGAACCCTAACCCTCATTTGAATTGATTGGCCGAAATCCAACAAAAATGGTTAAGGGATGATTTGTTGAATTAATTGTTATTATGTTGTTTGATTGAAGGAGGAATTGGTAACGTGTGACAGGATAACGAGGAACATCAATTTCGGAATTCCAGTGATAACCCAGGTGGGGGAAAGAATCAACCTATCATCGGAATCGATAAGTAGTAGATTATATGATAGTTGTGTAGGGCGACCTAAACCCTACTAATAGTCGAGTAATCGACAAGACCAAAATCACATTAGAAACCTTTTCTGTAAAACCAATGGTGATTAGGGGATTGTAGGTTTATTGGCATAGGTTAATTTTGTGATATTAAGATGGAGAATGTCTGTCATGGCCGTGATGGTTGCCATGGCCAGGCCGTGATAGGTTCTGACTTGTAGAATTCTTGCATTTTATGTCTGTCACGATTGTGATGGCTATCACGGCCAGGCCGTGACAGAGTTTAACTTGTTGATTTGATTATTGTGATAGATTTCTTTATGTGATAGTGTGATATTTGAATATTTCTTGATGTTATGCCTGATCTGCCTGGTTTAGTACTATGCTTTGTTGATTTTAAGTCTGGATATATGTTGTTCGGAAGATTTGGTTTGGGTGAGAAAGTATCGGAGAATTAGCAGTGCCTAGCTTAAATGGATTATATTAAAGATGAAATGTGTTATAGAATGTGAGTCTAGGCAATGATGGAAGCTTGAGGCACTAGGTTGTTATTGATGTAATACAGTGAGGTTCATATGTTTCATTGTGTTTATAACCCTATGTTGAGACATACAAGGTACAAAGTCCTCGTGGGACCATTCTATTTTAGATTTAATTTGTGCAGATATAGTGTCAATGCTTTGCTTGAGCACCCTCGAAAGAGAATCAAGGTGTGCACCGACTGTACCGTGCAGCTATAGTGTCGTTGTATTAGATGAGCATTCTTACCATGGATGAGGTTGTGCACCGACTGTACCGTGCAGCTATAATATCATTGCTATGCATGAGCACCCTTGATCCAGGGTGTGCACCGGGAGCATCGTGCAGCTATAGTGTCATTACTTTGCATGAGCATTATCACTATGAATAAGGGTGTGCACCGGTTTTGGGGATGCGTCGCTCGGACGACTGACTAACATCCCTAACGGAAATGGGAATTTGTGGCCACATCATCATAAAGGTTTAGATTGTATGAGTTGAGGGTAGAGGAGTATACGTTAATTTGAGGATGATTGTTAGTTATGTGCGTTAATTGTCTGTGACAATTACTGTATAATTTACTATGACTCTTTTCCATTTTTTTTATGATGGAACTGCTTCTTATCCCCTGTATCTTTCTGTATGTTTTATTTTATCTTTTATGGGATCGTGCTTGAAGACCCTGTGGCTGAGCTGAACGAAGAGGAGTTGGATGGAACTCCCTATGAACCGGAGGCCGGAGGACGAGCTGTGATCCATGGTGATTAGGGTCTAGTTTGTTATGGCCAGTGCGTCTTGTGAGACGTTTTCTGTATTTTATTCTAAGTATGTCTTTTATTTAATTATATGCCCGTGAGGGATCCTACAGAAAGGATACCCTCAACAGTGTTTTGAAATATGTGTAAAAGACTTACGTGTGTATTGCAATATAACTATGGTGTGATGTTGAAGCTATATGTTTATTAACTTGAGGTTTTAATTTTTACGTATTATCACGTTACGCGCACGATTAAATAATTAATTAAGAAGGCTTTAATCTAATAAAACACCGGGGCACAACGGGGTGTCTCACTATAGGTATGTCGGACCCTCAAAACCCTTGCCTCTATACCCTTGGTACAAAAGTTATCTTTTTCTGATCGTTCATGAACCAAGCATTTATTTCTTTCAAAATTCCTTCTTTTTGTGCTGTTCTGGGCCAAGATTTCTTATTAATTAGCTAGTAGATTCCATAATCTATGAAGATGAAAAAGAACCTCACCTTGTTCAAAGATCAACAGAAAGTCTGTTCTATACCATCGTGACTCACTCCTTGATTAACAAATTGAGTCTATGATGCAGAACCCCAGTGTTTGAAGAATCTATTTCTGAAAACCTACCCAATCTGAATCATTTTCTGTATCTGAACAATTTGCATCATTTCTTTTGTTTCATTTTTAACACTGTTCATGTGTTAAGAAATTCTGTCACAATTCAATCTGAAAACCTTGTTTCAAATTTGGTTATCCTGTCTGAACCAAGCTTATCCGATGTTGATGATGAAGATTATAACCCTGGTAATGTTTTTGTTTTTGTTCCACCTTTGATTAACTTCTCTGAAACAACTTCTTTTTTGGTTAACCTGCTTGAAAAAGAATCAAGAAACCTGTTTAATGCATCGACCGAAGAGTTTGTAGTGGAAGAAATAATAATTGCTGAAACAAACCTGGAGCAAGATCTGAACTTCAAGGAATTCGTCAAGAGATGAAGCAATTCGTAACTCTCCTATAGCCTAATTGGTTGAAGATGTTCCTATTCAAGAAAAGCCAGTGCAATTACTAGAAGTAATACTACAGCATCAAGTAAATCAGCATGAACTAGGAGATTATCAGAACCCTGCAGTGGTCCGTGAGTCTGTAGCAAGAGCTGAACTTCAAGGAATTCGTCAAGAGATGAAGCAAGTCGTAACTCTCCTACATAAACTGCTTGAAAAGATGAATTAATTTGTCTTTCAATGATGATCTTTTTACCTGATCTCTTTCTAAATTTATGTTTTATCTATGCCATTGAGCCATCTTGAGGACTCGTTTGTTTTTTATTATATCTGTTTCTGCTTTGAACAAAGTTTTAATTGAGCCTCCTGTTGGACTCACTTTTGTCTATCTCGTTTAACGCTTATCTCATCCATGAGTAATTGCTTGTTATTTATCTAAAGTTTTATGGCTAAATGCCTCCTCAAAAGTACCAAAGTACTTTCCTTTTTGATAATGCCAAAAGGGGGAGAAATAACATAAGATTTTAAATAACATAAGAGCTAGGAGAAATAATATCTTAAGTAGAAGAAAACATGTTTGAAAAGAGCAAGATTGAATATTGTACTTCGCTGTTTCAAATAGAGCATATGTTTAGGGGGAGTCTCTAAACTATCTGTAACTTGAAGTATTTTGATAATATCTTATATATTTACTAGTTCAATATAAAATCTTATGGAATGTTTGTCATCATCAAAAGGGGGGTTCATGTTAACTCTCAATCTGTCTGACTCTGTTATACGTCGGACTGTTCCCCTGTTGTACTTTAGAGTTTTGATGAATCCAAACATTATGCACATGATTTTACATTGAACCATATCAATATTTCTAATCATCTACTTGAGTTGTGTAGCCAAAGCTTTATATCATAGCAGGACAAGTCAACAAAAGAGTATGAAGGAATCAAATGATTGCATACAAGCGTCTGAAGTACAATGTGTCTAAAGCATGACTCACTAAAGCATCGGTATCTGTCAGACTCAAACTGAAGAAGAACAACAAGTAGCAGTCTCAAAGCAAACCATCAAGTATTGTCATCATTACTGAAGCTAAAGCAAAAGGAATCATTCGTTGATGAGCAAATGTGGAAGGAAACTCTTTTACTTAAGTCTATCGGGATTATACGTCTGAAGTACGACTCGAGCTAAAATTCATATCTCAGACCCAATCAATCAAGACAAAACTGTGTCTACAAGTCTCAATCGAAGTAGTCAAGAAGAGATCACATTCAAGGAACTAGTTGAAAGCAAGAAAGGACGTATCCAGCTTATGCAGCTGAAAGCATGACAGAATGTATTCAGCTTGTTTGCAAAGGAAAGGACGAAAGATCACAAGCTGTACTAAGTCAACAAAATGATGATCAAGAGTAATTAGCAATTGGATAATCATCCTTCAAAGATTATCCACAATATCTTCTGAAGAAAGGTGAAAGAAGATTCGTATCAAGATTACAGACCAAAACATAATTACTATCTCAACATGCGTCTGAGTCTCTGACACTATTTGAAGAATGTCAGACCAACCTATCAAGACTCACATGGCAACCACTATCTCACCCTTTGACAAAGAAATGATCAAGATCAAGATTATGTGGTATCTTCAAACCAATCTGGAAGGTGCTCAAAAGAAAGAGTATTTCTCTCTCAGTATGCGTCTATGCCTCTGACAAAGTCAGCATCACTCTTTTGTCAGAATAACATGTTTGATTCAAGATATTTTCAAACATCCTTAAACTTAGAAGATGTGAAATGCAAAAGTCACTTCCGTGATATTGAAGCACGCACCAAAAAGAAAAGCTATCTATAAAGAATTTAATTAATCTCTTATTCAAGGTTAAGAGTGATTTGAAATATAATTAACTAAACTTGAAAGAAGTTTATTAATATATTTATTATCTTCAACCGAAATCAGAAAAAGGAGAAAAGACAAAAAGGCAAAGCAACAAGAAAGTATTCCTTATGATAGTAAAATAAAAGCTACTTTATCTGAGCTTTTCTATGAGTTACACAAATAAGGAAAGAATGATGCCCAAAGCTACTGTAAAGCATATCTACTATACTCAGTTATCAACAAAGAATCTCCAACATTCTTCAAAGCATTTATTATCAATTCAGAATGATTATCTCTCAAAGAACAAAGCTGAATACCTTCAAATCCATCTCAACGGATCTTTTTGGTCAAGTATAAATATGAAGTCGAAGACCAAGAAGAAGATAGAAACAAGATATACAAGTGAAGTGATACAGTGATAAATAGATAAACCAGAGAAAATCTCTCATCAACTGAAAAGCTATAGTACTCGAAGAAGAACTCATTTGCAACTGACCAAGTTCTAAGTTCATATATACTCTGTGCAGTGTTTAAATATTGGTTGAATTACCTTATAACTTTGAATTTGTGCTCCAAAACCTCTCTCAAACTCTGAGCCTGAAGAGGCTTGTTTCAAGAATACTTGTTGAGCCTGAAGAGGCTAGGTGTGCAAACAATACTTGTGGTTGATCCTGGAGAGGCTAGGTGTGCAAATATTACTCGTCTGTAACCTTGATCAGTTAAAATGAAAAACTTGGTTAAGTCAAGGACTGAACGTAGCCCCAAAGATTGAGGATGAACCAGGATAAAACTGAGTATACTCTTTCTCTATCCTTGTTTATTTACTCAGTTTAATTTCCTATCTGTTTAACTAACTTGTGTGTGAGTGAAATAGTTGCAATTCAGTTTTAATAAGGCGTCTGTCTTAAAGTGTCTTATCTAGTCTGAATTTGATTTGTGCTTCCAAACTCTGATTTTCGAAAACACTATTCAGTCCCCCTTCTAGTGTTGTTTTGTGCCATTTCAGTTGGTATCAGAGCTCAGCCTCTGGATTGAGCACCTTACAGTGTAGAGGAAAAGATTCTGAAGAATGGCAGGTGAAGCAGCCTCAAGCAACAGTATGTACAATCAGGGTACACATCTCAGTAAACCACCCATGTTTAGTGGCAAAGATTATGCGTACTAGAGGAGTACTATCCCTAGATTTTAAACAGGCGCAGCTAGAACCTTTACAAAAACGAGAACTCCTCACAGACCAGGGACGTACTATCCCCCAGTGATAGAGTCTTAAAACGTGAGATAACGATTCACAAGAATTCAGAAAAGGATTACAATCAGAAAGCACTCACAAGTGCATATATGAAACAAATTGAAGAACTACAACAATCACCTATATGGTGTGTATGTCTCTCTCAAGTAATTGATTTGCTAGTGTAAGATTATGAGAGTGATTTTGAGTTATGTTCAAGAGTAGAGAGAAAGTTAGAAAAATAGTTCAAATTCGTTCAGGGTGTTGTATGAACTTTCTCTACAATAGACCAATATATATCTCTTTGAAAGTTAGGTCAAAACACTTGAAAACTAATTTTCCTCGACTCATAATCGATTATCGGAAAAACATAATCGATTATTTTAGCTAAAGTCAAAAGGCGCATGAAGAAACAGTCACGTCATAATCGATTATAATAATCGATTACTTGGTCTCTGTTTGAAAGATCAGACTGAATCAAAATAGCATAATGATTATCCTAATCGATTATGAAGCCTCTGACTTTTGATTTGAAAAGCAATAATCGATTTTTTCAAAGCCATAATCGATTATAATTTGAATATTAAACTCAACGGCTAAGACATAATCAAATATCCATTAAAGCATAATTAAGTCATTTAAAAGCTGAGTTTAAAACGTGTTGAAAAAGTCATAATCGATTACCATAATCGATTATCATACTTTGAATTTCGAATTTCAAAAACCCAACAACTCTGTTATTTAAAGTCTCATTTAAGCACAATTATGAGCTGCATAATCGATTATCATAATCGATTATTCTCCGTGTAAATTGGTTTTTGAAAATCTTTAAAGGTCTGAAAAAGATATGCTGAAATTAATTTCGAAGATCTTTTTCTAAAACAGATTTTTGTGTGTGTGTGTGATTTATTTTTACCTTTGAGAGACACACACCCATTTACATTTAATCTAAAACAAACAATACAGTAAAAGAAAATTTCCCTTTTAACCCCGTATTTGTTTGTTGGTCCTTTTCACACTTTTTTTTTGTTGCAATTTGGTCCTTTAGACTTGAATTTGTGTGTTGTTCCTTGGACTTGAAATTCCCCTTTTAATCAGCATCAAAACAAATATACATGTCAAGGTATATAGCCATTAACTCCCTCTTTTTGATGATGACAAACATCTCATGCAGGAATTTCTAAAAGATAGAGTTAAAACAATAAAATATATCACACATTATAATTTCGCTCTACTCCCCCTCACTTTATGCAGTTTGAGCAAGCAATAAATATATCTCATTTCATAATTTTGCTTTACTCCCCCTAAGCATGCAATTAATAGAAGATTTTCCGATTGAAATTTCTCTCCCCCTTAAGCATGCATTTATAAAAATCATTTCTTGGCTTATCTCCCCCTTAAGCACGCACTCATGTAACTCTCCCCCTTTTGTCATTATCAAAGAGCGGGAAAAGTATTATCATTTTAATATGGCATATATCCACTAAAGTAGTAGTCAATTTTAAGTCTGAGATATAAGCCATGGCATGCATATATCAGATATGTGCGAAAGCAAAAAAAAATGCCACGAAATATATGAATTAAAGTAATTAGTATGAAAGCTTATCTGATAACCATTTTGACCAATAATTGATTAATTAATCAATTATATTCTTTCTGGAATAGTATTCTTGATATAATCGATTCCTATGATCGATTATTACTCCTCTGTCAGGACTGCTCAAGGATCCAGTGGGGGCATAATCGATTCCTGTAATCGATTAGTGCTTCTCTGTTAAAACTACTCGAGGATCCAGTGATGTCATAATTGATTCCTATAATCGATTAGCGCTTCTCTATTTTGAGAACAGAAAATTTTGTCTTGGCATAATCGATTATCCTAATCGATTACGTCCTCTCTGCCTACACATTTAATAAACACGTTAGCAAACAACAGGGTGTAATATGCAGGGTTCAATCAGTGCATGATTGGTTCAAAATTCCTAGTTATGTTCTTATGAAAAAGAAACTTTCTTTAGGCAGGGGTTTTGTAAAGATATCTGGGAGTTATTTAGATGGTCTCTAATGAAGTGACACCTGATCTCAATGTGTTTAGTCCTTGAGTGATATACAGGATTCTTTGTGAGATTTATTGCACTGGTGTTGTCATACTTGATTGGTACAGTTTTAAGTTCTATTCCATAGTCATTCAAATGTTGTTTCATCCAAATTATTTGTGCTCAACAACTACCCGCCGCAACATATTCTGCTTCGACGGTGGATAATGGCACACTTGCTTGTTTCTTGCTATGCCAAGAAACTAAGGCATTTCATAATAAGTGGCAAGTTCCACTAGTGCTATTTCGATCTAATTTGCAACCCGTGAAGTCAGAATCCGAATATCCAATTAGGGTGCAGTCAGTCCCTTTAGGATACCATAAGCCCATATTTTATGTGCCAATGAGATATCTCATTATGCGTTTTACCACGGTGAGATGTGATTCTTTGGGTTTGATTGAAAATGTGCACACATGCAAACATTAAACATGATGTCAGGATGACCAGCAGTAAGGTAAAGAAGGGATCCGATCATACCTCTATACTTACTTACGTCGACTGACTTACCATCTTCATCCTTGTCAAGATAACAAGATGTACTCATGGGAGTGGATAGTTCCTTTGAATTGTTCATCCCAAATCTTTTGAGCAGCTCTTTACAATACTTGGATTGGTTAATGAATATACCTTCCTTTGATTGCTTGATTTGCAACCCAAGAAATTACTTAGGCTCTCCCATCATCGACATTTCAAATTCATTTTGCATGATTTTAGAGAATTCCTTGCACAAAGCTTCGTTAGTTGCACCAAATATAATATCGTCCACATAAATTTGCACAAGTAAAATATCATGCCTTTTGTTTTTGACGAAAAGAGTTGTATCAACTTTTCCTCTTTGAAAACCATTTTCCAACAAAAACTTACTCAAGCGTTCATACCAAGCTCTAGGAGCTTGTTTTAAACCATATAAAGCCTTTTTCAATTTGAAAACATGATTAGGAAATCCAAAATCTGAAAAACCAGGAGGTTGATCCACATAAACTTCCTCTTGTATAAAACCGTTTAGAAACGCACTCTTAACGTCCATTTGGAAGAGTTTGAAATCCATGATGCAAGCAAAAGCAAGAAGCATACGAATGACTTCTAATCTAGCTACGGGAGCATAGGTTTCATCAAAATATATGTCTTCTTGTTGGTTATACCCTTTAGCAACAAGCCCTTATTTCTAGTTATTATTCCATTGTCATCTAGCTTGTTACAAGTAACCCATTTGGTTCCTGTGATCAAATGATCTTTAGGTTTAGGGACTAACTCCCAAACATCATTTCTTTTGAAATTGGTTTAGCTCTTCGTGCATAGAAAGAGTCCAATGTTCATCAACTATGGCCTCATCAATATTCTTAGGTTCAATTTGTGATATAAAGGCCATATAGTGACAAGCATGATTAAGAGAGTTTCGAGTTGTTACCCCTTTTGAGATATCACCTATTATATTGTCAAGAGGATGGTATCTAGAAGTTCTCCATTCTCTTGGAAGATCGGAATGAGGTGTCTCTTCTTCTTGCGGAGGTGTTTGATCTAATTTGTTCTTCTCTTGAGTTCCTTTCTCCTCAAGATAAGTGTTTCCCAAAATTTCTGCAAGATCGCCAACACTTTCTTCCACTACAACTTTGGGGTTAGACTCATCAAAAGATACATGTACATATTCTTCAATGGTCATGGTTCTTTTATTAGAAATTCGAAAGGCCTTACTAGAATTGGAATATCCAAGAAATATACCTTCATCAGCTTTGGCATCGAATTTACCAAGGTTATCTTTACCATTATTTAAAACAAAGCACTTACATCCGAATACGTGAAAGTGGGAGATGTTGGGCTTCCTTCCCTTGTAAATTTCATAGGGCATCTGTTTCATAATAGGTCTTATGATGACTCTATTCATCACATAGCATGCGGTGTTCACCGCATCTGCCCAGAAATACTTAGGAAGGTTGGTCTCATTGAGCATCGTCCTTGCTAGCTAGACTAGTGACCTATTTTTCCTTTCCACCACCCCATTTTGCTGGGGAGTCATAGGTGAGGAAAAATTATGCCCAATGCCATTTTCAGCACAAAAAGCCTCAAATGACTCATTTTGAAACTCACCACCATGATCACTTCGGATAGTTACAATGTTTAATCCCTTCTCGTTTTGTATAGCCTTGGCAAGTTTACGAAAAGTATCAAAAGCGTCATTTTTATGAGAAAGGAACAATGTCCATGTATAACGAGAATAGTCATCCACAATAACAAGCGCATAGTAATTACCACCAAAACTCATAGTTCTAGAGGAGCCAAATAAATCCATGTGTAAAAGCTATAAAGGCCTGTTAGTAGAAATAACATTTTTAGATTTGAAATAGGCCTTTACTTGTTTTCCTTTTTGACAAGTGTCACACAATTTATCTTTTTCAAAATGAAGCTTTGGTAACCAATTATTAGGTCCTTGCGAACAAATCTATTTAGATGGTCCATGTGAATATGAGCCATCCTCCTATGCCATAACCAAGATTCATCCTCTTTACTAATAAGACAGCATGCATCATTTGAAGGTTCATCTAAGGAAACCACATAGATATTTCCAATTCTTTGACCAATTAACTTAGTTTGATTATTAGAATTCATGACCTTGCATTTAGTATTATCAAACACAACATTATATCCTTTATCGCTTAGTTGACTTATGCTTAACAGATTGTGTTTCAAACCTTCAACATAGAGAACGTTTTCTATGGTAGGATTAGGACCTTTACCTGCAGTCCAAATTCCCATGATTCTACATTTGTTGTTATTACCATATAAGACATAACCACTTTTCTTGAGTGTGAGGGAGGAGAACTTGCTTTTATCTCCCGTCATATGCTTGGATCATCCACTATCGAGATACCAATTTGAGCTCTTTGCTTTCAAGCACACCTACAAAACAGATTTAGGTTTTAACTTTTGGTAACCAAATCATATTGGGTCCAAGAGAGTTAGTCTTGAGCATATGATAATCCGCTGGCTTATCATGTTTTATCTATTATTTTAGAGCGGATTTCATCAATTAAATTTAGTTGAATGCTTGATTTAACCCAAATTAGACTTTGTTTTCCTATTTTGATTATTTTATAGTCAATGTGTATATTTAATTAATTTTAATTAGATTTTAGTTAATTTTCTTATATATTTTAATTTTAATTTTTAGGAAGGTGTTAAGAAAGAAAAGAAGGAAACCAATTAAAGAGAAATTGAAGGATAAAGCCTCAATTAGAGAAGCTACATGAATTGAAATAAAAATTGAAGACAAGCTTTGGTCAAGACCCAATACAAATTGTTTGGCAATTCACGTACAGGGAATAATGACTTTGTAATTGAAAAGCTAGGACCCATGTAATCTGAATTGGAATGGAAAGTAGTAAATTTCGCTTATCAACATTGCAGCAAAGTGGAGTATTTCAATTCTTCCATGATTTAAAAAGATACGTACAGAGGCAAGGATTGGAAATAGAAAAGCTAAGTGGGACCCGTTACCAATTGAAAGAAAATTGAAGTCAAGAAGGAGCTACGGGACTTGGTACTTTGGTGGCGTTTGGAATAGCTTATTTAAGCTCCTTTTGACTTATCTGATGACATAAGCTCTTATGCAGTGTGTTTGGCAGAGATTATAAAAATAACTTATGTCATCCCATAAGGAGTTTTTGACTTATTTTCATAAGTCACTGGGAGAAGCTTATGGAATTATCATAAGAGCTTATGCACTAAACACCCTCTCCGTGTTTTTCACTATTCGAATCCTCTCATGCCCCTTTCCTTCTTTTTCTTTCTTTAAGCCCTTATGACATAAGCTCTCATGCGATAAGGTCTTATGTGATAAGCTCTTAATTATGTTGTTCATCCAAACGCACCCAAATTCGATTGAAATTGAATAAAAATATCTATTTTTCAATTGGATTTGGATTAAAAAGATTGGCCCACAAGTTGAATTAAAATTAAGGGCTGCACCTTTTTTTGGCAATATAAAAAGAAGGGTAGCGTCAAAGACGAAGAGAAGCACGGAGTCGCACTGATAGCAGCCGCACAGTGTAAAAAAAAAAAGAAGGTGCCTTTGGAGACACACTGCGAGTTACACAGTTCAGGAAGAAACTCAAGATGACCTCCTTATCTTCGTCTTCTTCATCTGGTTCTTTCTTTTTAATTATGTTTAGTTAATTTTCTTTTGTTAGAGGTAGATGAAACTTCCTAGATAACTTGTTTTGATTCTGGATAATTACTACTGTATGAATTTGCAATTAGGAAATTCGAGTTCATAATCGCTGTTTGTGAATAAACGATTTGTGCGTGTTACTTAGGAATAAGAACACAACCAAATTAATTTTTTTGAGTGGAAATCTTTCTTAATGCTTCTGCTATTTATATAATACTCAAGGAATTGAATTAGTAACTTAGACAGAAAGGTTTATTCACCTAAGGAATTAGGGGATAAATTACAAAACTCAGTTTCTTGAAATTGGATAAACTGTTCAAGTTAATTTCCAAGATTAAATAGGTAGGACAGACAGGGAAATCGATCCTCTAACAATTTTTTCTTGATCATTAAAAACCAATTTTCTGTTGCTTAATTTTCTCAATTGAAAATACCAAAAATATTTTATGTTCCTTGTTAAATTCCTGCTCTTACTTATTGGTGAAAACCAATTTCAAACCATTTGGTCGCTCAAATGAAATTGAGTTGGCATGTTAGTAGTTAACGGTTCAATCCCTAAGGACGATTTTTTTATTACTACAGTTAGCGATTTGGTGCACTTGCCAATTTTTCTCAACAAGTTTTTGGCGCCGTTACCGGGGATTGATTTTTGTTAATATTAGTTGTGCCAAAGAAATCTCGATTTGAGCATTTTTTTTTGTTATTATAATTGCTTCAATTTTATTTTTATTTTATATTATCAGTGTGCACTGATTTTCTTTTGAGTTGTGTATGTGAAGTACTGTTGACAAGAATTCTTTGTTATTTGATCCTGAAATTGAAAAGACAGCTAAGAGTAACAGGAAGGCAGCCAAGCTTCATAGGCAACAAGAAATGGAACAAGCACTTTTACAACAACAAGTGGTTGAAGTTGAAACAGTCATGGCCGAGCAACCTGCTAGGCGGACATTGAGGGATTATTCCAAGCCCACTGAAGGTGCCCAGGGTTCTATTGTGAGACCTGTTGTGCAGGCTAACAACTTTGAAATTAAGCCTGCACTCATTAATTTGATGCACCAGAACTAGTTTGGTGGAGGAGCTCATGAGGATCCCAATCATCGTCTGGATAATTTCTTGCAGATATATGATACAGTGAAGTTCAATGGAGTTTCAGATGATGCTATTAGATTGAGGCTTTTTCCTTTCTCATTGAAGGATAAAGCTAGAAGTTGGCTTCAGTCACAATAACAGGGCAGTATCTCAACATGGGATGATTTGGAGTCCAAGTTTGTACAAAAATATTTTCCAGTTTCGAGGTCAGCCAAATTGAGGAGTGAAATTACCTCATTTGTGCAGCTAGAGTCAGAAACTTTGTATGATGCTTGGGAGAGGTTCAAGGAGCTACTCAGAAAATGTCCTCATCATTCTTTGCCCAATTGGTTGTTAGCTCAAACCTTCTATAATGGGCTGGATCCGAATGCAAGACAGATGATGGATGCTGCATGTGGAGGGGCTTTTGATTTGAAGAGTCTAGAAGTGGCTTTGGAAATACTAGAGACCATGGCATCCAGCAGTGCTAATATGTAACATGATAGGCAAAACATAAAAGTCTTGGGGGTGAATGTTGTGGATAGTAATCTAATTGAGCAACAAGTTAACAAGGTGATTTCTCAACAGCTTGCTACTTTGTTGGGGAATGGCCAAGTTAATGCACTGAATACACCTCCCTTGGTGTGTGATTTTTGTGGTGGAGAGCATCGTAATGGTGATTGTGGTACAAATCAACTCGGAGAGCAAGTGAATGCATTGGGGCAACAAATTAACCCCTATTCAAACACTTACAATCCAGGTTGGAGGAACCATCCTAATTTCTCATGGGGTGGACAAGGTCATAATCAATTCAAGCCACAACAACAACAAGGGAATTCTTCATTCCAAGGTCAATCACAACCTCAAAACAGAATGTCATCTTTGGAAAGTGCTTTGGAGAAATTGTCTGTTAATACTTCTAATTTTGTGGAGCAATCTTCAAATTTCATGACTGAGACAAGGTCCAACTTCAAGAATCAAGAGGCGTCTATCCGGAATTTGGAAGTGCAAATTGGGCAGATTTCTAAACAGTTGTCTGAAAGAGCTTCAGGTACTTTGTCAGGTGATACTGTTCCTAATCCAAAAGAGCAATGCAAAGAAATTCATTTAAGGAGTGGCAAGGTTCTGAACAATGTTGACAAGCAGGAGTCTTCTAAAGAAAAGGATACTGAAAAAGTTGTTCATGATGAGAAACAAGAGGAGGAAGAAGTAGTGATTGAAGAGAAGAAAGAAGAAGCTGAAAAATATGAAAATTCACAAGTTGACAAGCCAACACAGCCGCTGCCCTTTGTTCCTAAAATTCCTTATCCTCAAAGGTAGAAGAAGAAGAATGAAGACAAGCAATTTTCCAGGTTCTTGGAGGTGTTTAAAAAGCTGCAGATTAATATTCCATTTACTGAGGCATTGGAACAAATGCCAAGTTATTGTAAGTTCATGAAGGATTTGTTGTCCAAGAAGAGGAAGGCCAATGAAGAGGAAACTGTTATGCTTACAGAGGAGTGTAGTGCTAGCATTCAACAAAAATTGCCTCTTAAGTTGAAGGGTACAGGAAGCTTCACCATTCCTTGTGAGATTGGTAATATGGAGGTTGGCAGGGCTCTTTGTGATTTGGGAGCAAGCATCAATTTGATGCCTTTGTCAATGTTTAAAAGGCTGGGAATTGGTACAGTGAAGCCTACTATGATGTCTCTTCAGTTGGCAGATCGTTCGTTAAAATATCCTTATGGTATTGTGGAAGATTTGCTTGTTAAAATTGATAAATTCGTCTTCCCTGCAGATTTTGTAGTGCTGGACACGGAAGAGGATGCTAAAGTTCCTCTTATTCTTGGTAGGCCATTTTTGGCTACAGGTCGTGCTTTGATCGATGTGCAGAAAGGTGAACTGATTTTGAGAGTAGAAGATGAAAAAGTGGTTTTCTCAATCAAAGAAACAAGGAAGCATGCTCAAGATTCTGATTGTTGTTTTCGGGTTGAAGTTTTGGATTCCTTGGTCCTAGAGGAATTTGAAAAAAATTGCTGTAGAAAGTCCCTTGGAAGCAACTTTGATGAAAGGCAAAGAAATTAAAGAGGTGCATGGTGAAGTCAATTCGGAGGTGGTGGAATGTATCTATCAATTGGAACCTTTGGAATCTACCTCTTCTTCAAATAAAAAATTACAAGAATTGGAAAAAGAAGAAGTGGTAGTGGTAAAGGAGCCACCCATGGAGCTGAAACCATTGCCTTCAAATCTGAAATATGTTTTTCTGGATGAGAAAAGGAAGAATCCAGTTATTGTGAATATGGAGTTGTCAGAAAGTGAGGAGGAAAAATTACTCAGAGTGTTGAGGGATCACAACGTGAGATAACGACTCACAAGAATTCAGAAAAGGATTACAATCAGAAAGCACTCACAAGTGCAGATATGAAACAAATTGAAGCACTACAACAATCACCTATATGGTGTGTATGTATCTCTCAAGTAATTGATTTGCTAGTGTAAGAGTATGAGAGTGATTTTGAGTTATGTTCAAGAGTAGAGAGAAAGTTAGAAAAATAGTTCAAATTCGTTCAGGGTGTTGTATGAACTTTCTCTGCAATAGACCAATATATATCTCTTTGAAAGTTAGGTCAAAACACTTGAAAACTCATTTTTCTCGACTCATAATCGATTATCAGAAAAGCATAATCGATTATTTTAGCTAAAGTCAAAAGGCGCATGAAGAAACCATCAGATCATAATCGATTACAATAATCGATTACTTGGTCTCTGTTTGAAAGCTCAGACTGAATCAAAATAGCATAATCGATTATCCTAATCGATTATGAAGCCTCTGACTTTTGATTTGAAAAGCAATAATCAATTTTTGCAAAGCCATAAACGATTATAATTTGAATTTTAAACTCAACGGCTAAGACATAATCAAATATCTATTAAAGCATAATTAAGCCATTTAAAAGCTGAGTTTAAAACGTGTTGAAAAAGCCATAATCGATTATCATACTTTGAATTTCGAATTTCAAAAATCAAACAACTCTGTTATTTAAAGTCTCATTTAAGCACAATTATGAGCTGCATAATTGATTATCAAAATCGATTATTCTCCGTGTAAATTGGTTTTTGAAAATCTTTAAAGGTCTGAAAAAGATATGGTGAAATTAATTTCGAAGACCTTTTTCTAAAACAGATTTTTGTGTGTGTTTGTGTGATTTATTTTACCTTTGAGAGACACACACCCATTTACATTTAATCTAAAACAATCAATATAGTAAAATAATTTTTCCCTTTTAATCCCATGTTTGTTTGTTGGTCCTTTTCACACTTTATTTTTTTGCAATTTGGTCCTTTAGACTTGAATTTGTGTGTTGGTCGTTGGACTTGAAATTCCCCTTTTGCTCATCATCAAAACAAAGATACCTGTCAAGGCATATATCCACACAGAACAACAACAGCGGAAGACCAGCTGAGTTTCAGGGCCTTGACAAGTTCCAGCGGAACAATCCGTCGTCTTTCAAAGGAGCTTATGACGCCGAGGAGCTTTGTTGTGGATGAGAGAGATCGAGAGGATCTTCAGAGCTATGGATTGCAATGATCGGCATTGGGTTATCGTCACCACGTTTTTACTCACTGAGGAGGCTGAGCTCTGGTAGGAGAACTGTCGTCAGAGGATGGTGGCTGAGGGTACAACAGTCACCTGGGCTGTGTTCAGAGATAGGTTCTTGGAGAAGTATTTTCCTGCGGATGTTCGTGACAAGAAGGAGATGGAATTCTTGGGGCTGAAGCAGGGAAGTATGTCAGTGGATGAGTATGCGGCAAAGTTCGAGGAACTAGCTAGATATTACACACCTTATCAGGTCATGGTGGATGATCGGTCAAAGTGTGTGAAGTTCGAGGATGGTCTTCGTCCGGAAATCAAGCAGGCGATCAGTTATCAGGAGATCAGAGTCTTCCCAACCTTGGTGAACAAGTTTAGAATCTATGAGGATGCCTACAAGTCCAGAGTGGCCAGTTTCAGAAATTCAGACAACCAGAGTAGCAAGAAGACCGAGCAGAAGGACAAGGGCAAACAGCGTTACCATCCAGCAGGCAAGGATTTCATGCAGAGTGGTAGGAAGCCACAGTTTTCTTATGATAGGTCCAGGGGTGGAAATTCCAATGCCTCTAGACCCATGAAGTATGGCACGTGTGGCGCACCAGATCACTTCACTACCCAGTGCAAGGAATCACACGTCATCTGCTTTAGGTGTGACAAGTCTGGCCACATCAGTCGAGATTGTGGAGGAGCAAAGTCAGATCCCCCAAGTGCTAGCAAGAGTCAACAGTCTCTGGCTAATCGACTGAAGACCACCGGAAGAGTCTTTACCCTTAGTGGAGCTGAGGTCTCCGAGTCTGATGACTTGATTCAAGGTATGTGCTTAATTGATGGAACTCCTTTAACTGTATTGTATGACTTGGGTGCTACGCTCTCGTTTATGTCACATGATAGGGTTAAGAGTCTTAATTTACCTGTTAGTTTTCTTGAGTATGACTTGATCGTTTCTGCACCTACAAATAAACCTGTTCTTACTTCTCATGCATGCAAGAACTGTCATATCACCATTAATGGTCGAACTTCTATTGTAAATCTTGTATGGCTACCTTTAAAGGACCGTGATGTCATTCTCGGCATGGACTGGTTATCTTCCAACCACTATCCTTTTGAATTATTTTGATAAAACCATAGTTTTTGGAACCCCTACGGAGTCTAAGAATTTGACCTTTCTCTCTGCCAACCAAGTTAGAGCTTCGATGAAAGATGAGGCCCAAGTGTACATGATACTGTCTTCCCTGGAATTAGAGAGCCTTCCTGATGTCGGAAGTGTGCCTGTTGTGCGGGAATTTCCTGAAGTGTTCATGGGGGATGTTTATAACTTGCCCCCTGAGAGAGATGTTGAGTTCACCATAGACTTAGTGCCTGGAACCGCTCGATATCCACAGTGCCCTATAGGATGTCTCCTCTAGAGCTAGCTGAGTAGAAGAAACAAATAGAGGATCTTATCCAGAAGCAGTTTATTAGGCCTAGTGTATCCCCCTGGGGTGCGCCAGTGTTGCTAGTAAAGAAAAGGGATGGCAGTATGAGGTTGTGTGTCGACTATCGACAGCTCAACAAGGTGACCATCAAGAATCGGTATCCCCTCCCTAGGATTGATTATCTTATGGATCAGTTGATCGTAGCTTGCGTCTTCTCGAAGATAGATTTGATGTCAGGGTACCATCAAATTCGGGTTAGGTTTGAGGACATCCCGAAGACAGCATTTAGGACACGTTATGGTCACTATGAGTACTTGGCTATGCCCTTCGGTGTGACCAATGCCCCTGCTGTGTTCATGGACTACATGAACAAGACCTTTCACCGTTACTTGGATAAGTTTGCGGTGGTTTTCATAGATGACATCTTAGTGTACTTCAAGACCAAGGAGGAACATGAGGAGCACTTAAGGGTTGTTTTGCAAACCCTTAAGGAAAAGCAGTTGTATGCTAAGTTGTCTAAGTGTGAGTTCTGGCTAGAAGAGGTGAGTTTCCTAGGACACGTCATCTCTAAAGGTGGGATAGTCGTTGACCCGGCTAAGGTAGAGACGGTGCTCTAGTGGGAAGCATCGAAGTCAGTGACCGAGATTAGGAGTTTCTTGGGTTTAGCAGGGTATTATAGGAGGTTCATAGAGGGTTTCTCTAAGTTAGCCTTACCTTTAACCAGTCTCACAAAAAAGGGACAGTTGTTTGTGTGGGACTCTAGGTGTGAAGAGAGTTTCCAAACCCTTAAGAATAGGTTAACATCAGCACCAGTGTTAGTTTTTCCAGACCCTAGTAAACCTTTCATAGTGTACTGTGATGCATCGAAGCAAGGTGTAGGTGGTGTGTTGATGCAAGATGGTAAGGTAGTGGCTTATGCTTCTAGGAAGTTGAAAATCCATGAGAAGAACTACCCTACCCATGACCTAGAGTTAGGAGCTGTGGTGTTTGCCTTAAAGATCTGGAGACATTGCCTTTTTGGAGCAAAGTTTGAGGTCTTTAGTGATCATAAGATTTTGAAGTATCTCTTTGATCAAAAGGAGTTGAATACGAGGTAGTGTAGGTGGATGGAGTTTTTAAAGGATTATGAGTTTAATCTAACCTACTACCCATGAAAGGCCAATGTAGTGGCAGATGCTCTAAGTAGGAAAACCTTGCACGTCTCCGCTTTGATGGTTAGGGAGATGGATCTGATTGAGGAGTTTAGAGACCTGAGTTTAGCTCGGGAAGTTACCTCTAAGAGCATTAGGCCTGGAACCTTCAAGGTTACCAACAGTTTGATGGATCAAGTTAGAGAGGGTCAGAAGATATACCAGTTTCTCTTAGACCAGAGAGAATTTCTCTCTCATGGTAGAAACCTTAGCTTTAAGGAAGGAAGTGATGGTGTTTTAAGGTTCAAAGATAGAGTCTGTGTAGCAGACGTCCCGAAGCTTAGAAAGTTGATCCTTGAAGAAGGACATAGGAGTGGACTGAGTGTGCACCCAGGTGCCACTAAGATGTATTAGGATCTTACGAGGATGTTTTGGTGGCCTAGGATGAAGAAAGATGTGGCTGAGTTTGTGTATGCTTGTTTAGTGTACCAAAAGGCTAAGATAGAACCCCAGAAGCCGTCGGGTAAGTTGCAACCTTTAAGCATCCCGGAATGGAAGTGGGATACTATCTCCATGGATTTTGTGTCTGGACTCCCTAGGACTCCAGCTGGTTTTGAGGCTATATGGGTTGTTGTGGGTAGACTGACTAAGTCCGCCCATTTAATCCCTATGAACATGGAATACCCTTTGGAGAAGTTGGCTAAGATGTACATCAAAGAGATAGTTAGGCTACATGGTGTACCTTCTAGCATAGTATCTGATAGAGATCCGAGGTTTACCTTTAGGTTTTGGAATAGTTTGCAAGAGGCTTTAGGAACCAAGCTTAGGCTAAGTTCAGTCTATCACCCACAGACTAATGGTCAGTTTGAGAGAACCATCCAGTCCTTAGGGGACTTGCTTAGAGCGTGTGTGCTAGAGCAGTCGGGTAGTTAGGACAAGTTTTTCCCCTGATAGAGTTTACCTACAACAACAGTTTCCATTCCAGTATTGGGATGTCACCTTATGAAGCTCTTTAAGGGAGGAGATGTAGGACACCCTTGTGTTGGAGTGAACCTGGAGATATTGTTGTGTTAGGACCTGAGGTAGTGTAAGAAACCACAGATAAAGTGAGGATGATTCAGGAAAAGATGAAAGTGGCACAGAGTAGGCAAAGAGCTACCATGACAAAAGGAGGAAGGCGCTCGAATTCCAGAAAGGTGGCCAAGTGAGCACGCCCGTGCTCAATGGCAGACCGCGCCTCGTAGGTGTTAAGTTGAGCAAGGTCGTGCTCAAGGAAGAGCACGACCGTGCTCAGGTCTGCATCTTTAAATACAGAACAGTAACCAAGGGTTTTCTCATAAACCCTATTTTGGCACTTTTAGGTAACCCTAAGTTTGACAGCAGCCTCTCTCGTTTGTTCCCTTTGAACCCAATCGTTGTTTGGTGTTCCGTTCGTGTTTTAGAGAGTGGAGTCACATGTTAAGTGCCAATCCTTAGGTAATAGTTATTCCCTCTTTTGGTTCACTTTCTTTGTTAAGAATTGGGAACTAATGGTTTGACCCTTTTGTTTGACCAATGCTTGGAAAGCTAACTGAGCCTTTCGAGGGACGCGTTGTTTACCAGTTGAGTTGTCACTACCGTATTCTTCATACCAGGTATGGGGAGAAGGATAGTGTATGCATTAGGCAAGGGGGTAGCACAAGATGAGGGGTTCCCATAGCCCCGTTATGTGTTATTGTTATCTGTTATTAAGACCATGTTATGTTTGATTATGAATATGCCTAACTGTCGTTAATGCCTAGGACATGTTTGACTGAATGTTGTTGAATATGATTATGTTGGTCATGAATACATGTTGTTTGTTCTATTGTATGCCAAGTTATTTATAATTGGTTAATCTGTTTATGACATAAATATTGATGTATGATGTTGATTATGTTGAATTGGTTGAGTGTTAGTTGATGATGAACATGTTAATAAGACCCTAACTGGTTAATTTAGGACTCTTAATTAGCATAAGGATTAAGGGATTAATTCCCCAATATTTCATAAGACATGAACTGTTAGTGAAAGGTGAGGTTTGATGCCTATTGGATTAGTCAAAGGGCCTTAGGATCTGATCTGAGAGTGTTAGGAAGATTTTGGCTCCAAGAACAATAACTTGAATCTGCCCAGAATAGTATAGTTGGCCCAGGAGCACGACCGTGCTAAACTGAGAGCACGCCTATGCTCCCAGTTGAATTCTAGAAGATAGTCGTGCATTGAGCACGGCCGTGCAGGATAGTGAGCACGACCGTTCTCCACTTAAGTGGCATCACGACCATGCTAGGGTGAGAACAATCGTGCTCCCCTTACTGGTCAGAACGTGAATTAAAGGTTCTAAATGGGTGTTTCACCCCAGATGTCCCCAATAATGTAATAAGATACCAATCGAACAAAGAAAAGTGTTGACGAATCTGGGCAAGTATACCCAGTCGTGCAAGTAATACGGTGGTAAGACCGGTTATCGTATCCACGGGGATTGGATGTCAACTACCAATTCGCAAACTCAGCAACTATCTAGACTAAACTATTAATCAAGAGAAAGTAAAACAAACAAAAGAAAAGAAATAAAATCTTTTTGTCTTTTTGGGGACTTTTAACAAACACTTGGAGTGCAGAAAGATATGTTGGGACTAGACTTCATGGTGTGACTCCGGCAAGTGTACCGGGTCGTCGCAAGTAATAAAAACACGGTAAGAGTCTACCGAGGTCGAACACAAGGATTGGGTTACCAATTCGACTAATTTGTCAAGAAATCCGATAAGTTGGTTAAGTAGAGAAAGTGGTTGGAAAGAAACTAGATTCGCAATTCAAATTAACAAATAGAATCGATCAAAAATATGGTGATGAAATCTAGAATTAAAAGCATCTAAGGTTTCGAATCCACCTACCCAATCATGCAAAGTACCCAAGTGATGTTATTCTCCTCCCTAAGTTCAATTTTAATGTCAACCGGGACCCCTAAATTCTCCTAAATCCACTTCCGTGCTCATTAGGACGTATTCGATGATTTGAGTTAATTACTTGCTAGGTCTCTTAACCCTAATCTCGAATTCTATTAATTCTTGTTCCCTATAGGTTGCATCGATCTCCTATTCACTCTCGTGCAATACTCGACCGATGTTCCCAATTCAAGTTCTAAAACGCGAATCGCCGCTAGGCCTCAACACGTTTAACTAGTCGATCACGCTAGCATATAATCGACACAATGAAAACAGAATTGGAAAATCATAATTGAATTAAAGGAGAGAGAGTTACATTACATGAACACTATGCCGCCATGGGTGGCTTCATCGATCCCTTAGACAAGAGGATTAGTTCCTCATGTCCGTAACAACAACGCACGTACAATCGGAATTCATCCTAAGCCTAAGAATTAAGAGAGGAGAAGAAGAAAAGAAACCCCAGAATAAGGATTACAAAAGATCTCTGAAAATTCTGATCCAAAAAGTCCCCCTTTCTCATTCGACCGCTCTATTTATAAGGAGGCCACGCGTCACGGCCGTGATGGCCATCACGGCCAGGCCGTGACGGCTTCTGCTTCTGGCGCACTTCTGGAATTCGAACTCTCGCGACGCGAAGGATGTCTCGCGACGCGAGCCCGCCTTTCACGTCCCGTGATGTGAATCACGGCCAGGCCGTGATGTTCTCTGCCTTGTGTGGATTTCGGGTCACGGCCGTGATACACATCACGGCTAGGCCGTGATGGTCTCTGACTTGTGTGGCTTTTAGGTCACAGCCGTGATATACATCACGGCTAGGCCGTGATGGTCTCTGTCTTCCCAGATCTTCAAACTCTCGTGGGGCGAGCTTTCTCTCGCGGGGCGAGAGTCACCAGAATGGCAATCTCCACTATTTCTTGACTTTCTTAATTCTTAGAGCTTCACTTATGGACCTGAAATCAACACAAGCAACCACAAGCGTAATTCTATCCAAAAGAAGCTAAAAACTACACAAAAGACGCAAAACGAGTCAAAGTCCAACTTAGGAACAAAAACAAGGCAAATTTGGGCGAAAACGAGAGTGAACTCGAATAAATTGGCACATAAACCCTAGTTCATCTAGTCATAAAACTAGATAAGCCAGAGGCTTATCAAAATACCCCAAACTTAAACCTTGCTTGTCCCCAAGCAAGCTTAAAACTCAAAAAACGACTCAAGACTTGGCAAGCCTGAAAGATCTAATCAATTTCGCACAAATTTCATGCGACTTTACAAAACAATTTTTCTTCTTTGATTCCCCCCTTTTTCATCAATGTAATCCCCACATTCAACTACTTTAAACAATTGAGAAATTATTATTCATGCAATCATTAGTCTAAGTTGAGGATCAGGGTCACACACAAAAGGAAGATCACCAATTTCAAACAACCGCCTTCCTCACAAAGGGCATTTAGTATTTCACTCATTCGCTCAAGTTTGTCTAGGCTTTCAACTTTTTCACTCAATTTCACTTATCAAGAGCACTTCCCATGAATTTGATTTTCATCTCAAACATAGTTCCCACGAAAACATGCATGCAACATCAAAAGGTCTTTTAAAGGTTGTAATGGGGCCTGGCTGAGGGTAGGATAATCAAGGATATTTAGGCTTAAGTCCCTAGGAACTAAGAGAGCATGAGCATTAAACACATTTTCCACTCAAATTCCTTTCTTTCCATTTTTCATTTGGGCTCGGGTGACTACAACCTTTTCCTTGATATTATTTTTGTTTTGCCCCTTTTCTTTTGGCAATTTTTTTTTGTTTTCTTCTTTTCTTTTCTTTTCTTTTTGCCTTGGGTCACCCTTTATTTTCTTTTTCTCATCCCAATATGACACATACCTTGTAGCCACCCCAAACTTAGTTTCTCACAACCTTTCTCTTGCTCATTTCCATGCTCTCCTAATCCTAAGATTGGGTTAACATGGTTTTTCAGATTTTGGCTCGTAATGTAGGGTCATCAAGAAACCATAGGTCAATTGGGCTCAATTTGGCTAACTAGGGAACATGCATTAGGGATGGTTCTTTTCAGGCCAAGTAGTTATTCAAAGAAAATTGCCTAAATCATTTGATGCAACACATAATCATGCAAACCATATAGAGATTCAAGCAAATTCGGGAAAGTGCAACTTAACAGTGATTCACACATTCAAAAACAGAGTTGGAGGCTCAAATCCTCACCTGGACATTTTGCAAATTGTTTGACCGAGATACGATTCCTAGTGTGTGCACCCCCTCACCCCAAACTTATCATAAATCAAGCAATCATAATAAAATTCTCCAAGTTCAGTTTTCAATTTTTAAGTGGGGATCAACTTTTCTATTACTAGAACCTAGGGGAAATCATCAATGGTTAATATAATTCATGCAATCCATCTATGCTCCATTTAATCAAAATCCAAAAGGCTTGCCGACCACGACAGTCATACAACAACTCTTGATCTTCTCAAATTATTCAAGAGTGACAAACAAAAACAAAACAAACACAAAAACAAAAACAAAAACAAGAGTGAGGGAAGGAGAGGGTACCTAGCTTGGGTTGCCTCCCAAGTAGCGCTTGTTTAACGTCCCGAGCCTCGACTCAAGTCGCCTCTCGGGGTTAATCCCGGAGGAAGATCCTGCTTGCCATGCCATTCCTTGGCCCGTTCTTTGTAGGTTTGTGCACTTTGATATACTCGCAAGCTGTTCCCGGACAGCTCATTTAAGTCCAGCATCCTTCTATAATCCGCACGCACTCTCCACTCCGCGATGGTCTTTTTTTGGATCAACTTGTTGTCTTTATTGACCACCACGGTTGTACTACCCTTCAACCTTGGTGCTTTACCCTTCTCTTTCATTCCCTTGCTGCTGAGTTCTTTCCTTGCACATTCTTCCCTTAGGAGACTCGGTATGGGTTCCATGTCTCGTAGCCACTCAAGGTAGACCTCATCCCCCGAAGGGCCTTTTTCCTCACTGTCTTCCTCATGAGATTCTATCGATACTGTTGCAAGTGAAGGATCATGGTCTTCTCGAGTTGCCTTTACCTTTTCAGTTGGGTCCACCACATCCACTCGATACACAGCTGACTTCTCTTCCGGGTGCTTAATCGCTTCAAAGACATTGAAGACCACCTTATCATCATTCACCCTTAAAGTGAGTTTCCCTTGCCGCACATCTATCAAGGCATCCCCGGTGGCCAAAAAGGGTCTACCCAATATGAGAGGGATCTCAGCATCTTCATCCATGTCGAGCACCACGAAGTCCACTGGGAATATGAACTTGTCAACTTTCACGAGCAAGTCTTCGACTACTCCATAGGGATATTTGATAGAACGATCGGTCAGTTGGAGTGACATTCGCGTATCCTTTACCTCTTTGATCCCTAGCCTCTTCATCATCGAGAGGGGCATCAAGTTGATGCTTGCCCCTAGATCACATAATGCCTTTCCGAAGGTAATTCCCCCAATGGTGCATGGTATCGAGAAGGAACCAGGATCCTTCAACTTCGGAGGCAGTTTCCGTTGAAGAATGGCACTACACTCCTCGGTCAAAGCAACTGTTTCTTCATCCACAATCCTCCGCTTCTTAGTGAGAAGTTCCTTCATAAACCGAGCATATGATGGCATTTGTTCCAAGGCTTCCGCAAATGGAATGTTAATCTGAAGTTTTCGGAAGACATCAAGGAACTTATTGAATTGCTTATCCTGTTGAGGCTTCTTCAATCTTTCCGGATACGGAACCTTCATGTAGGGCGGGAGGTCTTGGGGTTCAACCCACTTCTTCCTTCGGAACTCTTCATCCACAAGTTTCAGCCTTCCCCCTTGCTCTGGTCCCTTGTCACTTGCCAACCCTTCTTTCTCTCTGGTTGCTCTTCCTCAATGGTAGTTGTTCCGGCCCTTGTCATCCCGAGAACTAGTGGTACCCCCTGCTAGGTTCCAACACCCTTCCGCTTCTAGTAGATATGACATTGCATTGTCCCTTGGGGTTGTTCTCAGTACAACCTGGAAGAGTGCCTGGAAGACGCTCATTAAGTTGCTTCGCGAGCTGCGCTATTTGTGTCTCAAGATTCTGAATTGCTGAACCTGTATGAGTAGCCAACTTGTCAATGGCAGTGTTCGTGTTAATTGACAATTTCTCCATTTGCTGTACTCATCTTCTCAAAAGCCAGCTCCCACGGTTGTCTTCCACTATCTGTTATTTGCAAATCGATTAGGCCCTGGAAGAGCCTGCTGGGTATTGCACTGCTGAATTCCAATGTTCGGCCTTATACCCTGCTGAGGTTGCTGCCCGGCTAGACAACCACTAGCATTACTCCATGCGAAGCCCGGATGGTCTCTCCTCATGTACCCCCTATTTTGATTCTGATTGTAATCATTTTGTCTCGTTCTCTCGATAGTTATTTCGGGGCACAGTGTCATAAAAGTTGTGGCATGAGTCTACATGTTCCTGAGGGAAGTTGAATGGACAGTTTCGAGTGTCATGATCTCCATTACAATTACCACAACCTGGAGGCATTCCCTCGTGTATCACATTAGCCTTCTTGTTCTCTGACAAAGCCGCCACTTGCATCTTCAACAATCTGTTTTGCTCAAGAATGGCCTCCATTGCCCCAGAACTGATTCCATTTGAGGTTTCCCTTCCACGGTTGTAATCATTATATGACATTTTCTCTAACAGTGCCCATCCATCCTCAGCCGATAAATATACAAAAGAACCGCCAGCTGCGGCATCACAGTTCATTTGATAGCGTCCCCTCAACCCATTAAAGAAGTGCTGCACTTTGGAAACCGGGTCAAAGAACGCTGAGGGACATCTTCTCAATAAGCCATTGTACCTTTCCCAAGCTTCATTATATGTTTCATCCTCCGTTTGCCTGAATGAAGTGACGGCTATTCTTGCTTGTGCCGCCTTCTGAGGAGGAAAGTATTTGGTTAGGAACTTCTGTGCCATTTGCTCCCAAGTTCTGATGCTGTTCCTATCCAAACTGTCAACCCAATCGCGTGCGACATCCCTAAGAGAGAGAGAGAAAAGCCGCAAGCGAAACTCATCCTGAGAGACTCCCCTGGTCTTCTGCAAGTCACAAGCTTCAAGGAAGCGAGTGATGTGTCTATGAGGGTCCTGTTTGCCACTCCCATCAAACTGATTCTCCCCGGATCCGGTATGTGACACATGTGCTTCCACTCAAAAGAGTCTGTGTTCAGGTTTCCCCTTACAATAGAAGAGTCACAATCTACCAAGCTTGGTAGATCGTACTCAAAGAGAGGCTTGTAACGAGGAGGAGGAGGAGGAGGATTTTCTTCGGCCATGTCCTCTATTTTAATTGCTTCCAACCTCTTCCTTTCTCTGCCTCTTTTCTTAATTGCCTCTCGGTCCTGGTGATCTCTGAATCGAATAGCAAGTCCTCTTGTAGAAGAGTACCTCGCATACAAAAACAGGCAAAGACCAAGTGGAATCAAAGAAACAGAGAAAAAAAAAATAATGGCAATTAAATAAAAGAAAATAAAACTAAAAGTCAGCTTAACCAAACAGCCGAATTTCCTAAAAATTAGGAAAATTGGTTGTGCCAATCCCCGGCAACGGCGCCAAAAACTTGGTGTGACTCCGGCAAGTGTACCGGGTCGTCGCAAGTAATAAAAACACGGTAAGAGTCTACCGAGGTCGAACACAAGGATTGGGTTACCAATTCGACTAATTTGTCAAGAAATCCGATAAGTTGGTTAAGTAGAGAAAGTGGTTGGAAAGAAACTAGATTCACAATTCAAATTAACAAATAGAATCGATTAAAAATATGGTGATGAAATCTAGAATTAAAAGCATCTAAGGTTTCGAATCCACCTACCCAATCATGCAAAGTACCCAAGTGATGTTATTCTCCTCCCTAAGTTCAATTTTAATGTCAACCGGGACCCCTAAATTCTCCTAAATCCACTTCCGTGCTCATTAGGACGTATTCGATGATTTGAGTTAATTACTTGCTAGGTCTCTTAACCCTAATCTCGAATTCTATTAATTCTTGTTCCCTATAGGTTGCATCGATCTCCTATTCACTCTCGTGCAATACTCAACCGATGTTCCCAATTCAAGTTCTAAAACGTGAATCGCCGCTAGGCCTCAACACGTTTAACTAGTCGATCACGCTAGCATATAATCGACACAATGAAAACAGAATTGGAAAATCATAATTGAATTAAAGGAGAGAGAGTTACATTACATGAACACTATGCCGCCATGGGTGGCTTCATCGATCCCTTAGACAAGAGGATTAGTTCCTCATGTCCGTAACAACAACGCACGTACAATCGGAATTCATCCTAAGCCTAAGAATTAAGAGAGGAGAAGAAGAAAAGAAACCCCAGAATAAGGATTACAAAAGATCTCTGAAAATTCTGATCCAAAAAGTCCCCCTTTCTGTTCTGATCTGCTCTATTTATAAGGAGGCCACGCGTCACGGCCGTGATGGCCATCACGGCCAGGCCGTGGCGGCCGCTTCTCGGCGCACTTCTGGAATTCGAACTCTCGCGACGCGAAGGATGTCTCGCGACGCGAGCCCGCCTTTCACGTCCCGTGATGTGAATCATGGCCAGGCCGTGATGTTCTCTGCCTTGTGTGGATTTCGGGTCACGGCCGTGATACACATCACGGCTAGGCCGTGATGGTCTCTGACTTGTGTGGCTTTTAGGTCACGGCCGTGATATACATCACGGCTAGGCCGTGATGGTCTCTGTCTTCCCAGATCTTCAAACTCTCGCGGGGCGAGCTTTCTCTCGCGGGGCGAGAGTCACCAGAATGGCAATCTCCACTATTTCTTGACTTTCTTAATTCTTAGAGCTTCACTTATGGACCTGAAATCAACACAAGCAACCACAAGCATAATTCTATCCAAAAGAAGCTAAAAACTACACAAAAGACGCAAAACGAGTCAAAGTCCAACTTAGGAACAAAAACAAGGCAAATTTGGGCGAAAACGAGAGTGAACTCGAATAAATTGGCACATAAACCCTAGTTCATCTAGTCATAAAACTAGATAAGCCAGAGGCTTATCACTTCACCAAACCTCTAACTCATGTACTATCAGGACTAGATACCTCCCATTCATGCTTCAGATATTAAAATCAATCCACTAAAATACTCAAACCCCGATTCCTCGGATGGCAAGAGCCTAAATCCACTAATAGACCCTAATTCCTTAGGTGGCCTAGATTAATGAATTTGCATTAAGATTAGGGATTACGCGATTACTAATAAACCTAGTTCCATTCCTAGATACAAGGCTTACTAGGTGATTAAATTCAGTTCCGGTTATGATACGAACGTTCCCATTGCATACCAAAACACAAATCAAGTCATGGGGGTGCTAGCCACAACAAGCATTAAGCACAGAAAAATAACCACTAATATGAAGACATGAACATAGAATAATCCGTCAAGATAAATACATAAACATAGGTTTGATTACATCTAATCCCAACACAGGGATTTAACTACTCATAAACAAAGAAAACCAAACCAGAGAAATAAGAAGGAAGAGGAGAGAAGAGGCTCCATGTGAGCTTTCCTTCTTCTTCAAAGCAACCCCTCTTGGCTCTCTTCTAGGGTTGAAACCCTAGCCTAGCTGCAGCCTCCAAATGCCTTCAAATGCCTCCCTCTGGACCCTTTGTTCTGTCTGCTGCGTTCTTATTTATAGGTCTGCAGCGCGTCACGGCCGTGATGGCCATCATGGGCAGGCCGTGACGCGTTCTGTCCAAGGCATGTTTCAGGTTTTTGACTCTCGCGAGGCGAGAGAAGTGTTCGCGACGCGAGCCCTTAAAATTCTGGTTGGCTACGGCCGTGATGTCTATCACGGGCAGGCCGTGACAGCCTCTGACTTTTGCCTTCTGCTCTGCTTGATCACGGCCGTGATGCCGTGATGGGCTCTGTTTGGCTCATATTCTTCACTTTTCAAGCTCTATTTCATCCAAGCTCCACCATGGCTGATTTTGATCATTTTTACATTGAATTCCTACAAAACAACACCAAGACACCGCTTCACCCGTTCCAAGGGAAAATCTAATAAAAACCAAATAAAGAATGCCTAATCTATATGCAAAATGCATGCAAAAGTGTACAGAAAATATCATGTAAAATCACACTATCAAATCACCCCAAGCTTATTCAATTGCTTGTCCTCAAGCAATCACTAAGGCCAGAAGAATAAACAGAACATTGATAGTGAACTAAGAACCCGAGCAAATGATCCAAGCAATAGGCAATTCAAACAATTCAGTAAGAGACAATCAATTCAAGTCCAATTAGAGGCTTAGGTTCCTTAGACTCATGTTCTCACTGATTTGGGCACTCTTTCTCACATGAAGCTCACCCCAAGTTTGTTCATTTGCTTGGTTCTCTTTCCTCACCACTCAATTGTTTAGGGGATAAGACATTTCACTCAATTTTCCTCAAGGAATGAATCCTACCATAGGCTTGACTATCAACCAAATCTCTACTTTATTAATGAAAACAATCAAGAATCAAGAGGTCTTTCACTTGGTTGTAACGTGGCCATGGGATTAATCGTTAGGTGGGGAAATCAAGAAAAGGATATTTCAAAAGGCTATATAAACATCAACATTTGCAAAGCATGACCTTCTAAAATACCTTCTTGGGTTTTCAATTTATTTTTTTCACCTTTCTTTTCTTTCTTTTTCTTTTTATTTTTCACTTTTCTTTTTGTCATCCCCTTCTCTATATATTTTTATTTTTTTCTTTTCTTTTTCTTTTATTTGGAGAAGGAGAGATTTTTCAACTCAAGAGAATTATTTTTTCTGATTCTTTTCCCAAACTTTTTCAACTACCTTTTTTCACCCTTTGTAATACTTTAGAACGTCCCTTATCAAACATCATTCATCAACATATTCCAGGGTACCAAGAAAAGCATTTTTTTTCATGTAGGCTCAAAATTGGGCAACTAAGGGGTAGCATTTCATCATTCCAAGCTCAGAAGGCCAGAAAAATACCTATTGCCTCAATCATTTTCAAAAATGTTTTCAAAAATTTTTAAGCTTCAAAATGGTTTCAAGTCAAGTTCTAGAGAATAACAAACCAAGAGGAATAACACTCTAACACAAAGAATGGGGTAAAATTTTGCGAGTACCCCTTTTGGCTCAAAATCTCACATTTTAGTTCAGAATCAATGAAAATCACAAGTCCTCAGAACCATATGCTAATTATCAACTATCCAAGATTATCTCAAACATTTTCATTTGCAGCCATATCACAAGAATGAAAAAATTGGGTTCAACAATTCACTATCACAACTTATTGGCACTTAGTTCTCACAATTGGATACAAAATCTAAGCAAGGGCAATCTAATTATGTGATCATGCAAAACTATCATGCAAAACTATATGAATGCAACATACAAAATGAAAATGCAAAATACCCCTACCCCAAGCTTAAGAATTTACATTGTCCCCAATGTAAACAATCAAGATGGATAGAGGAAGAAAAATAAAATAAGATAAAATGGAACGACTTACCGAGGCGGTAGCGGGTGTTGACTTTCATTCCAGTCAGAAACTTGTTGGAAAATGGGTTGCTTTTTCTTGTCTTCTTGCTCTTCCCTCCTTCCTTCTTACCCTGGAATCACTTGCCAATTTTATTAGTAAAAGAAAACTCTTGATCTTCTCAAATTATTCAAGAGTTTAAAATCAAAAATCAAATCTAACTAAACAAAAAGGAAAAAGGAAAAAGGAAAAGAAAAATTGGGTTGCCTCCCAATAAGCGCTTCTTTAATGTCACTAGCTTGACTTATTAAAAAACATCTGCCTGGATCCTCCTCCCGGATCAAATGGAAATTGGGGTGGTGATTGCAACAGTAATATAACTTTATTCTCAATTCCACCCAGTCATTGGGTGAAATATCCATTGACCTTTGCAATTATAAATTCACTTCCTCTCGGGTCAAGTGGAATTTTCAAGAGGAAGTGTGACATACAAGTGGAAGGGGCTAACTTACCATTATCCACACATGCATGCAAGCCAACATATTTATTTAATGCAGAAAATTCAGCAAGCATGGTGGAGTGAGTGCTTTCCAAATGCACCGCCTTCTCACTTGTTCCTCTCCAAGGATGTGTGGAAGGTAATTCCTCTTGTTGTTGTTCACTTACCACCACCTCTTCATCTTCATTGTGATCCATTCCCACAACCAGATTTTTCTCAAATGCTGATTCTTGTGGCTCTATGGGAATCATACATGGTGGTGGAGGTGGCAAATATGAGCAAAAGGTTTCCCAATCCTCCTCGGAGAAGTTATATATAAGCCTTCCCGTCATATAATCAACTTGTGCGGGAGTAACATGGTCCATCAAATCCATGACGTCTCCCAAACACCAGTTGTCTTCCAAAGCGCGACTTGAGGCTTCCTCATCAGGTGGATAATAAAAATTGTCCATAAATTCCATCCACCTGGCACAAACACAACTCAAAAGAAAAAGATCAAATATATACAGAAAAATAATAAAGAATAAAAATGTCTAAATTAGTTGCCTCCTTTGTTACTAATGATATTGGCAAAACCAATCCCCGGCAACGGTGCCAAAAACTTGTTGACGAATCTGGGCAAGTATACCCAGTCGTGCAAGTAATACGGTGGTAAGACCGGTTATCGTATCCACGGGGATTGGATGTCAACTACCAATTCGCAAACTCAGCAACTATCTAGACTAAACTATTAATCAAGAGAAAGTAAAACAAACAAAAGAAAAGAAATAAAATCTTTTTGTCTTTTTGGGGACTTTTAACAAACACTTGGAGTGCAGAAAGATATGTTAGGACTAGACTTCACCAAACCTCTAACTCATGTACTATCAGGACTAGATACCTCCCATTCATGCTTCAGATATTAAAATCAATCCACTAAAATACTCAAACCCCGATTCCTCGGATGGCAAGAGCCTAAATCCACTAATAGACCCTAATTCCTTAGGTGGCCTAGATTAATGAATTTGCATTAAGATTAGGGATTACGCGATTACTAATAAACCTAGTTCCATTCCTAGATACAAGGCTTACTAGGTGATTAAATTCAGTTTCGGTTATGATACGAACGTTCCCATTGCATACCAAAACACAAATCAAGTCATGGGGGTGCTAGCCACAACAAGCATTAAGCACAGAAAAATAACCACTAATATGAAGACATGAACATAGAATAATCCGTCAAGATAAATACATAAACATAGGTTTGATTACATCTAATCCCAACACAGGGATTTAACTACTCATAAACAAAGAAAACCAAACCAGAGAAATAAGAAGGAAGAGGAGAGAAGAGGCTCCATGTGAGCTTTCCTTCTTCTTCAAAGCAACCCCTCTTGGCTCTCTTCTAGGGTTGAAACCCTAGCCTAGCTGCAGCCTCCAAATGCCTTCAAATGCCTCCCTCTGGACCCTTTGTTCTGTCTGCTGCGTTCTTATTTATAGGTCTGCTGCGCGTCACGGCCGTGATGGCCATCATGGGCAGGCCGTGACGCGTTCTGTCCAAGGCATGTTTTCAGGTTTTTGACTCTCGCGAGGCGAGAGAAGTGTTCGCGACGCGAGCCCTTAAAATTCTGGTTGGCTACGGCCGTGATGTCTATCACGGGCAGGCCGTGACAGCCTCTGACTTTTGCCTTCTGCTCTGCTTGATCACGGCCGTGATGCCGTGATGGGCTCTGTTTGTCTCATATTCTTCACTTTTCAAGCTCTATTTCATCCAAGCTCCACCATGGCTGATTTTGATCATTTTTACATTGAATTCCTACAAAACAACACCAAGACACCGCTTCACCCGTTCCAAGGGAAAATCTAATAAAAACCAAATAAAGAATGCCTAATCTATATGCAAAATGCATGCAAAAGTGTACAGAAAATATCATGTAAAATCACACTATCAAAAAGCTAGATAACTTAATTAAAGATTAATTAAGATGAATAAGAATAATAAGTTGGTTAAGTCGGTGCCCCTTTAAGCTACCGTACGTTGTTATTCTTTGGTGCTTTTTGGCCAAAATGGCCTCGATGCTTTTTTGGTCGAGGTGTTGATGATAAGTTGAACCTTAGTGCTTTTCGGATAAGGGGGCCTTGACCTAGAAGGGTTAGAGTGTTGATGTTAACATTGGTGATGGTGATAAGTCTTGGGTGCTTATTGGCCCAAGTAAATGAGGTGGTTGCCTTGTTTTTTGTTGTGCTCATGCATTCATACGTTGAAGTTGTTAGTGGTGGAAGTTCAACATAGGGGAGGTCGTCCTAGAGTACGGCGATGTGGCCAAGTCTCAGGTGGTTTACCCAGGGTTTGGTAAACCATGCGCCCCCGTGTTGGCTTACCCATGTTATGGTACGTCGGCTATCCAAGGGGTTCACCTATGGTTTGGTGGACTGCCGGCGTTGGTGCTTTTTGGCCAATGTGGATATTTAACTCCGAAGTTGCCTTCCTAAGATAGTTTGGATCCACATGCATAATGGAGTAGCGGAGTATTGTTGCACCGCATAACATTTATTTGTTGAGACGATATGTTGATATGAGTATATTATGATGATGTTATATGTTGTGTATTGCTATGCTATATTATGATGTATGTTCATCTTGGTTAACTACTTCCATGCTACTGTGTTTACATGATTTCTTACTCCTCATATCTCTTTTCTGTTGTTGGCATGTTTATCTTTATGCAGAGGACGGTGAGCAACTAGTGGAGGAGTGACTCTGAGGAGTCGCAACTCTAGTTAGGATGCTTAGTTTTATAGTTGTTAGTTGTTTCAGTTTCAGTTGTATTCCAAGGATTTTATTCTGGAACGGCTATACCAGCTCTGTATGTGACATCGGGGTTGGGTTATGTTTCTATTTTATGTTTATGGTTTATGTTTTATTTATTTTAAAACTATGTTTCTTTCCGCGTTGAGATGTTACAATGTGGTATCTTTTACCCAGTTTTTATTTTATTGAAATAAATGCATGTTTTTATATTACCTCTTTAAATAAATGTTTTATATTAATATGCGGGGTAGAGGGTGTCACAGGATCTCCTGGTAGCTGATAACCTGCTCGATCTCTGGATGCAAACCATTCTCAAACTTCACGTATTTGGAATGATCGTCCGCCACATACTGGAACAGTGTATAGTAACAAGCGAGCTCCTCAAACTTAGCTGCATACTCTCCTACTGACATGTTGCCTTGCTTCAGCACCAGAAATTCCATATCCTTCTTGTCCTTGATGTCTGCCGGAAAGTACTTCTCGAGGAATCTGTCCTTGAACACAGTCCATGTGATCATAGTACCCTCTGCCTGTAAGTGCTGGCGACAATTCTCCCACCAATGCTCAGCCTCCTCTGTCAGCATGAAAGTCCCAAAGATGACCTTCTGTTGATCGTTGCATCCCATGACTCGGAAGATCTTCTCGGTCTCCCTCATCCATAACAGGGCACCCTCAGGGTCGTAAGCTCCCTTGAAAGACGACGGATTGTTCCGTTGGAAGTTGTCGAGACCCTAAAACTCAGCTGGTCCCCCGTTGTTGTTGGTGTTCTGGTTCTGGCCTATCGCGTTGGCAAGAAGTGCCAAAGCATCTGTGATAGCCTGGTTGTTTCTGCTTCTTCTTCCTGCCATAAGTTCCTGTAAACGCCCAAGACAACTTGTTAAATACAGGGAGCGTAAAGCAGGAAAAGCTACGACTTCAAACATAAAGCACCATTGTCTATAACAAGTATAGACAATTCAAACAAGAGCACACAACAGACTCGCAACAGACTCATACCACGTCCGGACACGGCCAAACTGCTCTGATACCACTAAATGTGACACCCTCTACCCCGCATACGTATAAAGCATTAAAAGATAAGATAATTAAAATAAAACATGCATTAATCAATAAAAATTAAAAACCAAACAACGGGTAGAGAACATCACAATTGTGTTAAGTCTCAAAACGCGGAAAATAAAACATAACATAACATTAAAGAAAACCCAACCCCGATGTCACATTACAGAACTGGTATAATCAATCTGGAATAAATCCTCGGATACAACTGAAAACAACTAACTAAACAAAACACTACAAGAAATCAGTGTTTTTGCATCCATAAATTAGCATCGGTCGTGACTTCGACGCTATGGCGACGCAACAATAATTTATTTTTATTTTTTACTCCCTCCGGTCCACAATATAAGAAACAAAACCCTAAAATACACGTACCAAGAAAATGCATTTGAATGAGTTAATTGTAACTAATACTCATATAAATTTCCAAAAACACCCATTGTAATTTTAATTAATATTCTGATGGCCTATAATTAATGACGGTAATTAATAAATGTAACATTGGAAATTAGTATTTAATAAATATAAAAATTGTTCTATATTTATTATATTTTGAAAAAAAAAAATGGATCCATTTATTTTTTATATTCTGCATGTGAGATACATTGAAATACTATGAGGTTTATTATCGAATCACTAAAAAATATGTTTCACACTCAATTTCTCTTGATATAAAATTCTCCTTCCCTCACTGTTTTATTTAAATTGTTGTATATTTATTATATTTTGAAAAAAAAAAATGGATCCATTTATTTTTTATATTCTGCATGTGAGATACATTGAAATACTGTGAGGTTTATTATCGAATCACTAAAAAATATGTTTCACACTCAATTTCTCTTGATATAAAATTCTCCTTCCCTCACTGTATTATTTCACCTATCCCTTAAAAATTAAGGTCTGAAAATCCCTTTCTCGCTGATTCAAATGTTTTGCATGTTGCTTTTGAAAATTGTCTAATATCTCGCATCTTTTCCTTTCTATTTATTGTAATTTCCAATCCAACTTTGTTAGATTTTGGTGAAAGTTTCTAATGCTAGCATGTGTTACTATTTTGTTATGTTGTTGCATTGATGGATACAATTCAATTGGTGATTTGAAGATAAGTTCGAAGAAATACAATTGGTGTTTTGGCTTTCAGATTCATGGTAAAACAGAGTTGGTAACATCATCAAAGCATCCAGTTCCACTGACTTGGCATTTCTCTATGAAGAATTCCTTATTACCACGTCTTGATGAGAAAGGAACACGCATGAACATGTACTATCTAGGATCTTATTGCATTTATTCAGTTTAGTTAATTGTTTCTCACATATATTCTATCTCAATAACAGTAACAGTCTTGTTTATTGGTAAAGTGCTTACCTATTTGTTTTCACTTCTTGCCCGTGTCAGTTTCATGAAAATTGGAAATTGCTATTAGTCACACTTGTTTGAAGGTGATGCTGATAGTATCTTGCAGTTACATCTAGCTTTTCTTTTCCCTGTTTACTTTCTTTCAAGTGTGGATGAGTGGTAGTGTTTGTATTGGTTGTTACCCAGAAAATGACATTAGCAGCAATTAGAATCACATTTAGTTATTGAGCAGCGTGGAGTTCGATAGCATCTTTATTTGGTGGATTTTATTTTTCAGTAAGTAATTCATTATATTGAATATTTGCATTTGCTACTCTGCTAATCTGTGGAAGAGTAGAAAACATCCGGTTGTAATAAAATTATATATTCAGTACTGAAGTTTAGGTATTTAATGTATGATATGTTAAATGTTTTCTTCAAAATGGGTGGATTTTATTTGTGTTTTCATGGATCGTAGATTGTAGTGACAGTAGTAATCAATAGATAGAGGTGATAATGACCATTTTTCGTACTTGCTGCATTGCAGAATGATAAGAGGGCTACGATAAACATGGATCTTGCTGCTCTGAAGTGTATGACGGTGGTGCATACAGCATAGTGTGCTTCAATAATTATTGCTGATAAAGCCAGATGTTTGGATTTTGGCCTATTGATAAGATGTGGGATGATATCCATATAGCCTTATTTTCATAAATGGCTACCTATATTGATTTTCTATTCTCCTATTTTTGATTGAAAAAACTTCGAAGGTTTCTGATTGTAGCTTGCATGTTTCTGACTGTCTTGTGGAATCCATCCGTGTCTACAGCAGCACCTGGAGGGTATTTTTTGATAATTTGTTTTAAACTATTTTACTCTAATTATGATGTGTACATCTTGCTGATTCTATCTTGAACATAAGGGTGAAAGTACGGTTAAATACCATTGCTGAGGGGATCCTGTCTTTTATCATGCTCTCAAATCATGTGGTCAAGAGACTGTTGGTTTTGTTACCCCCTCAAAGGCTCAAAATATTGCAGACATGAGATGGAATTAGATGCAATAGGTTAGGTAGTAGTCACTTTAGTTGATTTGTATTCACTTTCATTTTCATATGTACTTTTGTATTGAACACTATGATGCTTAATTTATATTGATTGTGATATTGATGACTTGATTATGGTTTATATTTAGATAACACAATTTTTAAAAAAAAAAAAAAAATTAAAGCTAGCATAGGCCAGGCCGACGCTAAGTAGCGTCAATTGGGTCTAGCCGACGCTAAGTAGCGTCGGTCAGGCCTACGCTAAAGTTAGCGTCGGCCATGTTGCCAGAGCAGTGTAGCGTCCACTTAGCATCGATTAAGTCGACGCTAATTAGTGTCGGCTCTATTTTGGCCGATGCTAAATTTAGCGTCGAACACTTTAGCGTCGGCGATGAAGCCGACACAAGCTCGATGCTAAATGGCCATTTAGCATCAGCTTTCAGCAATTAGCGTGGCCGTTTGGCCGATGCTAATTGCTGTTTTTCTTGTAGTGAAATCACCTCATTTTTTCATGTATATTTCTACATGCATTGCATATAGTTAGGCCATTTTAGTTTGATTTTGGTTAGTTTTTCCCTTGGAACAGATAAGGTGGTTTTGTGTGTTGTTTTGCAGGAATTTGTGATTAATTGCCTAAGAATTGACCTTGATAAAGCTTGGTTGAAGAGACAGCATGAAAAGAGAAGAAATTGAGCCAAGCAGAACTTTGAAGATTCGCCTCGCGAGACTGTATCTCGCCACGCGAACCTGAAGGCCAGCTGATCAGCAACAGTCAGTCTTTCTGTGTCGCCACGCGAATCACGTTTCGCCTCGCGAACCAGAAGGCCTGACTGTGCCAGAAACTTCAGCCTTTCTGTGTCGCCTCGCGAATCACGTTTCGACTCGCGAACCAGAAGGCATGACTGTGCCAGAAACTTCACCCTTTCTGTATCGCCTCGCGAGTTACCTTATCGCCTCGCGAGAGGACGAATCTCTGAAGGACGGATTTTTAAGACTCGCCTCGCGAGTTACCTTATCACCTCGCGAGAGCGCGAATCTCAGAACCCCTGTTATAAGCTGTCTTAGAGCAGAATGAAGGGGGGATTGGATTGGAAAAAGAAAGGAGGCGGCTAAAAACCCTAGAAAGGCATTTCTCTACTCTTGTGGCTGCTGCTAAGAATCTTCCATGGAGTTCCTCCCTTCCTCCATATTTGTATCTCTGCCTTTCCCTTTTACTTTGATGATGTGTAGCTAAACTCCCCTTGTTGGGGTTAGACAATGGTTTTTCTGATTTTGGTTGTAATATGAAGTGATTATAATGCAATTTCCTATTTCTTTATGAGTGTTTGATTCCATGCTTAATGCTTTCCTTGGCTTGATCATCCTAGGAATGATATGTTGCTTTAATAGACAATTGAAAGGTTGATGTTAGGGCATGCTCTTGAATCAAATGCCAAGTAGTTCATGAACCTAGACATAGGTCTTGAGGTGCTTGCAATCTTATGAATCTTGATCCTTAATGCAATTTCTCATGTTAATCCACCTAAGACATTAGGGTTTAATTTGGGAGATTAGGCTCATTCCACCTAAGACATTAGGGTTTGAGTATTTGAAGAAGATTTGATAGTCATAATTGAAGTAGGAATTGTGTTATTTACCATTTCATAGCACCAAGGGAGGATTAGCCTAGTCTAACCCTAGCAATTTTATCCATTTGTTGTTCACATTTCTGTTTGCCCAATAAGTGTTTGAGAAAATATCTAAAAGAACAAAAACATTTTATTCTGGTTTGTTTCATTAGATGTTAGAGCTACCTTCATTCCAAACAAGATTCGCCTAAATAGTAGTTCAATTTGTGAAGTGGTACTTGTCCACGATACCTGAGGACGATTTCCGGTTCTTACCGTTTTATTACTTGCAACGACCTGGTACACTTGCCGAGTTCGTGTCAAGTTTTTGGTGCCGTTGCCGGGGATCGGTGTGCCAATATCACGAGTACCAAAGGGGAATCCTAATTTAGGCATTTTTCATTGTTTTCCTATTGCTGTTTTTCTTTTCTGTTTTCTGCTTTGTTATTTTTTGTTTTGTTCTATCCTTTTTCTGTGCTACTCTGTTTGTTCCTTGTATGCGAGGTACAATCGACCCAGGTGAACTTCAATTTGATCCTGAGATCGAGAGGTTTTGCAGACAGAATAGAAAGGAAACCAAAGCAAGGAAAAACAGAGAAAGAGCATCTTCTAGTATACAAGAGCCACAAGTGGAATTACCCAGTGTGCAAGAACCACAAGTTGAAGTTGCAACTGTCACCATGGCTGAAGAAAATGCACCAAGAAGGACAATGGGGGACTATACTTCCCCTAGAGTAGATAGATGTGGGACTCCCATTGTTAGACCTACTGTGGCTTGCAACAATTTTGAAATAAAGGCATCACTTCTCAATCTTGTGCAACAAAATCAGTTTGGAGGTTTGGAGAGTGAAGACCCTCATGCTCACATTGGCACATTCATTGAGTTGTGTGACACCATCAAGTTAAATGGAGCTTCCGATGAGGCCATTCATTTAAGGCTTTTCCCTTTCTCTTTGAGGGATAGAGCTAAGTCATGGCTTCAATCTCATCCTCATGGAAGTATTATCACTTGGAATGATTTGGTGAGCAAGTTCTTATCTCGCTTCTTCCCTCCTTCAAGAATGATCAAGCTGAGGTCCGAGATTAATGCCTTTGCACAAAGAGATGGTGAGTCACTTTATGAAGCCTGGGAGAGGTTCAAGTCTTTACTCACAGCTTGTCCAAATCATGAGTTAGAGACATGGCAGCAAGTGGCAACCTTTGTTAATGGGCTTAACAGGAATTCCAGAAGTATGATTGAAGCGGCTGCAGGTGGATCATTGAGTCAAAAGACACCTGAAGAGGCGAAGAACTTGATTGAAACTATGGCTAATAATGATTATCAAATGCCTAGTTCTCGATCATTGGTCAAGAGAGGTGTGTTGGAGCTTGATGAAATTGACGCTCTTAAGGCGCAAATGGCTATTCTTACCAAGCAATTGGGGTCCGTTCAACTGCAGAATTCTCAACTACAAGCTGTCCAAGTTCAACCTACCTCAGTGTGTGATTTCTGTGGAGGTAACCATGCAAATGGAAATTGTGAGATTAATGTGGTTGGAAGTTCTGGACAAGAAGAGGTGAACTACATGGGGAATCAAGGGCCCAAGAATGATCCTTACTCGAACACCTACAATCCGGGGTGGCGTAGCCATCCTAACTTTGGTTGGAAACAAGGGCAAGGATCAAGTTCTCAAGCAAAGCCCTCTCAAGAGAAATCAAGCAACTTAGAGAATATTCTAGGCCAGTTCATGCAAGCGACCCAAGCCAATTTTCAAGCAACTCAAGAGACTATGAAGAATCAAAATGCCTCCATCAAAAATCTTGAGCACCAAATAGGCCAACTGGTGAAACAAATGGCGGAAAGACCTCAAGGACAATTACTGGGAGACACCGATAAAAATCCAAGAGAGGATTGCAAGGCAATTGCTACAAGAAGTGGAAGGGTAGTAGGGCCACAAGAAAAGAGCGAAGAGAAGGAAGAAAAGAGGGTTAGTGATGAGGTGATTGTTGAAGATGTGACCAATGAAGAACCCGAGACTTCCCAAGCCACTACCTCTAGTCCCATTGTTGTTGAAGCTGAAACACCACAAAGAGAAAAATTGGTGGATGAAGAATTTGCAAGAAAGAAGACTAGAAGGCAAATTCTTGAAGAAGTTGACAATCCCAAGGAGTTACCACCATATTTCAAGATACCCTATCCTCAAAGGTTGAAGAAGGAGGCAAAAGATCAACAATTCTCTAAGTTCCTGGATGTATTCAAAAAGTTGCAAATTAACATCCCGTTTGCCGAAGCCCTTCAACAAATGCCTTCTTATGCAAAGTTTATGAAGGAGATTCTTACCAACAAGAGAAGGTGGAAAGAGGAGACGGTCATGCTCACAGAAGAGTGTAGTGCTATACTCCAAAGGAAATTACCGGTGAAGATGAAGGATCCGGGAAGCTTCACTATTCCATGCACTATTGGTCATTTGAATATTGGGAGAGCCTTGTGTGATCTCGGTGCAAGTATAAACCTCATGCCTCTCTCCATTTTCAAAAAGCTGGGAATTGGTGAAGTCAAGCCAACTGGGATCTCTCTCCAATTGGCGGATCGTTCCATTACATACCCTTATGGTGTAGTGGAGGATTTGTTGGTCAAAGTAGACAAATTCATCTTTCCGGCAGATTTTGTGGTGTTGGATATAGAGGAAGATAGTGAGACTCCGTTGATTCTTGGAAGACCATTCCTAGCCACGGGTAGAGCTTTGATTGATGTAAATCAAGGGGAATTGGTTCTTCGAGTCCAAGATGAAAAGGTCACCTTCAACGTTTTTGAAGCAATGAGGCATCCAAGCGACAAGGATACGTGTATGAGTGTGGACCTTGTTGATTCATTGACTGATAAGAGTGTGCAACAGACTTTTGAAGATTCTTTGGAGGCGGCTCTTATGATGGAGGATGTAGAAGAAGATGTATGTGCGGAGGAAGTTGAATTCATGGTTAAATCCCTTGAGGCTTGTCTGGTGGTGAATAATGTTGAAGACAAAGTTGTGGAAGATGTGAGGATTGAAGACAAGGGTGAACCATCTGTGCTAGAGTTGAAAGAACTTCCATCCCATCTCCGTTATGCTTTCCTTGGGATAAATTCTTCATTCTCAGTTATAATTAGTAGTGAACTGAACTCTCTGGAGGAAGAGAAACTGTTAAGGGTGCTCAGGGAGCACAAATCTGCAATTGGGTGGTCTATGTCCGACTTGAAGGGAATAAGTCCCTCATTCTGTATGCACAAAATCCTCTTGGAGGAAAATTTCAAGCCGGTTAGACAACCCCAAAGAAGACTCAACCCGAATATGAAAGAAGTTGTATGGAAGGAGGTTGTGAAGCTGTTGGATGCGGGAATAATCTATCCAATCTCCGATAGTCCATGGGTGAGTCTGGTCCAAGTTGTTCCCAAGAAAGGGGGGATGACGGTGGTGGCAAATGATAAGAATGAGCTCATCCCCTCAAGGACCGTTTCTGGATGGAGGGTGTGCATTGATTACAGAAGACTGAATGAAGCCACCATAAAAGATCATTTTCCATTGCCCTTCATTGATCAGATGTTAGAGAGGTTGGCGGGTCATGCTTTTTATTGCTTCCTTGATGGATACTCAGGGTATAACCAGATTGTGGTTGACCCACAGGACCAAGAGAAGACCGCTTTCACTTGTCCCTATGGAGTCTATGCATACCGGAGAACGCCATTCGGGTTGTGTAATGCACCCGCTACTTTTCAAAGGTGCATGCTTTCTATATTCTCTGACATGACTGAAAAATTCATAGAGGTATTTATGGATGATTTTTCTGTGTTTGGTAATTCTTTTGATAATTGTTTGAATAATCTTGCATGTGTTCTAAAAAGATGCCAAGAAACTAACCTTGTTTTAAATTGGGAAAAATGTCATTTCATGGTTAGGGAAGGTATAGTTCTTGGTCATAAAATTTCATCACGGGGGATGGAAGTTGATAAAGCAAAAATTGAAGTGATTGAAAAACTTCCCCCTCCCATAAATGTGAAAGGTGTTAGAAGCTTCCTAGGGCATGCGGGTTTCTATAGGAGGTTTATAAAAGATTTTTCAAAGATTGTGAAACCCTTATGCAAGCTTTTGGTAGTTGATACTCCTTTTATATTTGATGATGATTGCATGCATGCCTTCCAACTTTTGAAAGAAAAACTCACCACCGCACCGGTCATTGCACCTCCAGATTGGAGTTTACCATTTGAGTTAATGTGTGATGCAAGTGACTATGCGGTGGGAGCCATTTTGGGCCAAAGAAAAAATAAAGTGTTGCATGTCATTTACTATGCCAGTCGTGTGCTGAATGATGCCCAGTTGAATTATACCACGACTGAAAAAGAATTGCTTGCTGTGGTGTTTGCATTTGATAAATTTAGATCCTACTTGATTGGCTCTAAAACTACTGTCTACACTGATCATTCTTCTTTGAAGTATCTTATGACTAAACAGGATGCCAAGCCAAGGCTCATTAGGTGGATACTACTGCTCCAAGAGTTTAATTTGGATATTAAGGACAAGAAAGGAGTAGAGAATGTGGTGGCCGACCATTTGTCTATGCTTCCACAAGCAGATGTTCAAGCAAAAGCTGAGTTGCCAATTCAAGAGGAATTCCCAGATGAAAAGTTGTTTATGGTACAAGTGGCACCTTGGTTTGCAGACATTGCGAATTATAAGGCCGCCAACAAAATTCCGAAGGACTTCAATGCACAACAAAGGAAGAAGCTCATCCATGATGCCAAATACTATGTATGGGATGAGCCTTATCTTTTTAAAAGAGGTTCGGATGGAATTCTGAGAAGATGCATTCCGGAAGAGGAGATTGAGGGGGTACTGACTCATTGCCACAACTCACCATATGGGGGACACTTTGGTGGTGAGAGGACCGCCATGAAGATCTTGCAATGCGGGTTATTTTGGCCCACTATTTTCAAAGACTCCAGAGCTTGGGTGATGAAATGTGATAAGTGTCAGAGGACCGGAAGTATTTCCAAGAGAAATGAGATGCCCTTGAAAGGTATTCTAGAGGTAGAGCTCTTTGATGTATGGGGGATCGACTTCATGGGTCCTTTCCCATCATCATACAACAACAAATACATTCTTGTTGCGGTGGACTATGTGAGCAAATGGGTGGAAGCTGTTCCAACTGTGAAGGATGATGCAAAAGCTGTGATTAGTTTTGTAAGGAAGAACATCTTCACTCGATTTGGAACCCCTAGAGCTATTATTAGTGATGGGGGTACCCATTTCTGCAACAAAGAGTTCAATGCAGTGCTTGCCAAGTTTGGGGTGAATCATAAAGTTGCCACACCATACCACCCTCAAACCAGTGGGCAAGTGGAGTTGTCCAATCGGGAGTTGAAAAGAATTTTGGAGAAAACTGTGAACAATGCTAGGAAGGATTGGGCGAAGAAACTGGATGATGCACTCTGGGCCTATCGGACTGCATACAAAACACCTATTGGTATGTCACCTTACCAGTTAGTGTTTGGAAAATCATGCCACCTCCCGGTAGAGCTCCAACATCGTGCTTTCTGGGCAGTGAAGGCCCTGAACTTTGATACTAAGCTAGCCATGGATAAGAGACTGCTTCAATTGAATGAGTTGGATGAATTCCGACTCTTGGCTTATGAGAGTGCAAGGATTTACAAGGAAAGAACAAAATTCTGGCATGACAAGTACATTCTTCCCAAGCAATTCGAAGAAGGCCAATCAGTTTTGCTCTTTAACTCACGACTCAAGCTCTTTCCAGGCAAACTGAGATCAAGGTGGTCGGGCCCATTCTATGTCAAGTCGGTTTCCCCATTTGGTTTAGTTGAATTGGAAGATCCATCATCCGACGATACTTTCACTGTTAATGGGCAAAGGCTCAAGCACTACCTTGGAGGAGACTTTGATCGTCAAGCAGTCTCCGTCCTTCTTAAAGCACCATCTTAGAAATCACCCGTCAAGCTAGTGACGTTAAAGAAGCGCTTATTGGGAGGCAACCCAAGTTTTCTTTTCCTTTTCTCTTTTGTTTTTGATTTTCATCTCTTGAATAATTTGAGAAGATCAAGAGATTTGTTAATAGTTTTGTTAAGTGCTTTCAGATTTTGAAGGAAGGAGGAGAAAAAGGGCAGGGAGAAACAGAGCCATAAAGCATGTGATCCAGCACCCGCTACCACCCTGGTGAGTTGTTCCATTTTCACCCCACTCCAACTTGATTATTTACATTGGGGACAATGTAAGTTTTTAAGCTTGGGGTAGGGGTATTTTTGTAAATTTTTGAAATTTTGCATTGTTCATATTGCATTCATCTAGGCATAGTTTTGCATGATCGCATGATTCGGTTACCCCTGATTAGATTGAGCATCTTATTGTGAGAACTGAGTGCCAATTTATTCGTGATAGTGAATTTTTGAACCCTCGAACGGCTCGACGAACGATCTCAAGCCTTGCGTTAACACAAACAGGGTTAACCCATTAGTTCCCAATTCAACAAAAGGAAAAGGAACACAATAGGGAAGAACGTTTACCTTGCATTAATTAGCACTCGCACGTGATTGTCTCTCCCAAAGAGCAAGAACATCAAGAACAGTTTGGGTTCAAAGGGGAAGAGGGGGAGAGGCTATCGTCACACTTAGGGCTGCCTAAAGTCCCAATCTGATGTCTATATAAAGACTCATACCCACGCACGATGGTGCTTACTGTTGAGCACAGGCGTGCTTAACTTAGCATCAATGAGATGTGCCTGACTGCTGAGCACGGTCGTGCTCTCTAATGAGCACGGACGTGCTCACATCAGCGTCAACGAGACCCGTGCAGTCTTAAGCACGGGCGTGGTCATGCGTCAGGAAAGAATTTTAAGGCTAAAACCCCACTTAGCCCACTCTAAACCTTCCTAACAAACAAGGCACACATAGAAACACTTATACGGAAAACGGGGTGTTAGAGTAATAACCGGTCAGACCCACAAAGATGCGGATCTCTGTCACCGTCTTTGGCCTTCCCCAAGAAAGTACTGCTTCTACTTTCGCAGGATCGACAACAATCCCTTCCTTGGTAATCACCTGCCCCAAGAACTTCACTTCTTCGAGCCAAAACTCGCACTTAGATAGCTTTGCATACAACACCTTCTCACGTAGGATCTGTAGGACTTGTTGCAGATGTTCCTCATGTTCTTCAATACTTTTAGAGTGAATGAGGATGTGTTGACGAGTCTGGGCAAGTATACCCAGTCGTGCAAGTAATACGGTGGTAAGACCGGTTATCGTATCCACGGGGATTGGATGTCAACTACCGATTCGTAAACTCAGCAACTATCTAGACTAAACAGAGAGTTCAAAACAAGCAAAAGAAAAGAAATAAAATCTTTTTGTCTTTTTGGGGACTTTTAACAAACACTTGGAGTGCAGAAAGGATATGTTGGGACTAGACTTCACCAAACCTCTAACTCATGTACTATCAGGACTAGATACCTCCCATTCATGCTTCAGATATTAAAATCAATCCACTAAATTACTCAAACCCCGATTCCTCGGATGGCAAGAGCCTAAATCCACTAATAGACCCTAATTCCTTAGGTGGCCTAGATTAATGAATTTGCATTAAGATTAGGGATCATGTGATTACTAATAAACCTAGTTCCATTCCTAGATACAAGGCTTACTAGGTGATTAAATTCAGTTCCGGTTATGATACGAACGTCCCCATTACATACCAAAACACAAATCAAGTCATGGGGGTGCTAGCCACAACAAGCATTAAGCACAGAAAATTAATCACTAATATGAAGACACGAACATAGATTAATCAGTCAAGATAAATACATAAACATAAGTTTGGCTACATCTAATCCCAACACAGGGATTTAACTACTCATAAAACAAAGAAAACCAAACCAGAGAAATAGGAAGGAAGAGGAGAGAAGAGGCTCCATGTGAGCTTTCCTTCTTCTTCAAAGCAACCCCTCTTGGCTCCCTTCTAGGGTTGAAACCCTAGCCCAGCTGCAGCCTCCAAATGCCTCCAAATGCCTCCCTCTGGACTCTAAAAACTCCTCTGTTCTGTCTGCTGCGCTCTTATTTATAGGTCTGCTGCGCGTCACGGCCGTGATGGCCATCACGGGCAGGCCGTGACGCGTTCTGTCCAAGGCGTGTTTTCAGGTTTTTGACTCTCGCGAGGCGAGAGAATTGTTCGCGACGCGAACCCTTAAAATTCTGGTTGGCTACGGCCGTGATGTCTATCACGGGCAGGCCGTGACAGCCTCTGACTTTTGCCTTCTGCTCTGCTTGATCACGGCCGTGATGATCTATCACGGGCAGGCCGTGACAGCCTCTGACTTTTGCCTTCTGCTCTGCTTGATCACGGCCGTGATGGTCATCACGGCCAGGCCGTGATGGGCTCTGTTTGGCTCATATTCTTCACTTTTCAAGCTCTATTTCATCCAAGCTCCACCATGGCTGATTTTGATCATTTTTACATTGAATTCCTGCAAAACAACACCAAGACACCGCTTCACCCGTTCCAAGGGAAAATCTAATAAAAACCAAATAAAGAATGCCTAATCTATATGCAAAATTCATGCAAAAGTATATAGAAAATATCATGTAAAATCACACTATCAGGATGTCATCGATGAACACCACAACGAACTTATCAAGAAATGAACGAAAATCCGATTCATGTAGTCCATGAAGATAGCAGGTGCATTCGTTACTCCAAAGGCATTACAAGGTACTCATAATGTCAATAACGAGTTCTGAACGCAATCTTTGGTATATTTTCAGTCTTCGCTCTAATTTGATGATAACCCGTCCTCAAGTCGATCTTCAAGACCATAGCTCTCCGCAGTTGATCCATCAAATCATCTATGCGCGGCAGAGGGTACTTATTTAACTTTTGGTTAACAAAATGACCTATTTAACTAATTATTGGAGTTTGATGATTAATTGGGAAGAATTAATAGTTGTGGGTGTCTATTTGTAAATGGACTAAAGTTTAGGGGTTGTATTTGCACTTTTTCCTAATATAAATAAAGAAAAATAAGCAGGGTAATCTTACAACTTCGCTTTTGTCCATAATTTTTAAAAGAGAATTCATCAAATGTGTTCTAAATTCTATATAATAATAATAATGGTTCCCTAAAAGTAAACAATGACATATAATGTAGATTTGTCTGTTCAATAATGTAATATATGCTTTACATATAAAGTTTAACTAGTAAACAATAACATATAAAAAATGGATTTAATTGTTATATATTGTTGAGGTAAATTTTTTTTACATTATCTGTAGATGTTGATTTTTCAAACATTCTTCTAAAACTACTCAACAAGGAGTTTTGATGATGAGCACCAAAGACACATTTCCAACTTATGAAGACTTGTAATATTTTTAGGATTTTGTTGCACGATCTAAAAATTAGATGTTTTAGTAGTTTGCTCAAGAAAAATATTTTTAAAAGGTTTTAAAACATCAAAATGACTTTAAAAAATATAGAGAATGTAACACCCTGTTTTTACTATTTTTACCGTTTTGCTGTTTTTACTGTTTTTCAATTATCGGTAGAATTTTAATTGTTCGTAATTTTTATATTAGATCTTGAAAATGATTTTTAGTAAAATAAAATCATAGTTATACTCTACCTTATGGTAGAAGCTTACAGTAAAAATTTGGGTTTAAAACTTAGACGAAACCCGGTCTACGTTTTAACTGACAGTAAGATTTTACTGATCAGAAAACCTAATTTTGACCCAAGAATGAAACAGTTTAGATTTTTATTTTATTTCCAAACATAGTGGTTATTTTGAAAATTTTCAAAATAAATAAGTTATTATACGTTATTCGGGCGAATACTCGACGATCGGGGATCGACGGAATCGAGAACGGAGGTGTAGGGACAAAACCCGATGCCGGACGGATGAGAACAATGAGTCAATTGTGATGACTCATGGGGGTGAGTCATAGGAGTTAGTCATCATGCATTTAATGCATGTAATGATGTATGAAATGTGAAAAGTCCAAAATACCCTTAATCCTTCATTTTAACTACAAGTTTGCCATGACACCAAATTACTCCTTGGAACCTTTTCTCCCTACGAAGCTCACAGCCACACCACCTTCATAAGACACACTTGGCAATTCATTTTGCTCATTTGGTTCATGTTCTTCATTTTTCTCACCAAAAACTCTTAAGTCTTACACTTGGTTTACAAAGGAAGTATAAGTTTTTGTTGGTTTTTTCAAATTAAAAAGGTAGATTCTTGTGATTCATGATCATATCTTCCTTTCCTTTCACAACTTTTCTTCATATCTCATGTTTTTACAAATTTCAAATTACCAGATCTAGAACTTCAAAAATCTCTAGAAAATCATAGAAAAATCCTTTTAATGTGATTCCAATTTCTATGATATAGTTATGATATCTACTTTCATCATCCAAGAGATTGAAAAATTTAGAGATCCCTATCCTATTTATCTTGAGTTGGCCGAACCTAGGTGCTAGTGGTTTAGGATGATTTTCTTCATTCCTTAACTTGTTTTCTTGTTGGTTGTTCATGACTAGGTTTTGTGGGTTCAAAACCTTGTGATTTAGGTGAACAAAATCCTTCTCCTACTTGAGTTTCAAGTGATCTACAAGAAGTAAAGGGGGAGATTACTACTATCCTACCTTAATGTATATATGTTGATGGTTTATTTAGTGTATATGTTTTGTAACTCATAAGTGTGTATTCTTGATTTATATGTGTGTGATCCTCTTGGAGGATTTAATTTGATGTTTGGTTGTGGTATGATATGTCATATGGCTGTTTTGGTTCCAATGACCTTAAGTTGAAACCATGATTGTTGTTTGCTTGATGTGTTAAGAAAAATGTCTAATATATTTATTTAAGACCATTCGGTCATAACTGGTTGAGGGAGTTCCATGGGGATTTAATTTGGTTTGATAATTTTTATAAGGAGTGAATGAGTATAGAAGAGTATAGAAATTGGTTTGGATGGATTTGGATATGTATGTTAAAAATTATGAATTTTTGAAGATATAGGGACCATTATGCAAATACTGAGATTTACAGGGACTGTTATGAAAACTACATTCTTATATGTTGGGATCGTAGCCCTTGGTAATATAAGATTAAAGAAATTTGTTTGGTGTTAATTGGATTAATACATAAAATGATATAAGCTTTTTAGTAAACAAGGACCTTTTTGTAATTATTGTAAAATATTTGAGGACAGAAATATAATTTCTGGAAACATTGAGGGTAACTGAAAAATATTTCTATAGAAGTTGGCTTGGTGTAATTTGAAGTTATAAATACAAAGTTATAAGGTTTTAAGTGAATAAGGACCTTTTTGTAATTAATGAAAGTTTAGGGACTAAACTGCAATTTTCAAAAATAATTATAATGGGACAGTTAAACACTGTTTTTATACCTATTAAACTGTTCTAAAATTCCAAAATGAGTTTTGGCCTATTAGAGTGTAAAATCATTGAAAAATGATTTACGCGTTTTACAAACTTAACGACGTTCGGTCAAATTTTTAGGAATTTTGTATACATGGAAAGTAAATTGTAAAATCAGTGTTTTTAACATCTTAAAATGAGTATTATAACCTATGTGAGTAATAGATTTGAGGTGAACAGCCATATTTTCAAAAGTATGACTTTTGGGCCTAAAACCAGTCAAAAGCAGCGAAACCGTCATCAAACGTTTTTAAAGATTTTTATGAAAACAATGATGTAGAGTTTGAAATCAGTATTTTAATACTTTAATATAAGTATGGAAACTTAGGAAAATAAAGGATTTGAGAAAAATAATTATATTTGTGAAAATATGGAATTTAAGTTGAAATACAGTAAAAAGAGGTAAAACAATATTTTAAGAGTTTCAACATTTTTTCAAGAAACTGTTTTGAGGAATTTAGTACTTATGTACTTTAATGGAATATAATTTCAAAATGGCTTGGTTTTAACCAAAGGTTTTGGGTTCTAAGACAAAAGAGGATTTTAGTCTTCAAAGACTAGTATTTACATTAAACAGCAAAAACCTAAGTCATCAAGGACTTAGTGAAAATATGAACTTAATGACCTATGACTTATGGTGAACAAGACCATTTGTCATAGAGTGTGGATAATTCAATATCCATACCTCCATAAGATTTAATGGACTAAGAGTTATTTGATTTCTTGAAAGCCCAGAGAAAGGCTCAATTAGAAAAGTGTAAAGAAATAAATGATTGGACTATCGATCCAATTTCATAATGTGTTAGGGTTTGTAAGCAAGTGCTTTAAAATATCTTTACACAAACATGACAAGTCTGTTTGAGAACTGTGGATTAGTGAAGAGCCGATGATTTGTACCTGAGAATATCGTCCGTCAGCGATTGACAGCAAGTGGATTCTAGTGGAATCATGAGGTTATTCGATGGATAGACCAATTGGACGTATTCCGGCAATTTTGCCCAGATACATAGTTAACACTATGTTCGGTGAGGTCGTTTTGCCCAGGGAGCCGAGTTTCGGTTGTAGAGGTTTCATAAAGAGCCTGATGTGTTACAGAGAGTTTGAGATCACATGTGATTATGATAGTACGTACATTATGATTAAAGTCTCGTGAGCGTAAAACAATAGCCACGATTAGATTGTGTGCGTAACACGATATCACCATTGCCTAAGGTGGGCAAATGTGAAACCCGTACTAACCATTCCTTTCCAAAATATCATCTTAGCTCCGATGTTAGAATCGGATATTCCTTGAGGCTGTGTAGGAATGGGACTATACGGTTTCAATCAGTTTCTCTCTATTCTTGTCCTTCGATGGACAAACCTTGTCCGGTATGCTTGATAAGCTTACTGTCGAGTTTGGTATAGTATATTCTTGGAGTTTTGAGTTGCAGAATTAAAATGGGAGATAAAATGAATATATGACTGTTGTATTATGTACCTGTGAGTCGTACCACTGCATGTCTGCATTATGTGTAAGATAAATGGAATCTCACCTCCTTATTTTATTTTGCCTATGTCGGCTGGCTATGTGCTTTCTATATTCCGTTGAGAAGATTGGGATGTCAGGATGACGCTTGACTGATTCATCATGGAGATCGAGGTTCGAGCATGCGAATGTTATGGTGGAACTTCTATTGGACGTCTTCCAGACTTCAGAGGGTTCAAGGAGATGGCATTAGGGTTTCAGTTATGCCTAACCTTTCTTTTTATGAGATAGGCATAATAGTCATTAGTTCGTAAGTTATAGTTCTCCTTAGAAAGGGAAATGGTTTAGTTTGAGAGTTACTTTTGTAGTGACTCTAGTAGAGACGTTTGTGACGACGTCGGCGATGGACTCAAATAGAGTTTTCACTAGATCTCGTCGGTTGGGTTTATCCTTCTCACAATGTGCGAGAGAGGATTGTCTTTTCCATTTTAGTTTGGCCAGCTGGGTATGTCTGGAAATTATTGTTACTGTTTATGGAGCTGCGACTCCAAGTATTCTATATTTTAGGAGCTGCGTCTCCATATCTTTATGTTGAGTCTGTATATCTTTATGGTTTCTATCTATGAGTCGGGTTGGATTTTTATAAAAGTGACTTTTGAACTAATAATCTTGTTAAAATTATGAAATATGTTATTGAACTTTTACCTTATTCCCAACTAATTATATTTATGACTTATGAAAAAGAAAATTTCCCAATTCGAATATAGCCAATTTTAATTAAACTACTTTTCGGTCTTAAAATGTCATGTACGATGTAGCGCTCGAGAAGGGTGTTACAGAGAATGTTTAAAATTAAATGGAATATGTTTTGCAAAGAGTTTTGAAGGAAAAACATGATTTTTTTAGTAAAGTAATCGATTACTTTTGGAAGTAATCGATTACCATGTGTTTTCTTTGCAATCTTGATTTTCTGTTAAAAAGTAATCGATTACTTTTAAAAGTAATCGACTACTTTTGGGTTGTTACAGAAAAGTAATTGATTACCACGTGTTTCTTTGTAGTCTTGCTTTTCTGGCAAAAAGTAATCGACTACTTTTGGGTTGTTACAGAAAAGTAATTGATTACCACGTGTTTCTTTGTAGTCTTGCTTTTCTGGCAAAGTAATCGACTACTTTGTAGTCTTGCTTTTGAAAGTAATCAACTACTTTTGGGTTGTTACAGAAAAATAATCGATTACTTTTGGTGTAACAGAAAAACAGAATTTTTCATTTCATTCTCTATATAAAGGAAATTTTCAGAAATGCTAAAAAAACGAAAAATTTTGATAATTGCTGTAAAGTCATGCTATCATTTTAATCACTTGAGCCTTCTTTTTATACTTTCTAATTTTTGATCATTAATGCTTTTTAGAAGTGATGCATCTTTAAAATGTAATAGTTTTAATATCATTCATTGATTTGTAATTGTTATTTTTAGAATTGGGTGGGGTATCCCAATTTGTATCTAAGGTGGGGTATCCTTAGGTGATTATTTTCTTGAGTGGGAAATCTCAAGTTAGGATAAAGGTGGGGAATCCTTTATGTTTGTATACTTATAAAAAATTGTGTAATTTTTTAAAGTATAGTGGTGATACTCAAGTTTCCACTTGAGGATTGGATGTAGAACACTTAGGTTGTGTTCGAACCAGTATAAATCTTTGGTGTGATTCCTCTTTCCTTTATCACTTGAATTTTTGCTAGTAACATTGAAATTGGTTATATGCTTTATAATATTGATGATATATTGCACATTGTTCGTGTTGTGTTAAATTCTTGAATCGTGGCCATATTCTTGCAAGATTCCATATTGTTCTTGTTTCTTATTATTCTCTCTTTTATTTGATCTATTTGGTGCATCATTAAAAGAGAGGCAAAATATTTTTGTAACAAATTAAGATTTTCTAAGAGTTTTGCAAAACCTCAATTCGCCCCCCTCTTGAGGTACCTTTTATTTCAACATTATCTATTAATCGTGAATTATTAGAACATTAAAAGAATTATCAGAACACTAAAAATATTTAATTTTTATAATAACTTACAAAGGATGATTTTTAACTGCAATGTAAAAATTTACACAAAAACATATCAAAATTAAACTAAAAAAAATAAGAGAAGAAACATAATCTGGTTTATTCTTTTTTTTTAAATTCTATAGATTTTTTTTTTTTTTGTGATTCTTTAGAATCATTGATTAATTAATTAACGGGATAGCATTAACCAATGATGGCCAATTACCATAATCCAAACATCCCCAGTCCCCACGTCATAGACCAAGTCATTTATCATTACCAACACGTTATTACCATTACTAACACGTCATTACTTCAACTAATATGGGTAATCATTATTGTAGAAATTCTCACAATCCTAAACTTTTTTGTTGACAATAACAAATATCAAGTTAACCACAAAAAATAAAAGTTGCAATAGGCCAAATAAAAAAAAATTAATTATTATCATTGTCATTATAAAGTTTTTTACATTGTTAATTAATAATGAAAATGATTGATTTTTATAATAATTACATTAAAAGTTTTGGGCCATGTTTGATTTGTTTTCATTTCATGTTTTCAAAATAATTATAAAATTATCACCTTGTTTCCATTCTATTTCGTGATTCTAAAGATTTGCATAGGAAATAGTGAAAACAACAAAAAGTTGTTTATAATGTTTCCTGTAAAAAAAAATTCTGAAAACATGAAACAAAATGAAATAATGTGATGTTTTTGTTGAAAACAAAAAACTAGAAACAAAGGAAACAGGCTCTTGGCTTTCCAAAAAAAAAAAAAACATAACTACATTAAAATTCATACATATATATGATTCATGATTGATTAACATTATATAAATGAGTTTAATTTCTATTCACTCACAATGAAAATGAATTTTACACCGGTGTCCAATGATATTTTGACAAACATATTTTATTGTTGTTTCTCTCTCTTGATTATTAAATTAAAAGTATAGATGTCAAAATATTAATGGATGTCAGTGTGAAACTAGTATATACTGCTTCAATCCATAAAAATTAAAAATCGTACAATTACCGTCTATTAGTGTGAAACTAGTATATACTACTTCAATCCATAAAAATTAAAAATCGTACAATTACCGTCTATTAAAATTAAACTGATATTTATCAAAAAAAAATTAAACTAATAAAAAATAGACTTTTTATAAAAATCAACTATTTTGGTTGCAAATTCATGAGTTTAATTGATATGTATTGTCAGTATAAAGATTTTTTATACTGTCAACCAATAATAAATTGCCACGTCATTCAAAATCTTTGATTCTCATCCAAATCACCTTAAAAGTCATTCATTTAATGGTTTGTGATTGGTTGACAGTATAAAATATATGATTTGTGATTGGTTGACAGTTTAAAAAATTTTACACCGAAAGTACATAACAATTAAACTCTTCATATATTATTATTAGGGGTGTTCGCGGATTGGATTGGATCGGTTTTGAGCAAAAAAGTCATCCGATCCAATGATAAAAACAACATGCGGTTTGGATTGGATCGGTTTGCTTCCTTCAAAAAACCTGATCCGATCCGATCCAATCAAATGCGGTTTGGATTGGATTTGATTGGATAATTCGGTTTTTTTCGATACATATTTACATAGTTATTTACATCAAAGAACATCCAATATTTCGGTTCGATTTGGATTTGATCGAGTATTTAAATAGTCATATGAATTTGTTACTTATTTAAAATAAAAATTAATTTTAAAATATTATATTGACATTTGATAATTTCTAATAAGTGTTTTAACGGGATATACATGAATTGATATACACTCTCATGTGTAGAGATATTTTACATTATCACCTAATTATAAATTGTTAAATCATTATAAATGTTTGATTATTATCCTAAATATATTAAAAGTCACTCATAACATGATTTATAATTGGTTAACAATGTAAAAGTTTTGACACTAACATTACATTTACATACCAATTAAACTCTCTAATATAAGGACTAGATGATAACTTATAAAAATATAAAGACTAATAATTACTTTTATAATATAAAGATCAAATTATTTTCATTGAACTAAATAATTTCGGTTCGGTTTGGATTGGATCGGTTTTACATATAGGATCCGAAATCCGATCCAATCCAATGAAAATTTTCGGTTTTTTTCGGTTTTCAGTTATTTCGGTTGTCGATTTTTCGGTTCGGTTAGTGCGGTTGGCATTGGATTGGATCGGTTGATGAACACCCCTAATTATTATAATACACCAAATGCCCCATACACATATCAAAAGATAGAATGTACATATTTAGCGTGCCGAAAATGTAAACTTCGTATTCAACCAGCAGATTGAGCTTAGCAAAAAAAAAAAAAACCAGCAGTTTGAAACTTTCAACTTCAATGTAGTTGACGACGACACAAAATAAAAGACAAAAAACTTCACCGTATTTAATTTTCTTTAAAAAAGCAAATAGTCTTATTGTTTATCCCTTATAAACCTCTATTATCCAAAAAATATAATCAACTTAGTCTTATTTTTGTCGGACTAAAAGAAATGTTACATAAAACCCTAATTTAGAAACTAATTTGGTAACATTTTACTCAACTGAAGAACCATATTGAGGACAATGTACATCATTTAGTGAGTAAATTGATATAAAAGTATCTTGGGTAACAAAGTGATGATGCTTGTATAATTGGAAGACTAAAATAGGAGTTTTCTCTTCAAAAAAAAAAATAGAAATATATAATCATTTGCAATGGTGAGGCTCAACAATATTCTTCCCAAAAGGCAGTTAATTTCACCAAATTGCAAGAAATCATCATCTATTTAAACTGTACAAATACCATCCTTGGCCAGCAAGTAATCAAATCATTGTAGTTAGAAACGAAAAGGAATGAAGAAAAACAAATCTATCAACTGTAGAAACATACATCTGATCTAATGTAGTATACAGCCAGATCTAACACTTAAATTAGATAGTTTTGAATAAAAAAATTCAAAGAATTTCAGATGAAACCACACAATAATTATTTCCCAAGAAAAGATGCTGCTTAGTAAAGCTTAATTCTGGTGTTGATGGGGCTCCTGCAGATAGGGCAGGACTGAAGATCTTGTCCACAATCACAACATGTCTGTCATGTAACATAAAACAAAGATGTCATTTGCAGTTATGCACTCTCCTAATTTGATTGTTCGGTCAAAAAGTATGGGAAGAAATTGAAAATTTTGTTTTTACCTGATGCCCACATCCGAAGGCCATGTCTTTAGGATTGCTCAGACATATGGGGCAAAGCTGCACAAGACCAATTTAATTTAATTGTACAGCACCATAATCTTGAATAATAAATTCATAACATGAACCATTTTAAATTCAGTCCCTACACCAGACATGTCAAATTCACGGTAGGCAACAAGACAGCAAAACCATGCAACAAAAAAATTAAGCAGGTGATTGATGCATTCAGTCTCTCTATTATATAGACCAAATGGATGCTGTATTACACGAGTGAGTAATCAAATTTCTTAATTGAGGCATGTGAAGATGATGCCAAATAAAAGTTACTGGAACCGGATAAGAAAAAAGAAACAATAATATATAGGAGAATGCTAACCAGTACCATAAGGACATTATTTAAAGAATCAAAAAAAGCAAGTTTGTATGGGAAGTTGCGTATTTATTGTTTTGAGAAGTGATATATTTAGTTTTCCCCATAAAACATTGCTTTTTTTGGATTCATTAACCAGTGCCCTAAGGACATTGGTTAGCAAGACCCTAATATATATTCACATAACTTCAAGAAATTCCCTACTACATTCATAGTTGCTCCCAAAAGACCATATCATGAACATGACGTACATATTTCCATTAGAAGCACTTTATAGGTTTTACCTGATTGTCAAAAGTGGAACTTGGGGCAGGAGGAGCTGTGCCAACCAGGCTACTGTCGTCAGGATAAGAAGGGACACTTGGCTCAAAACTAGCAGCACGAGAAGGTTTTGAAGTGCCGAAAGATGTTGCACCATAAGGTTTTGAAGTGCCAAAAGATGTTGTACCATAAAGTTTTGAAGTGCCCATAGATGTTGAACCACGTGTGGGTGTTGGGAGGGCAACTCTCTGAGGAGCATTGGCCTTCCGACTACTATTTAAGAGTAAAAGCATAAATGACAACAAAAATTTTATAAAAAAATGAACCAAGGAAATTGAAATAATACTAGTAATAATAATACAAATGGCGAGGAACCAAAAACCTACCCAAGTAGATTAAGCTCTATTGCTGCCTTATACTGAGAGGGAATTTCCATCAATGCTGCAAGAGCAAATGCTGCCTCTTTTCGTGAAGGAGGAATATTCTTAGACATAATTCCTGTGAAATTCACAAACTAAAGAAGCACAAGGAGAAACCCACAATAATTTAGTGGATCAGTTCCCACTAGTTGGAAAATTTTACCAAGTATTAACTAATATTCTGCATGCTCATCATCGCTTACCTGAAAATTATCGAAGGCGCGAGCTGGTATATTGTCATCAAACTCCTTCATCATGTCCCAAGGTCCATCTCCAACACCAACCACAATGATTGAGAGGGGAAAATTACTGTGACAAAGGAAGAAAATGAGACGAGATAATTGAACAAACAAAACATTATTGAGCAAGACCAACAGCATTATCACCTGGCCTTAACAATGGCATCCACAGTGTTCTGCTCCTGTGGACTCAGCCTCCCATTTTCAGTGTCAACACTTCTTGTCACCTGAAGCAAAAATCATTGCAGGTGGGTTACACTTTATAGCAATTTACTTGCTGAATTTGTGTGGTTTAGATAGGAAGGAGGAACAGACACTGTGAATGATGTTATCTTGTGTATATTGTGACATGATGATGATGTGATACAATAGGCAAACTCAACAATCCTATTTATCCTATTTATACTAATTAAATAAGGAAACAAATCAGGAAATATGATTAATAGAAGCATGAATGAAGAAGAAAAGCATGAAGCAATTCAGCCTTGCGAACCAAGTTATTTACAGAGCAAAATCCAGAAAAGTAGAAACAATAGCATCAATATTTCATGAGTGAAAGGAAAAAAAAGGAAAATCAGTCACACAGATCAGAAAATCATCCTCTGTTTGCTTATTCATTAGAAGACAACTCCATATATTCTGGATATTAGATAGAATACCTGGCCATCTGCAATTATAACCAAAACATGGTACTGGCCTCCACTCTGCTCAACAATTGTCATGGCCATTTCAATGATTGGTGCAAATGAAGTAGGACCTGACATAAAACCGTTAAGTCCAATTAGCATACTATTAAAATTAAATATCTACAGAAGGAATGAGTAGCATATCCATGAGAAGAATAGGACAAGCAATATAAGTATAACCTGCAAGTCGAATCTGAGGAACAATTTCCTTATACCGACTCAACACTTCTTCAAATCCATTGCAAAATCTTTCATCAGGATAGAAACTGAAGACATCTCGATCATGTGTTGATGCTGCAAAGATATCATAGTAATGACTATTATCATATTTAAACTTCACACAAAAATTCTGCAGCATACAAATTGTATGAACTTTGAGAGATACCATCTCCAAATCCAAAACAAGGAATCAAGTTATCCTCATCGAATGCAGCCAAGGTTTTCCCAATAATTGATATTGCTTGTTCATAGGGATTTAGACCATTCCCAATGTGATGCAAGCTTTTTCTGTTAAATGATTGTTTCCCTGAAATCAACATCAAGTTCAGCATATATTTCACTACGACACAGTGCATAATTTCCAATTTTAGCTAAAAAATATTGATATATAAATAATGCCTAACCTGTCCACTCATTGCTCTTGGTGAAATCAATACCAACAATAAGATTGGAAGACTCAAGGCCTGCACGTGCAAGAGCCTCAGTCACCTGTAATCAAATATAAGTATGGCAAATGTTAGAATGTTAAGAATTAAATATAAAGATGAACAAGAAGCACCGTGAGAAAGGAATTTGAAAATTGCAAGACAATATTAGCATCAGCTAAGTTGTGCATGATCACATGAAAATGCACTCATAAGTAGTCAAATCTATAACTCCAAATTCATCAGTGAATTCAATTTAACATAGTTCAATGCCCACAAGTGGAAGCAAGATGAAGACGCAGCTATTCACAAGTAATATTATGGGTCAGCACCAGTCCGGGTACATTAAAATCAGCCAAGATTCTTGGGTTCATAATGAGTTTATATCTGAGAATGAACAACCTCCCCCAAATTCAATATAGCAATCAACTGCACTTGCACAGTTCTCATGATGTTTGTTTTTATTTTATAGACCTAAATGCACAAATAATTTAAAAAAAAAATAAACATTCTTCGATTCTTAATGTTTTAACATAAAAAAACATAAATACATCCAGATTCACCCCTGCAAAGAGACGTGCCCTCAAATTTAGTTTCTAAAAAATGAAAATTCTCAATGTACTCCCTAAAAACATCAAATATGATCAAAATAATTCTTAATAGGGACTGATGTGTCCCTAAAATTGGTCTTGACAAGGACTAATCTGAGACGTTTGAGATTCTTAGGAATCAACTTAGAATTGTTTTACTTCACAGTGAGTAAATTGGGGGTCACATTTTTTCTCATGGATGAACTTCAATATTTGCTCTAAATAAAAACTCGAAGAAGAAAATAATTTCAAAATGGGGTAATCTCATGATTAGTTAAAGACATAAACAACATTAAAATTAGTAAAGCTTCTCTTACCTCATCTATGGAATTGTAATTATCAGCGATTCTCGAGTACTTCCTCTCTAACTTTTTCCTGTCGTCGTGGCGTGCCACTCTACCACTAGCATAAGGTCCATCATTATGGTTTGGTGGAGGAGGAGGAGGGGCATCATAATACTGCTGCTGTGTAGGATAAGAAGGTTGTTGTGGCTCATAGGGATAACCTCCCTGACCATAAGCCGGTTCAGGATATTGACTCCAAGAAGAAGCAGAGGAACTTGAACGTTGTACAGATGAATTCTGCCTCCAACTATTGTCCTTAGAACTATTGCCCCCCATCAATCAACTCAATTCTCTGAAAACCAATAACAGAATTTCCTAACCCCACTTGTCTCCTTTAATAAACAAGGCACAAAATACACAAAAAACCAATCCAAATCAAAGATCTCAATTCTCTGAAAAACCAAAACAATTCCCTAACCCCAATTGTCTCCTTTAATAAACAAGGCACAAATCCAGCAAAAACCAATCTGAATCAAAGACCCAACAAGCAAAATAAACTCAGAACACCAATCCCAAAGGCTATAAAAGGAGATAAAGGTATCTTCTTTAAGGTTGAAATTTCCAATTTCCAAGCAAATTCTCAATTTATGCAAAAAAAGACCAATTCATACAAACTCCACCGACCTAAATGAAACACAGCCTCTTTTAAGTAACCTCAATACAAAAACCCTATAGCCGCCACATGTCTTCAAATAGACAAATACAATCAACACACGGCAACTTAGTTTGTTGTCCAAAAACCAAAAATGGACAAAGTTTAGTTCAATGAGAAAAGTTTCAAAAAACAAATTTTTTATACCTAGAATACTAATTCAATTTGCATACTTTCAATTATGGCTATTAATTAAATCTTACCCTAATTTATGACCATATAAGAAATTTAGCTCCAGTTCGTGGAAATTCATAAATGTAACCAACCGAAAACAAAGAGAATGAAACAGCATTGTGTTGTACGAGATCAGAACGGTGTTATCTGTTTCATACACTGAAAATTGAAAAACCCTACTCTGTGAAACAATTTAAAAGAAGAAAAAAAAAAGTGTTATTTTTTGTGAAGAAGAAGCGAAAAGTGAAATTTTGAAATGGGAATTGGAGAATGTTGAAGGTACCTGGATCTGAATATTGGTGATGATGAAACATAGTATTTGAATATTCTGGAATATGGTTAGAGTTGAAAGTGCGTTGCAGATGGCAGAAAGAGGATCCAAAATTCGAATGAATAATTGATTCTTGGAAACGGGGAAAGGAACCGAGAAAGCAGAAACACTTTTTTACTTTTTGGAATTGTTTAGAGTTCCTGTTTTAAGATCAACAAGGTGGAAGCACATGGAGATGGAGTATGGAGTTTGTGTTTATATTATTTACTCATTAATTATTAATAATTAATGATTAGCAAATATTTTTACACCAAAAATTATGGATAACTTTTAGGATATTAGGATACAAATTGATCAAGAAAGATATTAGGATAAAAGTCAGTTATTTTTAATCATGTGACAGTGCAAAAAAAAAATATATCAATACATATCAATTAAATTAATAATTTAATATCTATAATTATTTTTATTTTAAAGAAATATCTATAATTAATTTTTTTATCAAATATCTATAATTATTTATCATGGCAGTAACAAGTTTTGGTATATAATTTTTTTTTCATGACTTCCTTCCGATCACAATAAATAATGAGTTAAATTTTTATGCACCTATAAAGGATTTTTACACTGATTTTTAATAATATCTTATTATATCAATATTATTATTATTTTGCTCTCTTAATTATTAATAACAATATCAACATGTGGTTGCTTCAAGTGGTAATGGATTTGGATATCTTAAGTAAGTAGTCAAGGTCGAATCCTGACTCTTGTATATGAAGAAAATCTGGTTAGGAGAGGAGGTCACCCATCCTAATACTTTGACTCTTATTCTAATTACCTTAAAAGTCATTTATATCATGATTAATGATTGATTCTGGACGTAAAAATTTCTATACTCATTGTATAGTAATTGAACTCGTACTTTAATCCATAAATAATACTTATATAAAAATACATGACCGCATAAAGCAGACCTTAATTATATTAATAATAATAACTACATCATTTGATTTAACTGGCATCAAAACAATAAAAAAAATGTCGTCGTGTCTTTCTGCTTGTTAAAATTGTTTTTGGGAAAACTATAAAAAATAAGTTATACATATAATTGATTATATCTATAATCGATAATCAAAATTTATTTTGTTTGGGTATGTTTACTAAAATGGTTTCGTGTCTTTCTGCTTGTTAAAATTGTGTTTGGGAAAGCTATAAAAAGTAGGTTATACTTATAATTGATTATATCTATAATCGATAATCAAAATTTGTTTTGTTCGGATATGTTTACTAAAAAGTGACTTTAAGATAATTTATTTTGTTTAGATGATATAAAAAAAATCATTTTTATATAATAAATTATGAAAAAATATATGAGATTATTTGTATAATTTAATAATATTTGTTTTTAATTTAGTCTTGTTAGAGATAAACAGGAACGAGAGTTTTGAAAATGATAAAAAATGACAAATAATCAAATCACAAAATCTTAAACTAAAATCTTTAGGACGTCTTTAAAAAGTTTTTAAAAAAAATTAAGGTAAAGACCCAAATATAATAGATTATCTATGAAATAATTTTTTTAATTAAAAACAGCTGAAATAGAAAAAATTAATCTTTTCCAAACATATTTTTATAATAATCGAACTAGCTTTAAAAATCAATTCAAAATTGAAATTTTCAAATGGCTAAGTGCCTGTTTGGGTAGGTTACGAAAGAGAGCTTCGGCCTCCCAAACTCAGTTTTGTGAAATTTATTTACTATTCATGTGTTTGTTTACGAAACTCCGTTGAAAATAATTGATTCCTGGTAGGTCAAAACGGAGTTTTGTAAAAGCAAAAATTTCTAGCTTTTCCATTGAAATTAATTGATTCTAGATGTAGGATCCACAAAATTCTATATATTTACACCTCAAAAGTGATTTTACTTTATCATCCAAATAAAAACAATTCTTCTAAACCCACTTTTAAAATATCATTCCCAAATACAAATCAATTTTTTCAAACTCCATTTTTCAAAATCAATACTTCTAAAATCAATTCTCTCAACATCAATTCTATCAAAATTTAAATCAAACCAAAATTTAAATCAAACGAACCGTAAGGATTTGGTTTGGAGAGTCGGGGATAATGGCATAATAATGCTCATTTGCATTCTTTTATCAAAAAAAAAAAAAACTCATTTGCATTCTAGAGTGGAGAACAAAATGATTGCGTTGGCCACGAGGTCTAGTCAGAAATTTTCTTTTTCCGTTTTTTTGACGGTTATGATTTCTTTCCTTGAGGATATTTTAAACGAGACGTTTTTCAATTTAATATTGAATTAAACTTCTCTAAAATGAATAAAGTTAAAATAAAAAATAAAGATAATTATGTATGACTTTATTTAGATTGTTTTTTGTTTTTCAGGATATTCTCCACACGCAACAGTAGAGACTAATCCCTCAAGTCGGTAGGATCATAAGGGTGGCAAAGTTCTCCATCGAGAATTTAATGCCGCTGCATCTCAGGGTCAAAATTCGAACTCGAGACCTCTAGTTAAGCTGGAAGAGACTCATGTCATCTCATCCCAGTGCTCTTGGGTACTTTATTTAGATTTATGATTATGATATATGGATTAAAGTAGTATATATTATCAATATAAAAAATTTTATACTGACAATCACTAACATTTTGATATATGTAGCTTTATTCTAATAACTAAAAGAGAAATATAACAATAGTACTAATTTATCAAGATATTATTCAACATCTATATAAAAAAATTTTACACCAATAATACATATAAATTAAACACATGATATATATAGAAAAAGATCTTATTAATTAGTGTAAGAATACTAATCAAAAAATGAGGTGTAGTGACATCACAAAAAAAAAAAATTGAGGTGTCGCGGTTGCTTCAACCGCAAGGATGGTTTGATAAATATTCAAAAATGCGACCATGACATAATTAATTTTTAATAAATAAATCTCTGTTAATTTAAATTTCGAAGTTAAATTTTAATTTAGTTTTTAAATTTTTAAATGTTAATTTAAATATTTATTAATTGAAATTAATGTTCTAAAAAATTTGTCTGAAAAATAACTATTTTGATTATTATTTAAATTCTTAAGATCAAAATTAATAATTTTAAATTTTTAGAAATTAAATTAATTAAGGATATTTTTTCCAAAAATTAAGTTGTTTATTCTGTTTTTTTTTAAGCGTATTCTGATTTTTATTTTCTGTTTTAAATTTTTAATAATTTATTCGTTTTCATGTTTTAGAAAAAATGAGAAAAAAGTCTTATTTATCTTTTTTTTTTGTTGAATGAAAATTTAGGTGAGTTGGGTTCCGGGTGCTCACCAGGGTTTGGACAGGTCTCACGACTCAAAAAACGTTTATATCCACCAACGAGATTCTCTCATATCAGTAGTGAGATTTGAACTCAGAACCTTTTAGATTATGAACCAAATCCTTATCAATTGTAGAATCCTTCATTGACAAGTCTTATTTATCTTTAGAAGCATTGAAGAGTTATTTATTATTTATTAAGTTACTAAAAGTGAAAGGTACTTCCACAATAGACTAGTAAAATTTTAACATAAAAAATGACCTCTTTACAAGTTGACCTTTGCCTATGTTGAATAACACAAAACTACATATATAATATATTATGTTTTGTTGATAATTAGTATCACAAACACTTAAAAAAATCCTTATGATTACATCTTTATAAACTCGTTTTTTCTTTTCTTTTTCTTTCGTCCATCTTTAAATGGTTAGTTGAGTATTAGCTACCTACCAAAATTACTTTATTTAAAATAAGTACCTATGTCACTTTTTTATAATGAAATGGAGACATCTGTTACAACGGTTATATATGTAATATTTTTATTGATAAATTATTATAGGTATAGTCTTCTTATTGAAAAACAATAGAACATGTTCTATGATATGTATAAATTTTTCTAGCAGAGATATACCATTTTCGGTGAAGAAGGCATCACCACCCTTACTCCTCTGTCTTTCTCTTACTTTAACTTCTTTTTTCTCTTTGTTCTCTCTTTTCTCCTCTCTCTTTTTAGGCTGTGGATTCCATGTTGAGCAATATGTTGGATAAATAATTTTAAAAATAATTCGTTTTAATATTTGAATTTAAAAGATTTTAAATTTAGTATTCATTATCATTAATGTTCTCTAATATTTCTATTAATATTTTGTTTTTTTTATTACCATTTAATTTAATGCTCACTACAACATTATTGGAATTTAGCAACATTTGAAAAATGTTACTATTTACATTAGTAACATTTTTACAAGTGATATGTATTGCCCACGTTACTAAAAGGTTTTAATAACACCTTAACATATTATTAGCAACATTTAAAAAATGTTACTAATTAACCCTTCTTATTACATTTCACAAATGTTACTAATTTATCTTTTTTTAACATTTAACAAATGTTACTAATTACTTTCTTACAACATTTAAAAAATGTTACAAATTAATTTTTTTTTGTAACATTAACAAATGTTTCTAATTACTTGTTTGCAACATTTTAAAAAATGTTGCCATATGGTTATCAAAAAGCCAAGGACCTCTGTAAGCACCCTCTCCATATCAAGTTTGTTAAAAAATTGAAACAAGAACCTCCCACTCTCCAACGCCTTGATTGTGACTCCCTTCCCAAAGGTGTCCAGATAGATGACATCCTGTTCTTCATACTATGTTGATGAATAGGTTTGTTAGTGAGGAATCTCTCTACCAAGCACCACTGCGTCTCCACATTCCTTGGACGCTCTCCCTCCATATTGAGAGTGAGATAATCTCCTTCGTCCAACAAATACAGCCCCTCCATGCCTCTCTCCATCAGTCAAAGGGAAGAGACAACACTCAGAAAAACAAAGAAAATTGATAAAGGACATACCAAGCAATCACGCACACCACCCTCAACCTGGCCGTGAGGAAAACCTAAACTCTCAGAGAAAATGCCCGAGATGAAACCTTGGAAATCTACCCTTAAATTTCAATTATTAGTAATCGACGTCATTGATGAGTTGTTGGTAACTCGTTTGCATAGGTAATCTTTTTATGAGTCACGAAACGTTTTACTTGTTTTCACTTATATGGTCTTGATAGCTAATTAATAAGTGAAAACAAGCTATTAATAAGGCATATTTGATACATTTGAAGCTCAATATCCATTAAACAACTATATTGACTATTCGTTATCTCAACTAACTTAATCAGTTAGCCCTTTCTCAACTAAGTTCTTGTCAACTACAGCCATCAACAATTTTTTTATGATAACAAATCTCTTTTGAAAATTATATTCCTTAAATTTTGTAACAAATTCCTTTTGGTGATAAAATAATTTCTTATTTTCATAAAAAATCCTAAAAAAATTTCTTTTTTTAATCCTAAAATCACATTTATTCAAAACGAGCCCTTATGTGTTTTTTTTTCAAAATATTTAATTAATATCTAAATTTATTGATCCAGGTATACAATTGTCCGTGATATGACTGCAGCAAGTCTGGGATTAAACAAGTTCTGTTATGTTGATCTTATAGTTGCACTCAAGAACAAAACACCCATTCCTGGCGATTTTACCGCAAAAGTAGTTATTATCATAACATGCATTTATGCCGTATAGTTTTCCAGTGATTTTTAAACTTTTTATTCCTTGTTAAAAGGTTATTGAGTTTGATTGTAGAGAGGTCAATCAAAGATGTGGTCATCAGTTGAAACCAACAATGCCAATGTTGTGAATGAGATGATGGGTGTTTCAGATGAAGAGTTATACAAGTTACTAACTGTCGAATATGTTCATAGGCACGGAGCATTTTTGGTTAGGACATTTGCAGCATATCACACTGCATTTTGTGTTGCTGCAGACGAAACTCCTTAAAACCTCCCTAGTGAAAAATTCTTTTTTTATTCTTTTAGGATAAAAAACACTAGGGTAGGGTAAAGAGTACTCATCTGATACAAGGTTATTTAACTAAAGTAAAATTTCAAATGGGAGGCATTCCAAGTGTGCGGGATTGCCTCTCCAGAAAGTTCTTCATGCCAGTACGCTCCATTGACGATATTCTCGATGCCTCTTGGTCGCTCTGTCGCGCACGCGCCAAAAAGGACGAGCGGGTTTTGAAAATGTAGTTTAGGGCGACAACTCGGATGTCGTCTCTCAAGGACTCTTAAAATGTTATTTTCCACAAAAACAAGTTTTTTGGTTGGTGGGGTTTGGATTGAGATGCAATCAAAGAAAACAAAATAATGAAAACAGAGCAATTAAAAAAAACAGGCAGTTCAAAGAGGTTATCAAATGGCCAAAAACAGATTGATCTATTGTTCTCAATTTCCTAACTATCATAGGTTCATGCAATTTCCAAGCCCTAAGCAGATTCTAATCCCCTCCCGGTTGTAGCAACAATTTACAAGCGAAACCACTACTACAGATACATGTCCCTATTCCCGAATTAAGCAAACGGGGTTAAGCCCTTCGTGAACTAAGCGAACACGAAATGTACACACGCAAATTAAGCAGATGCGATTAATTATAGGAACATGATATCACCGGAAATAAATCAACACAATACAATATACTCCTGAATTAAGCATACAGAAATATAAAGCATGGCATTGAAGAGGGAAGAACATACAAAACAGGAAATACAAGAACCTCAAGTGTATGGAAATCAATTACAATAGATTAATCCTAGAAACTTAGTTCTCCATAACACAAACGAAATCACACAGAGAAAAATGTAAAACAGAACAATGGAGAAGCAAAAGTCTTTACAAACTGTTCAGAACATCAATTTATACTAGTCAGAAATTAAGCCTATTCGCGAGGCGAAGCCTCTCTCGCCACGCGATTCTTGTGAACAGTCTGCACCCTTTGGTATTCTCGCGAGGCGAACAATCCTTCGCGAGGCGAGGAACTGAAGAGTCTTCTTGTCACCCCCGTTATGAACATCAGGGGCCAACCGTGATGCTTTCTGACTTCCAGTCTCGCGAGGCGAATGGATGCTCGCGAGGCGAGACTCTTCAACTTCAAAACTGCCACGACCGTGACCTTCAACACGGGCAAGCCGTGATCGTCTCTGACTTTTCAGGGTTGCAAGACTCGCGAGGCGAGACCTACTTCAGGGGCGAACCGGAGACCTTGCATTTTCTTGGAACAACAAGCCGGGGTCGCGAGGCGAGAAGGGTAGTCATGGGCGAATCCCCTGTTCTTTATTCTCTCAACTTCTACTTAACCTGAAAACAAGGAAATAACATAAGTGTATTATTTTGACTCAAAACTAGCTAAATTAACCTAAAACTACTTTAGAGACTCAAAACCTTGCTTGAGGACAATCTAATCTAATTTGGGTGAAAATAGGATATAATTTGCACAAATCCCTGGTCATGCTAGCCATAAAAGTAGATGAGCCAGAGGCTTATCACCTCTGAATGGACCTCCCCAATTAACTGCAAATTTCCCTTCTGTCTTATCCTTCTGAGCTTCTGCTTGCATCCTCAAAACTAGGTCTCCTACCTGAAAACTTATCGGCCTTAACTTTGAGTTGTACTTCGTTGCGACTTTCTGCTTGCAGGCTTCCTCCCTCATCCCTTCTATCAAGTCCAACTCAATCTTCATGCTTTCCTCGTCCAGTGCTTGATCGAAGGTAACTCTCCTGAAGAACGGCTCACCAAGCTCCACCAGAATCATTGCATAAGTTCTGTAGGTAAACCTAAATAGTGTTTCTTTGGTAGTTGATTTGGGGGGGGGTACAATGATAAGCCCACGAGATACTCGGTGAATTGGTACAAAACAACACTAGAAGGGGGTTGAATAATGTTTTCTTAAATCAGAGTTTTCTTAGCACAAAACAAAATTCAGCGCAGATCAGATGCTTTTTCATATATGCCTGTTTCAGCAAGCTGAATTAATTAAAGCAACTACTAACAATCCCCAAAATATTAGTAATAGTAAATAAAAAACTGTAATTAAAAATCAAGATAAGGAAGAGAGTACTTAGAGATTTATCATAGTTCACCCACAAACTTTGGGCTACATCCAGTCATTGTTTCACCAAGTTTTATCACTATAACTTTTCAAGGTTACAAACGAGTATTATTTGCACACCTAGCCTCTCCAGGCTTAACCACAAGTATTGTTTGCACACCTAGCCTCTTCAGACTCAACAACAAGTATTCCTTCAACAAGCCTCTTCAGGCTTACAGAGATGAGAGTTGTTTTGAAGCACAAGTTCAATATTACAATAATGCAAATCAACCAGATTGAGACTACAAAGAGTGAATAAGATCTTAGGATCAGGTAGATTGTAGAGAGTGATCTTCTCTAAAAGATTTGTAATTTGAGAGAAGGAGATCAGAGTATGATAGCTTTCAGCACGAGTATTCTCAGTCAATGGTTCACTTTTAATTGTGTGTATCTCTCATGTTCTTCAATCCTCAAGTTATTCATTTTATAATTGACCATAAAAGATCCGTCGAGACACAGTCTTCACTTTGCATAGATCATCTTTTTATCTTTTGGACAAAAAATGGTCGTTCTGACTTTGCATTAAAGGTTTATGAACGTTGAGGTCCTTTGTTGAACACAAAGCAGAGCAGAGATGCCTTTCTGACTTGGGCAGTGTAGCTTTCCTTATTTATCCATCATTGAGAAAAGCTTAGAGAAAGGTGCTTTCCGTTTATTGCAGGAAGGAGGATTGTAGAAGTATCTTCATGTTTTTTGCTTTTTGTACTCTTTCAAAGACAAGAGAATTCATATTATATTCCTTTGAATATTTGATTCCTTTCTTCGATGGTTCTCTTTCCTTCAGATTCCCAAGTGAGCCTTCAAGAAATGTTTTTCTTTAAACATTACTTAGTGACAAGGGAATATGCCCTTTGCTCAAATGCTTCTTATAACATATCTTCCAACACATGACTTAGTTCGTTAGACGCCTTATTGGTTCTGACATATCTTCAGACGCTTCTTTAGATCTTCAGACGCATTCTTCTATGATTTTGCTTGAGGTATTCTTTTGAGATAATCTGAAGACTTTATCGAATATGTCTGTAACTTGATCTTTCTTGAATTGGTCTTCAATTTTTCTTCAGAGGATTGCATAATTAGCTTTTTGCAATCTTGCTTAGACGAATGTTGAGATCAGTGTTGATGTAGCTTCTAGAGATTCTTTGATTCTTGCAACTGAGATAGTGAGTCAAGATATTTGTTGTTCTTTATCAGGAATCTTGAGAGACTTAATTCTTCATTCTTCAACATAATCTTCAATGTGAGTGATTAGATAAGCAGTCCATAAGTTCAACTTTGGCTTTAGGTTTATCCTTCGAATACTTTTATCTTTCAAGTGTTTGAATATGATCATAAATTTGTTTCTTGGTCTTAGAGCTAGGTTGTCTTTCTTCGTCTTCAAAGAGTCTAATATTGAGAGCCGAATCAAAAACCGAGCTTCAGCTTATATGAGTCTTATCAGACACATTGCCTTAGCTTATTCATTAAGTTCAAGACAGACGCATGGAATGTGCTTTGATTCTTTCATTCTTAGATTGACCTGTTCAAATATTGTCTTTCCTGCACATCTCAAGTAGATGACTAACAACATTCAAACAGTTCAATTAAAATCATTTGCTCAATGTTTGGATTCATCAAAACACACGGGTCAACAAGAAAGAAAGTCAGGCACATGACAGAGTCAGACGCTTTGTGACTTAACACTTGGTAGTTCTTCTGCCCAAGCGCCTTTGGCTCAGCCAATCTTTTCTGCATCTCACCCATAATGACCTTGTTTGCGGCCTCGACTTGTGCATCAGTCTGCGGGTGCTCCACTAAGGTGACATGGTGCTTTATGCCGAGGTTTATGTAGAATTCTTTCAATCCTTTATTAACAAATTGTATCCCATTGTCTGTTACAACTTCATATAGAAGAGCATGTCAGCAAATTGCCAGAGGCTCGGCCTCGATCCACTTAGTGAAGTAATCAATACCCACCAACAGAAAATTGACTTATCCATCTGCCATTGGAAACTTGCCCAAAATATTCATTCCCCAGATGGTAAATGACCACAGGGAGAGCTGATAAGCCTCTGGCTTATCTAGTTTTATAACTAGATAGACTGTGGTTTTTGTGCAAATTATTCGAGTTCAATCTCGTTTTCGCCCAAATTTGGCTTTGTTTTGTTCCTAAGTAGACTTTGACTCGTTCTAGGCATTTTTAGTAGTTTTTAGTCTATTTTGAAAAGAATTACGCCTTTTGTTTCTTTTTTATTGTTTCAGGTTAGAAGTGAAGCTCCGAGAGTCAAGAAAGTCAATGAACAGTGGAAATTGTCATTCTGGAGATACTCGCCCCGCGAGCCTGAAGATCAGCAAAGCAACAACAGTCATCAATTCTGTCTCGCCTCGCGAGCCACATGCTCGCCTCGTGAACCTGAAGGCCTGACTGTGCCAGAGAAGTCATCCTTTCGGGATCGCCTCGCTAATCACAGTTCGCCTCGCGAGCATTCAAACTCAGGATGGAGCCAAAACTGAAATTCGCCCCGCGAACATACTCTCGCCTCGCGAAAGTCCAAATTGAAAGCGCGCCATTTTTAATATTCGCCTCGCGAAAGCATGCTCGCCTCACGAGTGCGCGCAGAATCAGAACTCTATATATTGCTGTTTCAGAATCAGAAAAAGGAGCTTTTTGATCAGATCTGAATCCTAGTTTTTTCCACTTGTATAGAGTAGCGTTTAGGCTAGTTTCTTGTCTCTTTGGAGCTGCGTCTCCTCTTTTCTTTTTCTTATTTCACAATGGTGGTTATGTCCGATTGTTTGTCTATGAGCATGAGGAACTAATCCCCTCGTCTGAGGGAACAATGAAGCCACCCATGGCGGTGTAGATTCGATGTGATGTATGTCTTTCTCCCTTTTTCTCAATTAATGTTTTCCAATTATGATTTGATTGTGTTGATCATATGCATGCGTGATTGACTTGTTAACGTGATGAGGCTTAGTCAGTAATTCGCGTTTAGAACTTGAATTGGGATCATCGATCGAATATTGCACGAGAGTGAGTAGGAGATCGGTGCAACCTTATAGGGAACAAGAATTAACAGAGTTTGATGATTAGGGTTATGACACCTAGTAAGTAATCAACTCAATCATTGAATACGTCCTAATGAGCACGACAGTGGATTTAGGAGAATTTGGGGGTCCTGGTTGACATTGTAATTGAACTTAGGGAGGAATTCATCATCACTTGGGTATGCATGATTGGGTAGGTGGATTTGTGACCTTGGACATTTTAATTTCAGATTTTAATAGCTGAGTTTTATTAGATTTGTTAATTGAATTTCGATCCTATTTTCTATCCAATCTCAACCACTTCGCATTACTTGACCAACGTATCTAATTTCCATGAATTGGTAGAATTGGTAGCCCAATCCTTGTGTTTGACCTCGGTAAATTCTTACCGTGTTATTTTATTACTTGCGACGACCCGGTACACTTGCCGGTGACTCATCAAGTTTTTGGCGCCGTTGTCGGGGATTGGCACAACCAATTTTCCTAATTTTTAGGGAATTTGATTAGTTGGTTATGTGATTTTTATTTTTATTTTTATTTCTATTTTTTTTACTATTATCTCTCTCTACTTCTTTGATTCCACTTGGTCTTGCCTTGTTTTGTATGCGAGGTACACGAGGGCATGCTTCCGGGTTATGAATATTGTAATGGAGACCATGACACTTGGAGCTGTCCGTTCTACTTCTCTCAAGAATATGTGGACTCATGCCATAATTTCTATGACAGCGTGCCCCAGGACAACTATCAGAGTCAGAATCAGTATTGAGGTAATATGAGGGGAGACCATCCGGGTTTCGCTTGGAGTAATGCTGGCGATGGTCTAGCTTGGCAACCACAACCTCAACAGGATATTGGAAGACAACCTTGGGAGTTGGCTCTTGAGAGGACAAATGCGGCAATTGATAAGTTGGCAATCTATACAGAGAAGGTGAATGCGACAGTTGACAAGTTGGCAACGCATACAGGGGCGGCAATTCACAATCTAGAGACGCAGGTTGCTCAGCTCGTAAGGCAACTAAATGAGCGTCTCCCAGGAACCTTCCCAGGTGATACCGAGAACCACCCTAAGAACCAATGCGATGCCATAACAACTAGAAGCAGTGGGGTGTTGGGATCTAACTGGGATGCAACTAGTTCTCAGGGAGTTGAGGAAGACAAGGCCCCGGAACAACCACATGTTGAGGAAGAGCAACCTGAGAAAGAGGAATTGACAAGTGACAAGGCTCCAGAACAACCACATGATGAGGAAGAGCAACCTAAGGAAGAGGAGTTGGCAAGGGACAAGGCACCGGAGAAAGAGGGGAGAGTTCAAAATGCAGATAAAGTGGTAGTGGATTTCACCATGCTTGCCAAGCAACCTGAAATTACTGCATTGGATAACTATGTTGGCTTACATGCATGTGTGGACATTGGTAAGTTAGACCCTCCCACTTGTTTGGCACACTTCCTCGAGAAAACACCATTTGACCCGAGAGGAAGTGAGTTCATAATTGCAGAGGTCAAAGAAGTTTTCACACTCAGGCTAGGTGGAATTATGGATAGAGTCGTATTGCTTCTGCAAGGGCCACTTCACAAACCATGGGATCCGGGTGGAGGATCTCACATGATGAGCGTCTCTTGGCCCTTGTGCCACAGGCTATGGGATCCAGGTGGATGCTTCTTAATAAGTCAAGCTAGTGACGTTAAAGAAGCGCTTATTGGGAGGCAACCCAAGCTAGGTATCCTTTAATTTTAGTTTCTGTCATTTTCATATATATATTTAAAAAAATAATAATAAAAAAAGAGGCATGATTCGCCACGCAAATCCACAATGGCCCCGCGAGACAGAAGCCCTGAATCTCAGAGGATTGCTCATGCTTCTGTATCGCGTCGTGAGGGATGCTTTCGCTTCGCGATTATGGGCAGCATCATCTGTTGGAATTCCAGATTCGCTTCGCGAGATACTACTCGCCTCGCTATTCTGGAAAGTGTGAAAACAATTTTTCCAGATTCGCCTCGCGAGAAGATCTCTCGCCTCGCGAATCTGTAATTAAGGTTTTAATTTGCAGGAGTTCTTCCAGGATGCTATGCAACAGAAGGGAGCCCGTGAGACCAATTGGATGAGGAGGCAACCATGGAAACTTGATCAGGGAGCACCCTCTCCTCTCCTCACTTTTGTTTTGTTTTTGTTTTTGTTTTTGTTTTTGTTTTTGTTTTGTTTGTCACTCTTGAATAATTTGAGAAGATCAAGAGTTTTTGTATGAATGTTGTGTCGGCAAGCTTGTTGGATTTTAATTAAATTTAGCATAGATTGATTGGATGAATTATTTTGACCATTGATGATTTCTCCCTAGGTTCTGAAAATAGAAAAGTTGATCCCCATGTGAAAAATTGAAAATTGAACTTTGAGAATTTTATTGTGATTACTTGATTTATGATAAGTTTGGGGTGAGGGGGATGCACACACTAGGAATTGTATCTCGGTCAAACAAATTGCAAAAATGTCCAGGTGAGGATTTGAGCCTCCAACTTTGTTTTTGAATGTGTGAATCACGTTTAAGTTGCACTTTCCCGAATTTGATTGAATCTCTTCATGGTTTGTATGTTTATGTGTTGCATCAAATGATTTAGGCAATTTTCTTTGAAATAGCTACTTGGCCTAAAAAGAACCATCCCTAATGCATGTTCCCTAGTTAGCCACATTGAGCCTAATTAGCCTATTGTTTCTTGATGACCCTATATTACAAGTCAATAATCTAAAAAACCATGTTAACCTAATCTTAGGATTAGGAGAGCATGGAAGCTTAGCAAGAGAAGGGTTGTAAGAAACTAAGTTTGGGGTGGCTACAAGGTGATGTGTCATATTGGGGTGAGAAAAAGAAAAATAAAGGTTGTAACCCAAGGCAAAAAAAAAAAATTCCAAAAGAAAAGGGGCAAAACAAAAAGAATAGCAAGGAAAAGGCTGTAGTCACCCGAGGCAAAAAGAAAAATGGAAAAAGGAATTTTAGTGGAATATGTGTCAAATGCTCATGCTCTCTTAGTTCCTAGGGACTTAAGCCTAGTATCCTTGAATATTCTACCCTTAGCCAGGCCCCATTTCAACCTTTAAAAGACCTTCTGATGTTGCATGCATGTTTTCGTGGGAACTATTTTTGAGATGAAAATCAAATTCATGGGAAGTGCTCTTGAAATGTGAATTTGAGTGAAAAGTTGATAGCCTAGATACAATTGAGCGAATGAGTGAAATTTTACATACCCTTGTAAGGAAGGCAATTGTTTGAAATTGGTGATCTTCCTTTTGTGTGTGACTCTGATCCTCAACTTAGATTAATGATTGCATGAATGATGAAGTTCTCAATTGTTTAAAGTAAATGAATTTGGGGATTACATTGATGCAAGGGGGGAAATCATTGGAGAAAAACTGTTTTGTTAAGATTGCATGAAATTTGTGCGAAATCGATTGAATCCCTTAAGCTTGCCAAGTCTTGAGTCCTCTTTGAGTTTTAGCTTGCTTGTGGACAAGCAAGGATTAAGTTTGGGGTGTTTTGATAAGCCTCTGGATTATCTAGTTTTATAACTAGATAGACTGTGGTTTTTGTGCAAATTATTCGAGTTCAATCTCGTTTTCGCCCAAATTTGGCTTTGTTTTGTTCCTAAGTAGACTTTGACTTGTTCTAGGCATTTTTAGTAGTTTTTAGTCTATTTTGAATAGAATTACGCCTTTTGTTTCTTTTTTATTGTTTCAGGTTAGAAGTGAAGCTCCGAGAGACAAGAAAGTCAATGAACAGTGGAAATTGTCATTCTGAGATACTCGCCCCGCGAGTGGATGCTCGCCCCGCGAGCCTGAAGATCAGCAAAGCAGCAACAGTCATCAATTCTGTCTCGCCTCGATAGCCTCATGCTCGCCTCGCGAACCTGAAGGCCTGACTGTGCCAGAGAAGTCATCCTTTCGGGATCGCCTCGCTAATCACAGTTCGCCTCGCGAGCATTCAAACTCAGGATGGAGCCAAAACTGAAATTCGCCCCGCGAACATACTCTCGCCTCGCGAAAGTCCAAATTGAAAGCGCGCCATTTTTAATATTCGCCTCGCGAAAGCATGCTCGTCTCGCGAGTGCGCGCAGAATCAGAACTCTATATATTGCTGTTTCAGAATCAGAAAAATGAGCTTTTTGATCAGATCCGAATCCTAGTTTTTCCACTTGTATAGAGTAGCGTTTAGGCTAGTTTCTTGTCTCTTTGGATATGCGTCTCCTCTTTTCTTTTTCTTATTTCACAATGGTGGTTATGTCCGATTGTTTGTCTATGAGCATGAGGAACTAATCCCCTCGTCTGAGGGAACAATGAAGCCACCCATGGCGGTGTAGATTCGATGTGATGTATGTCTTTCTCCCTTTTTCTCAATTAATGTTTTCCAATTCTGATTTGATTGTGTTGATCATATGCATGCGTGATTGACTTGTTAACGTGATGAGGCTTAGTCAGCAATTCGCGTTTAGAACTTGAATTGGGATCATCGATCGAATATTGCACGAGAGTGAGTAGGAGATCAGTGCAACCTTATAGGGAACAAGAATTAACAGAGTTTGATGATTAGGGTTATGAGACCTAGTAAGTAATCAACTCAATCATTGAATACGTCCTAATGAGCATGACAGTGGATTTAGGAGAATTTGGGGGTCCTGGTTGACATTGTAATTGAACTTAGGGAGGAATTCATCATCACTTGGGTATGCATGATTGGGTAGGTGGATTTGTGACCTTGGACATTTTAATTTCAGATTTTAATAGCTGAGTTTTATTAGATTTGTTAATTGAATTTCGATCCTATTTTCTATCCAATCTCAACCACTTTCTGTTACTTGACCAACGTATCTAATTTCCCGCGAATTGGTAGAATTGGTAGCCCAATCCTTGTGTTTGACCTCGGTAAATTCTTACCGTGTTATTTTATTACTTGCGACGACCTGGTACACTTGCCGGTGACTCATCAAGTTTTTGGCGCCGTTGTCGGGGATTGGCACAATCAATTTTCCTAATTTTTAGGGAATTTGATTAGTTGGTTATGTGATTTTTATTTTTATTTTTATTTCTATTTTTTTTACTATTATCTCTCTCCACTTCTTTGATTCCACTTGCTCTTGCCTTGTTTTGTATGCGAGGTACACGAGGGCATGCTTCCGGGTTGTGAATATTGTAATGGAGACCATGACACTTGGAGCTGTCCGTTCTACTTCTCTCAAGAATATGTGGAATCATGCCATAATTTCTATGACAGCGTGCCCCAGGACAACTATCAGAGTCAGAATCAGTATTGAGGTTATATGAGGGGAGACCATCCGGGTTTCGCTTGGAGTAATGCTGGCGATGGTCTAGCTTGGCAACCACAACCTCAACAGGATATTAGAAGACAACCTTGGGAGTTGGCTCTTGAGAGGACAAATGCGGCAATTGATAAGTTGGCAATCTATACAGAGAAGGTGAATGCGACAGTTGACAAGTTGGCAACGCATACAGGGGCGGCAATTCACAATCTAGAGACGCAGGTTGCTCAGCTCGCAAGGCAACTTAATGAGCGTCTCCCAGGCACCTTCCCAGGTGATACCGAGAACCACCCTAAGAACCAATGCGATGCCATAACAACTAGAAGCCGTGGGGTGTTGGGATCTAACTGGGATGCAACTAGTTCTCAGGGAGTTGAGGAAGATAAGGCCCCGGAACAACCACATGTTGAGGAAGAGCAACCTGAGAAAGAGGAATTGACAAGTGACAAGGCCCCAGAACAACCACATGATGAGGAAGAGCAACCTAAGGAAGAGGAGTTGGCAAGGGACAAGGCACCGGAGAAAGAGGGGAGAGTTCAAAATGCAGATAAAGTGGTAGTGGATTTCACCATGCTTGCCAAGCAACCTGAAATTACTGCATTGGATAACTATGTTGGCTTACATGCATGTGTGGACATTGGTAAGTTAGACCCTCCCACTTGTCTGGCACACTTCCTCGAGAAAACACCATTTGACCCGAGAGGAAGTGAGTTCATAATTGCAGAGGTCAACGAAGTTTTCACATTCAGGCTAGGTGGAATTATGGATAGAGTCGTATTGCTTCTGCAAGGGCCACTTCACAAACCATGGGATCCGGGTGGAGGATCTCACATGATGAGCGTCTCTTGGCCCTTGTGCCACAGGCTATGGGATCCAGGTGGATGCTTCTTAATAAGTCAAGCTAGTGACGTTAAAGAAGCGCTTATTGGGAGGCAACCCAAGCTAGGTATCCTTTAATTTTAGTTTCTGTCATTTTCATATATATATTTAAACAAAAAAAAAAAGAGGCATGATTCGCCACGCGAATCCACAGTGGCCCCGCGAGACAGAAGTCCTGAATCTCAGAGGCTTGCTCATGCTTCTGTATCGCGTCGCGAGGGATGCTTTCGCCTCGCGATTCTGGGCAGCATCATCTGTCAGAATTCCAGATTCGCTTCGCGAGATACTACTCGCCTCGCTATTCTGGAAAGTGTGAAAACAATTTTTCCAGATTCGCCTCGCGAATTTGCAATTAAGGTTTTAATTTGCTGGAGTTCTTCCAGGATGCTATGCAACAGAAGGGAGCCCGTGAGACCAATTGGATGAGGAGGCAACCATGGAAACTTGATCAGGGAGCACCCTCTCCTCTCCTCACTTTTGTTTTGTTTTTGTTTTTGTTTTGTTTGTCACTCTTGAATAATTTGAGAAGATCAAGAATTTTTGTATGAATGTTGTGTCGGCAAGCTTGTTGGATTTTAATTAAATTTAGCATAGATTGATTGGATGAATTATTTTGACCATTGATGATTTCTCCCTAGGTTCTGAAAATAGAAAAGTTGATCCCCATGTGAAAAATTGAAAATTGAACTTTGAGAATTTTATTGTGATTACTTGATTTATGATAAGTTTGGGGTGAGGGGGTGCACACACTAGGAATTGTATCCCGGTCAAACAAATTGCAAAAATGTCCAGGTGAGGATTTGAGCCTCCAACTTTGTTTTTGAATGTGTGAATCACGTTTAAGTTGCACTTTCCCGAATTTGATTGAATCTCTTCTTGGTTTGCATGTTTATGTGTTGCATCAATTGATTTAGGCAATTTTCTTTGAAATAGCTACTTGGCCTAAAAAGAACCATCCCTAATGCATGTTCCCTAGTTAGCCACATTGAGCCTAATTAGCCTATTGTTTCTTGATGACCCTATATTACAAGCCAATAATCTGAAAAACCATGTTAACCCAATCTTAGGATTAGGAGAGCATGGAAGCTTAGCAAGAGAAGGGTTGTGAGAAACTAAGTTTGGGGTGGCTACAAGGTGATGTGTCATATTGGGGTGAGAAAAAGAAAAATAAAGGTTGTAACCCAAGGCAAAAAAAAAAAAAAAATTGCCAAAAGAAAAGGGGCAAAACAAAAAGAATAGCAAGGAAAAGGCTGTAGTCACCCGAGGCAAAAAGAAAAATGGAAAAAGGAATTTGAGTGGAATATGTGTCAAATGCTCATGCTCTCTTAGTTCCTAGGGACTTAAGCCTAGTATCCTTGAATATCCTACCCTTAGCCAGGCCCCATTTCAACCTTTAAAAGACCTTCTGATGTTGCATGCATGTTTTCGTGGGAACTATTTTTGAGATGAAAATCAAATTCATGGGAAGTGCTCTTGAAATGTGAATTTGAGTGAAAAGTTGATAGCCTAGATACAATTGAGAGAATGAGTGAAATTTTACATACCCTTGTAAGGAAGGCAATTGTTTGAAATTGGTGATCTTCCTTTTGTGTGTGACTCTGATCCTCAACTTAGATTAATGATTGCATGAATGATGAAGTTCTCAATTGTTTAAAGTAAATGAATTTGGGGATTACATTGATGCAAGGGGGGAAATCATTGGAGAAAAACTGTTTTGTTAAGATTGCATGAAATTTGTGCGAAATCGATTGAATCCCTTAAGCTTGCCAAGTCTTGAGTCCTCTTTGAGTTTTAGCTTGCTTGGGGACAAGCAAGGTTTAAGTTTGGGGTGTTTTGATAAGCCTCTGGCTAATCTAGTTTTATAACTAGATAGACTGTGGTTTTTGTGCAAATTATTCGAGTTCAATCTCGTTTTCGCCCAAATTTGGCTTGGTTTTGTTCCTAAGTAGACTTTGACTCGTTCTAGGCATTTTTAGTAGTTTTTAGTCTATTTTGAATAGAATTACGCCTTTTTTTTCTTTTTTATTGTTTCAGGTTAGAAGTGAAACTCCGAGAGACAAGAAAGTCAATGAACAGTGGAAATTGTCATTCTGGAGATACTCGCCCCGCGAGTGGATGCTCACCCCGCGAGCCTGAAGATCAGCAAAGCAAAGAACAATCATCAATTTTGTCTCGCCTCGCGAGCCACATGCTCGCCTCACGAACCTGAAGGCCTCGATCGTGCTGCAGAAGTCATCCTTTCGGGATCGCCTCGCTAATCACGGCCGCCTCGCGAGCATTCAAACTCAGGATGGAGCCAAAACTGAAATTCGCCCCGCGAACATACTCTCGCCTCGCGAAAGTCCAAATTGAAAGCGCGCCATTTTTAATATTCGCCTCGCGAAAGCATGCTCGTCTCGCGAGTGCGCGCAGAATCAGAACTCTATATATTGCTGTTTCAGAATCAGAAAAAGGAGCTTTTTGATCAGATCCGAATCCTAGTTTTTTCCACTTGTATAGAGTAGCGTTTAGGCTAGTTTCTTGTCTCTTTGGAGCTGCGTCTCCTCTTTTCTTTTTCTTATTTCACAATGGTGGTTATGTCCGATTGTTTGTCTATGAGCATGAGGAACTAATCCCCTCGTCTGAGGGAACAATGAAGCCACCCATGGCGGTGTAGATTCGATGTGATGTATGTCTTTCTCCCTTTTTCTCAATTAATGTTTTCCAATTCTGATTTGATTGTGTTGATCATATGCATGCGTGATTGACTTGTTAACGTGATGAGGCTTAGTCAGCAATTCGCGTTTAGAACTTGAATTGGGATCATCGATCGAATATTGCACGAGAGTGATTAGGAGATCGGTGCAACCTTATAGGGAACAAGAATTAACAGAGTTTGATGATTAGGGTTATGAGACCTAGTAAGTAATCAACTCAATCATTGAATACGCCCTAATGAGCATGACAAAGGATTTAGGAGAATTTGGGGGTCCCTGGTTGACATTGTAATTGAACTTAGGGAGGAATTCATCATCACTTGGGTATGCATGATTGGGTAGGTGGATTTGTGACCTTGGACATTTTAATTTCAGATTTTAATAGCTGAGTTTTATTAGATTTGTTAATTGAATTTCGATCCTATTTTCTATCCAATCTCAACCACTTTCTGTTACTTGACCAACGTATCTAATTTCCCGCGAATTGGTAGAATTGGTAGCCCAATCCTTGTGTTTGACCTCGGTAAATTCTTACCGTGTTATTTTATTACTTGCGACGACCCGGTACACTTGCCGGTGACTCATCAAGTTTTTGGCGCCGTTGTCGGGGATTGACACAACCAATTTTCCTAATTTTTAGGGGATTTGATTAGTTGGTTAAGTGGTTTTTACTTTTATTTCTATTTCTATTTTTTTTACTATTATCTCTCTCTACTTCTTTGATTCCACTTGGTCTTGCCTTGTTTTGAATGCGAGGTACACGAGGGCATGCTTCCGGGTTGCGAATATTGTAATGGAGACCATGACACTTGGAGCTGTCCGTTCTACTTCTCTCAAGAATATGTGGACTCATGCCATAATTTCTATGACAGCGTGCCCCAGGACAACTATCAGAGTCAGAATCAGTATTGGGGTTATATGAGGGGAGACCATCCGGGTTTCGCTTGGAGTAATGCTGGCGATGGTCTAGCTTGGCAACCACAACCTCAACAGGATATTGGAAGACAACCTTGGGAGTTGGCTCTTGAGAGGACAAATGCGGCAATTGATAAGTTGGCAATCTATACAGAGAAGGTGAATGCGACAGTTGACAAGTTGGCAACGCATACAGGGGCGGCAATTCACAATCTAGAGATGCAGGTTGCTCAGCTCGCAAGTCAACTAAATGAGCGTCTCCCAGGCACCTTCCCAGGTGATACCGAGAACCACCCTAAAAACCAATGCGATGCCATAACAACTAGAAGCAGTGGGGTGTTGGGATCTAACTGGGATGCAACTAGTTCTCAGGGAGTTGAGGAAGACAAGGCCACGGAACAACCACATGTTGAGGAAGAGCAACCTGAGAAAGAGGAATTGACAAGTGACAAGGCCCCAGAACAACCACATGATGAGGAAGAGCAACCTAAGGAAGAGGAGTTGGCAAGGGACAAGGCACCGGAGCAAGAAGGGAGAGTTCAAAATGCAGATAAAGTGGTAGTGGATTTCACCATGCTTGCCAAGCAACCTGAAATTACTGCATTGGATAACTATGTTGGCTTACATGCATGTGTGGACATTGGTAAGTTAGACCCTCCCACTTTTCTAGCACACTTCCTCGAGAAAACACCATTTGACCCGAGAGGAAGTGAGTTCATAATTGCAGAGGTCAAAGAAGTTTTCACACCCAGGCTAGGTGGAATGATGGATAGAGTCGTATTGCTTCTGCAAGGGCCACTTCACAAACCATGGGATCCGGGTGGAGGATCTCGCATGATGAGCGTCTCTTGGCCCTTGTGCCACAGGCTATGGGTTCCAGGTGGATGCTTCTTAATAAGTCAAGCTAGTGACGTGAAAGAAGCGCTTATTAGGAGGCAACCCAAGCTAGGTATCCTTTAATTTTAGTTTGTCATTTTCATATATATATATTTAAAATAATAATAAAAAAAAAGAGGCATGATTCGCCACGAGAATCCACAGTGGCCCCGCGAGACAGAAGCCCTGAATCTCAGAGGCTTGCTCATGCTTCTATATCGCGTCGGGAGGGATGCTTTCGCCTCGCGATTCTGGGCAGCATCATCTGTCGGAATTCCAGATTCGCTTCGCGAGATACTACTCGCCTCACTATTCTGGAAAGTGTGAAAACAATTTTTCCAGATTCGCCTCGTGAGAAGATCTCTCGCCTTGCGAATCTGTGATGCGTGATTTTTAGAACATAAAGGCAAGTGCACCTCGTCGCAATCAAGTAATACGGTGGTGAGACCGGTTATCGTATCCACAGGGATCGGTTGCCAATTACCAATTCACAAGCTTAACAACTATTTAGACTAAAATAAAGTATGAGAGATTAAAACAGAAAATAAAGAAAGCAAAACAATATTTTTGGTCTTTTGGGAATTTTATTGAACACTTGGAAGGCAAACAGAGATGTGGCTAAGATTGTTAGGGTTAGACTATACTAATCCTCCCTTAATTGCAATGAAATGGTTATCAACACAAGTCCTACTTCAATTATGACAATCAAGCCTTTTCTAAAATACTCAAGCCTAATGTCTTAGGTGCATTGAGCCTAAAACCCCAAATCAAACCCTAATGTCTTAGGTAGATTAATCTGTGATTTTGCATTAAGTCAAGACTTATGAGATTGCAAGCATTCAACACCTATGTCTAGATTCTTGAACTACTTGGCATATGATTCATGAGCATGCCTTAACACCAACCTTTCAGTCTTCTATCAAAGCAACATATCATTCCTATGGGTAGCTAATCCAAGGAAAGCATTAAGCACAAAATCACATACTCATAAGGAAATAGAGACTTGCATTAAAACACCAGATCAAATACAACAAGTTCAGAAAAGCTACATCTAAACCCAACAATGGGGGAATTTAACTACTCATATTTACAGAAAACCAAACCAGGGAAATAGGAGAAAAGGAGAGGAGAGACTCCATGGGAGCTTTCCTTCTTCTTCACAGCAAACCCTCTCAGCAACTCCCCTCTAGGGTCGAAACCCTAGCTCAGCCGCAGCCTCCAAGTCCCCAAGAGTTCTCTCCACCAAAAGCCCTCCTTTTTTGCCCTAGAACAGCAACTTATACCCAGAGTCTGCTGCGCGCATTCGCGAGGCGAGATATGTCTCGCGAGGCGAATATTAAAAATCTGCTTCAGAGAATTGATCTCTCGCGAGGCGAGAGTTTCTTCGCGATGCGAGACCGAAAGGTTTTTCTTCAATACGCCCGTGAGGAGCATCAGGGCCTGGGCGTGATGGCTTCTGTTTGCAGACTCGCGAGGCGAGACATGGGTTCGCGAGGCGAACCAGAAAGGCTTGCATTTTCTCCAACAATCACTTTCAGGCTCATGGGCGAATCCCAGGCTCGTGGGCGAATCACTGTAACTCGCTTGGCTCAATTTCTTCTCTTTTCAGGCTCTTTTTCATCCAAGCTCCATCAAGGCTAATTTCTGGGCATTTTTCCATTAAATCCTGCAAAACAACACCAAGACACCGCCTCATCCGTTCCAAAGGAAAAACTATACAAAATCAACACTAAATTGGCCTAACTATATGCAAATGCATGCATAAATGTACATGGAAAATGAGGTGAAATCACACTCATCAATCTGCCATTAAGGTTTTAATTTGCAGGAGTTCTTCCAGGATGCTATGCAACAGAAGGGAGCCCGTGAGACCAATTGGATGAGGAGGCAACCATGGAAACTTGATCAGGGAGCACCCTCTCCTCTCCTCACTTTTGTTTTGTTTTTGTTTTTGTTTTTGTTTTGTTTGTCACTCTTGAATAATTTGAGAAGATCAAGAGTTTTTGTATAATGTTGTGTTGGCAAGCTTGTTGGATTTTAATTAAATTTAGCATAGATTGATTGCATGAATTATTTTGACCATTGATGATTTCTCCGTAGGTTCTGAAAATAGAAAAGTTGATCCCCATGTGAAAAATTGAAAATTGAACTTTGAGAATTTTATTGTGATTACTTGATTTTTGATAAGTTTGGGGTGAGGGGGTGCACACACTAGGAATTGTATCTCGGTCAAACAAATTGCAAAAATGTCCTGGTGAGGATTTGAGCCTCCAACTTTGTTTTTGAATGTGTGAATCACGTTTAAGTTGCACTTTCCCGAATTTGATTGAATCTCTTCATGGTTTGCATGTTTATGTGTTGCATCAAATGATTTAGGAAATTTTCTTTGAAATAGCTACTTGGCCTAAAAAGAACCATCCCTAATGCATGTTCCTAGTTAGCCACATTGAGCCTAATTAGCCTATTGTTTCTTGATGACCCTATATTACAAGCCAATAATCTGAAAAACCATGTTAACCCAATCTTAGGATTAGGAGAGCATGGAAGCTTAGCAAGAGAAGGGTTGTGAGAAACTAAGTTTGGGGTGGCTACAAGGTGATGTGTCATATTGGGGTGAGAAAAAGAAAAATAAAGGTTGTAACCCAAGGCAAAAAAAAATAAAAAATTTGCCAAAAGAAAAGGGGCAAAACAAAAAGAATAGCAAGGAAAAGGCTGTAGTCACCCGAGGCAAAAAGAAAAATGGAAAAAGGAATTTGAGTGGAATATGTGTCAAATGATCATGATCTCTTAGTTCCTAGGGACTTAAGCCTAGTATCCTTGAATATCCTACCCTTAGCCAGGCCCCATTTCAACCTTTAAAAGACCTTCTGATGTTGCATGCATGTTTTCGTGGGAACTATTTTTGAGATGAAAATCAAATTCATGGGAAGTGCTTTTGAAATGTGAATTTGAGTGAAAAGTTGATAGCCTAGATACAATTGAGCGAATGAGTGAAATTTTACATACCCTTGTAAGGAAGGCAATTGTTTGAAATTGGTGATCTTCCTTTTGTGTGTGACTCTGATCCTCAACTTAGATTAATGATTGCATGAATGATGAAGTTCTCAATTGTTTAAAGTAAATGAATTTGGGGATTACATTGATGCAAGGGGGGAAATCATTGGAGAAAAAATGTTTTGTTAAGATTGCATGAAATTTGTGCGAAATCGATTGAATCCCTTAAGCTTGCCAAGTCTTGAGTCCTCTTTGAGTTTTAGCTTGCTTGGGGACAAGCAAGGTTTAAGTTTGGGGTGTTTTGATAAGCCTCTGATTTATCTAGTTTTATAACTAGATAGACTGTGGTTTTTGTGCAAATTATTCGAGTTCAATCTCGTTTTCGCCCAAATTTGGCTTGGTTTTGTTCCTAAGTAGACTTTGACTCGTTCTAGGCATTTTTAGTAGTTTTTAGTCTATTTTGAATAGAATTACGCCTTTTGTTTCTTTTTTTTTGTTTCAGGTTAGAAGTGAAACTCCGAGAGACAAGAAAGTCAATGAACAGTGGAAATTGTCATTCTGGAGATACTCGCCCCGCGAGTGGATGCTCACCCCGCGAGCCTGAAGATCAGCAAAGCAGCAACAATCATCAATTTTGTCTCGCCTCGCGAGCCACATGCTCGCCTCACGAACCTGAAGGCCTGACTGTGCCAGAGAAGTCATCCTTTCGGGATCGCCTCGCTAATCACAGTTCGCCTCGCGAGCATTCAAACTCAGGATGGAGCCAAAACTGAAATTCGCCCCGCGAACATACTCTCGCCTCGCGAAAGTCCAAATTGAAAGCGCGCCATTTTTAATATTCGCCTCGCGAAAGCATGCTCGTCTCGCGAGTGCGCGCAGAATCAGAACTCTATATATTGCTGTTTCAGAATCAGAAAAAGGAGCTTTTTGATCAGATCCGAATCCTAGTTTTTTCCACTTGTATAGAGTAGCGTTTAGGCTAGTTTCTTGTCTCTTTGGAGCTGCGTCTCCTCTTTTCTTTTTCTTATTTCACAATGGTGGTTATGTCCGATTGTTTGTCTATGAGCATGAGGAACTAATCCCCTCGTCTGAGGGAACAATGAAGCCACCCATGGCGGTGTAGATTCGATGTGATGTATGTCTTTCTCCCTTTTTCTCAATTAATGTTTTCCAATTCTGATTTGATTGTGTTGATCATATGCATGCGTGATTGACTTGTTAACGTGATGAGGCTTAGTCAGCAATTCGCGTTTAGAACTTGAATTGGGATCATCGATCGAATATTGCACGAGAGTGATTAGGAGATCGGTGCAACCTTATAGGGAACAAGAATTAACAGAGTTTGATGATTAGGGTTATGAGACCTAGTAAGTAATCAACTCAATCATTGAATACGTCCTAATGAGCATGACAGTGGATTTAGGAGAATTTGGGGGTCCTGGTTGACATTGTAATTGAACTTAGGGAGGAATTCATCATCACTTGGGTATGCATGATTGGGTAGGTGGATTTGTGACCTTGGACATTTTAATTTCAGATTTTAATAGCTGAGTTTTATTAGATTTGTTAATTGAATTTCGATCCTATTTTCTATCCAATCTCAACCACTTTCTGTTACTTGACCAACGTATCTAATTTCCCGCGAATTGGTAGAATTGGTAGCCCAATCCTTGTGTTTGACCTCGGTAAATTCTTACCGTGTTATTTTATTACTTGCGACGACCCGGTACACTTGCCGGTGACTCATCAAGTTTTTGGCGCCGTTGTCGGGGATTGACACAACCAATTTTCCTAATTTTTAGGGGATTTGATTAGTTGGTTAAGTGGTTTTTACTTTTATTTCTATTTCTATTTTTTTTACTATTATCTCTCTCTACTTCTTTGATTCCACTTGGTCTTGCCTTGTTTTGAATGCGAGGTACACGAGGGCATGCTTCCGGGTTGCGAATATTGTAATGGAGACCATGACACTTGGAGCTGTCCGTTCTACTTCTCTCAAGAATATGTGGACTCATGCCATAATTTCTATGACAGCGTGCCCCAGGACAACTATCAGAGTCAGAATCAGTATTGGGGTTATATGAGGGGAGACCATCCGGGTTTCGCTTGGAGTAATGCTGGCGATGGTCTAGCTTGGCAACCACAACCTCAACAGGATATTGGAAGACAACCTTGGGAGTTGGCTCTTGAGAGGACAAATGCGGCAATTGATAAGTTGGCAATCTATACAGAGAAGGTGAATGCGACAGTTGACAAGTTGGCAACGCATACAGGGGCGGCAATTCACAATCTAGAGATGCAGGTTGCTCAGCTCGCAAGTCAACTAAATGAGCGTCTCCCAGGCACCTTCCCAGGTGATACCGAGAACCACCCTAAAAACCAATGCGATGCCATAACAACTAGAAGCAGTGGGGTGTTGGGATCTAACTGGGATGCAACTAGTTCTCAGGGAGTTGAGGAAGACAAGGCCACGGAACAACCACATGTTGAGGAAGAGCAACCTGAGAAAGAGGAATTGACAAGTGACAAGGCCCCAGAACAACCACATGATGAGGAAGAGCAACCTAAGGAAGAGGAGTTGGCAAGGGACAAGGCACCGGAGCAAGAGGGGAGAGTTCAAAATGCAGATAAAGTGGTAGTGGATTTCACCATGCTTGCCAAGCAACCTGAAATTACTGCATTGGATAACTATGTTGGCTTACATGCATGTGTGGACATTGGTAAGTTAGACCCTCCCACTTGTCTAGCACACTTCCTCGAGAAAACACCATTTGACCCGAGAGGAAGTGAGTTCATAATTGCAGAGGTCAAAGAAGTTTTCACACTCAGGCTAGGTGGAATGATGGATAGAGTCGTATTGCTTCTGCAAGGGCCACTTCACAAACCATGAGATCCGGGTGGAGGATCTCGCATGATGAGCGTCTCTTGGCCCTTGTGCCACAGGCTATGGGATCCAGGTGGATGCTTCTTAATAAGTCAAGCTAGTGACGTTAAAGAAGCGCTTATTAGGAGGCAACCCAAGCTAGGTATCCTTTAATTTTAGTTTCTGTCATTTTCATATATATATTTAAAATAATAATAATAAATAAAAGAGGCATGATTCGCCACGAGAATCCACAGTGGCCCCGCGAGACAGAAGCCCTGAATCTCAGAGGCTTGCTCATGCTTCTGTATCGCGTCGGGAGGGATGCTTTCGCCTCGCGATTCTGGGCAGCATCATCTGTCGGAATTCCAGATTCGCTTCGCGAGATACTACTCGCCTCACTATTCTGGAAAGTGTGAAAACAATTTTTCCAGATTCGCCTCGTGAGAAGATCTCTCGCCTTGCGAATCTGTGATGCGTGATTTTTAGAACATAAAGGCAAGTGCACCTCGTCGCAATCAAGTAATACGGTGGTGAGACCGGTTATCGTATCCACAGGGATCGGTTGCCAATTACCAATTCACAAGCTTAACAACTATTTAGACTAAAATAAAGTATGAGAGATTAAAACAGAAAATAAAGAAAGCAAAACAATATTTTTGGTCTTTTGGGAATTTTATCGAACACTTGGAAGGCAAACAGAGATGTGGCTAAGATTGTTAGGGTTAGACTACACTAATCCTCCCTTAATTGCAATGAAATGGTTATCAACACAAGTCCTACTTCAATTATGACAATCAAGCCTTTTCTAAAATACTCAAGCCTAATGTCTTAGGTGCATTGAGCCTAAAACCCCAAATCAAACCCTAATGTCTTAGGTAGATTAATCTGTGATTTTGCATTAAGTCAAGACTTATAAGATTGCAAGCATTCAACACCTATGTCTAGATTCTTGAACTACTTGGCATATGATTCATGAGCATGCCTTAACACCAACCTTTCAGTCATCTATCAAAGCAACATATCATTCCTATGGGTAGCTAATCCAAGGAAAGCATTAAGCACAGAATCACATACTCATAAGGAAATAGAGACTTGCATTAAAACACCAGATCAAATACAACAAGTTCAGAAAAGCTACATCTAACCCCAACAATGGGGGAATTTAACTACTCATATTTACAGAAAACCAAACCAGGGAAATAGGAGAAAAGGAGAGGAGAGACTCCATGGGAGCTTTCCTTCTTCTTCACAGCAAACCCTCTCAGCAACTCCCCTCTAGGGTCGAAACCCTAGCTCAGCCACAGCCTCCAAGTCCCCAAGAGTTCTCTCCACCAAAAGCTCCCCTTTTCTGCCCTAGAACAGCAACCTATACCAGTCAGTGCTGCGCGCATTCGCGAGGCGAGATATGTCTCGCGAGGCGAATATTAAAAATCTGCTTCAGAGAATTGATCTCTCGCGAGGCGAGAGTTTCTTCGCGACGCGAGACCGAAAGGTTTTTCTTCAATACGCCCGTGAGGAGCATCAGGGCCTGGGCGTGATGGCTTCTGTTTGTAGACTCGCGAGGCGAGACATGGGTTCGCGAGGCGAACCAGAAAGGCTTGCATTTTCTCCAACGATCGCCTTTCGGTGGTCGTGGGCGAATCACGGGACTCGCTTGGCTCAATTTCTTCTCTTTTCAGGCTCTTTTTCATCCAAGCTCCATCAAGGCTAATTTCTGGGCATTTTTCCATTAAATCCTGCAAAACAACACCAAGACACCGCCTCATCCGTTCCAAAGGAAAAACTATACAAAATCAACACTAAATTGGCCTAACTATATGCAAATGCATGCAGAAATGTACATGGAAAATGAGGTGAAATCACACTCATCAAATCCACCCAAGCTTAAGACTTTGCTTGTCCTCAAGCAAAAACTAAGGCCAGAAGAGATAAACAGTCAAAGCATGGATAGTGAACCAAGAACCCGAGTAAATGATCCAAGCAATAGGCAATTCAAACAATTCAGCAAGGGACAATCAATTCAAGTCCAATTAGGGGCTTAAGTTTCCTAGACTCACATTCTCACTGATTCGGGCACTCTTGCTCACTTGAAGCTCACCCCAAGCTTGTTTATTTGCTTGGCTCTCTTTCTTGCCTCACTCACTCAAGTGTTCAAGGATATATAACAATTCGCTCCATTTTCCTCAAGGAATGATTCCTACCATATGCTTGACTATCAACCAAATCTCCACTTTATTTATGAAAACACCTAAGAATCAAGGGGTCTTTATTTGGTTGTAACGTGGCCATGGGATTAATCTTTAGGTGGGGATAACAAGAAAAGGATATTTCAAAAGGCTAAACCAAGTATCAAACATTTCAACACAAGACACCTTCTAAAATACCTTCTTGGGTTTTCAATATATTTTTCCACCTTTCTTTTCTTTCTTTTTTTCTTTTATTTCTCACTTCTCTTGTTTGTCATCCCCATCTCTTTATATATATATATATATATATATATATATATATATATATATATATATATATATATATATATATATATATATATATATATATTTTTTTTTCTTTTTCTTGGAGAGGGGAGATCTTTCAACTCAAAAGAATTATTTTTTTCTGATTCTTATCCCAAACTTTCAACTACCTTTTTCACCCTTTTTATAATACTTTAGAAGGTCCCTTATCAAGCATCTTTCATAAAAAATTTTCGGGGTACCAAGAAAAGTATTTTATTCTTTGTAGGCTCAAAATTGGGCAACTAAGGGTAGCATTTCATCATTCAAAGCTCAGAAGGCCAGAAAAATACGTATTGCCTCAATCATTTTCAAAAATGTTTTCAAAAATTTTCAAGCTTCAAAATGGTTTCAAGTCAAGTTCTAGAGAAATTCATCCAAGAGGAGCAACACTCAACACAAAGAACGGGGGCAGATTTAGTGAGTACCCCCTAATGGCTCAAAAGCTCACATTTATCAGTTCAAGAACCAGTGAAAAACACAAGTCTAAAGAAACATATGCTAATCATCAACTATCCAAGATCATCTCAAGCATTTTCATTTGCAGCCATATCACAAGAATAAACAGAATTGGGTTCAAGAATTCACTATCACAAAAAAAAAATTGGCACTTAGCTCTCACAATCATAAGCTCAATCTAAGCAGGGGTAACCGAATCATGCGATCATGCAAACTTAAGCCTATATGAATGCAATATTTACAATGCAAGCAAAAAGATTACCCCTACCCCAAGCTTAAAGATTTACATTGTCCCCAATGTAAACAATCAAGTTGGAGAGAGGAGAAAAAAAAATAATACAAAATAAAATAAAAAAAATTGGAACGGCTTACCGAGGCGGTAGTGGGTGCTGACTTTGCTTTTTCTCTGCCCCTTTTTCTCTTCTCCTTGTCTTCTTGCTCTCCCTTCCTTCCTTATTACCCTGCAAACACTTGGCAATTGACAATTTATTATTTTCCTCTTGAGCTTCTCAAATTATTCAAGAGGTTGAAAATCAAAAACAAAAACTAACTAAAGAGAAGGGTTAAGAAAAGTTGGGTTGCCTCCCAATAAGCGCTTCTTTAACGTCACTAGCTTGACTTATTAAGAAGCATCCACCTGGATCCCATAACCTGTGGTATAAGGACCAAGGGATGCTAACCATGTGAGATCTTTCACCTGGATCCCACGGTTTGCAGCAAAAATGTGGAAGTGAGCGCTCGAAATTCATGCTGACTTCTTCAAATGGGAAGCGCTTTTCAATTCCTCTCGTGTCAAAGATAACCCCTTTATCAACAAAATCTTCCCAATAAAAATGGGGTTCAACCTCTTGGACTGGCCATGGTGCCTGCATTTTTAAAGATCCAAAATCTGGTTTCTCAGGCAGAGGCATGAACTCCATTGTTGACTACTTTAAAATGTGAGGTGGCAAACAGTTCGAGAGGATCATTGGTGCTGTTCTGGCTTCTGTACAATCTTCACTCTCAGCATTGCCAAATCGATCACCTTCCAAATATGCAGAAATCTCCGCACAAACCACACAAGTGTTTTTTCCATCACATTCAACACATGCATAGGACACAATAGCATCATCTAATTCCAAAAGTTCTTCATCATCCCCAAGCATGGTGAAATAGATGTCCTCCAAATGCCTCTTCCCTTCAGGCTCTTTAGTCAAGGGTTCAATGGGGAATGGTGCAACTATGTTCTCCAAAACAGGGTCTTCACTTCTTGACTCGGTTGCTCCCACTTCTTCTTCTTCCTCCTCATCCATTTTGGCATCATCTTCATCATCATACTTTATTGCATCACCTTCATCATCATCCATCAAGTTCCCTTTTGACATTCCGGATAGTTGGTTAGAAATTTTCTCAATACGTACCCCGAAACTTCGAATGATGTCTTCTTGATTTTTTAATTCTTCCATTGTTGTTACCATGAAGTTCTCCAAAACAGCCTCTAAGTGAGGTTGATTATCCGGGATAGGTTGCTCAACCTCGACTGGGAATGCGGATTTGAAGTTCTCCCAAGCAACTTCCAGTGGGGATGGCTCATCATACCATTGAGATGGTTGTGGTTGATATGAAGGTGTGGAAGATTTCCAATGTTCCTCTTGATCAATCCAAGTATTGTTTGGAGGGTTCCCCCACCATGGAGTAGAAGTGTTGGGAAATTGATTTCCCATTCGTAACAACCTACCATTGGTGGAGGAGAGATTTGTGCCCCTTGACAGCTCATCACTCACTTGTTGGATGTTTATGGCCAATCGCAAAGATATCTACCCGCAGCTGCAGCTCAGATATCTCAATTTCTGCATCAGATGGTTGATAGCAATTGTAGTCCATGATCCTGTCTAATCAATTTTTCACCTCACAGACAATTAAGCCCAAGATCAAAGAAACGCAAAAAATCAAATATGTACAAAACTAACAAAAGAAAGAGGTCAATTATATACAGAAAAATAAAATAAAAAAAATGTCTAAATTAGTTATCTCATTTGTTACTACTGATATTGGCAAAGCCAATCCCCGGCAACGGCGCCAAAAACTTGATGCGTGATTTTTAGAACATAAAGGCAAGTGCACCTCGTCGCAATCAAGTAATACGGTGGTGAGACCGGTTATCGTATCCACAGGGATCGATTGCCAATTACCAATTCACAAGCTTAACAACTATTTAGACTAAAATAAAGTATGAGAGATTAAAACAGAAAATAAAGAAAGCAAAACAATATTTTTGGTCTTTTGGGAATTTTATCGAACACTTGGAAGGCAAACAGAGATGTGGCTAAGATTGTTAGGGTTAGACTACACTAATCCTCCCTTAATTGCAATGAAATGGTTATCAACACAAGTCCTACTTCAATTATGACAATCAAGCCTTTTCTAAAATACTCAAGCCTAATGTCTTAGGTGCATTGAGCCTAAAACCCCAAATCAAACCCTAATGTCTTAGGTAGATTAATCTGTGATTTTGCATTAAGTCAAGACTTATAAGATTGCAAGCATTCAACACCTATGTCTAGATTCTTGAACTACTTGGCATATGATTCATGAGCATGCCTTAACACCAACCTTTCAGTCATCTATCAAAGCAACATATCATTCTTATGGGTAGCTAATCCAAGGAAAGCATTAAGCACAGAATCACATACTCATAAGGAAATAGAGACTTGCATTAAAACACCAGATCAAATACAACAAGTTCAGAAAAGCTACATCTAAACCCAACAATGGGGGAATTTAACTACTCATATTTACAGAAAACCAAACCAGGGAAATAGGAGAAAAGGAGAGGAGAGACTCCATGGGAGCTTTCCTTCTTCTTCACAGCAAACCCTCTCAGCAACTCCCCTCTAGGGTCGAAACCCTAGCTCAGCCGCAGCCTCCAAGTCCCCAAGAGTTCTCTCCACCAAAAGCCCTCCTTTTTTGCCCTAGAACAGCAACTTATACCAGTCAGTGCTGCGCGCATTCGCGAGGCGAGATATGTCTCGCGAGGCGAATATTAAAAATCTGCTTCAGAGAATTGATCTCTCGCGAGGCGAGAGTTTCTTCGCGACGCGAGACCGAAAGGTTTTTCTTCAATACGCCCGTGAGGAGCATCAGGGCCTGGGCGTGATGGCTTCTGTTTGCAGACTCGCGAGGCGAGACATGGGTTCGCGAGGCGAACCAGAAAGGCTTGCATTTTCTCCAACAGTCAGCTTTCAGGGTCGCGGGGCGAATCCAGGCTCGCGGGGCGAATCACCAGACTCGCTTGGCTCAATTTCTACTCTTTTCAGGCTCTTTTTCATCCAAGCTCCATCAAGGCTAATTTCTGGGCATTTTTCCATTAAATCCTGCAAAACAACACCAAGACACCGCCTCATCCGTTCCAAAGGAAAAACTATACAAAATCAACACTAAATTGGCCTAACTATATGCAAATGCATGCAGAAATGTACATGGAAAATGAGGTGAAATCACACTCATCAATCTGCCATTAAGGTTTTAATTTGCAGGAGTTCTTCCAGGATGCTATGCAACAGAAGGGAGCCCGTGAGACCAATTGGATGAGGAGGCAACCATGGAAACTTGATCAGGGAGCACCCTCTCCTCTCCTCACTTTTGTTTTGTTTTTGTTTTTGTTTTTGTTTTGTTTGTCACTCTTGAATAATTTGAGAAGATCAAGAGTTTTTGTATAATGTTGTGTTGGCAAGCTTGTTGGATTTTAATTAAATTTAGCATAGATTGATTGCATGAATTATTTTGACCATTGATGATTTCTCCGTAGGTTCTGAAAATAGAAAAGTTGATCCCCATGTGAAAAATTGAAAATTGAACTTTGAGAATTTTATTGTGATTACTTGATTTTTGATAAGTTTGGGGTGAGGGGGTGCACACACTAGGAATTGTATCTCGGTCAAACAAATTGCAAAAATGTCCAGGTGAGGATTTGAGCCTCCAACTTTGTTTTTGAATGTGTGAATCACGTTTAAGTTGCACTTTCCCGAATTTGATTGAATCTCTTCATGGTTTGCATGTTTATGTGTTGCATCAAATGATTTAGGAAATTTTCTTTGAAATAGCTACTTGGCCTAAAAAGAACCATCCCTAATGCATGTTCCCTAGTTAGCCACATTGAGCCTAATTAGCCTATTGTTTCTTGATGACCCTATATTACAAGCCAATAATCTGAAAAACCATGTTAACCCAATCTTAGGATTAGGAGAGCATGGAAGCTTAGCAAGAGAAGGGTTGTGAGAAACTAAGTTTGGGGTGGCTACAAGGTGATGTGTCATATTGGGGTGAGAAAAAGAAAAATAAAGGTTGTAACCCAAGGCAAAAAAAAATAAAAAATTTGCCAAAAGAAAAGGGGCAAAACAAAAAGAATAGCAAGGAAAAGGCTGTAGTCACCCGAGGCAAAAAGAAAAATGGAAAAAGGAATTTGAGTGGAATATGTGTCAAATGATCATGATCTCTTAGTTCCTAGGGACTTAAGCCTAGTATCCTTGAATATCCTACCCTTAGCCAGGCCCCATTTCAACCTTTAAAAGACCTTCTGATGTTGCATGCATGTTATCGTGGGAACTATTTTTGAGATGAAAATCAAATTCATGGGAAGTGCTTTTGAAATGTGAATTTGAGTGAAAAGTTGATAGCCTAGATACAATTGAGCGAATGAGTGAAATTTTACATACCCTTGTAAGGAAGGCAATTGTTTGAAATTGGTGATCTTCCTTTTGTGTGTGACTCTGATCCTCAACTTAGATTAATGATTGCATGAATGATGAAGTTCTCAATTGTTTAAATTAAATGAATTTGGGGATTACATTGATGCAAGGGGGGAAATCATTGGAGAAAAAATGTTTTGTTAAGATTGCATGAAATTTGTGCGAAATCGATTGAATCCCTTAAGCTTGCCAAGTCTTGAGTCCTCTTTGAGTTTTAGCTTGCTTGGGGACAAGCAAGGTTTAAGTTTGGGGTGTTTTGATAAGCCTCTGGCTTATCTAGTTTTATAACTAGATAGACTGTGGTTTTTGTGCAAATTATTCGAGTTCAATCTCGTTTTCACCCAAATTTGGCTTTGTTTTGTTCCTAAGTAGACTTTGACTCGTTCTAGGCATTTTTAGTAGTTTTTAGTCTATTTTGAATAGAATTACGCCTTTTGTTTCTTTTTTATTGTTTCAGGTTAGAAGTGAAGCTCCGAGAGACAAGAAAGTCAATGAACAGTGGAAATTGTCATTCTGGAGATACTCGCCCCGCGAGTGGATGCGCGCCCCGCGAGCCTGAAGATCAGCAAAGCAGCAACAGTCATCAATTCTGTCTCGCCTCGCAAGCCACATGCTCGCCTCGCGAACCTGAAGGTCTGACTGTGCCAGAGAAGTCATCCTTTCGGGATCACCTCGCTAATCACAGTTTGGCTCGCGAGCATTCAAACTCAGGATGGAGCCAAAACTGAAATTCGCCCCGCGAACATACTCTCTCCTCGCGAAAGTCCAAATTGAAAGCTCGCCATTTTTAATATTCACCTCGCGAAAGCATGCTCGCCTCGCGAGTGCACGCAGAATTAGAACTCTATATATTGATGTTTCAGAATCAGAAAAAGGAGCTTTTTGATCAGATCCGAATCCTAGTTTTTTCCACTTGTATAGAGTAGCGTTTAGGCTAGTTTCTTGTCTCTTTGGAGCTACGTCTCCTCTTTTATTTTTCTTATTTCACAATGGTGGTTATGTCCGATTGTTTGTCTATGAGCATGATGAACTAATCCCCTCGTCTGAGGGAACAATGAAGCCACCCATGGCGGTGTAGATTCGATGTGATGTATGTCTTTCTCCCTTTTTCTCAATTAATGTTTTCCAATTCTGATTTGATTGTGTTGATCATATGCATGCGTGATTGACTTGTTAACGTGATGAGGCTTAGTCAGCAATTCGCGTTTAGAACTTGAATTGGGATCATCGATCGAATATTGCACGAGAGTGTGTAGGAGATCGGTGCAACCTTATAGGGAACAAGAATTAACAGAGTTTGATGATTAGGGTTATGAGACCTATTAAGTAATTAACTCAATCATTGAATACGTCCTAATGAGCACGACAGTGGATTTAGGAGAATTTGGGGGTCCTGGTTGACATTGTAATTGAACTTAGGGAGGAATTCATCATCACTTGGGTATGCATGATTGGGTAGGTGGATTTGTGACCTTGGACATTTTAATTTCATATTTTAATAGCTTAGTTTTATTAGATTTGTTAATTGAATTTCGATCCTATTTTCTCTCCAATCTCAACCACTTTCTGTTACTTGACCAACGTATCTAATTTCCCGCGAATTGGTAGAATTGGTATCCCAATCCTTGTGTTCGACCTCGGTAAATTCTTACCGTGTTATTTTATTACTTGCGACGACCCGGTACACTTGCCGGTGACTCATCAAGAGCATCTTTTATAACTCGACCGGAGGGGTAGGGTACTAATAAGCCTCCAGCTTATCTAGTTTTATAGCTAGAAAGGCTAATGTTTTTATGCCAATTAAGCGATTTAACCTCGCTAATCAGCCGAATTTGACTTCTTTTGTCCTTATGCAACACTTTGAGTCTCTTAGTTAATTTTTAGGAATTTTTAGTTAAATCTGAGTCAATAAAGCATTAAAATGCTACTTTTACATTTCAGGTTAAAAGTGAAGCTTAAGGAAGCTCGGAAATTGGAGGAAACAAGCAAAATGGAAAAATTGGCTTTCTCGCCTCGCGAACAAGTGCTCGCCGCATGAGCCAGAAGACCAGACTGAGCAGGAGCAGACATCATTCAGCCTTGCAAAACGAAAGTAATGCTCGCCTCGCAAGCCAGAAGAAGGAAAGCTGAAGATCATTCAGACTCGCCTCGCCAGTATTGCCTCGCCTCGGGAGAATTCAAACTCAGGAGGGAGTCAAAACTTAAGAATCGCCTCGCGAGCGCACGCAGCCCAGTCCACTATATATAGCTTGTTTTAGGGCATAATTGAGAGCTTTTGACATGGTTCTAATCCTAGTTTCGTTGGAGCTGCGTCTCGCTATGTTTTACACAATTCTTTTTATTATTAGGATGATTTCTTTCATTGGTACTATTAATATGAGGAACTAATCCTCTATTCTAGGGGAATGATGAAGCCACCCTTGATGGCATAGCGAATTTCATTGTGATGTTTTCTTTCCCTTATCTCAATTCTTGTTTCTTAATTATGTTTTAATTGTGTTAATCAAAGGGCCTTTGGTTAACTTGTCTACTGCGTTGAGACCGAGAGGATATTCGCGCTTAGGACTTGGATTAGGAACACCAATTGAGCATTGCTAGGGATATGTTAGGAGATTGGTGCAAACACATAGGGAACAAGAACTTAATAGAGGCTAACTGTAGGTTATGAGGCCGGGAGGAGATTAATTTACAGTTTAGATACGTCCTTTAGAACAACGGAAGTGACTTTAGAAGAAATTGGGGGTCCCGGTTGATAATGAAATTGAACATAGGGAATAGAAGATAATCACTTGGGTAGCTTGCATGATTGAGTAGGTGGATTCGTGATCTTAGAGATTTAGTTTGATTTGAACCTCTCCGTTATCCGTTAGCGTCAATTAGTTTTTATTTGATAATAATTTTTACTTGATAATTTCTCTCTCCTCATAACAAACTGATGTTGACTTGGTCAAACTGTTTGAATTCCCATAAATTTTGGTATAATTGGTCTTCCAATCCCTGAGTTCGACCTCGGTAAATACTTACCATGTTTTTTTTTACTTGCATCGATTCGGTACACTTGTCAGAGTCGCAACAAGTTTTTGGCGCCGTTGCCGGGGATTGACACAACCATTTTTCCTAAATTTTAGGAAAATCAATTCTTTTTGAACAAGAAATTTTTCTTTTAATTTTATATACTTTTTATCTCTTAAAACTTCTTTGATCCCACTTGGTCTTGCTTTGTTTTTGTTGTATGCGAGGTATCATTCCATCGGAAGACTTGTTATACGACCCAGAGATTGTCAGGACTGAGAAGACGTTGAGGAAGGAACTAAGAGAGAAAAGTAGACTTGAAGCAATCCAACCGATCAATCTTTAAGGGATGGCGGAATAAAATCCCCCGGCTTATAAGCCTTTTTATGAGTACAATCTTCCTAGCTTAGATGATTGTGCTTCTACTGTTGTTAGGCCTCCCATCACGACCAATTCTTTTAAGGTCAAGATGTCGGTTCTTAATCATGTACAACGAGATCAATTTGATGGGAGTGCATACCAAGATCCTCACAAGCATATCGCACACTTTCTGGAGATATGTGACATGATGAAGACTCCAGAGGTTTCGGATGATGCCTTTCGTTTGCGCCTATTCCTTTTCTCTCTTCAGGATAGAGCACGCGATTGGTTAGATTTGAATTTGGATCGTGGTAGCATTACTACTTTGGAGGATATGACTCAAATTCCTCAGAAGATTCTTTCGTCCTCAGAAAGCGGCACAATTGAAGATAGCCGTGACTTCTTTCAAGCAACAAGATGATGAGACTTACAATGAAGCTTGGGAGAAGTATAATGTTCTTTTGAGGAGATGTCCTTATTACTACTTTGACTTGGTCACAAAGGTCCAACATTTCTTCAATGGGTTGAAGGGTCGCTACCAGATGAACTGTGATGCCGCAGCTAGCGGTTCTTTCTCTTGTAAGTCAGTAGAAGATGCTTAGGCTTTGTTGGAAAAGATGTCAAGGAATGAGTAGAACTGCAACATGAGTCGTTCATCTAGTGCATCTCTTCAAAGTTCTTCTGGACTTAGTACAATAACTGTAGAAGCTATTCTAGAACAGAACACACTCTTGAAGAAGAAGAATGAGGCACGTAATAGCAAGATGAAGGTAAACACAGTGCGAGAAGGATTGCCTCCATGATGTGATTTTTGCAATGGTGATCATGATATTGAGTGTCGTCCGGGTAACTTTTCTCAGGAGCATGTGGACTCGTGTTACAATTTCTATGACACAGTGCCACAACACAATGATAATCAGAGGAACAGACGTAATGACTACCACAATGGGGCAGAACTGGAACAACAGGAGAGACCAGTCGGGATTTTCTTGAAGTAATACTGGTGGTGGTTTAGTTGGGCAACAACAATAGAACCAGAGGCATAACTACGAAATTCAGCAGAACAATACCCAGCAGGCTCTCCCTAGGCCTAATCAGTTACAGATCACAGACGGTGGGAGACAACCATGGGAATTGGCTCTTGAGAAGACTAGTGCAGCCATTAAGAAGTTGACAGTGCATACAGACACAACCATTTGACAAGTTAGCAACTCCTACCGGGGCAGCAATTCAGAATCTTGAGACTCAGGTAGCACAACTTGCAAAGCAACCGAATGAGCGTCTTCCAGGCTCTTTCCCAGGTAATACAGAGAACAACCTCGAGAACCAATGCAATGCTTTGTCAACTCTAAGCGGTAAGATGTTGGAATCAAATGGGGGAGCAACTAGTTCTCCTGAAGTTGAAATTCCAGAGCAACCACAAGTGGAAATAGAGCAAGTAAAGGAAGATGAAGTAGTTAATGAGAAGGTGTTAGAGCAAAATGGGAAATTGAAATTAGTGGACGAAGAATTCTGAAAGAAGAAGTGGGTTGAGCCCCAAGATCTCCCTCCTTACATGAAGGTACCTTATCCAGAGAGGTTGAAGAAGCCTGCGCAAGATAAGCAATTCAACAAGTTCCTTGATGTATTCCGTAAACTTCAAATCAACATTCCATTTGCGGAAGCCTTGGAACTGATAGTGTGATTTTACATCATGTTTTCTATATACTTTTGCATGCATTTTGCATATAGATTAGACATTATTTATTTGATTTTTGTTAGTTTTTCCCTTGGAACGGGTGAAGCGGTGTCTTGGTGTTGTTTTGCAGGAATTCAATGTAAAAATGATCAAAAACAGCCATGGTGGAGCTTGGATGAAATAAAGCTTGAAAAGTGAAGAATATTAGCCAAACAGAGCCCATCACGGCCTGGCCGTGATGACCATCACGGCCGTGATCAAGCAGAGCAGAAGGCAAAAGTCAGAGACTGTCACGGCCTGCCCGTGATATGCATCACGGCCGTGACCTACCAGAAATTCAGGATTCGCGTCGCGAACAAAGGGATCGCCTCGCGAGAACCCATTTTGTGCAAATTCGCCCACTCCAGAAGCCGTCACGGCCTGGCCGTGATGGCCATCACGGCCGTGACGCGCGACTGATCTATAAATAAGGCTGCGCTGAACAGAAAAGGGGACTGACTTCTAACCTAAAAAAAGGTCCAGAGGGAGGCATTTGGAGGCACTTGGAGGCTATGGCTGGGCTAGGGTTTCAACCCTAGAAGGGAACCAAGAGGGGTTGCTTTGAAGAAGAAGGAAAGCTCACATGGAGCCTCTTCTCTCCTCTTCTCCTATTTCTCTGGTTTGGTTTTCTTTGTATATGAGTAGTTAAATCCCCCATTGTTGGGGTTAGATGATTACTTTTCTGAACTTATTTGTAAATTGATTTGGTTGTTTAATGCAAGTTTCTATTTCCTTATGAGTATGTGATTCTGTGCTTAATGCTTTCCTTGGATTAGCTACCCATAGGAATGATATGTTGCTTTGATAGATGACTGAAAGGTTGGTGTTAAGGCATGCTCATGAATCATATGCCAAGTAGTTCAAGAATCTAGACATAGGTGTTGAATGCTTGCAATCTTATAAGTCTTGACTTAATGCAAAATCACAGATTAATCCACCTAAGACATTAGGGTTTGATTTGGGGTTTTAGGCTCAATGCACCTAAGACATTAGGCTTGAGTATTTTAGAAAAGGCTTGATTGTCATAATTGAAGTAGGACTTGTGTTGATAACCATTTCATTGCAATTAAGGGAGGATTAGTGTAGTCTAACCCTAACAATCTTAGCCACATCTCTGTTTGCATACCAAGTGTTCGATAAAATTCCAAAAAGACCAAAAATATTTTATTTCTTTGTTTTCTGTTTTGATATCTCATACTTTAGTTTAGTCTAGATAGTTGTTGAGTTTGTGAATTGGTAATTGACAACCGATCCCTGTGGATACGATAACCGGTCTTACCACCGTATTACTTGTTTGCGACGAGGTGCACTTGCCTTTATATATTTAAAAATCACGCAACAGGAACCAATGCCATCTTATGCTCGGTTCATGAGGGAGCTTCTCTCCAAGAAACGGAAGATAGTGGATGAGAAAACAATTTCTTTGACCGAGGAGTGTAGTGCAATTCTTCAAAGGAAACTACCTCCTAAGTTGAAGGATCCGAGGTCTTTTAGCATACCATGCACCAATGGAGAAATGAATTTTGGGAAGACATTATGTGATCTAGGGGCAAGCATCAACTTGATGCCCCTATCTATGATGAGGAAGCTTGGCATTCAAGAGGCCAAAGAGACTATGAAGTCACTCCAACTAGCAGATCGTTCTATTAAATACCCTTATGGGGTGGTGGAGGACTTGTTAGTAAAGGTGGTCAAGTTCATATTTCCGGTGGACTTTGTGGTTCTAGATAAGGATGAAGATGCCAAGATCCCTCTTATATTGGGTAGGCCTTGCTTGGCCACCGGGAGTGCTTTGATAGATGTGCAACAAGGAAAGCTCACACTAAGGGTGCAAGATGAGAATGTGGTCTTCAATGTCTTTGAAGCATCCGGTTGAGAAGTCTTATGCATATAGTGTTGATGTGGTGGAACCAATTGTGAAAGCTATAGCCACACAAGAACCCCATGGTTCTACACTTGTAAAAGTTTTGGTAAAATCCCATGTTGAAGATGAAGAATGGGATTTTTTGAAAGATGATGATTATCTAGAGTGATTGAAGAATATGGAAGCTTTGCCAAATATTCCCAAGGAAGAGTGCCAAAAGGAAAAGCTTGACAAGAAAGGAGTGGATGAGGACAACAAGACTTCGGAGTTGAAGCAACTCCCAACTCAATTGAGGTATGCCTTTTTGAGGGGGAGGGGGGGGGGGGGGGGGGGGACATCACCCAGTCATCATTAGCAATGCCTTGAAAAAGGATGAGGAAGATAAACTCTTAATGGTTCTTAGGGAACACAAATCTGCCATTGGGTGGAAGATTTCAGATTTAAAAGGTATAAGTCCTTCCTTATGCATGCACAAAATATTGATGGATGATGATTATAAACCGGTGGTTCAACCACAAAGACGGTTAAATCCTTCATGAAAGAAGCGGTGCGTAAAGAGGTGATTAAGCTTTTGGATGCCGGAATCATCTATCCAATCTTGGATAGTAATTGGGTTAGTCCAATTCATGTGGTCTCGAAGAAAGGTGGGCACAACCGTGGTGGTCAATGAGAACAATGAGATGATTCCAACAAGGACCGTCACGGGGTGGAGAGTTTGTTTGGATTATACGAAGCTAAATGATGCAACAAGGAAGGATCACTTCCCTCTTCCCTTCATTGATCAAATGGTAGAGAGGTTGACAGGATATGAGTATTATTGCTTTTTGGATGGGTACTGATAAGCCTTTGGCTCATCTAGTTTTATGACTAGTATGACCGTGGTTTTGTGCCAATTATATCTCGTTTTCGCCCAAATTAGACTTGATTGTCCTCAAGCAAGGTTTTGAGTCCCTTAAGTAGTTTTAGTGTAATTTAGCCAGTTTTGAGTCAAATAAAGCACTTATGGCTATTTCATGTTTTCAGGTTAACTTAGAGTCCAGGACAATGAAGGAAACAGTGGAAATTGCAATCCTGGAAGTACTCGCCCCGCGAGACTGAAGACCAGCCTGTGCCAGAATTGTCATCTTCTCTGCCTTGCCTTGCGAACCATGTCTCGCCTCGCGAGCCTGGAAGTCAGAAAGCATCACGGTCAGTCCGTGACCCCTATCACGGGTGTGAAGAGAAGACCCTGGAGGACAGAGACCATCACGGCCTAGCCGTGATGAAGGTCACGGCCATGACAGATAAGCACCCAAAGTCAGAAGTAATCACGGCCTGGCCGTGATAGGCATCACGGCTGTGACAAACCAGATTTTGAAGTCTCGCCTCGCAAGGAATCATCTCGCCTCGCGAGATCCCAAATTTGAACTGGTGCCATTTTAATATTCGCCTCGCGAGCGTTACATGAACCGATGATAGTGGGAAACCGAACAGCAGATTGATCGTCTTTGTCTTATTTGATAATCACTTAAATTGCTCTGATTTTCTATTCTGTTTTCTAATCAATCTCAAACCAACCAACCCCCCCCCCCCCCCCAATGAGAACTGAATTTCTGCAAATAACACTACAAGAGTCCGTGAGAGACGATACCCGAGTTGTCGCACCCTCACTACAGTTTTACAAACCGCTCTTCTTTTTGACGCGTGCGCGACAACGCGTCAAAATTGGTGCCGTTGCCGGGGACTCTTGTTTGTTATTTTCGCTTTTTTTTTGTTTTTGTTTTGAATTAGTCTGACTACTAGGTCTACTTGCTCTGACTTGTGTGATTTTGATCCTGAAATTGAAAGAACACTGCACACACGCCGTAGGGCAATTCGGGCTAGCACTAGTAGTTCTAATTCTGCACTTGTTTTTGATAACATGGGTGACCAAAGGACATTAAGGCAGCTTGCTGCCCCTGATGTAAATTATAATGGCTTGTGTATTGAATATGCTGGTGTGGTTGCTCCTTTTGAACTTAAATCTGGTTTAATACACTTGTTGCCAAGATTTAGTGGTCTTGCAGGTGAGGATCCACATAAGCATTTGAAGGAATTCCAGGTTGTCTGCTCTACACCCTTGAGACCGGAAGGCATTACTGAAGACCATATCAAGTTGCGAGCCTTCCCATCCTCGCTTGAAGGCGCTGCAAAGGATTGACTGTACTATTTGGAGCCAAATTCTGTTACAACTTGGAATGATCTGAAGAAGGTTTTCCTAGAAAGATACTTTCCTGCCTCCAGAGCTGCATCAATCAGGAAGGAAATATGTGGCATTAGACAAGGCAATGAGTCGTTGGTTGAGTATTGGGAGAGATTCAAGCAGTTGGTATCCAGTTGCTCCCAGCATCAGATTTCTGAGCAGCTCCTTATTCAGTATTTTTATGAGGGATTGCTCCTAATGGACAGAAATATTTTGGATGCCACTAGTGGGGGAGCACTTGTTGATAAGACCCCAGCTGCTGCCAAGCAATTGATTGAAAATATGTCATTAAACTCCCAGCAGTTCACAACCAGAAGCAACTCTGTCGAGACAAGGGGTGTAAATGAGATCCAAGGTTCTTCTTCCAACAAGGCCCTTGAAACTAGAATTGATGAGCTCACTTCTTTGGTGAAGCAACTGGCAATGGATAAGGTTCAGCCGGCAAGGTTGTGTGGCATGTACAGTTCTCCTGAGCACCTGACCGATGCATGCCCTATTCTGAAGGATGAGTCAGTCACTGATTTGCCTCAAGCTTATGCAGCTAATCTCTACAATCAAGGCAACAATCAGAACCGATACAACATTCCTGACCTCTCCACAAATAAGTATCACCCCAACTGGAGGAATCATCCAAACCGTCGGTATGGGAATTCATCGCAACAACAGTTGATGGCACCACCACAGAATCCTCCTCAAGTGATCACCCCTGCACCTTCTGGACCTTCACTAGAGGACCTGTTCAAGCAAATGACTGCACAAATGACTGCTCAAATGGCTGCACAAAATCTCCAGTTTTAGTAGCAAGTTGGACAGCTTCAGGCCTCGCAGGCACAGTTTCAGCAGCGAACGGATGCTAGCATTCACAATTTGCAGACACAGATTGGACAACTCTCCACTTCGATGAATGCCATGCAGCAAGCTCAGGGATCGAACCAACTACCTGCACAGACAGTGGTGAATCCCAATGCCCCCAATCCTAATGTGAGTGCCATTTCTTTGAGATCCGGGAAAGTTGTAGAGGCAGCCCCTGAAATAAATGAAGAAACTGTTGAGGTAACTCCTGAGCCTTCTGTTGTTGTTGAAGCTGAGAGAGTATATGTGCCACCGATCCCCTTCCCACAAAGAGTGCTAAAGAATAAAAATGTTATTGAGGAAGACAAGGAGAGAGAGATCCTGGATGTATTCAGAAAAGTGGCGGTAAACATTCTGCTTCTTGATGTGATTAAGCAGGTTCCAAAGTATGCAAAGTTTCTGAAGGATTTGTGCACCCACAAGAGAAGGTTGAAGGGTAATGAGAGAGTGAATTTGGGGCGAAATGTTTCAGCCCTCATTCAGCCTAGACTTGTTCCCGAGAAGGTTACAGTTTCAGCCCTCACTCAGGCACTGCCACAGAAGTGCAAGGATCCGGGAACTTTTCCTATTCCATGCACCATTGGGGACAGCAAATTCGACAATTGCATGTTGGATTTGGGAGCCTCCATAAATGTCATGCCCACCTCCGTTTTCATCAACCTTGATTTGGGTCCTTTGCAACATACAGGTCTCACTATCCAGTTGGCCAACGGGACCAATGCTCGCCCCATGGGAGTGGTAGAAGATGTGATGGTACAAGTTGATGATTTGATTTTCCCTGCTGACTTTTACATCGTGGACATGGCAGGGGAAACAAATTCAAACAGATCACCAATCATCCTGGGCAGACCGTTCATGAAGACGACAAAGACAAAGATTGATGTTGATAATGGAACCATGTCCATGGAGTTCGGTGACATTATTGCAAGGTTCAACATTTTCGATGCTATGAAGCATCCATTGGAAGAGCACTCTGTTTTCCAAATAGAGTTGCTCTCTAGAATTGTTGATGACACCTATGATGACTTGGTTGCTGATTTTCCATCTATTTCTGGCTTTAATGATGTTTATTCATGTACTAACTATACTAACACTAACCCTTGTGTTGTTTGTGCTGAGATTGATTCTACTTTGCAGGGTGATAGTGTAAGTGAAGCTGTCTGTTCGGCTGAAGTTCTTGACAGCCCGGCTGCCCCAAACATACCATCTGTTGAGCAGTCACCCTCCTCAGAGCTTAAGCCACTTCCTGGGAATCTGAAGTATGCTTACTTGGAGAGGAATGAAAAACTTCCAGTGATAATCTCCTCCAACCTTGACTCTGACCAGGAAGCTAAACTCTTGGAGGTTTTGAAAAGGCACAAGAAGCCAATTGGATGGACCTTGGCTGACATCCCAGGAATTAGCCCCTCTAGATGTATGCATAGGATTCTGTTGGAGGATGGGGCTAAACCAGTTAGGCAGTCACAAAGGCGGCTAAATCCATTGATTCTGGATGTTGTAAAGAAGGAGGTGACAAAACTCCTGCATGCGGGTATCATATACCCCATCTCTGATAGTACTTGGGTGAGCCCAGTGCAAGTTGTATCCAAGAAATCTGGCCTCACAGTGGTAAAAAATGAAAATGATGAACTTGTCCCCACTAAAGCGATTAACCTACTGCTCTCGATTTCCCACTATCATTGGTTCATGTAAATTCCAAGCCCTAAGCAGATTCTAATCCCCTCCCGGTTGTAGCAACAATTAACAACGCAATCGCTACTACGGATATATGTTCCTATTCCCGAAATAACAAACGGGGTTAAGCCCTCATGAACAAACGAACATGAACGAACACACGCGAAATAACAAACGTGATTAAGTATAGAAACATAACATCATCGAAATGAATCAACACAACACTATACACTCCTGAAATAGCAAACAGAAATGTATAGCATGGCATTGAAAAGAGAAAAGCAAATAAAAACAGGAATCACAAAACCTCAAGTGTAGTAATGGAAACCAATCACAGTAGATTAATCTAGGAGACTAGCTCTCCATTACAGAAGTAAACACAAAAGAAAAGAAAAGAAAATAAACTACTGAAATACAACTACTGACTAAGACTAGCTAGCTACTAGCCCACTTCTCAGTTCTGTCTAAAACTGACTTATATACAGTATCTGGAATCAGCGGACTCGCGAGGCGAACACTGACTCGCGAGGCGAATCTTGCAGCGTTTGGTATTCTCGCGAGGCGAAGCACGACTCGCGTGGTGAGGAATGGAAAAGTCGTGCCTTCTGGTCTTCATCCTCGCGAGGTGAGTAATCTATTCGCGGGGCGGCACAGAAAGGTTGCAAATTTTCTGGCACAGTCACCTTCAGGTTCGCGAGGCGAATGTCTTTCTCGCGGGGCGAAAGCTCCAGATTTATTTCTTTTTATTAACCTGAAAACAGAAAATAGCATAAGTACTGTATTTAACTCTAAATCAACTAAATTAACCTAAAAATACTTTACAGACTCAAAATGCTGCTTAAAGACAATCAAGTCTAATTTGGGCGAAAATGATATAAAATTAGCACAAAACCACGGTCATACTAGCTATAAAACTAGATGAGCCAGCGGCTGATCAAAATACCCCAAACTTAAACTTTGCTTGTCCCCAAGCAAACTAAAACTCAAAAACTTAAAAAGACTCAAGACATGGCAAGCTCAAAGGATTCAATCAACTTTCGCACAGATTCAAGCAATTCATCAAAATACTTCAATGTTCCCCCCCTTACAAACAAAGCAATCCCCACAATCATTCATTCTAAACAATTGAGAATTTTATCATTCAAACAATCATTAATCTAAGCAGGGGATCCAAGTTACACACAAGAGGGAGATCACCAAATTCAAACAACTGCCTTCCTCACAAGGGCATTTAGTGTTCACTCATTCGCTCAGTTTGTGTCAGGCTATCAACATTTCACTCAATTTCACTTTTAAGAGCACTTCCCATAAATTAGATTTTCATCTCCAAATGATTCCCACAGAAAACATGCATGCAACATCAAAAGGTCTTTTATGGGTTGTAATGGGGCCTGGCTAAGGGTAGGATATACAAAGGTACTAGACTGAAGACCCTAGGAACTAAGAGAGCATAAACATTTGATACTTTGAATTTCCACTCAAATTCCTTTTTTTATTTTTCTTTATGCCTTGGGTGACTACAGCCATTTCTTCTAATACTTTTATTTTTATCATTTTTACACTTTTCTTTTTTTTTTTCTCTTTTTTTTCATTTTTTTTTTCAATCCCAACCAACACATCATGTCCTTGTAGCCACCCCAAACTTAGTTTCTTGAACCCATTCTCTTGATAAGATTCCATGCTCTCCTAATCCTAAGATCGGGTTAACATGGTTTTTCAGATTTCGGCTTATAACATAAGGTCAACAAGAATTAACAGGCTAATTAGGCTCAAAGGGGCTAACTAGGGAACATGCATTAGGGATGGTTCTTTTAGGCTAAGTAGTTATTTACAAAGAAAATGCCTAAATCATTTGATGCAAACACATAATCATGCAAACCATAAAGAGACTCAAGCAAATTTAGGAAAGTGCAACTTGAAAGTGATTTCACACAGTTTAAAACATGTTGGAGGCTCAAAACCTCACCTGGACATTCATGCAAATTGTTTGACAGAGATTCTATCCCTAGTGTGTGCTCCCTATCACCCCAAACTTATCATAAATCATGCCATCATAACAAAATCCCAAAGTTCAGTTTTCAATCATATGGGGATCAAATTTTCAATTTCAAAACTTAGGGGGAATCATCACATATAACATGCAATCAATCTATGCAAAATCAATAAAATCCAATAAACTTGCCAAACTAAGACTTAACACAACTCCTGAGCTTCTCAAATTATTCAGGAGCTTTATTAAAAACAAAACAGAAATAAAGTAAGGCAAAATTAAAAGGAAAAGGTTTAGAGAAAACTCATTGAGGGGCGGTTCCACCGAGATCCCACATGTCGTGATACGGGGCCACGGAATGCCCAAATTGTGATATGATCCTCCTGGATCCCATGGTCTACAGCATAAAGATGAGAGCGGACACTTGATAATCTTGGTAACTCCGCCAAGTGCGGCGGACTTCTCGCTCCCTATCAGGTCACAGTTTACCTCTTTCTCCACTTAGTCCATAAAATCCTCCCAATAAAAGTGGGGTTCAACCTCTTGAAATGGCCACAGTGACAAATCCAAAGGTTTGAACTCCATCAATGGTGGTTCCACAGTGGGAGGTGATAAACAAGTAGCTGGGGTTACTGGTGCTGCTTCAACTTCTGCACGTTCTTCATTCACTGTACTATCAAATCCATCACCTGCTAGACCTGCAGAAATTTCAGCACACACCACACAAAGGTTAGTATTAGTAGAATCAATACATATATCACAATAGACTGAATCAGTAAATGCCTGAATGTCTGGAAATTCAGCAATTAGTTCATCCATCCCATCACTTCCAACACATGCATATGAGTTAATTGAATCATCTACTTCCAAAGGTTCTTCATCATCCTCAGGCACGGGGAAGCAGATGTCCTCCTGATCCTCATTTTCTATATGCACAGAATCCTCATACCTTTCAAAACATGCTATACATAAAGCAGTGTCAGTACAATCAGCACATGAATTATAATAGATAGAATCAGGGGATTCAACACACAGTTCATCAACAGAAACATTATCAAAATTATCATTAGAAGTATCTTCAAGAATAACCATCTGTGAATCTGTATGTTCTTCAAGTGGACGTTGAGTTAGCAGTGCAGCCGAGTTAGCGACAATTTGATCAATTAGAATGGCCAACTTCTGAGATTCAGCTTCTCCTTTCAAGACTTTGTTCTGCCATTCATTGATTTTCCTCTATCATCCATTGGTTGTTCTCTGCCATTTGTTGTATCATTTCTTCCAGACTGAGTTGGGCTAGTGTAGGGTCAGGCTGATATTGTAGCTCGCGTGTTGTTTGATTCACCAAAGATGCTATCTCATCCAAGATGCCCTGTCCTCCACTATATTGGCTAGAATACTCATTCATTCCAAACATACCAAAATCATTACTAAACTCATAACCTCCAACAAAATTAGGATAATTTGTGCATGGTGGTGGTTCACTAACATCAGGATAATACATGCATGGTTGCTGATAATAAACATTAGGCACATAATTTTGCATATAATTATCCATGGGGCGTACTAAAATTCACAACCAGACAAGCAAACAAAACTGATTCAGCAAAGTTTTTTTTTTATTTATTTTTTTTCTGCTAATAACACAACAAGAGTCCCCGGCAACGGCGCCAATTTTTGGTCGCGCTGTCGCCACGCACCAAAAAGAACGAGCGTTTACAAAATAATGTAGATAGGGAAGCGACAACTCGGATATCGTCTCTCAAGGACTCTTAGGTGTTGTTGTTAACAGAAAAAGTTAGTTTTGGGGGGTTTGGAGTGAATGCAAATAAGAACAAAGCAAAACAAAGCAATGAAAACAAGCAGTTTAAGAGATTAACAGATAAACTAAAGTGATTAACCTACTGCTCTCGATTTTCCACTATCATTGGTTCATGTAAATTCCAAGCCCTAAGCAGATTCTAATCCCCTCCCGGTTGTAGCAACAATTAACAACGCAATCGCTACTACGGATATATGTTCCTATTCCCGAAATAACAAACGGGGTTAAGCCCTCATGAACAAACGAACATGAACGAACACACACGAAATAACAAACGCGATTAAGTATAGAAACATAACATCACCGAAATGAATCAACACAACACTATACACTCCTGAAATAACAAACAGAAATGTATAGCATGGCATTGAAAAGAGAAAAGCAAATAAAAACAGGAATCACAAAACCTCAAGTGTAGTAATGGAAACCAATCACAGTAGATTAATCTAGGAGACTAGCTCTCCATTACAGAAGTAAACACAAAAGAAAAGAAAATAAACTACTGAACTACAACTACTGACTAAGACTAGCTAGCTACTAGCCCACTTCTCAGTTCTGTCTAAAACTGACTTATATACAGTATCTGGAATCAGCGGACTCGCGAGGCGAACACTGACTCGCGAGGCGAATCTTGCAGCGTTTGGTATTCTCGCGAGGCGAAGCACGGATCGTGTGGTGAGGAATGGAAAAGTCGTGCCTTCTGGTCTTCATCCTCGCGAGGTGAGTAATCTATTCGCGGGGCGACACAGAAAGGTTGCAAATTTTCTGGCACAGTCACCTTCAGGTTCGCGAGGCGAATGTCTTTCTCGCGGGGCGAAAGCTCCAGATTTATTTCTTTTTATTAACCTGAAAACAGAAAATAGCATAAGTGCTTTATTTAACTCTAAATCAACTAAATTAACCTAAAAATACTTTACAGACTCAAAATGCTGCTTAAAGACAATCAAGTCTAATTTGGGCGAAAATGATATAAAATTAGCACAAAACCACAGTCATACTAGCTATAAAACTAGATGAGCCAGCGGCTGATCACCAGGCCACTCGAAAGGATCACTTTCCTTTGCCGTTCATCGATCAGATGCTCGAACGGCTGGCTGGTAAATCCCACTACTGTTTTCTTGATGGCTTTTCTGGATACTTCCAGATCCACATTGCACCAGAGGATCAGGAAAAGACCACTTTCACGAGCCCCTTCGGCACGTTTGCCTACAGGAGGATGCCATTTGGCCTTTGCAATGCTCCTGGAACTTTCCAGAGATGCATGATTAGAATTTTTACTGAATTTATTGAAAATTGCATGGAAGTGTTCATGGATGATTTCACTGTATATGGTTCCTCATTTGATGCATGCTTGCATAGTCTGAAATTGGTTTTAGAAAGATGCATTGAAACTGACCTTGTTTTGAACTATGAAAAGTGTCACTTTATGGTTGAACAGGGGATTGTTTTGGGGCATGTTATTTCTAAAGAGGGTATCTCAGTAGATCCTGCTAAAATTGATGTGATTTCTACATTGCCTTACCCATCTTGCGTTCGCGAGATTCGTTCTTTTCTTGGTCATGCAGGTTTCTACAGGCGCTTCATTAAGGATTTCAGCAAGATAGCTGTTCCTCTGTCAAACTTGTCAAGAATGATGCCATGTTCAGCTTTGATGACAAGCGCAAGAAGGCATTTGACTTCTTGAAAAAGGCATTGACTTCTACCCCCATCATCCAGCCCCCGATTGGACCCCTCCTTTTGAGCTCATGTGTGATGCTTCTAACTATCTTGTGGGGCGGTCTGGCACAAAGGGTGGGCAAGGCTGCACATGTCATTTATTATGCTTCTAGGACTTTAGATGCTGCAGTCTAATTACACCACCACTGAAAAGGAACTTCTAGCTGTTGTTTTTGCTCTTGATAAATTTAGATCATATTTGCTAGGTTCCAAGGTTATTGTTTTCACTGACCATGCAGCTCTGAAATACTTGTTGAAGAAGCCAGAAGCTAAGCCGAGGTTGATTTCGTGGATGTTGTTGCTCCAAGAGTTTAATGTGGAGATAAGGGACAAGAGTGGAGCTGAAAATTTAGTGGCTGATCATTTGAGTAGGATAGAGAGGGATGAGGATCCTTCCCCCATTCAGGATGACTTTCCTGATGAGCAGCTTTTACAGTTGCATGGCGTTACTCCTTGGTTTACCGACATTGTTAATTACCTAGTTGCTGGTGTCTTTCCGACAGGAGCAACTAGGTCATAAATCCACAAACTAAAGAGTGACGCCAAGTACTATGTTTGGGATGATCCATTTCTTTGGAAATTTTGTAGTGATCAGGTGATTAGGAGATGTGTCCCCGACTTTGAGATTGAGTTTATTATGCACTTTTCTCATGCCTCTCAAGTAGGGGGACACTTTGGGCCACAGAGGACTGCAAGAAAAGTCCTAGATTCTGGTTTTTACTGGCCCACCATTTTTAGAGATGCTTATGAGGTTTACCGGACTTGTAAGGAGTGTCAAATAGCAGGTACAGCCATCACTCGCAAGAGTGAGATGCCTCAGCAACCTATGCTCTTCTGTGAGGTGTTTGATGTGTGGGGAATCGACTTTATGGGTCCTTTCCCTGCATCTTTTGGCTTTCTCTACATTCTTTTGGCTGTTGACTATGTTTCAAAGTGGGTGGAAGCTATCCCCACTAGGACTAACGATTCTAAAGTTGTTGCAAATTTTGTTAGGTCCAATATTTTTTGCAGGTTCGGCATACCTCGTGCCATCATAAGTGACCAGGGCACTCACTTCTGCAACCGCACCATGGAATCTCTACACCGGAGGTATGGAGTTGTACACAGAGTCTCCACTGCTTACCATCCCCAGACCAATGGCCAGGCTGAGATCTCCAACAGAGAGATCAAACAGATCTTAGAGAAAGTGGTGCAGCCGAATAGGAAGGACTGGAGCCGCCGTCTAGAAGACGCACTTTGGGCTCAGAGGACCGCTTTCAAGACGCCAATAGGGATGTCTCCCTTTAGGCTTGTATTCGGTAAGGCATGTCATCTCCCTGTGGAAGTTGAGCACCGTGCTTATTGGGCGGTCAAGTGCTGTAATTTGGAAATGCAAAAATCTGGTATTGAAAGGAAACTCCAATTATAGCAGCTTGAAGAGCTTAGGCTAGAATCCTATGAAAGCTCTCGGATTTATAAGGAGAAAACCAAGCATTTCCATGATAGGATGATTGCTAGGAAGGAATTCTCTGTGGGTCAGCGGGTCTTACTGTTTAACTCCCGCCTGAAATTGATGGCTGGGAAACTTCGGTCCAAGTGGATTGGCCCATTTGTTGTTACTAATGTTTTTCCTCATGGTGCAGTAGAGATTAAAAGTGCAGGTAGAAACAAGGCATTCAAGGTTAACGGGTAGCGGCTGAAGCTATTCCATGAGAGCTCGGTGCCTGAGGATGCTACTGTTGAGGAGCTCTCCTTGGGAGAGCCCACCTACACTGCAACTTGATCAGGGATCACCCTTTCCTTTCCCTCACTCTATTTTTATATTTATGTTGTTTCATTGAGGACAATGTATGTTTTAAGTGTGGGGGAGGGAACCATTTGTTGTGTTTTTTTGTGTGTTTTGTTTTGTTGTGTTTTCTTTTCGCTCTTGAATAATTTGAGAAGCTCAAGAGCATGTGTGTGAGTCTTGTGTCGGCAGGCTTGGTGGGTTTTGTTCATTTAGCACAGATTGATTGCATGATTTATGTTGATGATTCCCCCTAGGTTGTAAAATTTGAAAACTGATCCCCATGTGAAAAATTTTTGAAAATTGAACTTTGAGATATTTTATTATGATTGCATGATTTATGATAAGTTTGGGGTGAAGAGGTGCACACACTAGGGATCGAATCTCGGTCAAACAGTTTGCGAAAAACGTCCAGGTGAGGGTTTGAGCCTCCAACATGTTTTTAACTGTGTGAATCACTTTCAAGTTGTACTTTCCCGATTTTGCTTGAGTCTCTTCTTGGTTTGCATGTTTATGTGATTGCATCAGATGATTTAGGCAGATTTTCTTTGAATTAGCTACTTGGCCTAAATTGAACCATCCCTAATGCATGTTCCCTAGTTAGCCCCATTGAGCCTGATTAGCCTCTTGTTCTTGATAACCTCATGTTATAAGCCAAAATCTGGAAAAACCATGTTAACCCGATCTTAGGATTAGGAGAGCATGGAAGCCCAGCAAGAGAAGGGTTGCAAGAAAGTAAGTTTGGGGTGGCTACAGTGATATGTCATTCTGGGTGAGAAAAAGAAATAAATATATAAAGGTTGAAGCCAAGGGCAAAGAAAGAGAAAAAAAGAGAAAAGAAAAAAATTTGCCAAAAAGAAAAGGGGCAAAACAAAAAAAAAAGGGTGTCAAAGGAAAAAGGTGTAGCCACCCAAAGCACCAAAAAGAAAAAAAAATGGAAAAAGGAATTAGAGTAAAAAAAATAATAGTGTACAAGCTTCACGCTCTCTTAGTTCCTAGGGACTTAAGCCTAGTTCCTTTGTATATCCTACCCTTAGCCAGGCCCCATTACAACCTTTGAAAGACCTTTTGATGTTGCATGCATGTTTTCGTGGGAACCTTAATTAAGATGAAGATCAAATTCATGGGAAGTGCTCTTGAAATGTGAACTGAGTGAAAAAGTTGATAGCCTAGACAAAAATTGAGTGAATGAGTGAAATATTACTAGCCCTTATGAGGGAGGCAATTGTTTGAAATTGGTGATCTCCCTTTTGTGTGTAACTTGGATCCCTTGCTTAGATTAATGATTGTGTGAATGATGAAATTCTCAGATGTTTAAAGTAAATAATTGTGGGGATTGCATTGTTGAATATAGGGGGGGGGGGGGGGGGGGGCATTGAAAGAAAATTGTTTTGTTTGCTTGAAATTTGTGCAAAAGTTGATTGAATCCCTTGAGCTTGTCAAGTCTTGAGTCGTTTTGAGTTTTAGTTTGCTTAGGGACAAGCAAAGTTCAAGTTTGGGGTATTTTGATAAGCCTCTAGCTCGTCTAGTTTTATGACTAGTATGACCGTGGTTTTGTGCCAATTATATCTCGTTTTCGCCCAAATTAGACTTGATTGTCCTCAAGCAAGGTTTTGAGTCCCTTAAGTAGTTTTAGTGTAATTTAGCCAGTTTTGAGTCAAATAAAGCACTTATGGCTATTTCATGTTTTCAGGTTAACTTAGAGTCCAGGACAATGAAGGAAACAGTGGAAATTGCAATCCTGGAAGTACTCGCCCCGCGAGACTAAAGACCAGCCTGTGCCAGAATTGTCATCTTCTCTGCCTCGCCTCACGAACCATGTCTCGCCTCGCGATCCTGGAAGTCAGAAAGCATCACGGTCAGCCCGTGACCCCCATCACGGGCGTGAAGAGAAGACCCTGGAGGACAGAGACCATCACGGCCTAGCCGTGATGAAGGTCACGGCCATGACAGATAAGAACCCAAAGTCAGAAGTAATCACGGCCTGGCCTTGATAGGCATCACGGCTGTGACAAACCAGATTTTGAAGTCTCGCCTCGCGAGGAATCATCTCGCCTCGCGAGAGCCCAAATTTGAACTGGCACCATTTTAATATTCGCCTCGCGAGAGGCTACTCGCCTCGCGAGCGTGCTCAGATTCTGAATGCTATAATTGCTGTTTAGGGCATATTAGTGGGCATCTTTTTCTAATCCTTGTTTACGAATTTCTCTGATTGTATTGCGTTTTTGATGGAGAACTAATCTCCCTAGGTTAATCTGCTGTAACCGGCTTCCGCTGACACTTGAGGTCTTGTAATCCCCGGTTGAATTTTCTTCTCTCTTTCAATGTTATTCGCTATTCTCTGTTTGCTTAATTCAGTTTGTATCGAATTAGTGTTGATTTATTTTCGATGATTTTATGTTCCTAAACTCAATCGCGTTTGCTTAATTCACGTGCGTTCAATTCGTGTTTGCTTAATTCACGAAGGGCTTCATCCGTTTGCTTAATTCGGAATTAGGAACATATGTCCGGTAGCATCGATTTCTCTTGTTAATCGATGCTACAATCGGAAAGGGATTAGAATCCGCTTAGGTTAGATTAATGATTGTGTGAATGATGAAATTCTCAGATGTTTAAAGTAAATAATTGTGGGGATTGCATTGTTGAATATGGGGGGGGGGGGGCATTGAAGGAAAATTGTTTTGTTTGCTTGAAATTTGTGCAAAAGTTGATTGAATCCCTTGAGCTTGTCAAGTCTTGAGTCGTTTTGAGTTTTAGTTTGCTTGGGGACAAGCAAAGTTCAAGTTTGGGGTATTTTGATAAGCCTCTAGCTCATCTAGTTTTATGACTAGTATGATCGTGGTTTTGTGCCAATTATATCTCGTTTTCGCCCAAATTAGACTTGATTGTCCTCAAGCAAGGTTTTGAGTCCCTTAAGTAATTTTAGTGTAATTTAGCCAGTTTTGAGTCAAATAAAGCACTTATGGCTATTTCATGTTTTCAGGTTAACTTAGAGTCCAGGACAATGAAGGAAATAGTGGAAATTGCAATCCTGGAAGTACTCGCCCCGCGAGACTAAAGACCAGCCTGTGCCAGAATTGTCATCTTCTCTGCCTCGCCTCACGAACCATGTCTCGCCTCGCGATCCTGGAAGTCAGAAAGCATCACGGTCAGCCCGTGACCCCCATCACGGGCGTGAAGAGAAGACCCTGGAGGACAGAGACCATCACGGCCTAGCCGTGATGAAGGTCACGGCCATGACAGATAAGAACCCAAAGTCAGAAGTAATCACGGCCTGGCCTTGATAGGCATCACGGCTGTGACAAACCAGATTTTGAAGTCTCGCCTCGCGAGGAATCATCTCGCCTCGCGAGAGCCCAAATTTGAACTGGCACCATTTTAATATTCGCCTCGCGAGCGTGCTCAGATTCTGAATGCTATAATTGCTGTTTAGGGCATATTAGTGGGCATCTTTTTCTAATCCTTGTTTACGAATTTCTCTGATTGTATTGCGTTTTTGATGGAGAACTAATCTCCCTAGGTTAATCTGCTGTAATCGGCTTCCGCTGACACTTGAGGTCTTGTAATCCCCGATTGAATTTTCTTCTCTCTTTCAATGTTATTCGCTATTCTCTGTTTGCTTAATTCAGTTTGTATCGAATTAGTGTTGATTTATTTTCGATGATTTTATGTTCCTAAACTCAATCGCGTTTGCTTAATTCACGTGCGTTCAATTCGTGTTTGCTTAATTCACGAAGGGCTTCATCCGTTTGCTTAATTCGGAATTAGGAACATATGTCCGGTAGCATCGATTTCTCTTGTTAATCGATGCTACAATCGGAAAGGGATTAGAATCCGCTTAGGGCATGGAATTATATGAACCGATGATAGTGGGAAACCGAACAACAGATTGATCGTCTTTGTCTTATTTGATAATCACTTAAATTGCTCTGATTTTCTGTTCTGTTTTCTAATCAATCTCAAACCAACCCCCCAAGAAAATTGAATTTCTGCAAACAACACTACAAGAGTCCGCGAGAGACGATACCCGAGTTGTCGCACCCTCACTACAGTTTTACAAACCGCTCTTCTTTTTTTGACGCGTGCGCGGCAATGGCGTCAGTGCTCGATTACAACCAAATTGTGGTAGATCCAAAGGACCAAGGGAAGACGACCTTCACATTTCCATATGGAGTCTTTGCTTATAGGAGGATGCCTTTTGGATTATGCAACGCTCCGATGACTTTCCAAAGGTGCATGCTCTTTATCTTTTCAGACATGGTGGAGAAATTCGTTGAGGTATTTATGGATGACTTCTGGGCTTTTGGGACTTCATTTGATAATTGTTTGAAAAACTTTGCTTGCATGCTAGAAAGGTGTCAAGAAACCAACCTTGTGCTTAATTGGGAAAAATGTCATTTTATGGTTCGAAAAGGTATAGTTTTGGGGCACACAATCTCTTAAAAGGGATTGAAGTAGATCAAGCCAAGATAGAGTTGATCGAAAAGCTACCTCCACTAACCAATGTGAAGGAGGTAAGGAGTTTCTTAGGACATGCCGGATTCTACCGAAGATTCATCCGAGATTTCTCCAAAATAGTAAAACCGCTATGTGACCTTCTTGCGAAGGATGTATCCTTTGATTTTAATGCTTCTTGTTTAAATTCTTTTAATACCTTGAAAAATATGCTTGTCACCGTACCCATAATCAATGCGCCTAATTAGAATTTACTGTTGTTTTGGCTTCAACGACTCAAGAGGGGGGGGAGGGGGGGGGGTGAATTGAGTTTTCAAAAAATATTTCCCTCTTAAAACTTTTTCACAAAGCTTTATAAATCAGAGTTGCGGATTAGTGTTCTCAGGATCTGTTACAAGATCAATGAAGGGTTTGATACAAAATCTTGAATAGAAGGTGATGAGGATAAGAAAGATTAATTCAGAAAGATTCAGAATAGGTTCGGGTTTAATAATCAGTAATAGTTCAGTTTCAATAATAAAGAATGGTTTTGATCAATCTCAGTTTTAAACGTAGATAACACAATCTTGATTACAATCAGATTCAGGTTTCAATTCAGTTTATACATATCAAGAACATAAATTATATTGAACTTTAAACATCAAAGTTGCAGGTTCTTGAACATAAACAAAGTAAAGGAGTTTGAGTTTAGGGATACCACACAACCAGATTTATCCTGGTTCAGTCACCTCCACTGTGACCTACATCCAGTCCCCACTCCACCTGTGGGATTTCACACACTAACACACAAGCTTTACCAGGTAGCTTGAAAAACCTTCACACCACAGAGCACTCCTTCATCTCGAGATACCACACTCTTGTGAAGAGCCTCAATGTTCAACCTTAGGGATACCTCACCCTAATCACTCAGAGAGACTCCCTCTCTCTTTACAATCAAAAGTAAAACAAAAGTTGATTCCTAACTCTCAGTAGTCAGATAAACAAATTGAAGCACTTTGAGTATTGAAACACTCTTTTCTCAGTAAGCTCAATAAAGATGATAATTGATTTTCACAATTGATTTCTCAAAACGATTTCGTAAAACTGTGACATGTTATGATATTCGTATATGTTGTGAAAGTGTTCCTTTTGATCCCTCTTTATATAGAAAAGAAGTTTATTCGTTGGGATCAATCAAAACAGATTTGGATCTGATTAATAGAATCTGTTTTCTTGATTTTGGTTCTTGAAATAAGATTTTTATTGTTCTTGTAGAATTCGCGTCCATAAAATACCCGAGTCCATTTGGAAAAATAGCCGAATCTATCTTGGAAAAATAATCGTGTTCATCTTTAAAAATAGCCGAGTCCATTTGAAGAAAATAGTCGAGTCAATCTTGAAAAAATAACCACATCCATCTTAAAAAATAGTCGCGTCCATTTGAAGAAATAAGTTGCATTCATTTGCCACGTCAGCAGACGGGAGTACTAACACAAAGTAATTGGACGTGCTCCAACTAGTAGACAAGCTCCATATGCCATGTCAGTGGACGGAGCTTCTCATTAAGATCTTAGCAAGTCCAAAGACTTGTGTGGACGAGCGCTTCTCTCACCTTAGTGGACGAGCACTTTTATCACTTTAGTGGACGCGTGCTTGTGTCACTTTAGTGGACGTGAGCTTCTGTCATTTTAGTAGACGTGAGCTTCTATCACTTTAGTAGACGTGAGATTCTGTCACTTTGGCAGACGTGAGCGACGTGAGCTTCTGTCACTTTGGCAGACGTGAGCTTCTATCACTTTAGTAGACGTGAGCTTCTGTCACTTTAGTAAACGTGAGCTTCTATCACTTTCTTGACGCCGGCTTTTATCACTTTCTTGGATGCCAGTTTTTACTATTCCTAGTGTTGGACGTGCCCTTATATTATTCCAGTGTTGGACTAGCGCTTAGAAATCTTATTTCAAAAATCTTTTTCATTTACGAAAACTTATTCCTTTTAATGCAGGTTATGAAAAATGTTTTTCTTCATGCATCTTTTTAATTGAGCTATTTGTGAATAAGAGATTTCATCTCTTACAGATCATCTAAGACTTAAATCTAATTTCTTCTTTAAGCTCTTGTCTTGATGATTCCTTGATCTTTGTCCTTGCTCTTTGATTCCTCCAAGTTCTTCCTTGAATATTCTCCTTTGATTGCTCACCGAACTTGTTGAATATTGCTTGATACCTGTCATTACAATTTGACACTAAACACTTGCATACACATTAAGTTGTATTTGTCATATATAAAATCTCTAAGTCATTGAGTTTAACATTTACCATTTGAAATCATGTGTGATCCAAGCGATTATGCGGTGGGGGCGGTTTTAGGACAGATGATGGAAAAGTTAGCTCATGTGATTTACTATGCAAGTAAAGTTTTGAATGAGGCACAAGCTAACTATTCCACCACTGAGAAAGAACTCCTTGCAGTGGTATTTGATTTAGCTAAGTTTAGATCTTATGTTGTAGGGTCTAAAATTATTGTTTTCACCGATCATGCGGCCATAAAACACTTGATGACAAAACAAGAGGCCAAACCTAGGTTAATTCGGTGGATTCTTCTTTTGCAGGAGTTTGATATTGAGATTACAGACCGGAAAGGTTTGAAAAATGGAGTAGCGGACCACTTGTCGAGGTTGGTTAATCCCAACACCGAGGAGAAATTTTTAGACATCAAGGAAGAATTTCCTGATGAGAGACTATTTGCAATGTTTGAAAAAGTTTCTCCTTGGTTCGCGGATATGGCCAACTTCAAGTCTTCAAATGTGGTTCCGAAAGGATGGACTATGCAACAAAGGAAAAAGTTCTTCTCAGATTCAAAGTATTATGTTTGGGAAGACCCTTATCTTTTTAAGCAATGTTCGGATGGGATACTAACGAGATGTATTCCTCATGACCAAATCGGGAACGTGTTATGGTATTGTCATAGCTTGGACTACGATGGGCATTTTGGGGGAAATAATACCGCATAGAAAGTCCTCCAATGCGGGTTTTATTGGCCTACTCTCTTCAAGGATGTACACTCTTTTGTGGAGAATTGTGATCGTTGCCAACGGGTTGGAAACATCTCGAGGTGGCGTGAACTTCCCCTCCAATGTGTACTTGAGGAAGAGATCTTTGATGTTTGGGGGATAGATTTCATGAGACCATTTCCACCCTCTTTTTCTTATCAATACATATTAGTAGCAGTGGATTATGTGTCAAAGTGGGTGGAGGCAATTCCAACATCAACGGATGATGCGCGGGTAGTCATGGAATACTTGAGGCGTAACATCTTCACAAGGTTTGGGGTTCCTAGAGTCTTGATTAGTGATGGTGGTTCACATTTTTGAAAAATAACAAATGAGCCACCTACTTGAGAGATATGGGGTCAAGCATAGAGTCACAACTCCATACCATCCACAAACCAATGGGCAAAAGGAGACATCCAACCGTGAATTGAAGTCAATTCTTGAGAAAACCGTCAAATCTTCACGAAAGGATTGGTCAAGGAAGTTGGATGATGCTTTGTGGGCCTATAGGACCGCTTTCAAAACACCGATTGGAAGATCTCCTTACAACTTGGTGTTTGGAAAGGCATGTCATTTACCTGTAGAGTTGGAGCAAAAGTCTTATTGGGCAATCAAGGAACTCAATTATGATTTGAAGAAGGCCGGTGAAAAGAGGCTCCTAGATTTGAATGAATTGTCAGAGATCTGCATGCATGCATGCATATGAGAATGCAAGAATATACAAAGAGGAGACAAAGGCATGGCATGACAAGCACATCTTGCCTAGAAAATTTGAACCCTGACAGTGGGTACTACTCTACAACTCAAGGTTGAGACTCTTCCCGGGAAAGTTAAAATCAAGGTGGTCCGGACCCTTCAAGGTCCTCGAGGTTTTTCCACATGGAGCGGTAGAGATAGAATGGAATCATGAGAACTTCAAAATTATTGGCCAAAGGCTTAAGCACTATTATGGAGAATCACTTCAGACGGATCACCAACATCTCAAGTTGAATTAGCCCTAGGAGGGCTATGACCGTTAGACTCGGGACGTTAAACAAGCACTACTTGGGAGGCACCCAAGCTTTATATCCTTTTTATGCATTTATAGAGTCTTAAAAACCTAAAAAGTGTCATCATTTAGGGTCTTTAGTTAGAAAATTCCATTAGGAAAGCATTTAGGACTAGTTGCATTTAGGAATTAGAGGGGCATAATTCTTTTCTGGCTCGCCACACGAGCAGGAAACGCCTCGCGAGCTAGAGGGATGTCAGAATTCTTGTTTCTGGCTCGCCTCGTGAACCCAGGCCTCGTCTCGCGAGCCTGGGAAACTCAGGAAAGCTAGTTTTGACTGACTCACATAGCGAACTACTGTTCGCCTCACGAGCCGGAAGGAAAGAAACCCAGAGGTTTGCACCTCGTTCTGCTTCGTGTCGCGAGCACGTTGCTCGCATTGCGAATCTGGGCAGTTTGAAGATTGGAATGAAATTCCAGATTCACCCCGCGAGACATAGCTCGCATTGTGAATCTGGGAATATGAAAAGGTACTGGAAGTCTAGATTCACCTCGCGAATCCTAGTTCGTCCCGCAAAACCCAAAATTAGGGTTCTGAATTTGGGAATTTTTAAAATTCGCCTCGCGAAACCATGTTCGCGTCGCGACCGAGAGAAAACTTAAGTGCCTCGCGAGAAGAGAAGAAGTCATTCTATCAAAAAAATTCAAACTCTCTTCACTCTCTCTAGGGCACGCGATCAAGGGGATAGTTTTCTCCCTCAAATTTATCACATTCTCACTCTCACACTCACAAGTTAAGTTTCAATCTCTCCAACTCTATTTCCTTTGATTTTGGGTTCAAGAATTCCCATCCTTTCTGAGACTTTTAGAAACAATAGAGTTAAGAAAATCACAATGTTTCCATCACTGAGTTTTAAGTGTTCATGTTATGTTTTGCATGTACTTGTTATTTATTTTGTTATTGTGCCTAAATGATTCAAGAACATGAATGTGCATTGATGAGTGTTGTGCAATAAATGGTATGAATGAGTTTGTGAGATTTTTGGATTTTGTTGAACATGTATGAGGTTAATGTATGATGTTGCCTCTGTTGTTGATGAATTGAACTGATGTGATTAGGAACCTAAGTTTAGGGTATTTCCAGGTTGTTATTAGAGATGATGCATGTTAGGGGGCCTTGGGTGAGTTTTCTGAAATTTTCAAGAATTAAATTCTGTGTTCTTGACTGTTAATTGGACTACCTAATGCATGAATGTATGTGACTAGGAATGGATTTCTGAATTCTTAAGTTATCCGTACTTTCTGTTATGATCTGTATTGGGAATCGTCTGGTTTTTAGGTTACGGAACCACCAAAGAATGTGGAAAAACAGCCCCTTAAGCACAAGAAGCGCGCATCTGCCATGAGGACAACATAGAGCTGCCCTCGGGACCCGGCTCTTCTTCCGGGGCTGCCTCTTCTACTCCCCGTTTCCGATCTTCGCAGCATGCAAAGCATTGGGAATTGGTGACGCAGAAAGAGATAGTCCTCTAGAGGAGAATGGTCCTGATGGGCAACAACTTCCGTCAATCTCTAGACAGATTCGTACCCGGAGTTGAGGTGTGTTGGCTGATCTTCCTTGCCGGTTTGACATCAGACTGGTGCAGGAATTTTACACCAACACCCTCAACACTGACATTACCCATCCCGGATGCATTTCCGAGGTTAGGGGCATACCCATCTCCTTCATTCCTGAGGTTATCAACACATGTTTAGGGATCCCCATCACTTGGGAAGATCAGAGTGAGTATGAGTTGCCGCCGGCTGTTCATGGCATGGCCATGGATATTCTAGAGACTTACTGCAGTCTAGGGGCCGAGTGGGAGATTGGAACCTAGGGGAACCTGCTGAGATTGAGGAGGCAGGATCCGACCCCGATGGCTCGGGTATGTCGGAGTTCATACACACCAACCATAGTGTGAACTCTCATGAGTCCACCATTACTGCCGCCCGGGCCCACCTCCAATATGTCATCATAAAGGAAAAGAGCATCAACGTTGGCTCGATCATAACGACAGACATCCAGTAGAAGGCCATCTCGAGGGCTCTGAAGGAGTGTTTGGGGCATGGATTTTCTATATCTGAGCTCATCCGCAGAGCGAGTGTACCGGTGATTGATAGGGTAGAGAAGGTGCCCCGCCAGCCGATTAACAGAGACTACATACACCGCTTCTACTTCCAGAGCATGCACCCCCCAGGAGGCCAGTAACACAGCCCCTTCAGAGGCCACAATCATCTGACATGGTTCTGCAAGACTAGAACCAACAGGCTATGAGGAGGGATCAGGTGGTGCTGTGATAGTTTTTCAGAGAGCTATCACTGGACCAGCTGGAGGGCTGGTTACCCCTTTACGCTTCCGAGGAGGATTTGACACATTGGCTTGGGTGGCAGGACTATCCTGGGGACCAAGATGCTATGCCACAGGGGGGAGTGCCCGAGGTACCAGCAGAGGATGAGGCAGCAGCAGCAGCTCAGCAGGGTGACCCGGTGGATGAGATAGATTTTGAGCAGTGATCCAGGACCCATCATTACCAGTTCCACAGTTTTATTTGCTAGTTCTCCGAGTTCTAGCTATTATATTTTTGATTCGATTTGGCTGTATATTTATATATAGCTGGAAACTCATACTATGATTGTGGTTACTTTTGTGCACTTATTTTGACTTATATATATCTTGTGGTGCATGCTAGTTTAGTTTTTCTTTTAAAATTTTAAATTTTTGTTGCTTATATTATTGACCATTAATTAACTTGTGAATTGTATGCCTATGGATTGGAGTTTCTTACGCAAACAAAGGCAACCAATCGACGAGAGAATTATCACTTCGGACCACCCCGATTATGAGTACGTCAGTATGTGCATACAAGAGAGACGTATCCCCTACCCTCACTTAGAGAGATTGACAAAAGAACAATAGGAGAAAGAGGATCCATTTCACTTAAGCTTTGATATGGGTGTGAGTGACTACATCCGGAGGGTAATTGAGCGTGAGTTTGAAGAAAGGCAAAAGGATTTCCCAACTTGCATACCCACCGAGCATGCATTATACGAGAAAGTAAAAAAGGCGGTGGAAGAAGGAGAAATTCCATTCCCGGAGGAGGAGAGCTTAACCAAGGAAGAAGAGGACAAGTGGGAACCAAAATGGTTACTAACCTTCAAGGGAGCAAATGATATCGCATGGGTAGAGATGGAGATGATCCGGCATGCGAGGGTGATAACTCTTTGAATGAAGAGTTATTTAGCTCCTTTTTACTATGGCTTTTTGCTATCTTTAAGGTTTTGTGTCTTGTTTTTGATAGAAAATGTTAGTTTGTAAATATTTGTGTTAAATTTTGTGAATAGCAGCCATTTGCTCTTGATTGCTCTATCATTGTCTTAAATTATGTGTCAGCATATGCAGTACCTTTGCTGAAGCATGGCTGAAGCTCGGGGGAATAAGGTAGTGGATGTTGCAGCATGAATCATCTCTGGTAGCTATACACTAAAGGACAAAAGCTGACAAGGACACCTTTCCTCTATCCTCAAGGGAGTTGGCACTGTCATCTTTAAGTAAGCACACACGCCTAGGATCAGCTGTCCCACGTTTTTAGGAATTGGGCTAGGGTTATTTTGTTAATACTTTTGGTTGTTGGACCAAAATGGAATGAAAGAGAATAGGGCTTTGTGTACTATAAAAGCATTTAGCAAACCCTATTGAGGACATACTGGAATTTTTATTACACATTATTTTATCCTTTCTTGAGAGCTGCGCTGTCTTCCTCTTCTGAGCTACTGCTACTGTGTTTTCGTGTTCAATCATTGTAATGGTTTCTTGCTCATTTCTTATTTTTGTTCTTTGTAAGCTCAATATGAGCTAAGCAATTTTAAGCTTTAGGTATGCTTATATAATGAATGTTTAGCTGAGTTATGTAATGACTATGTTTTGCATCTTCTTTTATCACGCATTTAATGTTGTTTAATTAAGAGTGATCAACTTGATTGAATATCTAGCTTGCTTGATTTGAGATAATTAAGTAAGTGGGAACTTGATAAAAGATAGGGGTTAAGTCATTAATTGGAAAATTAATTGATGTTGATTAGGCTAGGAATAGCTATTCAAGTCCCTAAGCTAGCTGGAATGTGCTTAATTAAGAGGGTGGTGTAATTAATCTAAATCTAGGAATATAACAAAGTTAATGAATCTAACCCTATAATGTTGGAAAACAAGCTTTAATTTTCTGGAGTTATATGCTAGAGCATAGTCAGAGCATGATGAAGGCTAAACAGGATTTATGCTGCAGCATACCTAGAGCTATTTTTCTCATCTGATCAAACCTATCATTTCTTTGTTCACTTGTTTATTTTCGGATTTTAAATCTCAGTCTTATTTACTTTTCATTGCACACACACTATAATTTTTTGTTACTAAACCTAACTTCTAGAGCGTATAATGGAACACCCCCTGGGTATTACTACGTAACACATGCGGAAGTAAATTAAAAAGATAATTTGCTGGTTGCTTTCGGAAAATTGTTTCCTTTTAAGTCAGAAAACTTGGGTATAAAAATTTTTCTTTAAGGATAACTCTGAAATCCATAATACATACATTCAAAACGTAAAGCCACATTCGTAACAAAGTTACCATGACATACAACATTCCTCTAAGTTTCCATTTCCGAAAGAAAAAGTTTAAACTACAGATGGATGTATATAACACTACTTTTACCGACCTCTTTAGATACACAACCCAACTTAGACTCCTAAGCTGGTCATTCTATCAAATATTCATTGGAGAGACCCCCAATCAGAATACTTTCCCAACCTCTAACACTAGGTCTTCAAGTGACTTAGAAAGACTCCTCTGCAACATCGGTACTAGAGTACCAAGGATGCTATGAAAAAACCCGAAGAGACCTGTTATAACTGTAAGAGTGAGACACCGGCAAATGGATATATTGCACAACAACCATATAAATGATACTTACAACACTTTGGCATATAAACATTTAAAACATTATTCATCGGTAAACAACAAGTATTATTTCAGTGGGTCTCATACCCGAACCAATCAATTTTATCAAGATAATGCATGACACTTCAATCATCAGGCTCTAAACTTAATCTCATGAGATATCATCACCGTTTTATCATTAAGAAAGAAAGAATTGTTCAGGCTCGTATGCCGCATTGTCAAGTTGTCTCCGTCACCTCATGCACCCGGATCAACATCATCACGAATCCCTTATCAATGGCCATCCGGATGTACACATCATCGAACACCACATCTTAAGAGGGTATTCGGTAACTCAAGCACGTCTGCTAAGGGGAAATGCATATGAATAAAAGACTTTTTATTATCGAGACTTTTCTTTGTGTTTACTCTTTTTCGTTGTCGAAGCCCAAGGCTAACGACTATTCATAATTTTCATCACTTGAAAATCAATAACACAGGACGCGCAGTCCGAGTGCTCAATCACAACACCTTAGACCGATGCCGCAATCCAAGGTTGTGGTCGTAAAAAACAATTATAATTTTATCCATGTTTTATTTCAACATGATAAGGACTTCTAGTCCATAATAACGAAATTAGGACACACAGTCCTCAATTCCAAGATTAGGACTCCTAGCCCATAACATCACGATTAGGACCCTTGGTCCATCATTCTTGACACGGATCCCAGATCGCGTGCATATAACTGAATGCTAGAGGCGACGTCTCGTGAACTAGATTCTCTTTCACATGTTCTTACTTTTCGCTCGGTCACTTATCCAAGTAACCGGAACGTTTCTAAATCGTTTAGGAGAAAATCTTTTCCTTTACAAACTCTTTTATAAAACAATTGGGAAATTCGTTTGATTTTGAAATCCTTGATGGAATAAAGTCAAATATTTTCAAATGGGTTTTTTCTTCATAAAACACATAGTTCGAAAAAGGTTTTCACTCGTACAAACTTTGGATCATAAAAGGGTAGTTTCTATTGACTTAAAAGCACTTCAACGTTTCTTTTCAAAACAAGAATCTCATTCTCTTGAAGTAAGTGTTTTAAACAAGGAACTTTTATAAATGAAACCAATACTTTCAAAATTCTATTCAAGGCTTATTAAGGCTTTTAATCCTTATAATCATTAAGTACATACTTAAGTCCGACTTCTCAAACTTCAATCAATAGTAATATATTCTCAACAATAATATCACAGTTAACGACAGTTCATCACATATATACAACTCACAATACTTTATGACAAGTAATAATCAACTTCAAGTAATAATCACAATAGTTCAAGTAAACAAGTCATTCAAGTATTTGCTCCATATCATAATAATATTCAAATCACTCAAGTAAACATACACACATGCATATAGTCATTGAATATCCCTGGGCAATCCCCTCTTACCTTCCGTGGAGGTAAGGAGATTAGATGCTTGAAGAGATATACCACAAACGTCCATGTTTTCTCCGCGATGGAAGTCTACGGTTATAATCACAAGATCACAAGTTAAAATCAACCAAGAACACTAAACCACAAGGTATAGGTTCTGTAAGACTAAGCCCTCATTCATGTTTTGATGTATGACAAACAAAGTGTATTTTGCATAAGATTTTTAATTTTGACTATGCACTCATTACGTGTTAAGTTGCATGCAAGATCACTCATAAACAGAGCAAAACAAGCTGACATCCAATCAAGCAAAACAAAGCGCTCATCCAACACAGGGATAACATAAGCACTCGTCCAACACAACGATAACATAAGCATTTGTCCAATGAAGTGAACCAAGAATGATGTCCAACAAAGTAAAGAGCTGAAGTCCAATGAACAACTAAAGAGCTCGTCCACTAAAGTACAACAAAGTAAAAAGCTGACGTCCATGGAAAGAACAAAGAAAGCGCGTCCACTAAAGGAACAACAAAGTAAAAAGCTGTCGTCCACTAACATGGCACAAGAGCGCGCGTCTACTGATAGTGACACTTGGAGAGATCGTCCACTGAAAGTAACAAGAGCGCGCATCTACTGATAGTGACACTTGGAGAGCTCGTCCACTGAAAGTAACAAGAGTGCGCATCTACTGATAGTGGCACTTGGAGCTCGTCTGCTAATGATACACGCTAATATCTTAATGAAAAGCTCCGTCCACTAACATGGCATATAGAGTTCGTCTACCAGTTAGAGCCCGTCCAATTGCCTTGTGTTAGCACGCTCGTCTACCAGTTGGAGCCCGTCCAATTACCTTGAGCTAACACTCCCGTCTACCGACGTGGCAAATCGACACGGCTATTTTTCTCTTCAAATAAACATGGATATATTAATCTTTAAAAGACTTGGCTATCCTTTCAGATGGAAGCGGTTATTTTTTAAGAAGGACGCAAACTCTACAAAGATCAAACAGAATCACATTTCAAGATCAAGAATCAAGAAAGCGGATTTTGTTAAATCAGATCCAAATCTGTCTTAAATGATCCCAACGGCTATAATCCGTCTTCTATATAAAGAGGGATCAAAGGAACACTTTTCTACAACAACAACACATATACAAAAACGCAACTCATACTGATTGTGAAACAAAGTGCTTTATCTCTGAGAAAAGTATGATAGTTAGAACTTCAATTTGTATTATCAGGCTTTTAGAGTCTTACTTCTACTCAATTATTTTCGTGAATTAGAGTGACTAAGAGAGGGTATCTGTTAGGGTTTAACAAGGATAGAAGGGATCCTTGGGTATAGAAAAGCTAGTGTGCTTTCTGGAAAATTTTCAAGCAAGGAGGGTATCCTTGTGTTACTGTAATTAGAATTGTGTAAATTGCTGATTATAGTGAAGAAATCCACAGAGGTGTGGGACTGGATGTAGGCTTACCAGAGGAGTAGCCGAACCAGGATAAATCGGTTTGCGTGTTCTTCTAATCCCTAAACTCCATATACTTGTTTAAGCTTGAATCTTTAAATCTGCAATCTGTGTTAAAATCTGTTGTTACCACTTATAATTCTTCTTGTCATCATCACTTGTTCCATAACCTAATTCTTGCGAATTAAAATTGAGTGAAAACCAATTTTCTTTAAAGAAACACCGTTTTGCATTAATTTGTTGAATAAATTTTCAATATCTCAATTCACCCCCCCCCCCCCCCCTGGAGACTGTAGCCATTACCAACAGGTTCGGCCAAGACTAGTTCTTGGGGTTAGAGATTTCCGAAAATTATACAACTCATGGATTTATGATCCTTAAGTGTTAGGAGTTCATAAACGATGATCATTTAACAAAGTTGAATTAAAATCCCACTAAGTTATAAACTTAGGGTATTCGGTCAAGGCTAGTAAAATAGGCTAGCATTCACTAAACTTTCCAATCTCTTAGGCTTAGCATCCATATGTATTAAGGAGCTCAAAACCATGATCATTTTGGAAAAATAAGAACAAAGTATCCTAGGTCCATAACCTTCTAGGTTCGGCCTTCATAGGATTTATAGGTTAGAAATCTTTAAACTTTTCAATCTCTTAGACTTAGCATCCAAATATCTTATGGAGCACAAGTCCATGATCATTTTGGAAAACAAAAAATAACACATCCTAGGTTCAATAACATAGAATAAACAAGTTAGAAATCCTTAAACTTTCCAATCCCTTAGACTTAGCATCCTTCTATATTAAGGAGCCATAGTCCATGATCATTTTGGAAAATGAAACTCAAACATCCTTACTCTAAAACATTTAAGTTTCGGCCTACATAGGATAATGAGGAAGATATTCTTTGTTTGATAACAATTCTTACGTTTAGAATCACAAGGTATTAAGAGTTCTAAATCCACGATCATACTTGGAAAGTCGAAACATAGTATCCTAGGCCTACTTATTCATATTTTCGGCCATCATAGGAACAAGCTATCAAACCTTCCAAGATTTATATATTTAAGATCAATGGATAGTTAGAAACTCAAACACATGATCATATTCCAAAAGTTGAAACAAAAGCCTCCTAGGTCACAAATGCAAGCATTCGACCTTCATTGGAAAAGATAGGTAGAGATTTTTGTTTTATACAACCTCTTAGTATGTGAAAATATAAGTTAATACAAGACTATAGAAAGTAGTTTCAACTCAAAAGGAGTTTTCTACCATTTTAGAGAGATTTTAGAAGTTTAAAGCATATAAAGAACACATAAAGCAAACTAAGAAATAAAAGATGAAACTTGCAAAAAAATTCATATGAGAGAATTACCCTTAGTATAAGGAAGAACTTTAATGAAGAACTCAAGTAGAGAAGATGAATAAACACTAAAGCTTTAAGAGCTTGAATTTTTAAAAGAAAGGAAGAAGATGAAACTTTAATGGAGTTTGAAGAAGGAAGATGATGAAGTGAAAATGAGAGGGATATATATAGAAAGGGGGGAAGAGTCCATGGCCAAGGGAAGTGAGGGAGGGCTTGTTGAGCAAGCTTGGTGATTTAATGCTTGATTGGATAGAAGAAAAGAGAGAAATAACTTTTTGGATTATAATAGTATTATAATTTGAAAAGTGTGATGATTATACTTTTGGAGTGTGTCATAGCCTCTTCCATCATGTCTCCTCACTTCTTTTATGTTCCCTAATCTGCTCCACTTCGTACCCGGTTGTATTTCCGATCATAATTCTTCTGACGTTTTCGCCCGAATAAAATATTTTATTTTATTTTTGAACGAAAATTTTCAAAATAACCAAAGTTGAAGGAAACATAATAAAAACACAAACTGTCTCGTTCACCGGTCAAAATTAAGTTTTCTGCACAGTAAACTTGTACCGATAGTGAAAATGCAGACCGGCTTCCGTCTGAATTTTCAACCGAAATTTTTACCGTGACTTCATATGATATAACAACACAAGAAAATGACTTTAGTTTAATTAAAATCATCTTGAGTTTAACCTAAATTAAACACATTTAAATATGTATTTACTGCCACAGAAAGCAAAGGAAAAACAGGGTGTTACAATACTACCCCTCTAAAAAGAATTTCGTCCTCGAAATTACGTAACTTGAAACTAAACAGGATCTCTCACTATTAAGATCATACTATCAGAAGAAAGTATCTAAAAGAACTTCATCAATCCAAAAGAATGCAGAAACATCCAGTGTATGAAGATCCTTTAGTAGGTTCAGGGAGGTAAAAATGTATGATCGGTACACGTTTACAATCATGAATCTAAAAGGTTTCTCCTTTCACTAGAATTTCCTGGTCAACAATTTAAAAGAGCAACAGTTCGATATGAATTCAAACTGAATCACTTCCGCCAAAAGTAAAAGTGATTAGATTAAGTCTCATAAAGAAACTTCTTTTATAAACATACCCATCCCATGCAACAACAAGGCAATTCACAACTCTAGGAAAAGAAAGATTGGATCCAAAGTCTAACTGACCACAACAATCAAAAAGAGAAGGGAACTGGAATAAATTTCTTAAAGAAACTTTTATTCCCAAAGGTCATAAGAAACATACATTCACTGGAAATACTAGTAACATAGGAGACCCTAGAGAGTCAAATACTTAAGGGCATCAAAACACAATTATACTTAGAATCCTATTACAACTTAGAATTATAGACCACTGCCATAAGACCTTCAAATTGCACACTACTTTTGTCGTAAAAGATCATCAGATTGTGATGCTCCAGCGTCAGTCATGGTGTAAACTCTTCCCTTTGCCGTGGGTCTATCAATCCCTAAGGTGTTGACAGCCCTTCCAAACCTTGGTGCATTACAATACCTTGACAAGTGTCCTATTTGTCCACAGTTGTAACATTTCGTTCCCTTACGTGGGCAAACATCAGCCATGTGATCCGGGTTTCCACACTTGTAACATCTGCTAAATTGGCCTCGGTTTTGGTTCTGTTGGCCTCCACTTCCCGATTCAGAATTATTAGAACGATGTTGTTGTTGATTATGGTCATTCCCTTGTGGTCGGAAATAAGGTTCCCTCCGATGCTGCTTCCCTTTCTGATTCTGATTTTGATATTGGTCTTTGGAACGAGTGGGTCCTCCAACAGTTTCTCCGTTGCCTCTTTCATTCCTCATTAGTTCCACTTTTCTACACTTCTCTACTAAGGCTTGGAAATTACGGATTTCCAATGGTAGTACTGATTCCTTGATTTTGAAATGCAGTCCTTTCGCAAAACGCTCGCACTTCCAATCTTCACTTGGGTTGTTCTGGAAAACGCGAAAGTACTTGGCAAGAGATTCAAACCTTACTGCGTACTCTCCAACAGTTAATTCTTTCTGCTTAAATTGTAGAAATTCGTGCTCCTTCTCAGCTCATGCACTTTGAGGAAAATACTTGTCTAAGAACCTGGTTCGGAATACTCCCCAAGTGATCTCCCGATTCTCTGCTTCGGAAACTGTTCGGTGCCCTTCCACCAATACTCAGCATCACCGACCAACAGAAAAGTGGCATAGGATACCTTCACTCCCTCAGGACTGTGAATCAGCTTAAAAATTTTCTCTAACTCCTGAATCCATAAGTCAGCTTTCACAAGATCCACATCTCCATGAAATTGGGATGGATTTTGGCGTCTAAAAGCAGTTAAATTTTTGCCTTCAATAGCCTGCTCAGCTCGAGCTTGTTCCTGTTGGTTATAGGCAGCCATCATAGCAGTTTGATGTGCAATAGCCGCTGCCACATTTTCCATAGCCTGAGCAGCATAGTCCACTCCATCGTCATAACTCTCATTCATGTTGGAACGACCGCCAATAGGACCACCTCTACGACCACGTCCACGACCACGTCCACGTCCTCGTCCACGTCCATCTTCTGGTGCTGATTCCATAACTGACCTGCCGAACAAATCAGTTAGGCCACAACCAGGAAATGAAACGTGTAAAGGTGTATCAACACACATTACTTCTAAGAAGTAATCTAAATAAGACTTAATTCGTAGAAAACACAACATCAACACAACAGACCTATTTCCCAAAGATCTCGAAAGATTCGACCAGCTCTGATACCACCTAGACCACCCCCTGGGTATTACTACGTAACACATGCGGAAGTAAATTAAAAAGATAATTTGCTGGTTGCTTTCGGAAAATTGTTTTCTTTAAGTCAGAAAACTGGGGTATAAAAATTTTTCTTTAAGGATAACTCTGAAATCCATAATGCATACATTTAAAATGTAAAATCACATTCGTAACAAAGTTACCATGACATACAACATTCCTCTAAGTTTCCATTTTCGAAATAAAAAGTTTAAACTATAGATGGATGTATATAACACTACATTTATCGACCTCTTTAGATACACAACCCAACTTAGACTCCTAAGCTGGTCATTCTATCAAATATTCATTGGAGAGACCCCCAATCAGAATACTTTCCCAACCTCTAACACTAGGTCTCCAAGTGACTTAGAAAGACTCCTTTGAAACATCGGTACTAGAGTACCAACGTACTACAGCAAAACCCGAAGAGACCTGATATAACTATAAGATGAGATGAGAAATGAATGCAAAGATGAGAAATGACATCACTTCTTTTAGGCAGCATGATGATGAACCACTATTTGAAGCAAGGGAGAGATTTAAACAACTGATTAAGAAGTGCCTCCACCATGGCATTCCATTATGTATTCAGATTAAGAATGATGCTGGATGCCTCATCCGGAGGCAGCCTTCTCACCAAATCTTACAATGAAGCTCATGCTCTGATAGAAGGGATATCAGCTAACAGTTATTAGTGGCCAACAGCAAGATAAATTTCTAGGAAAGCCAATGCTGCAGCAGGAGCTTATGAAGTGAGTGAAGTGTCTGCACTATCATCTCAAATGACCTCCCTAACTAATATGGTTAGGGGGTTGACCATGGCAAATCAAGGAAATTCCTCTGCCCCACCAATAATGACTGAAGAAATGGTGAATGAACAAATTTACAAGGCAGATGCTATATCATGTGTATATTGTGGAGGAGATCATTTGTTTGAGAATTGCTCTGCAAAACCTTCCGTGGTCAATTATGTAGGAAACAATAATTATAGAGGCAACAATTCTTATGGCAATACAGGATGGCAGCCATCACAACATCCAAACTTGAAATACTCCAACTACAGTAACACATTAAATCCACCCCCTGGACACCAGCAACAGCAGCCTAGGCAGCATCAACCACTAGTGCAGCAAAAAGCTCCAAACTCATCCTTAGAAGCTGTACTGAAAGCATTCATGACAGAAACCAAGGCTAGAATGAGAAACTTAGAGACTCAAGTGGGACAGCTAGCCAATGCAATCAATTCAAGGAAAATTGTCACACTACCTGCTTCTACTGAAGATCTGAAGGCCTCTAGTTCTGGAGGAGGAAAGGAGCAGTGCAAGGTGATCCACTTGAGAAGTAGTAAAGATGTAGAAGTTGCAGAACCAAAGAAGAAAAAGAGGGTGAATAATTCAGAATTTGAGAAGGAAAAATATAGAGAAGGTGCTGCAATAGGATAACCCGCAGTTGCCGAGAAGGTGCCTGATGCTACAGCATCCCCTGCTATGCCCAAACTGATTCTAGAAAGGTCCCCCGCCACCTTTTCCTCAGAGATTGAAGAAAGCTCATCAAGAAAAGCAGTTCAACAAGTTCCTGGATGTACTGAAGCTACTTCATATCAACATACCCTTGGTAGAAGCCTTACAACAGATGCCAAACTATACAAAGTTCATGAAATATGTGCTCACTAAGAAGAGAAGATTGGGAGAATTTGAAACTGTGGCCATGACTGAAGAATGTAATATGATGCTGCAGAATAAAGTGCCAAGGAAGATGAAAGATCCTGGAAGTTTCACCATACCCTGCTCCATTGGAGATACTTATTGTGGTAAGGCCTTATGTGACTTGGGAGCAAGCATCAACCTCATGCCCATGTCCATTTTCAAGAAGCTGGGAATTGGGGAAGCAAGGCCTACTTCTGTTACACTACAGCTGGCTGACAGATCCATTGAATCCGGAAAGGAAGATTGAAGATGTATTGATCAAAGTTGACAAATTTGTATTCCCTGTGGACTTCATCATCTTGGACTTTGAAGCATAAAAAGAGGTTCCCATCATCCTAGGTAGACCATTCTTGGCAACAGGGAAGACCTTGATTGATGTACAAAAGGGAGAACTTACAATGAGGGTTAATGATCAGCATGTTACATTTAATGTCTTCAATGCCCTCAAGTATCCAGATGAAGGCATGGAAGAATGCTCTCGCATTGAGACATTTGATGAACCGGTGCAACAACAATTCCTGAAGAATCATACAAACTATGCTACAGTATCAGTTTAAGATGAAAATTTCCATGAAGAAGACTCTGAAAAGTCCTTGGACAACAAAGTTGTTCAACATGAGTGGGCCAGAAAATATGAATCATTGGAGGTAACTGATGATAATTTCAAAGATAATATTCCTTCTATTGTTAAACCTCCATCTCTTGAACTGAAAAAATTGCCAAGTCATTTGAAATATGCTTACCTTGGTGATGATGATACTTTACCTGTAATTATCTCTACCTCGCTAAATTGTCTACAAGAAGAACAATTGTTAACAGCTTTGAAAAGACACAAAAAGGCAATAGGTTGACAGATAGCTTATATAAAGGGGATTAGTCCATCAATATGCATGCACAGAATTCTCTTGGAAGAAGGCTCAAAGAATAGCATTGAAAGTTAGAGAAGGTTGAATCCAATCATGAGGAGGTAGTCAAAAAGGAGATCATTAAGTGGCTGGATGCAGGGATTATCTATGCTATTTATGACAGTGTATGGGTGAGCATAATCCAATGTGTGCCTAAGAAGGGAGGTGTGGCTGTCATCATCAATGAAAAGAATGAAATCATTCCCACAAGGACTGTGTCTGGTTGGAGGATTTGTATGGATTATGGGAAGCTGAACAAAGCTACAAGAAAAGATCATTTCCCCTTGCCTTTCATTGATCAAATGTTGGACAGACTTGCTGGGAAGGATTATTACTGTTTTCTGGATGGATACTCAGGGTATAACCAGATTGCTATAGCATAAGAGGATCGGGAAAAGACAACTTTCACTTGTCCCTATGACACCTTTGCTTTCATAAGAATGCCATTCGGTCTGTACAATGCTCCAGCAACCTTCCAGAGATGTATGATGGCCATTTTCCTGATATGTTTGAGAAATCAACGGAAGTGTTTATGGATGATTTTTCATTGTTTGGAGAAACTTTCCAAACTTGCTTGATGAATCTGGAGCAGATTCTGGACAGATGTGAAGAAACAAATCTGGTGCTGAATTGGGAGAAGTGTCACTTCATGGTGACTGAAGGTATTGTGCCGGGACATAGAATCTCCAGAAATGGAATTGAAGTGGACAAGGCAAAGGTTGAAGTTATTGAAAAGCTGTCCCCTCCCACATCAGTAAAAGGAATTAGAAGCTTTCTAGGCCATGCTGGTTTTTACAGAAGATTCATTAAGGACTTCTCTAAGATCTCTAAGCCACTATGTCAGTTGCTGGAGTATGATAGGACTTTTGAATTTACTGCTGATTGTCTAAAGGTATTTGAACTCATAAAGACTGCTCTTATCACTGCACCTGTCATTGTTCCACCTGACTGAGAGAAGTCTTTTGAGCTTATGTGTGATGCGAGTGACTATACAGTAGGAGCAATTTTGGGACATAAGTACAACAAGGTGCTGCATCCTGTCTATTATGCAAGCAAGTCCCTAATTAATGCTCAGATCAATTATACCACCACTGAAAAGGAGCTGCTGGCTGTGGTGTTTGCCTTTGAGAAGTTTATGTCCTATCTTGTTGGAACAAAAGTGGTTGTCTACACTGATCACTCAGCCATCAAATACTTGATTGACAAGAAGGATGCTAAACCAAGGCTGATAAGGTGGGTACTGCTGCGACAAGAATTTGACTTGGAAATCAGAGATAAGAAGGGGGTGGAGAATCAAGTAGCTGATCATCTGTCAAGGTTACCAGAAGATGTTGTAGCATCCAGGGGAATAGGCATTGATGAATCTTTCCCTGATGAACAACTGCTAGCAATGCAAGATGTTGCAGCACCCTGGTATGCTGATCTGGTCAACTTTCTAGCTAGTGGCGTGGTTCCTCCAGACATGAATTCTCAGCAAAAGAAGAGATTTTTCCATCAAGCCAAACAATATGTCTGGGATGAACCATACCTCTACAAGATGTGCCCTGACAATCTGAACAGAAGATGTGTTGCAGATGAAGAATTTCATGATATACTGACTTAGTGACATGCTGCAGCATATGGTGGACATTTTGGTGGTATGAGAACTGCTGCCAAAGTTCTCCAGTCAGGTTTATTCTAGCCTACCCTTTTTAGAGATGCACGTGAATTTGTTAAACACTGTGATAGGTGCCAAAGGTTAGGGAATTTGTCTAACAAAAATGAAATGCCCCTTAACGCTATGTTATAAATTGAACTTTTTGATGTATGGGGTATTGATTTTATGGGACCATTTCCCCCTTCCTTTGGCTATCTTTACATTCTGGTAGCTGTTGATAATGTGTCTAAATGGGTGGAGGCTATGGCAACAATAAAAAATGATGCTAGGGTGGTAACAAAATTTTTACAGAAAAACATTTTTTCTAGATTTGGAACCCCTAAAGCAATCATTAGTGATGAAGGAACCCATTTTTGCAACCAAGTTTTTTCAAAACTACTTGCGAAATATGGAGTTTAGCATAAAGTAGCCACAACCTATCATCCCCAAACTAATGGCCAAGCTGAGTTGTCCAACAGGGAGATCAAAAGAATCTTGGAAAAAATGGTAAACCTAAGTAGGAAGGATTGTCCTCACATCTAGATGAAGCTCTGTGGGCTTACATAACTGCATTCAAGACTCCTCTGGGGATGTCCCCGTATAGATTGGTGTGTGGAAAAGCTTGCCGTCTGCCATTGGAGTTGCAGCACAAGGCTTTCTGGGCAATCAAGAAACTGAACCTTGATCTGGAGTCTGCTGGAGCAACACGCATGCTGCAGCTAATTGAGCTGGAAGAACACAGACTGTTCTCTTATGAAAATGTTGAAGCATACAAGGTAAAAACTAAAGCCTGGCATGATAAGAAGATCTATCACAGATCCTTCCATGAAGGGGAACAAGTGCTGCTGTTTCAATCTAGGCTGAAGCTTTTTCCAAGCAAGTTAAAGTCAAGGTGGTATGGCCCATTCGAAGTTGTAAAGGTCTATCCACATGGAGCTATAGATTTGATGGATGCTGAAAGTGGCAGGGAATTCAAGGTTAATGGCTAGAGAATCAAGCATTATTTTGGTGAACCTTTGGACAGAATGAAGGTCACCACCACCCCTGTTGACACTGAATGATGCTGCAACATGGTCATGCTGAGGACCTGATAAACCAAGCGCTCATGGGAGGCAGCCCATCAATAAAGAGTATTTAACTTCTTGAATAATGAGGTAGCAGTGGAGGCAGAAGTGAATTCAAGCTGCAGCATAGGAAAAATACTGAGTTGCTCTGGAACAATGTTGTAGCATGCTCTCTGATGACAGAAATAGAAAAATGCAATCTTGTTGATAAGGACTATCTGCTGACCAAGGTACAAAAGTGGGGGCCAGCTGATATCTTGTCTATTGTGAAAATAAGCTAGACAGTTTTTAAAAAATTTTGAAAAAGATGAAAATTAAAGTAGTAGGATCTAGAGAGAGAAATTAACCCCCAACCACATGATCTTATTTCCTCTCTCATCTTTATTCCCCTCTCTCACACGTTCTAACCTCCCACAACACCCAATCAACCCCTCCCCAGACACATTAAATAGACCACGCTCTACCTTTATTCTCCCATTACTCACCTACACTCATCTGCTTTCTTGTCTTCAACCCTATTGAGAAGGGAAGCCCAGTGATGAAGATTGTCGCTGCCTATGCTGCAGCAACTGAGGAAGATGAGGAAGAAACAATTCCTCTCTCAAAGAAACTAAAGCTGGCTGCTCCCAATGCTGCAGCTAAGATCAAGAAGGAGAAGGTTGCTGGAGCACTGAGGGAAGAATAAGCTAAAGCTGCTGAAGCAGATGAATCTGACAAAGAAGAAGCTGCAGCACTGAGAGATGAAGATGAGGCAGAAGAGGAGAAAGATGAGGAAGCTGAAGAAGATGCTGAGGAGGGAGATGGAGATGAGGCAGAGGAAGAGCAAGAAGAAAAAGATGAAGAAAGGAATTAAGAGGAAGAATTCCAGGTCACCGGAGTAACACAAGGCAAGGTGCCATCCCCCAAAAGTGGACGCACCAGGAAGAGTTTGCGCACCAGAGCACAACAGGCTTGAAACAGAGCCACGGTGGATATTGCATCTTGCTGCAGCATCCCACATCAGGATGCACTAAACCTTCCACCCCATTACCAGTTTATTGCTTCAGTCTTTTACTTTCTGCAATTTAGAGGTCACCAGGACCTTTTGTGTTGATGTGTTTGTAGGGCCATAGTTGTTTTGAGTTCCGCTTAATGAATAGTTGTGCATGAGTCCCCCCCCCCCCTATTTTAGCTCCAAATGATTAATGATTAATTGGAGATGGCCTCTAGCCTTTTTTTCTGTGTTTAACTCTTAATGCTTGGAATGAAACTCTTGCTGAATAATCTAATGCAATAATTTGAATGTGTTCACCAACACTGTTGCACCACTGTTTAGGATAGAGGACATATATGCTGCAGCATGAAGCATATAAATGTGAGCCTGAGTGACAAATTACATTGTATAACTATGCATCACACTTATGCATTTTCTGTAAGGTTTACTTTGATTCTGTCTGATCTGAACACACATGATTCCAAACACTTTATGCTTAAGGCATTTTCTTGTTTGTTTTATGATTAGCCAAAGCCTTAATAAGCCCAACCACTTAATGTACTTGCCCCTAGTAAGCCCCTTTGAGCTTTAGCCATTTATTGAAACAACTAGCACATTACAAGCCTTAGAACTGGAAAAACAAAGTTCACCAGAAAGGTAGATCTTAAGGATGCTTTTGTATCTATTTCTGACATAAGATTGGGGGGAAGCTTGAGGACAAGCATCTGCTTAAGTTTGGGGGTGGTGTGCTGCAACACATATGCATGTTACAGCAAGGCAATAAATAAAACAGTAAAGGGATAGGCAGCAAAGGAATTAAGAAGTCATAAGTGTATAATGTGAAGTTGTCATTCCTTCTGTGAAGTTGTTCTGATGTAAAAAATATATATTTAAAATTGTTGAGCAGAGAACAGGGCAAAACCTGAAAATCATACCAAGTTTGTTCTCTGTCACAGCAAAAATTTAATAAAATGTGGACTTGGTGATGGAAATAAAGGATCCAAGAAAACAGAAAAATGAGGATTGTGGGATAAATTGGGAAGTTGACCTAGATAGAAAAGCATCCTTATGCTTTTACCTTGAGTTAAGCTACTTATCCAAATGATTTAACCCCACCCGTCCTAATCCCAGTTACATCCCTAAAGACCTTTTGCTGTGTGTAATTCTGTGATTTGTTTAATTGTGATAGAATCTCATCAAGTCTATATCAGAGGTACATGTTTGCGGTAAAGAGTGAAAAGTCTGATGTGGGGGTGAGATGCAAAACCAACCGTTCAGAGAGGTGAATGCTGCAACATGTGTTAATCTGTTTGAACCAGTGTGTAGCAGTTGTTGTTGTGAGCAGGATAGAAAGAGTATTTTGGTTAGGAAAACAAGTGTAGATTTCTGAGCTGTAACAAGAAATAAAAATCTGGGTGATCCATGCACACCATTCTTTAAATAGAGTTCTCCTGTTTTTCTTTTGTGTTTCTTTTGCATTACTTGAGGACAAGCAATGGTTCAAGTTTGGGGGTGTGATAACTCTTTGAATGAAGAGTTATTTAGCTCCTTTTTACTATGGCTTTTTGCTATCTTTGAGGTTTTGTGTCTTGTTTTTGATAGAAAATGTTAGTTTGTAAATATTTGTGTTAAATTTTGTGAATAACAACCATTTGCTCTTGATTGCTCTATCATTGTCTTAAATTATGTGTCTGCATATGCAATACCTTTACTGAAGCATGGCCGAAGCTCGGGGGAATATGGTAGTGGATGTTGCAGCATGAATCATCTCTGGTAGCTATACACTAAAGGACAAAAGCTGACAAGGACACCTTTCCTCTCTCCTCAAGGACGCTGGCACTGTCATCTTTAAGGAAGCACACGCGCCTAGGATCAGCTGCCCCACGTTTTTAGGAATTGGGCTAGGGTTATTTTATTAATACTTTTGGTTGTTGGCCCAAAATGGAATGAAAGAGAATAGGGTTTTGTGTACTATAAAAGCATTTAGCAAACCCTAGTGAGGACACACTGGAATTTTTATTACACATTATTTTATCATTTCTTGAGAGTTGCGCTGTCTTCCTCTTCTGAGTTGCTGCTGCTGTGTTTTCGTGTTCAACCATTGTAATGGTTTCTTGCTCGTTTCTTATTTTTGTTCTTTGTAAGCTCAATATGAGCTAAGCAATTTTAATCTTTAGGTATGCTTATATAATGAATGTTTAGCTGAGTTATGTAATGACTATGTTTTGCATCTTCTTTTATCACGCATTTAATGTTGTTTAATTAAGAGTGATAAAATTGATTGAATATCTATCTTGCTTGGTTTGGAAAAATTAAGTAAGTGGGAACTTGATAAAAGATAGGGTAATTGGAAAATTAATTGATGTTGATTAGGCTAGGAATAACTATTCAAGTCCCTAAGCTAGCTGGAATGTGCTTAATTAAGAGGGTGGTGTAATTAATCTAAATCTAGGAATAGAACAAAGTTAATGAACCTAACCCTATAATGTTGGAAAACAAACTTTAATTTCCTGGAGTTAGATGCTAGAGCATAGTCAGAGCAAGATGAAGGCTAAACAGGATTTATGCTGCTGCATACCTAGAGCTATTTTTCTCATCTGATCAAACCTATCATTTCTTTGTTCACTTGTTTATTTTTGATTTTTAAATCTCAGCCTTATTTACTTTTCATTGCACACACACTATAATTTTTGGTTACTAAACCTAACTTCTAGAGCGTATAACCTGAATTGGAGTTTATTACATCATTATAATCCCTGTGGGAACGATATCTGAACTAAAGTTCTATATTACTTGAGGCATTTGTGTATACTCTCACAAGATTAAGAACAACTATTTTTAAGGCAACAGAGGGAAGGAATTCCAGAAGGAAGAGCCCCAAGAGAGGAAGTTTCTGTGGCTAGTCCGGAAATCATTTGGGATGAATATCTTGATGCGGCCGAGGCTAGTCGACCTAGGAAGAAAGTAAAGAGCAATAATGAAGAAGGAAAACATACTAATGTGAGCGTGGGGTATGCTCAGACCCCTTGAGATAACTTTTTCTAAACTCAAATCTTTTCTCTTCTTTGCTTTCCTTTTGCTTTTGAATAGCTTGCTTGTTAATAATTGGTCAATAAGAAAAACCATAGTGTCGTTGAGTCTAGTTGGTAAGTTTGTGGATTAAATTGAACGCAACTTGGTTTAATGCATGAGTTTTTTGTGAAAACCACTTTGATGAACCACCCTCGACATTTTGAAAGTTAAATCCCCATGTGAAGAATTGAAAATAAGAACTTAGAGGATTTTTGTTATGATTGCATGAATTATAATAAGTTTGGGGGTGAAGGGGTGCACATTCTAGGAATTGTATCTCGGTCAAACAATTTGCGAAAATAACCGGGTGAGAATTTAAGCCTCATTCATTTTTTTAATTGAGTGAATCATGTTAAGTCACATTTTCTAGGATTTGGTTGAATCTCTTCATGGTTTTCATATTTATGTGTTGCATCATATGATCTAGACAATTTTTCTTTGAATTAGCTGCTTAGCCTAAATGAACCAACCTTGATGCATGTTCCCTAGTTAGCCATATTGAGCCTTAAAGCCTATTGTTTTTAATGACCTTACGCTACAAGCCATAAATCCAGAAAAACCATGTTAACCCAATCTTAGGATTTAGGAGAGCATGAAATATTAAACAATGTGAGCGTTGTGAGAACTAAGTTTGGGGTGGCTACAAATTGTCCTGTGTTTTGGTTGAGAAAAAGAAAAAGTAAAAAGGTTGAAGCCAAAGGCTTGAGAATGAAAGAGAATGCAAAAATTCCAAAAAGGGAAAGTGAAAAAGAATTATGAAAAGGAAAAAGGTTGTAGCCACCAAAAGAAGAAAAAGAAGATTAAATGAGAGTGAGAGTAAAGTTCTTGAATGTGAAATTTCATGCTCTCATAAATCTTAGGGACTTAGCCTTGATCCTTTGAATATCTCACCTTGAGTCAGGCCACATTACAACCTTGGAAAGACCTTTTGATGTTGCATACATGTTTTTGTGGGAACTATGTTGAGATGAAAATCAAATCTAAGGAAAATGCACTTAACTGTGAAAAGAGTGAAAAATTCTATAACCTAGACAAATTGAGCGGAAGAGTGAATTACTAAATGCCCTTTGTGAGGAAGGCAATTGTTTGAATTGGTGATCTTCATTTTGTGTGTTTGCTGGATCCCTTGCTTGGAGTGATGATTGTTTTGATAATGAATTTCTCTTTTGTTCAAAAGTAGATGCATGTGGGGTTACTATAATGAATAATGTGTGTGTGTGTGTGTGGGGGGGGGGTAGACATCAATTTGAAAAAGAAATTGTAAACAAGTGCATGAAGCTCGGTTAAATTTGGTTGAGTCCATGAATCTTACCTTGTTTTGAATCTTTTTGATTTTTTGTTTGCTTGGGGGACAAGCAAAGTTTAAGTTAGGGGTATTTTGATAAGCCTCCGGCTTATCAAGTTTTGTAGCTAGAAAGGCTAAGGTTTTTATGCCAATTGAGCGATTTAAGCTAATCACCCGAATTTGACTTTTTTTGTCCCTAAGTAACATTTTGAGTCTCTTAGTTAAAATGTAGGAAATTTTAGTTAAACCTGAGTCAATAAAGCATTAAAATGCTACTTTTACATTTCAGGTTAAAAGTGAAGCTTAAGGAAGGCCTAGAAAATTGGAGGAAACAAGCAAAAAGGAAAATTTGGCTTTCTCTCCTCGCAAACAAATGCTTGCCGTGCGAGCCAGAAGACCAGACTGAGCAGGGGCAGACATCATTCAGCCTCGCGACGCGAAAGTAATGCTCGCCTCACGAGCCAGAAGCAGGAAAGCTGAAGATCATTCAGACTCGCCTCACGAGTACTGTCTCGCCTCGCGAGAATTCAAACTCAGGAGGGAGCCAAAAATTAAGATTCGCCTCGCGAATCTCTGCTCTCCTCGCGAGCGCGTGCATCCCAGTCCACTATTTATAGCTTGTTTTAGGGCAGAATTGAGAGCTTTTGACATTGGTTCTAATCATAGTTTCGTTGGAGCTGCGTCTCGCTATGTTTTACAGAATTCTTCTTATTATTAGGATGATTTATTTTATTTCTTTCATTGGTACTGTTACTATGAGGAACTAATCCTCTATTCTAAGGGAACGATGAAGCTACCCTTGATGGCATATCAAATTTCAATGTGATGTTTTCTTGCTCTTATCTCAATTCTTGTTTCTTAATTCTGTTTTAATTGTGTGAATCAAAGGGCCCTTGGTTAACTTATCTAGTGCATTGAGACCGGGAGGAGATTCGTGCGTAGGACTTGGATTAGGAACACCAATTAAGAATTGCTAGGGATAGGGTAGGAGATTGGTGCAACCACATAGGGAATAAGAACTTAATAGAGGCTAACTGTAGGTTATGAGACTGAGAGGAGATTAATTTACAGTTTAGTTACGTACTTTGGATCAGTGGAAGTGACTTTAGGAGAAATTGGGGGTCCCTGTTGATAATGAAATTGAACATAGGGAATAGAAGATAATCACTTGGGTAGCTTGCATGATTGGGCAGATGGATTCGTGATCCTAGGACTTTAGTTTAATTTGAATCTCTCTGTTATTCGTTAGCGTTAATTAGTTTTTATTTGATAATAATTTGTTACTTGATAATTTCTCTCTCCTCATAGCAAATTGTTGTTGACTTGGTCAAACTGTTTGAATTTGCATAAATTTTGGTATAATTGGTCATCCAATCCCTGAGTTCGACCTCAGTAAATACTTACCATGTTTTGTATTACTTGGATCGATCCGGTACACTTGTCGGAGTCGCAACAGGTATAAATTGCAATACCTCTGACACTCATCACATCTTTTTACCCTTTCAGCATAATCGGCCCTGAGAGTCAATAGTAGCCCGAGCTAACCAATCTTGCCACCATTGACCTTCCTCCAGTATGCATCCCGCAGATTCCTCTATCTATTTCAGCCATTACATACTCTGCCTGGTTTCTAGTCAAGTACTTCCTCAAAGGGGCATAAAATACCCGCCTATACAGCTCCCCTGCTTCAATTGTATAATGACTTGCTTTTAAACTCAACCTCCTTGCTGCCTCTTCATCTTGTGAAGTTACTCCCGACTTCAGGTATTCACATACCAGGGTCATCCATTCTCGGCTGGTATTCTTAGCTGAGCCAAAGTTTCATGTATCACAGTTTTATGTTGTCCAGGGCATTTCATGCTGGCCAACTTAGATAACAAATCGGCTCTAGTGTTTTATTCTTTAGGGATATGTCAATGATAAATTCATCAAAAGTTTGAGTTAAATGGATTACCTTATGAAAGTACCGAGATAGTTGGGTATCCTTCGTTTGGTAGTTCGTGTTGACCCATCACCATCACCATACAGGACCCACCACCCAGCCTCCAAATTGTAGTTGGGCGATAACTCTACCACAAAATCAGCTAGGCATTGGGCATTCATGGGGTCCCCCTGCTCATACTTCAACCCAAATTCTGACATTTCCACCGACCATGCAATCATTCTTCCTGCTAACTCTGGCTTCCTCGGTACTTGTTTTATTGGATGATCAATTTTAACCACGATTTGGTGACTTCGAAAATAAGGCCTTAGTCGTCGAGCTGTTGTTACCAAAGCCAATGCCTATTTTCAATGACTTGGTAGCGAGTTTCTGCCTCATGCAACACTCTACTTATAAAGTAGACTGGAGCCTGATGCTTGTATTCTTCCTGAACTATGACAACACTCATGGCTTCATTTGTAACTGAGAGATATAGCAGTAACTCCTTCCCTGGCTATGGTCGAGTTAAGATTGGCGGAGAGGATAGGAATGTTTTGAATTCTTGGAAAGTTGCTTTACATTCCTTGTTCCACTAGAACTGCTTTGGTTTCTTTAATAGCTTGAAGAATGGTCTCCCTTTTTCTGCCAACTTGGGAAGAAAACAAGATAGCTCTGCCGGTCGGCCAGCTAGCTTCTGAACTTCCTTAACATTCTGAGGGCTTTTCTTATCAATAATTGCTTGACATTTGTCCGGATTGGCTTCAATTCCTCTATGGGTTAGCTGGAATCCCAAGAACTTGCTTCCCTACACTCCGAAAGTGCACTTCTCCGGGTTTAATCTCATGTTGTATTTTTCAGATCTCACCGAATATCTCCTCCAAGTCGGCCGAATGTTTGTGAGGATCATCCGACTTTACTACCATGTCATCAACATATACTTCCACATTTCTACCAATTTACTTGACAAAAACCTTGTCCATTAGCCTTTGATACGCTGCACCTGCATTCTTCAATCCGAAGGGCATAAACTTGTAGCAATAGTTAGCACCCTCTGTCATGAAGACTGTGAAATAACCAAAGTAAACACAAGAATGGGTGTTGAATTGTGTTTATCAACTTTTTCAAAACTTTGAAAATCATTTTCGCAGGCACAACAGGTAGAAAGCAAAGAAAGTTATCAGACGAGTGAGTAGTTTAATATTTAAATAGCACACATACCGGCACTTGAAGACTTACAATTTTTTAAATTCACAGATTTAACCCCAAGTTAGACAAGCAAAATTAATAAACTCTTAAACGAATTAAGGAGATAGGGAAATAAATATCACTCAAGAGATTTATCCTGGTTCACCCCAAAATCAACATGGCTACGTCTCCTTGGCAGCACCAAGTATTCTCCACTATAACTGATCATATTATAGTAAAAGTATTCTTTTCACACCTAACCTCTTCAGGCTCACTCTTAAACAAGTATTTTTTTCTCATCTAAGCCTCTTGAGGCTCAACAACTAAAAAAGTAGGATGTGTTTGTGTATTTAATACAGATTTTCAAGTCTTTTAGGTAAACACTCGGAGAGTGGAATAAATGTGAGGAATGAAAGACTACGTATTAATTTTAAATGATTGAAGAAATAATGAATGAAGGAATGAAGAAGTAAATGCGCAGAATAAATTCTTCTTTGAATATTTGCATAGTCCTTATCTTCATTTCACGGTCTTATCTATTTATAGGCTTCAATCAATCAATAGTAGTAGAATCAATTTTATGTATGAATGTGTTTGCTGAAAAGAGGTTTTGAGATTTAGTTTGGATCGTGTAAAAAATTCACTTGAATATAGTAAACTACAAAAAAAGTATGAAATTATTTGTACAATTTAACATCTATTTGTTTGATAGTTAGTTTTATATAGGTGAAATGAGAAGGATTCTATTGGTTTCAAAATAATCCAACAACTTTTAAATAAGCTCCATATTTTTAGCTTATCTAAAAACATTTTCCTAATAAAAACATTGATTTTGTAATTTAATCAGTTTACCAAAAGATAATAGCTTCTACCGAAAAAACAACTGTTTGGATAAGATTAACACACTCTCACTTTATGTACACATCATTGATGCAACACCTGTGCTTACATTACTGATGAAATCCACATCTATTTGTCTCTACTTAACATGAAAACCATAAATTATTTAGTATATATATAGTCAGCGCATTACATCATTTCTTTAAATAGAAATCAATAATCAACAAAACGAAGTAAATTCTATTTATGATATTAATTAAATTAATTAATTTTTCACTAACTAATTTCCCAGAACACTAGCAGATACTGAGGGTCGGTAATTCTCCTTTGCCGTAAGTGTGGGGTTGTTTTGATCTCAAAAGTATATGTGAATGTGTTGCGTATGTTGCAAGGATCATACATATAGATAGTAATAATAGAGATGAATAATTCTGGGAAAGAGGCTACATTGCCATTGAATCAAACCATTAAGGAGCTTTCTGTCCAATCTAATGCCTCCAAGCAACCCTTTTTCATTGGTAACCAATGTTTCTTGATGAATTTTTTATTTATTTATAATTTTGCACTTAATTTTTGTTTTGTTTTTGTTTTCTTGAAAAAAAAATGAGAATTTTTCAGGTGTTGCTGGTGGAACTGCGTCTGGGAAAACAACTGTGTGCAACATGATAAATAACCAGTTTCATGATCAACGAGTTGTCGTTATTAATCAAGTAATTAATTAATTCTAATTATGTACTCTCTGAAATGATAGGATTTGTGTTCTTTTTCTCGTATATAGAAAGCAAACATGATTGGCCAGTTTTTAATTTTATTTTTGAATAAACTAATGGCTGGATTGTGTATTTATGTTTGCTTTTCTTGCCTATCTAAAATGTTAAAGGTATCATTATTATTATGTTAAAATCCTTTTCCATGTCAAGAATTAATTCTGGAATTTTTTATTTTTTATTTTTGCATATAACATGGTTTTATAGGACTCATTTTACTACTCCTTGAATGAGAAAATGCAACAGAAAGTTAATGAGTACAACTTTGATCATCCTGGTGAGTACATTATGGACATTTGTTCTAATTTTGTCTACCATGTGAAAGACTGAGTTTGATGCTGAATTGGTTTGAAATCTAATCTAATACAAAAACAATTGGCTCTTCCTTAATTTTCAGATGCCTTTGATACGGAGCTTATGCTTTCAAGTATGGAGAAATTAAAACGAGGACAGGCTGTTACCATACCGAAATATGATTTCAACAAACATAAGAGAACTGAACCTGCACGTCAGGTACTAATCTGAATTTTGGAGATTAGACATATCCTCAAAAGTTTTAAATCGCAGGTGCAGTCACGGTTGTGTTGTGATTGTTGCGACCAGATGCAGCCAATTGTGGCCGATGCATAAGGCAATCATGGTTCAATGCGGTTGCGTGCAACTGCATCATGTGATGCAGTCCGCATTTTTATCCTCACTATGGATGGTTATTACTAGGGGTTAAGATTATACTTTCTAATAAAGTATTTGATACTACTGAGCTTATATTTGTACAATTGCCTCACTTCTACAATAATGGCGTGTAATTTTAGTACATAATGAGGTTGGTGTGCTAGAAGTAACCAAGTTATTGGAATAACTTGATTGTGATATATCAAAACATAAATGTCATTGCATTATATTGTTTTCATCAAAGCCTCATATATTTTGGATGCATTCTGTTGATTATAATCTGTAGGATCTTTATATTCCTTTTCTTTTGATTACTTGTAGGTTCACCCTGCAGATATCATAGTTTTAGAAGGGATATTAGTTCTTCATGATTCTCGTGTCCGTGATCTTTTGAACATGAAGATATTTGTTGATGAAGGTAATGTTAACATTCTTGATCATGTAATTTGAAAGGTTGCATCATTAATCCTGAATGTTCCCAAGCTTCAATAAATATGGTGTGATAGTTTCTATGATTAGGACAAAGAACAGGTTCAGGACAGGAAAATCCATTTTGTATCCCTTCTGCTCTTTCTTTTTCTGGTTTAAGAAATGCAGAAATCTTGTAGCATCATGGATTTAGAAAAAAGGATGTATCAAAAATCTTTTTTCTTATTTTATTTTCTCAATGGTTTAGATTTCCATAGCAACAAGTTACTGTGAATGTCTTCCAATTTCATTTATTTATTCATTTTTATCCTTCTTTATATTTTAGACCCCATTAGTCCAGTCAATCAGTGAGCACTATCATGTGAAGATTAGCTTATTGTGTGTTTAAAGTAACTAATCTTACTGCAATATAGCTTTTGAAAAAAAAGTGATTTCTCCCTAAACTTTAAGCTAATCCAAACAATAACAATGGTAACACAAATGTGGTTACAATGCAGATTCTGATGTGCGCCTTGCACGGAGGATTCAACGTCAAGCTATTGAACGTGGTAGGAACATTCAGAATGTTCTAGACCAAGTTAGTGAACTTTCTTTATCTTATCTTTTCCTTTGTGATTTCTATTTGAATTCTCAGTTCTAGTGGCAATATATTTGAAGGAAGAAAGCCAGCATGCATGTTGGATGGTTAGTTATTTTTTGGAGAAAAAGGAGTAAAGACAACTTTCCTACTTACAATTAAGCCATATTTTCATGATAGGATTTGTGGGATTGAGATCTTCTCCGTTTTTCTCTCATGTTTCCTATCATGTTATGAGAGAAAAAGAGACAAAAGCAAATTTGAATGAAATGCGATCCCATATTTGTCTCGAAAATACTAAAATATATCAATCTGTAATGTTTAATGTATCCATATAACACTTCATTGTTTGAATATGGATTACAAATTTACATACCTTGATTAAATAATTTCAAGATTAATGTTCTTCTTGTAACTCTTTTCCAGCATCTAACTTATTCAAAGTTTTTTAAAAAATGTTTAGAATCTTGCCTGACTAATTACAGAACAAATTTTCAGTATTCCAGATTTGTAAAGCCCAGTTTTGAAGATTTTGTACTGCCAACAAAAAAATATGCTGATATTATCATCCCGGGTGGAGGAGATAATGAAGTTGCCATTGACTTGATAGTACAAAATATACGTATGAAGCTTGGCCAGCATGATCTGTGTAAAATATATCCAAACATTTTTGTTATATTGTCAACATTTCAGGTGAAATCTCTTAGTCATATTCTTTCTTGTACAGAAAGTAATATAGATAAAGCTTATGATAATGAATTAATGATGATAATTATATATGAATCTGGATCTAAATTGCTATTTCTGTTTATACTCAGATAAAGGGAATGCATACCCTCATCCGTGATGTCAGAACAACAAAACATGACTTTGTCTTTTACTCAGACCGCCTTATAAGGCTGGTAAACAAGTTTGTGTAAATAAAAGTAATGTTGAAAATTATCATAAATGTGAAGCATGATGACTTTGTATTCAATTTTAAGGTTGTCGAGCATGGGCTTGGTCAGCTTCCTTTTACTGAAAAGCAAGTCATAACACCAACAGGTAGCTCTTTATAACAAACTAAGATATCTCTTCATACCATTGATTATATAATAGTAATAATACCTCAGTTATGTAGGTTATCAGTTATCTCTTCTACTTCCTTTTTAATGCTATAATTGATGCAGCATAGAGCAAGAGAAATCTCTTATTCTTGAATATTGATTCTCTAAATTTAGATTTCCTAAAGTTCCTGCATTTAGGCAAATTATTGCACCCAACAAATCTGGCTTCAAACCTTCTCTTGATTAAATTTTACCTAACTGCAGGGAAATTCAGGGATTCCCAAATACAGGGAATCGGGATCTCTTAATCTTTATATTATTTAAGAATTTCTCTATTAATATACTATATTTCAATAGACCATTCCATCACTATAAGTATTTCTTGCACCAAATGGTAATCGGGGCCTTTGAACCTCACACTCTTTGATTAGTAATGACTCCTAACAAAATCATATATATTTGCATATTCCTAACATGAAGTCATCAGAAATGAGAAAACTCCCTGATCCCATGAAACTTTTTCAAACGGGTTCAAATTTTGCACTTATTTTCTCATAGTATATGTACCTATTATATACTTTAATATTACAAAGAAAATGGTAAAGTAATTTAATTTTCTGCCCTCTGGGTGCAGGATCTATATACCCAGGGGTAATTTTCTGTAGCAGGCTGTGTGGAGTATCAGTGATTAGAAGGTACATAATTTAACTGTTTCAATCAATTTTGCAATTCAAAATCTTGCATGATATGATATGGCACACTCAATTCTATAGATTTTCATTAAAGATGATAGAAGTTTGAGTTCAGAACTTCGTTTTATCAGATGATAATACCCTTCAGGAAATCAAAATTTGAGAGATGTCAACCATAAAATTGTAAATAACCATTTATATCCATAAATCCAACCTAATTTTTCCATCCTAATAGTACATTTCTGTGTCATAAATGAACCGTATGGTTGCAGTCATGCAGTGATCACTAATCAGTACTAATGATAAAGATTGCATGTGTAGCCTTATGAGTTGAAACCTTTGATTCTGCACCTTTTCTCTTTACTTTTTGGTGTCTGAAACATATCATACTTGTTTATTAACAGTTTTTATTTGAATTACTCTTCTCTTCAATTTTCACTTCAGTGGAGAAAGCATGGAAAATGCTTTAAGAGCATGCTGTAAGGGAATCAAAATCGGTAAAATCCTTATTCATGGTCACGGCACAAACGGTCGGCAGGTTGGTGGAGGCCACTACATTGTCCCAAATGCATTCTCCTCTTCTTGTTGCTCTTACCTTGTAGTGATTATCTCATATTCTCAATGTGATGCAGTTAATCTATGAGAAGCTACCATCAGACATTGCAAGCCGTCATGTCTTGCTACTTGATCCAGTTCTGGCCACAGGTTTGACAGACCATATTGCATAATGCTTTACAAAAATGTTATTTGGACATCAAACTTGGGACAACAATCGACATTGGTTAAAGACGTTCAAAATCGTGATTAATGACGTGTTGATCTTGGCTAATTGGTATACCTGTAGACTGTAGTAGATGGGTAACTCGTTAACAGACAACTTGATTAATGACGTACAAAATCTTGATTAATGCAGTTCAGTTGATGGTTAATGAATTACCCATCTTGGTGTACCATTAACTAAGTTCAACACGCCGTTAACAACAATTTTGAACGTCATTAATCATTTGTCGAATATTATCCCATTTTTTATGTCCAAATAACATAACCGAAGTCTTTATTCTCTTGCACTGTGTAATAGTTGTAATTATCAGGAAACTCTGCTGTCAAAGCTATCTCTCTACTTCTCAATAAGGGTGTACCAGAATCCAATATTATATTTCTAAACCTAATAGCAGTGAGTCACTTTGATTTGCACCTGTTCTTGTGAATTTTGGATTCCTTACAGTATATCTAATTAAACTACATGATGCAGGCACCACAGGGAATTCATGCAGTGTGCAAAAATTTCCAATGCTGAAACTTGTGACATCAGAGATTGATGCATCATTAAATGAGAATTCTCGTGTGATCCCTGGCTTGGGAGAGTTTGGAGATCGTTACTTTGCCACTGATGATGATTAGCTCAATAAGCAAATCCATAACTAATGACACCTTCTCCAATCATGCTTCTAGCTTCAGACAAATTTCATGATAGAGCTATCACTTATCAAATTTGTTGACAGCATCTACATGAACATCTGAAACTGTGAAAAAAAATTGTGAAAAGTATAAGCAGCTGATTCAAGATAAATATAATAGATATGAATAGTAGAAACTCCATATTAATGCAATATCTCATAATAACTTGATGGACTTTTTTTTGCATGATTGCATCACTGCCAAATTTCATTGAGAGTTGTATTTGGTTACAGCAACTAAATTCCATAAAATGGTCAGCCACATGGGTCTGGAGTAGTGCATCCTTTCATCTATGTGGAAAGCATTCTTTTTTAGGCAATTGCAACTACACCATAATGGTTTGCTTGTTATTCAACAAGAATGTTGCATATGTTGTTCAAACTTAGAAACATATACAACCAGTAACATCAATGCATGATAATGCCACCATTACCCAAAAGAAAAATCAAAGCAATCACTATAGTGAGATCACATTTTCTGTTTGCAAAAACTACCAACCCTTTGATATGCCCTGGCTAGTGTGCAGTAACACTTCGATGAATGTATGAAGCAATCAAAGAATACGTATTGTACTTTTAGCCACTAAAAAGTTGTTAGACAAAGGGGTATGAATCTGCAACAAAGAAGAGAAGAACAAAGGTAATGCGGAATCTCCAAGGCGTGTAAAAACACTAGGTTTTAGGTTCGATTCGCCCCCCGTCAATCTCTTGCGTAGATTGGATGCAATAGGTGTACCAGCGAATCCCCTTTAGGATACAATGGAGAACCTTGGTTTGGTTTGCACACCCTAAATCAAGCATATCGACAATGACAATTTACAGAGTAATAGTTTCCTTAACTCTCTCAACGCACAAAGGAGAAAAGAAGGTGATTTGAAGTGAAAAAGGCTTGAGAAATTCGGAGATTTTCGAGTGCCTTTAGTATCGTCTTATTTACGATACTCTTATTCTAAAGAAGGTGATTACCCAAATGCTCAAGAGAAATGTCATCCTTCTTATATGTTTAAGACTTCTTTTAAATTCTTTCCATGAAGGAGGAAGTTTGTTAATGAGTCAGGAGACAATGATGGTTTCATCCATGTGCATTTTATGTTGTCAATAGTTATTGAGAATGCGTTCAATTTCATGCATTTTTTCCATGATAGGCATACATCAATCATCTTATAATTATTAAAACCACTAACAAGAAATGTCTTACTTGTTGCGTCTTCCATTATTTATCTTGCCTCGATTTTCTCCCATAATTCTTTGGAGGATCCAGCATTTTGATACACATCGAACAATGAGTTGGCCATGCCATTCAAATATGGCTCGTGGAAATGTAGTCATCATTATCCCACTCGTTCCTCTCACGAGTTTCATTGATGGTCTCATCTTCTCTTTCATTTGGTCTTGGTGTGTTCAACACATACGCCACCTTCAATGTTGTAAGAAGGAAGTGCGTCTTCTTTTGCCAATGAACAAAGTTTCCAACTTCGAACCTCTCAAGTTTCACAAAGTCGGATGTCATCTCCTTCAATGTTATAGTCATTGTTATAGAAATCGAACCTAAAATCACTACAAAAAAAAGGTCATTTAGCGACCGAAAATAGTGACCGAATTTTTAGGTTCCTTTTTGCGACCGAAATAGCGACCGATTGTAGGATCTACATGAAACACTGGTTAGAGTTGAATCTGCGACCGAAATAGCGACCGAAATAGAGCGTAGCAGAGATATCGGTCGCTAAACAAAGGAAAGTAAAAGTCAGAAATTTATGAATTGTTAGCTACCGAAATGGCGACCGAATAAAATGCAACGGTCAAACTGTGTTTATATTAGCGACCGATTTATAAATCCGTCGCTAAATTTATGAATTCATGCTTTAAACTTTAATTATATTTGCGACCGATATTAATTCGGTCGCTAAAAGGCACGTTAAAAAAATAAAATTGCGCGTGTTAGCGACCGAAATTTAAATCGGTCGCTACATTTACAAATTCAAATTAAGACTAACCATATTAGCGACCGAATTAGCGATCGAATTAATTCGGTCGCTAAAACTGAAATCCCTAAATTCGACAGAACCTCCTTCTTCCTCATTTTTTCCGTCGCGTTTCTCTCTCCACCCACTGTTTCTCTCTTCTACGGCGCGCGCTCCGGCCACCTCAACACCCCAAGACACCTCCGGTCACCACCGTCATCTCCCCTCTGCTCAGGTAAGCTCTCCTCTACTCCATCTCTCTCGTCTCTGTTTCTCTCGCATATATCTCTCTCTGTCTCACTGTTTCTCTCTTCCTAGCCACGCGCTCCGCCACCACAAGCCACCTCCCGTCACCACCATCATCCCCTCCGCTCGGTAAGCTCTCCTCTACTCCATCTCTCTCTCTGTCTCTGCTTTCTCTCGCATCTCTCTCTGCCTCACTACCATTTATGGACCAATGCCTACATTTTCTTTTTCTTTGTTTCCATCGATTTCTCAACTCTCATATTTGGGTTAGCAACAAAAGTTTCATAAAAGGAACATTGTGTTTGTAATCGGGGCTAACTATTTAACATATTCTTCGATGGGGTGGAACTCGTGAATTTCTAGCCATCATTTATGATGATAATATCCTTGTTTCCATACTAGAGCTTCACAAAGCTATGGTATGATGAATTTGAACTTGTATTTAGGCTATTTCTACTTGGAATGCTTCGCTACTGTTGTATCCCAAAAGAATCATCTATTAGGTATTGTGTGTTTTTGGAGGGTAGGCTATCATAAACAAGCGTGCCACATCCTTTCTTTTCCTCTATCCTTTACCCGGACTAGTTATTGAGGATGCATAGTTGTTTGTTCCACTCGTTCAGTTGAATCATGGTCTGTAATCCGATCGACCATAGGCCACTCGTGGTCGTCACCCCATAATATAAGTATGACCAGATGATATAGGGCTTGTGGGCTTGCTAGTATGGTGGAAAAAATTTCGCATTACAGTTCCATAATTGGAATTCAATTCAGATATTTTAGTCACTTATAATTTTTTTCCTTAATAAATGTTTGTTATCTCTGAGGGATTTGTAGATTTAAATTGCAGAGATTAATGAATGAATTATCTATCAAGGAGAATGAAAATATAAAAAGGAGAAGGATAGGATGCAAGGACTTAAAGTTTCGAGATGGAGATAGTCTTTTTATCTGGGGATCGGGTCTAGGTTGTCAAACTCGAGAGTCTATTTAAACTCTCGAAGCTTCAGTAGACTCGACTTGTAAACTTGTAAGAGTTTACCTAATATTAAAAAAAAAAAAAACTACAAATGACATTTACACATAATACAAAACAAACTAGCACAACAATAATTCAATATTTCAACTCCATAATATACCAAAGTAGCAAACCACAATAATAAAGTATGATACTCCATTATTACTAGGTAAGATCATCCATAAATTCAGAAAAACATAACTCCCTAAAGTGAAAACATTTTAAAAAACAAGTGCTAATTTGACCTAATTGTCACATAGTATTTAGTCAAATAGTTGCTTTATTTCTTAGCTGAATAAAACAGAGCAGAAATAATACTGAAAAAGTAAAATTAACTTTATAAATTCAATATATATTGCAACATATAGGTAATGCAAATAGATTAACCAACAATATTGAACAGAAATTTACATTTTAAGGCTTAATGTAAAATTGTAGACTTGTAAACTCGCTAGTAAAATCAAGATTTTGCCAATTTTATCAAAGTTTACTTGAACTCGTACGAGTTTACCAAAAAGAGAGTTTATATGTGAGTTAACTCATTTTTGTAACATAGGATTGTAAACTTCTTAGACTTTAAGAGTTAACTCGATAGTTTAACAACCACGGATACGGTGGGATACATAAAATATCATAAATAGGGCGATGATATAGCAGATATGTAGTATAACATATTGATTGTTATAGATCCCAATACTAACATTATGTTAAACCGTTAGAGAGATTATTCAAGACCTAGATGACATAACTTGTCTGTGTAGTTATCATACATGGGTCCACGCCTTTATCCATAAATTAGTGCTTTTTGTGCACAAGAATTACTGCATTACTAATTCACAACCTACAAGAGACTGATTCACATATCTATTGTCATACCCAATTACCCATAGTTTACTTCTGAATAGAGATGAAATTTTATTAACATGAGGAAGAGTAATAAGGAGTAGGATAAGACATCTTTTGTAGCGAAATACAAAATTGGAAAGTTGGAATGGACAGTGAAACTCATTAATTTGATAGTTTTACATTCTCCTTGCATATTGAAATGAAAGAAGTCATTAATTTAATATGAGGAGAATATTTCGAGAAAGAAACAATGAATAGTTGTACTGGATTCTGTATATATAGAATAGTGATTTGATTTGAAATGACTAATTTCATTTATGCACGATAGGTCCTTGTTGTCATATTCTTCTACTCTCTGTTGGCTCCGGCTCCTCCCCTTATCCTTGCTCGGTTGTGTTTTCTCTCTCAGGTAAGTTCTCTGAACACTCAATGTAATGTATTATGTGAATTAGCGTGTTGTTTGGTAGTGGAGAGCTGAGCTCAATAGGATGTGATCTTGTCTGATTGTACGCTGATAATTTAATGTTTATGCATGTGTTTGTCAATATGTGTTGTTTGTTAGTGGAGAGCGGAGCTCAATAGGATGTGATCTTGTCTGATTGTATGCTGATAATTTAATGTTTATGCATGTGTTTGTTAATATGTGTTGTTTGTTAGTGGAGAGCGGAGCTCAATAGGATGTGATCCTGTCCGAAAGGCGGGATGCTGGTTGTGTGCTGATAATTTAGAAATTATGCATGTGTTTGACAATTAACTGCTACTTGTTAGTGGAGAGCGGAGCTCAATAGGATGTTTGCTACAATATTTAATCTAAGTTTGTATTGATTTACGCTGTAATTTATATAAGCTCAACAATGTTGCAATATTTATAGGTTAATGGTTTTATTTTCTTTTAGAGTTAATAATTAATTTACGAAAGCATTAGTTTCCTGTTTGAGATTCAATAGTAATGAGCATGCGTAACTTATCAAGGTATGCATGCACATTGTATTGAATCTTGAATTGTCCAAGTGGGACAGTTTGGGAAAAAACCTTTTTCACACTCGTACAATAGTCATTTCAATGTTCAAATGCCTTATATACTTGTTGAAATCTCGGTCTGATGCATTTCCTTTTGTTCTCCTGGTGCATACTTGATCGCGGTGATTCTCACCGTGCTCGAGTCGTGTAACTTGGAGACCGATGGGAAATGCTGCCGAAATTTTGTCAAGTATAAGGTATTTGAATATGGGAATAACTATTAGTAGCCGAGTGTGGAAAAGGTTTCTTCTCGAATGGGATAGGTTCATACCTTGTCATAAGAACGAGATTGATGGAGTTATTGGAATGCACCGTAATATATAAGTGTTATTGTAGGATTGGTCAGGCTATTTAATTGCCAGCAATGGATATTCCGGAGAATCAGAAATGGATGTATCGTAGGTTGGATCGGAATAAACGTCTTAGGGAAGAGTATAGAGTTGGAGTGGGTGAGTTTATAAAGTTTGTTGTTAGCCATGAGAGATTTATACAGCTGGGCGGTGATCAATTGAGGTGTCCTTACAAAAGATGCAAGTGTTAATCTTTCAAAAGCGTGGATGGAGTTGTAGCCGATCTTTATGAGAAGGGCTTCATGCCTGATTACTATTGGTGGAGTAACCATGGTGAGACGTTGCCTGACTTAAACCCGATTGTGGTTGAAGGTTCGTACTATGGAAGTGGTGACCGGAGGGAAGAATTGAATCCATACTAGAAGATGATAATGGATCATGCTGGACCATCGATTGGTGTTGTACTAGAAGAAGATGGGGGAGAAGATGGTGGAATGGGTTCCCAATACATAGAGGAGAATCCGAATCCCGAAGCTCAAAGATTCTACGATATGCTGAGTGCTGCACGATCTCCATTGTGGGAAGGATGTCGGGAGTACACGGAGTTGTCGATGTGCATGGAATGGTTGAGTATCAAATCTGACTACAATATGCAAGAAGGCTGTTTTAATCGCCTCACCAGGTCAGTGTCCAAGGCGTTGCGTAAGACAATCGGATGCCTACTAGTTTTTATCATGCTAAGAAGTCTGTGGAAAATTTGGGTCTGGGGTGTTTGAAAATTGATTGTTGCCCGAATGGATGTATGTTGTACTATAAGGATGATTCAGCGGAAAGCATAACATGTTGTCGATTTTGTGGTGCGGATCGGTATAAGACAACCACTAGGATGGGCATTGAGAAGAAGAGGTCACTAAAAAAGATGTGGTACTTTCCGCTCGTGCCAAGACTTACAAGATTGTACTCTTCGATGGCCACTGCAGCTCACATGAGGTGGCATAGTGAGCATGAGAGGGAGCAAGATATCTTGTGTCATCCATCTGATGGAGAAGCTTGGAAGCATTTTGATAGGGTTCATATGGCATTTTCGCAGGACCCTCGCAATGTCCGATTGGGGTTATCTGCTGATGGATTTAATCCTTTTGGGCAGTCTGGAAAAGCATACTCTTGTTGGCCGGTTATCCTGACTCCGTACAATCTTCCCCCGGGGATGTGCATGAAGCGGGAGTTTATGTTCCTAACAGTCATAATTCTGGGTCCGTCTAATCCAAAAGGTAAGATTGATGTGTACTTGCAGCCGCTGATAGATGAGTTGACAATGCTGTGGAACGATGGTGTGTTGACATATGACGTATCTTTGAGGCAGAATTTCATCATGAAAGCAGCTTTAATGTGGACGATCAACGACTTTCCTGCTTATGGGATGATGTCGGGTTGGATGACCGCGGGGAAGCTTGGATGCCCAATATGTATGGAGCGATCGAAGTCATTCACGCTTAAACACAGTCGAAAGATCTCATATTTTGATTGTCATCGTCAATTCCTTCCGGAAGATCATCCTTATAGGCGGAACAAGAATGCATTCAAGAAGCGTTGTGCGGAGAGAACACCGCCTCCACCACGTTTGACTGGTCCTAATGTATGGCGCAGAGTACAAGATTTACCGCTCGTCCATGAAACCCAAGGAGAACATATTCTCGATTATGGCGTCAACCATAATTGGACAAAACAAAGTATATTTTGGAGGTTGCCGTATTGGAGGACGCAGCTACTCCGTCACAACATTGATGTCATGCATACCGAGAGGAATGTGTTTTTGAATGTGTTTGACACTGTGATGGACATCAAGGGGAGGACAAAGGATACAAATAAAGCCCGATTGGACCTGGGCCGACATTTGTAATCGGAAGGAGCTTGAGTTGCAAGACGGTGGTCGTGGAGACTTATCAAACCGAAGGCAAGTTATACACTAAGCAAAGCCACGAGAAATTGGTCGTCTGTAAGTGGGTTAAAGAACTAAAGTTACCAGATGGGTATGCTTCCAACGGGTAGATGTGTTGACATTAAGGAAGCAAAGTTACATGGAATGAAGAGTCATGATTGCCACGTGTTCATGCAACGGTTGCTTCCAATTGCGTTCGACGATCACCGAAGCAAATTTGGAACCCACTTGTTGAGCTTAGCCACTTTTTTAGGGAGCTTACATCGATAACACTAAATGTGAATCAATTAAAGGATATGGAAGTCAAGATACCCGTTTTGTTATGTAAGCTGGAGCAAATCTTCCCGCCGAGTTTCTTTGATTCCATGGAACACCTGCCAGTTCATCTACCTTACGAAGCAAGAGTTGGTGGCCCAGTCCAATACCGCTGGATGTATCCATTTGAGAGGTAAACAACATCAACTATTTTACTTAATACATATGAAATTCACGAACACGAGAGCGTAGTTTAGCTTTCCCTAAAACTAGTAATTATTTGTATGTATCCCTCTGTAATAGGTTCCTGCACTCCCTTAAACACAAAGTCAAGAACAAGGCACGAGTGGAGGGTTCCATTTGTGAAGCATACTTAGTAGAGGAGACTTCCACTTTTTCCTCTTATTACTATCCGGACGAAGTTAACACGAGAAGGACAAGGATGCCTAGAAACGTTGATTCGGGCGAAGGATGTTCAACTAGTCCTCCTATATCAATATTCAACTATCTGGGCAGATTTAGTGTCAAATCAAAAGGATATTTCTTGGAGCAGCATGACATTAATGCTGATCATCTGTATATCCTTCAAAATTGTGAAGAGGTGGCGCCATATTTAGAGTAAGTTTCTACAACGTCTTTAATAAGTTCAATTGACATTTATTATTATTAATCGTCCCGCTGTTAATCTCCCATATGTAGGATGTACGGCAATTTTCTAAGGGATCTCCAACCTGACATTTCAAACGATCAGGTTGATCGAGAAATTACTTCTCACTTTGCTACGTGGTTCAGTAAATATGTAGGTTAAGCATCTTCATTTTTTGAAGCATACATTTTATCTCCTTAAATATATAGCATGTATAAGAATAATATAATATTTGATTGTTTAGGTACTAGATCCAGAAAACAATGTTCAAAATCCATTGTTGACAAATTTGGCATGGGGGCCTAACAGATGGGTTACATCATGGAATACTTATATTGTAAATGGATATAAATTTAACACAAAAACATGGAATGAAGGAATGCAGACGTGTAACTATGGTGTTTGTGTGCGAGCCACTGATGGCAATGTAGAGGATGATTTCTATGGGGTTCTAACTGACATCCTTGAACTCGATTATACCGGTTTCCCCGTGATGAAATTAATTATCTTCAAGTGTGATTGGTTTGATCCTACTCTTGATGTAGGGACAAAAATAGATAAAAATTATGGTATTGTTCAAGTTAGGCTGTCTCGAAGGTATAATAAGGCGTACGACCCATTCATTTTTTCACAACAGGCAGAGCAGGTTTATTACTCGCCATATCCCGAAGGACATCATGGCTGGTTGGGTGTTATTAAGATAAAGTCTCGTAGTATAATTACCGATAATGTAATCAACCATCCTGAAAAGATGCTCCGTACCAAGATGATGAGTTTTCAAGACCCCACGTACCGTTGCAAATTACGCCGGACATTATTGTTAATTCTCTGGTGGACATTTTCGAAAATGGGGAAGAAGTTGAAAGAGAGTTAATGGATCAATCCGAGTTGGACGCATCTAGCGAAGGTACATTCCGATCAAGTGATACTGATGAGAGTGAGGGTGAATTTAGTGACGGAGATTCTACTTAGGTAATTTATTTATGTCATAATTCATTGTGTGAATGTCATTCTACTTATTAGGTAATTTATTTTTGTATTATTTACACTGTTGTGTAATCATATTTTCATTTTTTTCACAGATGGCAGATTCCTCCAGAGGTAGGGGTCGTCGTGGAGGTCGTGCTGCGAGAGTCCCTTCGCCGGTCGACCCACAGCCTTCAGATCGAGACCACCCTACCAGCACCTCTGTTGACGGGACACCTCAGGGTGATGGAGTTGCACCCCCCACCCATCCTCATGTGGTCGGGACACAGGCTGCACCCTCATCATCCACACCTACGACGATAGGACCGTCATCATCATCGGGACAGGAGAGTCGTGGTCCATCCGACAGGAGGATTCTTCTTATCCCCAGGGGGGATAACGAATATGCTAATTTAATTTTTTAATATATATAAAGTATTGTTAACTTCTATTTACTTGTTTTTAAATTTAATTATAACATTTATTAATGCTCTAATTTTGCTGCAGCTTTCTGCCCGCGAAGGGCCCTTCTGATTCGATATCGAAGATCCTGCGACGCAAGTTTGATAGTCCATGGACTACATGGAAGGCCATCCCACTGGGCCATAGGGATCAGTTGTTTCTAGAGTTTAAGGTAACAATTTATTAAGTTTTTTAAATTAAATTTACATTATATATATGTACACACGAATTTCCTAACAACTGTAAGTTGCAGAAAGAGTATAGGTGAGACTTAGCTTTAGAGGCTCTCGTCAGGGACATATTTGAGCATAAAGGCTCACTGGTCATGAAGAATCTGATGAACAAGCTGAGGAAGGGTCAGAATAAGGGGAGGTCGGTGGATCCTGAGATCAAGAGGCAGCTGGACCAGATCTTGGGCACTCGAGAAGTTCCAGGAGATCCAGGCCACGGCTCGGCGTAATCGAAGCTTCGATGGTGGCGCATGTGCTTGGACCGGTGGGTCTAAATCAGCCGCCGCCCACCACTACGACGAGCTGGTAATACATTAAACTTTTGACTTAATATACTATTTAATTAATTAGTTTTCATTTTTAATTATTCTTATGAATTTAATATTATATTATTCGTGCAGAAAGCACGAAACAACAGGGGCCCCGACTGCTATGGAGTTGGTGGATAGGACGATGAAGATGAAGTCGGGGACATGGGTCAACGACAAGGCCCGTAACTATGCAGTAAGCAAAAAAATAATTTAGTGTTTACTTGTAATTTATTATAAATGATTTGTTAATATTGGATATAATTTTAACTAAATCTCTTCAACTATACTTTGTAGGTGGGCTTCAACGAGAAGAAGGACGATGCCATATCACGTGCCTCACAGTCACAAGATGAGGCTTTGACTGGTGATGGCTGCTCTCCTGTCTCCGTCGACGATAATGCCATTTATTTGGAGGTCGTCGGGGGCAGGAACAAGAAGGGGCACGTGTATGGCCTCGGACACCTGGGAGCCGAGTTCATCGCTTCATCGTCCCAAGACGCTCGCTTCTTTGCTGCGCCGATACCGTCCCTCAGGAGCAGTTCCACCAAATGCAGGACACCATCACGCAGCTGAACGCGGAGCTTCGGGAGAAGAGCGAGAGAGAGCAGCAGATGGCGAACCAGATTGCACAGTTGACTCGGGCACACCAGCAGCTGATGCAGGCGAGCATCGAGCAGGGCCAGACACTGCGGCTGGTGTTGGAGCAGATGAGGATCCAGACTCCAGTTGCTCAGGATGATGCTCTGACGGTTGTGCGCTGCTTGCCGCTCCTCTCGCTTCCGCCACCAGCCATCGATGCCGCCACTCGGCAGGACGATCGGCTAGCGAGCGGGTGGCGGTGGTACGGACGCTGAGGATGATTGGATTCCTCCATCTCCCCCTCATCATGACTGATTTTTTTCTCCATATTTTTGACTTTAAACGATTCTTGTACGACATTTTAGATTATTCTTTTTATATATATTTATTCTTTCTTATGATTGTATATTTCATAAGTAATTTGGTGTGTTTTGTTAGTAAGTTTGCTAATGTTTAAAGAAAACCAGAAATAAAAATTTTATTTTAAAAATTTACCAGTTTAGCGACCGAATTGGAAACCAATAATTCGGCCGCTAAACTGTATTTCACATTTACAGATGAGGTATAGCGACCGAATATCCGTCGCTAATATAGGTTAACAATAACCAAAATTAGCAACCGATTATCGGTCGCTAGAAATGGTTACCCCAAAAATGCGACCAACCTAATAGTGACCGATTATTATTATGTAGCGACCGAATTTACGGTCGCTAAAACCTTAGTGACCAGGTATTCAGCTACCACCATAAATCGGTCTCTGATTCGATCGCTAAAACAAATAGCGACCGATTTACATGGTTTAGCGACCGAAAATTACGGTCGCTAAACAATTGTTTTTTTGTAGTGAATTGCAAGAAAAAAGGATATGAATCTGAAACAAAGAAGAGAAGAATAAAGGTAATGCACAATCTCCAAGGCATTTAAGAACATTAGGCTTTAGGTTTGATTCATTCCCACCAATCTCTTATGTAGATTGGATGCAACAGGACATCAGCAAATCCCCTTCAGAATACAATGGATAACCTTGGTTTGGTTTGCACACCCTAAACCAAGCGTATCAACAATGACAATTCACAGAATAATAGTCTGCTTAACTCTCTCTATGCACAAGGGAGAAGTGTCTTTACTAAATGCAGATGGTTCTATTTATAGACTAACTCATGGGTCACATGGCGAAGGAAAACAACCCTTCACAAGTTTAATTATGAAACAAAGAGGGTATTCCATCGTCGGAATCTTAATTGCTCTAGGACGCACAGAAATACTATGCTTTTGACCCATGTACGCTCCCTTCCAAGATGGCCAAAGCACATAGTTCCTTGTGCTTAAAAATAAAAAAAGAAAGAAAAAGGAAAAAAGAAATAGGTTTAATTGCAGTTTCGGTCCCTCAACTTTTGGCTATGCGATTTTGGTCCCCGAATCTATTTTTTAGCATATTTGATCCCTGAATTTTTTCAATATTGTAATTATAGTCCCTCCATCCATCTACCTTAATTTCTTAACAGAACTTGACTGTGTGGCAGTGGGACCCACCCAAATTTATTTTATAATAATTTTTTATTTTATTTTATTTAATAGAAAAAAATAAAAAAGTTAGATTAGTGGGTCAATTTCCCCATCGAGAGCCCTTCTCCATTGTGCGCCATCTCCACCTCGTGCCCGTGCTTGGCCTCTGATCAGGAACCACCGAAACACACGACATCACAATCTGCAACAAAACTGAACCATCATGTGGAGCCTCATGATATTGTTTGTTCAAAACGGGCATGGCATGGGACTATAAGAGGATAAGAGGAATTAAAAGGATATTGTTTTTGCAACACTATCAGTGGACATGATTTTGATTGTGACTCAACACTTTGGTACATTATTGGTAACAATAGGGAGCAGGGGTCTGGGAGAACGCCGCTAGGCTGGGGAGAAGAAGAATGGGCATGAGGTGGAGATGGCGCACAATGGAGAAGGGCTTTCATCTTTCAAAAAGCTTCTTCTACTTTGCTGAAGTTATATGGAGGAAGGATTTAGTATTTAGATATTATTTTCAGCAAGGTCAATCATGAATGATTGGTGATGGTATTTTGTAAATGGGTAAATGGAAATTATCATAAGATGAAGATAATAAAAAAATTCATTTAATATTTTATACCTATACTATAGGATTATGAAATGTTTATGGAGTAAGAGTCCGGATTCAGAATTTATCAACCGAGGAAAGTGACCCACAAACATAACTTTTTTATTTTTTTCTATTAAATAAAATATAAAAAAATTTAAAAAATTATTATAAAATAAAATTGGGTGGGTCCCACTGCCACACAGTAAGTTCTGTTAAGAAATTAATGGTAGATGGATGGAGGGACTATAATTGCAACATTGAAAAAATTCAGGAACCAAATGTGCTAAAAAAAACTTGGGGACTGAAATCGCACATAGCCAAAAGTTGGAGGACCAAAACTGCAATTAAACCAAAGAAATAATAATATAATAATAATAATGATAAATAAATAAAATTTTCTAAAATGCTCAAACTTTATATTTAGAATTAAGCCCAAGCATTAGAAACCAAACTTTTTATTCAAAAGCCATGAGCCTTATACATAGTATTAAGTCTAAGTGTGAAAGTTTCTTGTTGTGTCTCAACACTTGACAATCTCCTCTTTATATAGGAGGTGAGGAGAGGGAAGGAGCTTGCTTTTTCCCATGTAGGACTTGAGTCAAGTGAATAGTTATCCATATGGGACTATTTTGTTGAGGAGTTAAGTGAATACCTTTTCATTCTTTTTTTCTCCTTTTTTTTTTCTTTTTTCTTCTTCCTTTTTTCTTTTTATTTTTCTCAGATCTTTAGAAAAACAAAAATAAAAATTAAAAGATAAATTTTTAATTTAAAAGAAAAAGCAAACAAATTTGGGAGTAAACAGTTGTCCCCATTTGCTTTCCATTTGGGAGAAATGGGAAATAAAGGAGTTGATCCAAATTTTGTCGTAGGTTCTTTGATATAATGACAACACATAGAGATGGATACGGGGACTCGGAAAGACGTTGGGAACTGGGACCCAGAAAAAGGATGGGTGGGACGACCTGAGAGAGTGATGGGTACAAGGACCCGAGAAAAGGATTTGTACGAAGAACTTGAAAAGTGATGGGTACGGGGACACTAAAAAATGATGGGTATGGGGGCCGAAAAAACAATGGGTACGAGGACCCGAAAAAGCATGGGTATGTGGACTCTAAAAGGGATTAGTGTGGGGACTCGAGAAAGCGATGGGTATAGGGACCTGGAAGCGATGGGTACGAGGACTTGAAAAAGGCGATGGGTACTGGGACCCAAAAAAGTCGATGGATATGGAGACCCGAGAAAAGGATGGGTATGGGGACTCGGAAGTGATGGGTATGGGGACCCGAGAAGATGATGGGTACGAGGACTCGAAAAGGTGTTGGGTACGGGGACCCAAAAAACGACAATGCTTATGAGCCTCTATGGCTATTAAAGCAAAAAAAAAGCACATAGCTTATGGGCCATATGCCCATTAAAGCAGAACAAAACAAAGCTTAAGAGGCCCTGTTCCTACTAAAGCGAAAATTAACGCAACTTATGGGCCCTGTGCCCATTAAAGCTGAACAAAACAAAGCTTCAGAGGCCCTGTGCCTACTAAAGCAAAAAGAAACACAGCTTATGGGCCATGCCGTTAAAGTTGAAAAATACAAAGCCTTAGAGGACTTGTACCTACTAACGCAAAAAGAAACACAACTTATGGGCCTTGTGACTGTTTGACACGCTGTCGCGCACGCGTCAAAAAGCGAGCGGTTTACAAAAACATGTAGATAGGGAGCGACAACTCGAGTATCGTCTCACAAGGACTCTTGGGGTTGTTGTTAACAGAAAAAGTCAGTTTTTGGGGGGTTTGGATATGAAATTCAATAAAGAAAACAAAGCAGAAAACAATGCAATAAAAACAGAACAATTTAAAGGATTATCAAATAAGCTAAGGACGATTAATCTACTGTTCTCGGTTTCCCAACTATCATCGGTTAATATAAATTCCAAGCCCTAAGCGGATTCTAATCCCTTTTCGATTGTGGCATCAATTAACAAGCGAAATTAACACTACGAGATATATGTTCCTAATTCCGAATTAAGCAAACGGTTGAAGCTCTCGTGAATTAAGCAAACACGAATGAACACACACGAATTAAGCAAACGCGATTAAGTATTGGAACACACAATCATCGAAATAAACCAATACTTATTCTACACAATTCTGAATTAAGCAAACAGAACATATAGATTAAATATTGAAAGAGAAAAGCAATATGAATGGGAATTACATAACCTCAAGTGGTAATGGAAACCAATCATAGTAGATTAATCAAAGGAGACTAGTTCTCCATTACAAACATAAACCCTAAACCTAATTCACAGCCGTCAACCAAAAAGAAGAAGAAAAAGAAGATAGGCCTCAGTTCTTCCCTAAAACAGACTATAAATACAGATTCTGGGTTGCGGTCTCTCGCGAGGCGAAACATGTTTCGCGAGGCGAATCTTATGAACTATCCTTCAGTGTTTGGATTTCTCGCGAGGTGAAACATGATTCGCGAGGTGAGCCAGAGAGGGTGACTGTTGCTGCTCGTGCTGGTCTTCAGGTTCGCGAGGCGAGTAGCTTCTCGCGAGACGAATCTTCCAGAATTGCATTTTCCCATTATTTTATTCATTCCCTTGGCTCTAAATGCTTCCCTTTGAACCTGAACACATGAAATAGCAATAAGTACTTTATTTGACTCAAAATCAACTAAAATAACATAAAACTACTTAAGAGACTCAAAATGTTGCTTGAGGACAATCTAATCCAATTTGGGCGAAAACGAGAGATAACTCGAATAAAACCTATGGTCTTACTAGTTAAAAACTAGTCGAACCAGAGGCTGATCAAAATACCCCAAACTTAAACTTTGCTTGTCCCCAAGCAAACTAAAACTCAAAAAAGACTCAGACTTGGCAAGCTTAAAGGTTCAATCAAATTCGCACAAATTTATGCAACTTTCACAAAACAATTTTTCTTCAATGTTCCCCCCTTTTCAACAATGCAATCCCCACATTCATCTACTTTAAACAATTGAGAATTTCGTCATTCAAGCAATCATTAATCTAAGCAAGGGATCCAAGTTACACACAAAAGGGAGATCACCAAATTCAAACAATTGCCTTCCTCACGAGGGCCTTTAACATTTCACTCAATCCGCTCAGTTTGTCTAGGCTATCAACATTTCACTCAATTTTCACTTTTAAGAGCACTTCCCATGAATTTGATTTTCATCTCAAAATGGTTCCCACGGAAACATGCATGCAACATCAAAAGGTCTTTTAAAGGTTGTAATGGGGCCTGGCTAAGGGTAGGATATACAAAGGTACTGGGCTTAAGTCCCTAGGAACTAAGAGAGCATGAGCATTTTTACACATTTGAACTTCCACTCAGATTCTTTTTTCCATTTTTCTTTATGCTTTGGGTGACTACAGCCTCTTTCTTTAGATATCCTTTTTTTTTTGACATTTTTGTTCTTTTATTTCCCTTTTTTTTTCTTTTTTTTTCTTTTTCTTCTTTTTTTTTCTTGGCTCCAACCTTTATATATATATATTTTTTTTCTCACCCCAGAATGACATGTCACATCCTTGTAGCCACCCCAAACTTAGTTTCTTGCAACCATTCTCTTGCTAAGCTTCCATGCTCTCCTAATCCTAAGATTGGGTTAACATGGTTTTTCCAGATTTTGGCTTATAACATGAAGTTATCAAGAACAATAGGCTAATTAGGCTCAAAGGGGCTAACTTGGGAACATGCAGCAGGGATGGTTTAATTTAGGCCAAGTGGCTATTTCAAAGAAAATCTGCCTAAATCATTTGATGCAAACACATAGACATGCAAACCAATAAGAAATTCAAGCAAACTCGGGAAAGTGCAGCTCAAAAGTGATTCACACAGTTAAAAACTTGTTCCAGGCTCAAATCCTCACTTGGACATTTTTGTAAATTGTTTGACCGAGATTCAATCCCTAGTGTGTGCACCCCTTCACCCCAAATGTGACACCCTTACCCAGGTCATCACATGGCTACCCATTTGAGGAAATAAAATTTAATTTGCTGGTTACTTTCGGAAAATAATGTTTTCTCAATGTTCATCTTTTCAAAATATGGTGATAAATTTTTTTCTTTCTTTTAATCCTCAAAACAACAACAACGAAGTCAAACCACACATAATTACATACTGTATATAAGTCATACAACTATACTGCCTCATATGTCTTCATACCTAGATCATTATCAGATTTATTCTCCTAAACACCATATATCAAAATAGGACCTAAGCTGGTCGTAACTAACAGACACTACCGCCAACTGGAGTAGCACAGCATGCCTTGAACTAGACAGCCTTCTCCTTCTTGTAGAAATCCTACCCCTTGTACGTCTCTGATATGTGTTGTAAGGGTGAGACACCAATATATGGATTTAACAAAATAACTAAATGCTCACACAAAAGAAGACACATACACATATACATATTTATAACATCTTAAGCAATCCATATAATAGCATACAGTTTATCAATGGGTTCCACACCCCAAACATCAACGTTGGAAAACTATGCATGAACACTTCAATACATCATCTACACATTCACACTTAATCTCCGGAGACCCCCAACGTCATTTAAAATGAGCTGATCAAGCTCGATTGCCAACAAAGGCACGTCGATTTTTTTGCCAACAGAGGCACGTCGATTTTTGCCAACAGAGGCATGTCGATTTTACCATAGCCCACTGTCCGGAACAGTGAGAACGTCGATTTATGGATTTTTTTCATTGCACGTCGATTTCCCAAGGCGTAATGAATTTCATTATACGTCGATTGCCTAAAGGCACAATGAATACGTCGATTACATGAATATCATAAAATACCCTGATTTCATTGTACGTCGATTGCCTTGGGCACAATGAATTTCATTGTACGTCGATTGCCCAAAGGCACAATGAACACGTCGATTTCACGAATATCATAAAGATACCATGATTAACAAATACGTCGAGACATGAATATCACCAAGATATCATGATTAACCTCGTAGGCACGTCTGCCGAATATGCATGCAAAACATTTTATTCTCGTCATTTTTCTTTGTGTTCGATCTTTCCTTTGCCGAAGCTCAAAATGGCTTACGACTCACATAGTGTTAAAACACCTTTAAAACTTTTATCACAACACAGGACCTCACCGTCCGAGTGCTCAATCACGACACCTCTCGACCGATGCACCAGTCAGAGGTTCGTGGTAATAGAAAACATCTTCAATGTTTCAACACGGTATACCTCATGTATACGGTATAGGCCCTCAAAGTCCAAATGACTGAGTCCATCCCAACACAGAAGCGAAAATCGGGGTGTTACATTACTACCCCTCTTAAAAAAATTTCGTCCTCGAAATTTCGAGACTCGAAGCTAAACAGTATTTTGTAACCTCATCTTAACCTTAAGATTTTACATTGTCCTCCACATCACTTCATTCCTCTTATTCTATATTCCATAACACAATTCATTCTTATGTCATTTCTACATATCCGTACTATCCTCAAAATTTCATCAGAGTCTACCACACTTGAAAAACAAAATCAAAACTTAATCACTTCTCTTATCAACATGGTTCCACTAGAAACCTTATTCAAATCATCTAATTCTGAATATTATCACTAATACCAACAATGTCTTCACAGCACCACGCATCAACTCCCTACTCAAAATATTTAATGATAGTCTTAGTTCCTCTTGATTATAATTCACTACTCCAATTTAATATCACCTCACACATCTCATCCTCAAAATAACTTCATTGCATATCTTAATGCAATTAAACCAAAAGGGATGATAGAATAGAATTATCTAATCCTTAGCTTTCGAACTTTTCTATCAACTTAAATTTTATTCAAGAACTTCTCTTTTCCGTTCACATTCAACTTAGGTAAAACTACCATAGACACTTTTCTGTAATTCCTTCCAATCATACGATTAAATCTTAGCGATGATCATTTTATCATTATCCTAGTTCCTTTAGCAAACTCTACATCGATCATAACAAAATCTGCCAAAATCATCTTATTTACTGATGTTAATTCTAGAAATTCTCAGCTTACTGGTCACATCTACACCTCCATAAAAATCCACTCACCTCTTGTCATTTTTAGATATTACACTTACTCTCAACTAACCTTCTAAGGATCAATTCCTTATCACGTTGGATCAGTCCTCTGATACATACCTCTTACAACGTGGACCTAAGCAGTAAAAAGATGTCGACTTCGTCAATCTACTCACAATAATTTGAAAAGGGATTTTCAAGACAATAAATTTCTTGATTTCGCTTTCCCAAGATAGCAAAAAGAATAATTTGACCAATCTGAAAGATACAAGTGTCCAATATGTAAAACTATTCTTCAATAGGTTCGTGAGTGTAAAAATGCATAGCTAATACAAGTTTACAAACATGAGTCTAATAAAGTTTCTTTCTTCACAAGAACTTTACTACACAACGATTTAAAAGAACATCAATCCGAAAAAAAATTAGACTGGATCACTTCCACCAAAAATTAAAAGTGAATCGACTAAGTCTCATCAAGAAACTTCTATCATCAAGATTTCACATCTGTCGCATAACTCAAGAAATACTCATAATACATTCCCAAAAAAGTACGAAAATATCCAGACTGTCAAAACCAAAGTCAGGATAGATTTTAAATCAAGGTCATAAAAATGAATTTGGCGTGTACAAAATGTACCGCTATGATTGTCTAATACAACCATAGGAATTTGAAAAGCAATTTGTCCATATGGAACAATTTTTTCTGAATCCTGAGACCCTCATCTAAGGTTGAAGATTTAAATCTATTCGCCTTGGTTTCTCACAAGCATAAAAGTCTTTTATGACGCGCTCAGTATGGTTACCCTGAATCGGCACAATTCTGATAACTTGGTCAATCTCTCAGATACACGAACAGTTGATCTTGCCTCACAAGCTGAGTTTACAGTACAAAATCTTTAATAAGTCCTAACTCCAATCTGGTGGTAATTTGTTCTCAAGTCGATCCTTGAATATATAACAACTCCTTGCGAGGGATCTGTAACACTTGATACAGAGGTCTCTCATACTCCTCGTGACTCTTAGAGTAAACGAGAACATCATCGATGAAGATGATGACTAACTTATCGAGAAACGGACCAAAATTCCATTTCTTGAAGTCTAACCCAACTAACTTTGTTGGCGATATGCTACACAAAGCGGTTGAGATCTGGCTAAATCTAGAAACTAGATCAATTAGAAACTCAACAACCGTCCGTCCGTACAAACTTGGGACATTCTCAGAAAAGTTTCCAAAAAAACTTTCGATGACAGGTACCTTATTCAAATGTCTGATACCATCCTAAGGGATAAACGAATGTATCAACATGAACAAGAGTACCCTTTACTAAACATGAGATCTCTCAAGGTCTCAACCAAATCAGAACCCACCAAAACATACTTACTTGTGTGTCAACACACATTGTTTCAACCAAGAAACAATTCAAACAAGGTTCAACCAGAGATCACACAACAAAAACCTAACAGACCTATTTCCCAACATTCCCGAAAGACTCGACCAGCTATGATACCACTAATGTGACACCCTTACTCAGGTCATCACATGGCTACCCGTTTGCGGAAATAAAATTTAATTTGCTGGTTACTTTCGGAAAATAATGTTTTCTCAACGTTCATCTTTTCAAAATATGGTGATAAATTTTTTTCTTTCTTTTAATCCTCAAAACAACAACAACGAAGTCAAACCACACATAATTACATACTGTATATAAGTCATACAACTATACTGCCTCATATGTCTTCATACCTAGATCATTATCAGATTTATTCTCCTAAACACCATATATCAAAATAGGACCTAAGCTGGTCGTAACTAACAGACACTACCGCCAACTGGAGTAGCACAGCATGCCTTGAACTAGACAGCCTTCTCCTTCTTGTAGAAATCCTACCCCTTGTACGTCTCTGATATGTGTTGTAAGGGTGAGACACCAATATATGGATTTAACAAAATAACTAAATGCTCACACAAAAGAAGACACATACACATATACATATTTATAACATCTTAAGCAATCCATATAATAGCATACAGTTTATCAATGGGTTCCACACCCCAAACATCAACGTTGGAAAACTATGCATGAACACTTCAATACATCATCTACACATTCACACTTAATCTCCGGAGACCCCCAACGTCATTTAAAATGAGCTGATCAAGCTCGATTGCCAACAAAGGCACGTCGATTTTTTTGCCAACAGAGGTACGTCGATTTTTGCCAACAGAGGCACGTCGATTTTACCATAGCCCACTGTCTGGAACAGTGAGAACGTCGATTTATGGATTTTTTTCATTGCACGTCGATTGCCCAAGGCGTAATGAATTTCATTATACGTCGATTGCCTAAAGGCGCAATGAATACGTCGATTACATGAATATCATAAAATACCCTGATTTCATTGTACGTCGATTGCCTTGGGCACAATGAATTTCATTGTATGTCGATTGCCCAAAGGCACAATGAACACGTCGATTTCAGGAATATCATAAAGATACCATGATTAACAAATACGTCGAGACATGAATATCACCAAGATATCATGATTAACCTCGTAGGCACGTCTGCCGAATATGCATGCAAAACATTTTATTCTCGTCATTTTTCTTTGTGTTTGATCTTTCCTTTGACGAAGCTCAAAATGGCTTACGACTCACATAGTGTTAAAACACCTTTAAAACTTTTATCACAACACAGGACCTCACCATCCGAGTGCTCAATCACAACACCTCTCGACCGATGCACCAGTCAGAGGTTCGTGGTAATAGAAAACATCTTCAATGTTTCAACACGGTATACCTCATGTATACGGTATAGGCCCTCAAAGTCCAAATGACTGAGTCCATCCCAACACAGAACATTAGTACCCCGACGTCTCGGTTACTAAGTCCAACTGTACTTTCAACACGGTTAAATCAACTTTTGATTTTCAGAAATTCTTTTCCAAGGTAAAAATTCATTATAAAATCCTTAAATAATAACAACTTAGTTTTTACAAACCAATGAGTCACACTACAAAAAAAAGGTTGTTTAGCGACCGAAAATAGTGACCGAATTTTTCGGTTGCTATTTGCGACCGAACTAGCGACCGATTGTAGGATCTACATGAAATAGTGATTAGAGATAATACTGCGACCGAAATAGCGACCGAAATAGAGCGTAGCAGGGTTATCGGTCGCTATTTCCGTCGCTAAATAAAGGAACTTAAAAGTCAGTAATTTTATCCCTTCTTAGCGACCGAAATAGCGACCGAATTAAATGCAACGGTTGAAAGTCAGAAATTTTATGTATTCTTAGCGATCGAAATAGCGACCGAATTAAATGCAATGGTTATATTTTATTTACATTTGCGACCGATATTAATTCGGTCGCTAAACGGTGCGAAAAAAAAATTAAAATCGCGCGTGTTAGCGACCGATTGAGTTCTCCATCGCTAAATTTATGAATTCAAATTTCAAATTAACTCATCCCGTGACCGAATTTAGTGACCATTTTTTATTTAAGTGATTGACGACCGATTTAGCGACCGATTATTTCGGTCACTAAATTATAAATCCATAAAATCATGAAATCTTTCCCTTCTTCCTCATTTCTTCCTTCTCTTCCTTCCTCCCTCACCCATCTTCGATCTTCTCCCTCGTGTTCAGGCCGCCACCACCGTGCAGTGGGCACCGCCACCACCGCCGTCTCCGGTAAGCCTCCGTCCTCCTCCTCCTCTTCTTCCATCTCTTCCCTCTTTCTCTCCTCTCTTCCTTTCCCCTCTTCCTGCTCTGTTTTTAATCCCCCCCTCTGTTTCAGGCCGCCATACTTCGCCCCCTCTGTTTCAGGCCGCCATACGCAGCTCTCCGATCACCACGCATGCGCAGAGCTCCTCCTACCCTCTTCTCTCCTCATTTTGTGCATTCCCTGCTCTGCCTTGAGGTAACCATGCATGGACTCTCTATGTATAATTTTTTATTTTGCTTCATTGTTTCATTGCTTTCTTTATTGCTTACTACTGAGAAGAGCTACTTGTGTATTTCATGTGAGTTGTGATATAGGTGACTGTGATTGAGTAGAACACCTTACCATTGTTTCTAATGTAAGTTGTGATTAATGTTGATGTAAATTCCTATTTAAAAATTACTGTGGTTTTCAATTTTCATTCATATATTTATATCATGTAATGAATATTAAGATACATATAATAGATGTCATTATATGAGATGTGAGATTTGTTTAAAATAAGACCTTACCATTGTTTCTAATGTACACGACTTGCTTGTTTATAAAAAAAAATTATGGTGGTTAGTGGTTACTTGTCAAGTTTAATTCTTATGTGTTATAAATACTTGTTTGGGGGAATTGGTAAAGGTATATGAAGGGGTGACATTAATTGAGATGTGTTGTAGAGATGTAGAGATAATGGCAATAAATTGTGGATAAAAGAGATTGAGACTGATATTACAGACATTAATTTGTAATTAATCTTGTTAATAGATTCATATCTTATATTTAATACTGAGATTTGTGGAAGATATGTTTTGATATGAGATATGTGAGATTTGTTTGAACTAGAAAATTAAGAATATGATACGGGTTCCTTAAGAGAAGGTAAAATTACAGGGAGAGCAAAGAGTTTTGACAGGAGAGTAAGTGTGGCTACTTTGCCAATTACGTTTTTTTGCTTGAGTATTGGTAATTGTTTCCTATTTATTACCCATCTCATTTTTTTGTTTCGTTTTGTGAGAGAAGTCATAAGATTAATTGTTGCACGGTTGCGAATATGAGGGGTATATATGGTTATCAAGCTTTATCTATTAATTTAATTTAACATTTGTTACTTGAAGTCTATAACTTTATGTAAGTAATTTAAACCATTCTATTGATAGGCTATTCACCCATGGTTCTTCGTTTCTGAATCACTTCTTTTTGGTGATTGATGATTTCGGAAAGCACATGAAATGACCATGGTCTATTTCATTGTATTTGAGTGTACCTTATTTTTATGGTTAATAATATGTTTTCTTAATGCAACATAGAAATAAATTTGCTGACTTTTTTGGTCTTACAACACTTCTCAGTTCAAGACTTTTACGTAGTCATCTGGCCAAAATGGTTTTATTAGCAACCAGGATTCATATAGGGAAATATGCATTTATTGATGGTGGAAAGTTTATTTTTGATGGTATCTTATTTGGTTGATTCCATTCTAAAATTGTGCCTTAATAGGATATGATTCCAAGATTTCCTTTTTTTTTTTTTACTATGCCCATCAATCTTTTAAGTTTGAAAAAGGGGAAGTCATGTTACTCGACCTCATTGTCATACTAACTTTAACTAGCCTACAAATTCTACAATTAAAATGTCTTAATTGTTATAGCAATAAAATAAGATCACTAAACATGCTTATGTTGTACAAACAACATTTTATGTTTATTTAAGTCAGATACCTGATTACAATAGTATACACATGCCAGAATAAGATTAATGGGTTTTTAACTAAATGAAAAATGATGAAATTTGTCAAGTAAAGTTTTGCGATTTATAAATTTTAATATTTGTATTGGGAAATTGGTAGAGTGAGAATGAGTGTGAAGATCAAGGTTTTAAATTGTGGACTGCATCACGTGATGCGGTCGCAACATCTCGGTTGCGGTGGCCTCTGAAACCGCATCGGACCGTGATTGCGGACTGCATCGACCACAATCTGTTTATCTTTCCATATCTTGGCTGAATTTATGTCTTTGAATATCTCACAATAGTATGATCTATAGCCTCTGTGATGCAGCTGTTTACTTGAATAATTTCATATCGTATTGTACGTGTATGCATTCTGATTGTATTGTATTTTGATTCGTTTGGAATCCATGAATTTGTTGGTTCTTGTCTGAATCTGTTTCAAAAATTTCAAAAGAGGGTTTTAGGGATTTCAAGTTCTTGTTCACTTCTTTGTAAACAAAAAAATATTCTTTGTTGGAGTATGAAATGATCTAAAAACATTTGTTGTTGTTAATATTCATTTACTAATTTAAAGTCCATGAGCTTAATTAGAAAGTCTCTTCTTGAAGCCAACAAAAGCGAGTCTCTTAGATAATGAAGGATTAAGTATAGGGTTAGATAAAATGAAGGGCTAGGCACAGTTTGCCAGGCACATGCATGACGGGCCGTCATCATTAAAACATTATTCACATTAGAAAGCAGCTTTGTACACAATATTATGAAAACAACTCTGGTTTTTTACTCATTTGTTTTATTAGGAAATGGAGCTTTCCAGAAATAGTTGTTGATGACCATCCTTACTAGGTTATCTAGGCACTTCCGGTAGGAAAAGTCCTCTCTATGACCATCCTTCAAAACGATGTAAAAGCATCTGCTTTCCTGAAAACTACTATGTTTGCTAATATGTAAAGTTGCATGTGAAGTTGCATTTCTTTGTTCTATTTTAACATGATAGTATGCTACATGGATCTTTCCATCTTTTCTTATTATCACTTGATGAAGTTTAGACATATGACTTGTTTTCCTTATCGTTTTATCAGAAAATGGACCCGACTAAATGTTTTGAGACAGCCATCCATATAGACCAGGTACAGGATCTCATCAACTTAAGAATAACGATCGGATTCACGTAATGATGGTTAAGGCATAAACTAATCATTTACTAAATTGTTCTTGTGTATTTGCAGGATTTGATTTCAATCCCGCGATCATTCTACCGTCGTTGGGGACAACAAATACCGCGTGTTGTGACTATTGAAGACAAAAGCGGAAATCTGTTCAATGGGAATATAGTAATCCATGAGGATTGCCCATATTTTGCAACAGATACAAATGGTATCAGGGAGTTGTATTTGTTGTCCACTGGTGCATTGGCAAAGTTTAAGTACCTTGGGGGTTCTCGTTTCTACATGTTCATCCCTTTGGAAGATTGATGATTTTTGATATTTTGATTAGTACTTATTGACTGTGGTGTATTTTTATGTTTTGATCGTTAATTAATACTTATTAAACTTTTTTTTTTATAAACCATTATTAAACTTGCGTTAATTAATGTATATGTTTTCTTGATCATATTGACTGTGGTGTTTTGGATCGTTAGTACATCATATTTATGTTTTCTATTTATTTAAAAAAAATATTGGTGTATTTTGTTTATATCAGAAATTAAAAATCAATGGGGTAATAGTTGAAAAACTATATTTGGTCGGCAGGATCGTTACAGGAAAAAAAATCAAAATTTTGCGACCGAAATAGCAACCGAATATCGGTCACCAAAATTAGGCGAGCTGGTATGCGACCAACTATACGGCGACCAAAATATATACTTTTCCAACCGAAATATCGGTCGTAGATTTGCGACCGAAATATAATTTTGGTCGCTAAATGTGGTTTCTACTACCCCCTTAATTCGGTCGCTAATTCGGTCGCTATACAGTATAGCAACCGAATTATCATGTTTAGCGACCGAAATCTTCGGTCGCTAAATAGGTTTTTTTTTTGTAGTGTCACTTGAGGTTTAATTTCCTCAAAATATGCATTGCTGTTTCGAAAATACTTGCCGTCTATACTTTTCCAAACTTGTCGTCAAATATTATTTTAAGACTTTTAAACCAAAAACTTAATTTTTTCCACTTAATTAATTTCCTAAAATCATGATTAACTTATTTTCACCAATTACTTTTATAAAAGAATATTTTGTAATATTCCGGGTTTCTTATGTAAAATTTAGCAGTGCTAAAATATTTTCACGATTTCGCACTTGTTGTGACTCATAATTCCCTTTTCCAAAAATAACTTATTAAAATAATAATATTTTTCAAAACTCCTCATTTTCCTCAAAATAAAATTCCTTTAATATTATATATCAATATTTTACCGTTAAAACATTGAATATAATTTGCGTAGCTTCTTAAAGCTTTTATCCGATTAACTTCAATCGAGCACTGACCACTGTCAGGCTTCTCACACATCAACCAACAGTTATATCACAGATATTCCCCAGGCAGATCATGCATCGTAGCAGTATAATATACAATTGCAAATAATTAAATAAATTAAATACAACTCCACACCAATACACGGATAAACCACACCACGTAAACAACAAAACCAATAACCACAACCACATATAAATCATATAAACCACACCACAAGCAAATAGTTATTGAGAAAAATCCCTCAGGTAAGCTCCCCTTACCTCTTGAAGACTCGAACTAACAGTTTCAAATAATCTCCCGATTTGATCCGGCTTCCTCCGTCGGCTTTAGGTCAAACCAACCCGATTGATTCCTTCATAACGAATTGCAACCAAAATAAATCAAATCAAACAAAAACATACTTGACTCATGGAGGTTAAGGTTCGGCCTCAACAACTTTTCTAGGTTAGGAAAGTTAAAATTTTGTTAACTTAGGGATTTATGATCCATAAGTAACTTAAACATGATTAAGCACTTAAACCAAGATTATGAACCAAGAACATGAACTAAAACTCATCTAGTTCCAAGAACTAGGTTTCGGCCAAGGGCTGAGTTTGGGGTTAGAAATCTCTAAAATTTCTAAACTCCTGAATTTAATCAACATACAAAACCTAGAGTTAGATTCAAGTGTCACAAACAACTTTTGAATCACAAAACCATTAAGTGCTCATACCTAGGGTTTCGGTTTTGATGAGATCAAATAGGCTTAAGTTTGATTTTTGATCTTCTATATACTTGAATACAATAACTATCAAGATATAATCATGAATCAAGACATGAAAATGAAACAAAACCTAAGAACACAACTTTGACCTAGGTTCGGCCATGACCAGAAATCAAGGAAAGAAATTTCTCATGATCTTATGCTTATAGATGATGAAAATAGAGATGATTATAAGATCATAGAAATTGGTTTCATGTCAAAATGATTTTTCTAGAATTAGTTATGAATTTTTGAAGTTAGCTTCATAACTTTGAGTAAAATAAAGAACATGTTGATCTAAGCCATGAATCTACAAAAGTTGTGAAGAGAAATAATTTAAATGACAAGATAAGAGGTTGTTACCTCTTGATGATCCAAGAAAAGAAAGATTTGGATGATGGTCTTCACAAATTTCTCATGGTGTTCTTGAGAAACTTAAAGAGAAAGATGAACATAGTTAGGGTTTAGAACAGTTTTAGTATTTTGGGTAGATCTCTCAACATACTTATCCGTTTTGGATGATATTTATGTTGTTGGAAAGAAGAGATAAATATGAACAACTTTCATGTTGAAAGTTTTCCGATATTCAAAATAGAAACTGGTCAGAATTGCTAGGCAAAATCTGACGAATTATGAACACTTTGAAGAAGCTTAGGTTTTCAAGAAGATAAACATGGAAATGAAAGAAAAAGTGCCTTAATGAAAAAGACAACACACTTAATGAAGAAGGCAAGAGTGAGCCGTGAGTTTTGGGTAAGGTTTTGGTCAACTTTTTCCAATGGCATTTGCTTGCAATTGTCATAAAAAGACAAGGGCAAAATGGTCATTTCATAGCAAAATTTCACTTTATCATAAATGTGCCATTATGGCCATTATGACTCGGATAAACTCGTCATAAATGTTCGTCAAGTCGGTCAAATCCATCATCTCTGCTACGTTGCCGACTTCTCGATTCATCTGGCGCAAGCTTTTCCTAGAGATAATCTCGACGTATACGCCCGCAACAAATATAATATTTTAATTTTTTTACCAAAATTTTCAAAACTTCCAGTATCGTAGTAAATACGATAAAAACATTTTTAATCTCGTTCACGACTCAAAATTAAGTCTTCTGAGCAGTAAACTTTTACTATCAGTGAAAACGCAGACCGGGTTCCGTCTGAATTTTCAACCCAAACTTCATCGTAACCCTAAGATATAAAACATGACAGGAAAATAACAGTATTTCGTCCAAAACAATTTTCTAAGTCTCGGATAAATATATACATTTATATATTTATTACCGATATTACAAAGCATCGAAAATCGGGGTGTTACACCAAACTTATCATAAATCATGCAATCACAACAAAATATCTCAAAGTTCAGTTTTCAATTTTTTTTTTCATGGGGATCACTTTTCATAAAAGAATTTCAACCTAGGGGGAATCATGACATAATCATTCAATAAATCTGTGCCAAATCAATTAAAACCAACCAAGCTCACCGACCAAAGACTCACACAAATTATTCAAGAGCTAAAAGAAAAACAAGACAAAACACAAAACAATTGGTTCCCTCCCCCACACTTAAAACATACATTGTCCTCAATGAAAGAACATAGATATACAATTAGAGTGAGGGAAAGGAAAGGGTGTTCCCTGATCAAGTGGCAGTGTAGGTGGGAGCTTCCATGGAGAGCTCCTCAACAGTAGCATCCTCAGGCACCGAGCTCTCATGGAATAGCTTCAGCCTCTGCCCGTTAACCTTGAAGGCCTTGTTGCTACCTGCACTTTTAATCTCTACTGCACCATGAGGAAAAACATTAGTAACAACAAATGGGCCAATCCACTTGGATCGAAGTTTCCCAGCCATCACTTTCAGGCGGGAGTTAAACAGTAAGACCTGTTGGCCCACAGAAAATTCTTTCCTAGCAATCATCCTATCATGGAAATGCTTGGGTTTCTCTTTATAAATCCGGGAGCTTTCATAGGCTTCTAGCCTAAGCTCCTCAAGCTGTTGTAATTGGAGTTTCCTTTCAATACCAGCTTTTTTCATTTCCAAATTACAGCACTTGACCGCCCAATACGCACGGTGCTCAACTTCCACAAGGAGATGACATGCCTTACCAAACACAAGCCTATAGGGGGACATCCCTATTGGTGTCTTGAAAGCGGTCCTCTAAGCCCAAAGTGCGTCTTCTAGACGGCGGCTCCAGTCCTTCCTATTCGGCTGCACCACCTTCTCTAAAATCTGCTTGATCTCCCTGTTTGAGATCTCAGCCTGGCCATTGGTCTGGGGATGATAAGCAGTGGAGACTCTATGCACAACTCCATACTTCCGGAGTAAGGCTTCCATGGTGCGGTTGCAGAAGTGAGTGCCCTGGTCACTGATGATAGCCCGAGGTATTCCGAAACTGCAAAAAATATTGGACCTAACAAAAATTGCAACAACTTTAGAATCGTTAGTCCTAGTGGGGATAGCTTCCACCCACTTTGAAACATAGTCAACAGCCAAAAGAATGTATAGAAAGCCAAAAGATGCAGGGAAAGGACCCATAAAGTCAATTCCCCACACATCAAACACCTCACAGAAAAGCATGGGTTGCTGAGGCATTTCACTCTTGCGAGTGATGGCTGTGCCTGCTGTTTGACACTCCTTACAAGTCCGGTAGACCTCATAAGCATCTCTAAAAATGGTGGGCCAGTAGAACCTAGAATCTAGGACTTTTCTTGCAGTCCTCTGTGACCTAAAGTGTCCCCCTACTTGAGAGGCATGAGAAAAGTACAAGATAGACTCAATCTCATAGTCGGGAACACACCTCCGAATTACCTGATCACTGCCAAACTTCCAAAGGTACGGATCATCCCAAACATAGTACTTGGAATCACTCTTGAGTTTGTGGATCTGTGATCTAGTTGCACCTGCAGGAAAAACACCTGCAACAAGATAGTTAACAATATCAGTAAACCAAGGAGTTACCCCATGCAGCTGTAGAAGCTGCTCATCAGGAAAGTCATCCTGGATGGGAGAAGGATCCTCATCCCTCGCTATTCTGCTCAAGTGATCAGCTAGTAAATTTTCAGCTCCACTCTTGTCTTTTATCTCCACATTAAACTCTTGGAGCAACAGCATCCACCAAATCAATCTCGGCTTCGCTTCTGGTTTCTTCAACAGGTACTTCAGAGCTGCATGGTCAGTGAAAACAATAACCTTGGAACCTAGCAAATATGACCTAAATTTATCAAGAGCAAAAACAACAGCTAGAAGTTCCTTTTCAGTGGTGGTGTAATTAGATTGTGCAGCATCTAAAGTCCTAGAAGCATAATGAATGACATGTGCAGCCTTGCCCACCCTTTGTGCCAAGACCGCTCCCACAGCATAGTTAGAAGCATCACACATGAGCTCAAAAGGGAGGGTCCAGTCAGGGGGCTGGATGATGGGGGTTGAAATCAATGCCCTTTTCAAGAAGTCAAATGCCTTTTTGCAGTTGTCATCAAAGTTGAACATGGCATCATTCTTCAGCAAGTTTGACAGAGGAAGAGCTATCTTGATGAAGTCCTTTATGAAGCGCCTGTAGAAACCTGCATGACCAAGAAAAGAATGAATCTCGCGAACGCAAGATGGGTAAGGCAATGTTGAAATCACATCAATTTTAGCAGGATCTACTGAAATACCCTTTTTAGAAATGATATGCCCCAAAACAATCCCCTGTTCAACCATAAAATGACATTTTTCATAATTTAAAACAAGGTGAGTTTCAATGCATCTCTCTAAAACCAAACTCAGACTATGCAAGCATGCATCAAATGAGGAGCCATATATAGTGAAATCATCCATGAACACTTCCATGCAATTTTCAATAAATTCAGTAAAAATGCTAATCATGCATCTCTGGAAAGTTCCAGGAGCAATGCAAAGGCCAAATGGCATCCTCCTGTAGGCAAACGTACCGAAGGGGCACGTGAAAGTGATCTTTTCCTGATCCTCTGGTGCAATGTGGATCTGGAAGTAACCAGAAAAGCCATCAAGAAAACAGTAGTGGGATTTACCAGCCAGCCGTTCGAGCATCTGATCGATGAACGGCAAAGGAAAGTGATCCTTTCGAGTGACCTGGTTCAACCTCCTATAATCAATACAGACTCGCCAGCTATTCTGGACTCTAGTGGGGACAAGCTCATTATTATCATTTCTTACCACTGTGAGGCCGGACTTCTTGGGTACAACTTGCACTGGACTCACCCAACTACTATCAGAGATGGGGTATATGATACCTGTATGCATAAGTTTTGTCACCTCCTTCTTCACAACATCCAGAATCAATGGATTGAGCCGCCTTTGGGGCTGCCTAACTGGTTTAGCCCCATCCTCCAACAGAATTCTATGCATACATCTGGAGGGGCTAATTCCTGAGATGTCAGCCAAGGTCCACCCAATCGCCTTCTTGTGCTTCTTCAGAACCTCCAAGAGCTTAGCTTCCTGGTCAGAGTCAAGGTTGGAGGAAATAATAACTGGAAGTTTTTCATTCCTCTCCAAGTAAGCATACTTCAGATTCCCATGAAGTGGCTTGAGCTCTAAGGAGGGTGGCTGCTCAATGGATGGTATATTTGGAACAGCCATGATGTCAGGAACTTCAGCTGAATATACAGCTTCACTCACACTATCACCCTGCAAAGTAGAATCAATGAACTCAGCACAAACAACACAAGGGTTAGTGTTAGTACAGTCAGTACATGAATAAATATCATCAAAGCCATAAACAAATGGAAAATCAGAAACCAAGTCATCATAGGTGTCATCAATAATTTAAGAGAGCAACTCTATTTGAAAGACAGAGTGCTCTTCCAAGGGATGCTTCATAGCATCGAAGATGTTGAACTTTGCAACAATGTCACCAAACTCCATGGACATGGTTCCATCATCAACATCAATCTTTGTCTTTGCTGTCTTCATGAACGGTCTGCCCAGGATGATTGGTGATCTACTTGAATTTGTTTCCCCTGCCATGTCCAGGATGTAAAAGTCAGCAGGGAAAATCAACTCATCAACTTGTACCAGCACATCTTCTACCATTCCCATAGGGCGAGCATTGGTCCTGTTGGCCAACTGGATAGTGAGACCCGTATGCTGCAAGGGACCAAGATCAAGGTTGTTGAAAACAGAGGTGGGCATGACATTGATGGAGGCTCCCAAATCCAACATGCAATTTTTGAATTTGCTGTCCCCAATGGTGCATGGAATAGCAAAAGTGCCCGGATCCTTGCACTTCTGTGGCAGTGCCTGAGTAAGGGTTGAAACAGTAACCCTTTCAAGTGCAGGCTTAGGCTGAATGAGGGCTGAAACATTTCGCCCCAAATTGATTCTCTCATTGCCTTTCAACCTCCTCTTGTGTGTGCATAAATCCTTCAGAAATTTTGCATATTTTGGAACCTGCTTAATCACATCCAGAAGCGGAATGTTAACCGCCACCTTTCTGAACACATCTAGAATCTCCCTCTCCTTGTCTTCCCCACCAATCTTCTTATTTTTCTGCACTCTTTGTGGGAAGGGGATCAGTGGCATATACACTTTCTCAGCTTCAACAACAACATAAGGTTTAGGAGTTACCTCAACAGTTTCTTCATCTTTTTCAGGGGCTGGCTCTACAACTTTCCCGGATCTCAAAGAATGGCACTCACATTAGGATTTGGAGCATTAGAATTAAGGGCATTAGAATTAAGGGTAGGAGCATTAGGATTCACCACTGTTTGTGCAGGTAGTTGGTTTAATCCTTGAGCTTGCTGCATGGCATTCATTGAAGTGGCAAGCTGTCCAACCTGTGTCTGCAAGGCCTGAATACTAGCATCCGTTCGCTGCTGAGACTGTCCAACTTGCTGCTGAAACTGAAGGTTTTGTGCAGCCATTTGCTTGATCATGTCCTCTAGTGAAGGTCCAGAAGATGTGGAGGTGGTCACTTGGGGAAAATTCTGTGGTGGTGCTGTCAGCTGCTGTTGTGTGGCTAAGCTCCCATACCGAAGGTTCAGATGATTCCTCCAGTTGGGATGATATTTATTCGTGGAAAGGTCAGGGATGTTGTGCCTGTTCTGATTGTTGCCTTGATTGTAAGGATTGACTGCATAAGCTTGAGGCAAATCAGTGACTGACTCTTCTTTTAGAATGGGACATGCATCGGTCAGGTGCTCAGGAGAACTACACATGCCACACAACCTTGCCGGCTGAACCTTATCCATTGCCAGTTGCTTCACCAAAGAAGTGAGCTCATCAATTCTATTCTCAAGGGCCTGGTTGGAAGAAGAGCTATGGACTTCATTCACACCCCTTGTCTCAACAAAATTTCTCCTGGTTGTAAACTGCGGGGAGTTTAGTGACATATTTTCAATCAATTGCTTGGCAGCAGCCGGAGTCTTATCAACAAGTGCTCCCCCACTAGCAGCATCCAAAATATTTCTATCCATCGGTAGTAACCCCTCACAAAAATACTGAATAAGGAGCTGCTCGGAAATCTGATGTTGAGGGCAACTGGATACCAACTGCTTGAATCTCTCCCAATACTCAGCCAATGACTCATTGCCTTGTCTGATGCCACATATTTCCTTCCATATTGATGCAGCTCTGGAGGCAGGAAAGTATCTCTCTAAAAAGACCTTCTTCAAATCGTTCCGGGTGGCAACAGAGTTTGGCTCAAGATAGTACAACCAATCCTTTGCAGCGCCCTGTAGTGAGAACGGGAAGGCTCTCAGCTTGATGTGATCCTCAGTTATTCCCTCTGGTCTCAAGGGTGTAGAGCAGACAACCTGGAATTCCTTCAGATGCTTATGTGGATCCTCACCTGCAAGACCACTAAACCATGGCAACAAGTGTATTAAACCAGATTTTAATTCAAAGGGAGCAACAGCACCCGCATATTCAATACACAAGCCATTATAATTAACATCAGGGGCAGCAAGCTGTCTTAATGTCCTTTGGTTACGCATGTTATCAAAAACAGTTGCAGAATTAGAATCACCACTAGTGCTAGCCCGAATTGCTCTACGGCGTGTGTGCAGTGTTCTTTCAATTTCAGGATCAAAATCACACAAGTCAGGGCAAGTAGACCTAGTAGCCAGACTAAGTCAAAACAAAAACAAAAAAAAATGCAAAAATAACAAACAAGAGTCCCCGGCAACGACGCCAATTTTGACGCGCTGTCGCGCACTCGTCAAAAAGCAAGCGGTTTACAAAAACTTGTAGATAGGGAGCGACAACTCGAGTATCGTCTCACAAGGACTCTTGGGGTTGTTGTTAACAGAAAAAGTCAGTTTTTGGGGGGTTTGGATATGAAATTCAATAAAGAAAACAAAGCAGAAAACAATGCAATAAAAACAGAACAGTTTAAAGGATTATCAAATAAGCTAAGGACGATTAATCTACTGTTCTCGGTTTCCCAACTATCATCGGTTAATATAAATTCCAAGCCCTAAGCGGATTCTAATCCCTTTTCGATTGTAGCATCAATTAACAAGCGAAATTAACACTACGAGATATATGTTCCTAATTCCGAATTAAGCAAACGGATGAAGCTCTCGTGAATTAAGCAAACACGAATGAACACACGCGAATTAAGCAAACGTGATTAAGTATAGGAACACACAATCATCGAAATAAACCAATACTTATTCTACACAATTCTGAATGAAGCAAACAGAACATATAGATTAAATATTGAAAGAGAAAAGCAATATGAATGGGAATTACATAACCTCAAGTGGTAATGGAAACCAATCGCAGTAGATTAATCAAAGGAGACTAGTTCTCCATTACAAACATAAACCCTAAACCTAATTCGCAGCCGTCAACCAAAAAGAAGAAAAAGAAGATAGGCCTCAGTTTTGCCCTAAAACAGAGTATAAATACAGATTCTGGGTTGCGGTTTCTCGCGAGGCGAAACATGTTTCGCGAGGCGAATCTTATGAACAATCCTTCAGTGTTTGGATTTCTCGTGAGGCGAAACATGATTCGCGAGGCGAGCCAGAGAGGGTGACTGTTGCTGCTCGTGCTGGTCTTCAAGTTCGCGAGGCGAGTAGCTTCTCGCGAGGAGAATCTTCCAGAATTGCATTTTCCCATTATTTTCTTCATTCCCTTGGCTCTAAATGCTTCCCTTTGAACCTGAACACATGAAATAGCAATAAGTGCTTTATTTGACTCAAAATCAACTAAAATAACATAAAACTACTTAAGAGACTCAAAATGTTGCTTGAGGACAATCTAATCCAATTTGGGTGAAAACTAGAGATAACTCGAATAAAACCTATGGTCTTACTAGTTAAAAACTAGTCGAACCAGAGGCTGATCACTGTTAAATCTAAACAAAACAACACGAGGCTCATCGGGGCCCTATGCCTGCTACAGGTAGAGAAATGTGATGCAATGATGTTGATTTTTTTATGCATGAGACAATGCATGATGCAAGTGGTGCCTTCTGTGATTTATGAAAATCCTTATAAATCCTCTTTGCAAACCATTCTCTAATCCTTTGCCTCTTGGAGTTTGGACCACAACCAAACTTGATGACGAATTAGAATGAGTCTAGTGGCTTGACTTGTTCTCGCATGACCGATGCTTCGAATCTCTAGACTTGATAAGCCTTGCCAGTGATCTTTCCTTGGTGATTAACCCAATGGATGGGGTTATCAGTTTGTTCTTCCCTCTTAACAGTGCCTTTGATCAAGAGACCACTATGGTGTCCTGTGACCTTTTGAAATCCCGAGAAGAATTTCTAGTGAGATTCACGCTTGAGATCTTCTCAAAGTGAATAGATGTTCTCAAAGGTGAATGACAAAATGGAGTTTGCACTTCTTCAAGAGATAATCTTTAGGATGATCTTTGTTATTCTCTCATGTATATGATCTTAGACACCGCCTAAATCAGCTTCCAAGGATATGACTTGCCAGTCTTCATGAACATGGGAACTTTAATGATCTGCACTCTTAAACTGTCCCAGTTTGTCAAGTTGAGGATACTTCCTTGTCCTTTCTTTGAATTTGGCCCTAACTTTTGTACAGGCTACTCCTTTTGAGTTTTCAACCTACTGGGTCGCTCTAACTTTTGCCTAAGCTGCCTTTTCAGGTTTTCAACCTAGCTAGTCATTTTCTTTTCTTTTATTTTCCCTTTTTTTTTGTCTTTTGTCTCTTTTTTTTCTTTATACTTTTTTTTTGGAAGTGCTCTCAAGCATATTTTTATCTGCATTTGAATTTGCAGGCAGTGGGGAAACTTTGTTTTTCATATCTCGAGAATCAAAGCTTCTTCAAAGAAGGCACTTTTACCATATAAGACCCCTAATAATTTGGAGCTCAATTTCTATGATGATCCCTTTGAATTTTTAAAATGCATTTGAGCACACGATCTACTTCTTGAATTTGTCAAAGGAACATCCTTTTCATATGCTTCTACCGAATTTGTCAAAGGAACACATTTTTCATATGCGGGTCCCCTTTTTTTAAGAAAATAAATATAAAAATATAAAGAGATGTGTAAAGAAGAAACGCCTCCATCGTGTCCTAGAATGGTAGAGCCTTGGGGCAACAAGTCCATGATACCAATAACAATTTGAACGGTGGATCAACAAATATCAAGGAGCTGCACAAGGCTTTTAATGACAATGCTGAGCCAGCTCAGGTAAATAGCTAAAAGTGTGTGAAATGAGGGTAAGTGATGTGTGTCCTGGAGGCTTACAAACCTTTACAATCCTAAAACAAAAGTACCCTGAACAAGCAGTCAACAAATATAATAGTCTTCTATCCTAAGGATTCAATAAGCACAAAATAATTATTAAAACATATATACAAGCATAGTATAAAAAAGAAAAATGAGTAGCAAAATATATACAAAGATAGATCGAGAAAAAATTATAGAAAAAGATAATGGGGCAAAATAATACACACCACAATGTGCAACTAACCATGTTAGGCCTGACTCTCAAAAGTCTCCAGTGGAGTTGCCAACTACCGCGACCATCCCGTCCGGCCACCACGAAGAAAGAGGAGTCGCCACCAAAATTTATTTAAATAGGAACACATTGGAAAAACATTTTTATTTGAAAGAAACTGGTCACTAAAATGAGATCGAGCTTGGGAGTCGGTTACGAGTATGGAATGTGTTAGCACACTATATTGCCCATTTTATGAATGGTACCTTAATTACGCAAATTTAAATTATTTATTTTTACACCAAAATTTATTTACAAGAAAATTTATTTTTATTTTGTGATTTTTTTTTATTTATCAGTTTTGTGTTTTAAAAATTATTATTGATAAAACATAAATGAGATTGAACATGTCACATAAGTCCACATGGCAAGCTCAAACCTAAGAGATCGAACATGACACTTTTCATAGAGTGATCCCAAAGTAACATTAGTTTAATTATTTTAATTTGTTATTCTAGAAATAAAATGGAACATAAAAATAAGAAGAAAAAAAAAATAGTTTGGGCTTGACAAGATGATTAATCATGCTCCTATGTATTCCCCGCTGCGATGGGAAATTCAAAGCCGCATAGTTCTTATATAAAATACTTGATTTATGGGTTGATTTTACTTTTTATGAAAATACTTCTTATTTTTAAGAATTTATGATTTTTTTATTGCCTAATTTTTAAATATAAAAACTCCTAAGCGAGATAGAACATGGCACATGCGTCCATAGAGCGATCTCGAATCTAAGGAATTGAGTGTTATACATTTCATAAAGCAATCCCATATTATTTAGAAAGATTCTATTTTAATTTATTTTGCTTCTAGCCGTTATCGTAAAAACACCTAAACCAGGTTGAATATGGCACACAAGTCCATAGGGTAACCTTGGTTTTAAGGGATTGAACATGACACTCAAGTCCATAGGACAGCCCTAAATATCACAAGTTCAATTATAAGATAAGGAGGATATTACATTGTCAAAATCTTAATCCCTAAAAATAAAACAAAGATATTACTTCTAAAAATAAAGAAAGAAAGAAAAAACTTACTACTTCTAAAAAAAATAACAAACTTATTAAGCTAAAAAGTGTTTGACCCAACCTTCAGTAGTGACTCTGAGCATGATTTGGTAGTGTGACTGCACAGGCCCCATTTTTTAGGGGGCACCAATTTTTTTTTTATTTAGTATATATACTAATGTATATATTAAAATAAAAATTTTATATAGTTAAATTTTTTACTTGAGGGCCCAATTGTTTTTAAAAATTCAGGCTTAAAACTTGACAACCCTGGTAAGTAGAAGTGGGAATAAGCCGACCTGTTTACAGTTAATTTTATGTTAATTAAATGTATAATATACAATATAAAAAATTATTAGAAAATTAATATATTATTACTAACTTCTAAAAAAATTGAAACTATGTGTGTGACCACTCTCATATTCCTTCTTCCGTTCGAATTGGAAAGTAGAAACCCTTTGTTTTGTTCCTCTCTCTACGTTACTGACTAACTAGGTATCTCGTTATTGTTCTGATGGAGAAGAGCAAGATAGGATTTTGCTTGTTTTTTCAAAAGAATTAGAAAGAGTTTTTTGTTTTCATAGAACAAATCACTTAGCAAATGAGGGTTTTAATGGTTGGAATCAAACCACTATTTTTGCTATAATATATTGTAGTTTGATATTGTAATATTTTTCTTTTATTTGGTAATATTTTGTTTCAGTTGAGGTTGTATTAAAACAACTAATGACTAGTGTTTTTCACCACGCACTCACGCACGTGCACATGCCACCAATTTCTCAGTTCACACAAGAGACCCAAAATCTCAAGGACGGCCCTGACTCCTTTCCAAGATGCACCAAAACACAGAGTTCCCTGTACATAAAATTCAAAAGAAGGAAAAAGAAAAAAGGAAAAAATAATAACAATAATAATAAAACAATAAAACAACTTTTACTATAATGCTCAAGCTTTATATATTTAGAATTTAAAATTAAGCCCAAGCATTAGAAACCAAGCTTTTTATTCAAAAGTCATGAGCCTTATACATAGTATTAAGCCCAAGTATGTAGATTTCTTGTTGTATCCAAAACACTTGACAATCTACTCTTTATATAGGAGGTGAGGAGAGGGAAGTAGCTTGCTTTTTCTCATGTGGGACTTGAGTTAAATGAATAATTATCCACGCGGGACTATTTTGTTAAGAAGATAAGTGTCACCACCCTTTCCTTTTGTTTTCTATTTTCTCTCTTTTCTTTTTTTTCCCTTAGATTTTGAGCAAAATAAAAAAAATACAAATTAAAATATAAAATTTAAAATTAAAGATTTAAGAGAAAAGATGGACAATTTTGGGTATCAACAACTGCATTACAACATTAGTACACTGAATGGTGCTAACCATGCTAGGCTTTAACCACATGCATGTATTGAAGACTCAAAATTTAAGAATGAGTAAATAACTCAGCTTCATGCCCCCACACATTTGTACTGAACAGAGCAGCTATTTTTGCTTTATTTTACCATTATTCCCATCAATTAACACAAAGGTGCTTACAGGAATTTTACATTCATTAGGAAATTGGAATTAGGATAACTAGGTTTTTGGTAATTCAAAGTTTTTTTTGTTCGTAAAGAATCTGGCATAATTGAATGAAATCGGATCTCTAAAACTTTTATCATCATTTAACTCACTCCATATGTTTACTAATTTGTCTAAGTGAAAACCCAAAAAATAGTTAATTGCTTTTGCCATTTTAATTTCTTTGCTTGATGAAAATTGAGTTCCCTTGTATCTAAATGTAGCCTAAATATTTGGTTATTTTGCAAATTAGTAGTTGGATGCAGTTCCTGTTCCTGCCGAGATCCGGTTTACCGGAGCCTCACCGTGAACGTCAAACCAGGGATGAATAACTGGGGTTGTTTTAGGCTTTGGCTTGGCAGAATTCAATAATTCCGGTCCTACGTATCCCTAAGGGAATCAAAGCCAGCCGTAGTTCTTGATTCAACCCTTGGCCGTGGTGATCTTGATCTCTTAATTTTGTATCGGACGAATACTGGGGAGCAAGGACTCTCTGATAGTCTCTTGGTCGACGCTAGTTTCTCTAATACGCTTAAGAGAGAGTCACCGGTGTTCAGTGAAAAGTGTCCTTCTTATGAGGGGTACTCCTCCTTTTATAATAGGATTCCCCTATCTCTTAGAGGTTTGATTTGTCTCTTAATATCTTTTTGAGATTTGATTTATCTCTTAATATCTCTTTTGAGATATGATTCCTTAATTTAAGGGATATTATCTCTTTTAACCAGATAAGGTTATTTTAGATAATATCAGGATTTAATATCAATATCTTATTTCTTTAATTAAGTGATCTTTGATTTATTATCTTTAACTTCCGGACTGGGCCGGGTACGTAAGCTCGGTGGCCGGGTTAGTAACCTCGGCCCGTACACAAGCCCCCCAAGCTTTGAGCTGATGAAGTGTAAAAGCTTTCACGATGTTAGTCGAGCTCAGGAACTCGGTTTCATTTTTTGTCTCTAGGCCAGGTGAGACCCTTGGCCGAGCTTCATACTCTGCCTATATATATACGTCCTCCGACTCGGTGAGCAGTTCGGGTGGCCGAGCTTGATGCTCGGTGACCGAGGTTGATGCTTTTTGGGTGCTGGACTCTGTGTCACTCTGTATCTCGGCTCATACACAAGCCCCCCAAGCTTCGAGCCAACGGCGTGGAAGCTTTTCTGTTGGAGTCGAGGTCAGCCGAGGTGGAGGTGATTACTTGTTTTGTGCTGACGCCATACTTTCTCGAGCCTCGAGGTGGAAAAGAAACGTTACCTTATGTGACACGTGGCCCCCGTGGTACTGTTCCCGAGATTTATGGATTGTGGCGTGCTCCTTGGCGTGCTCCTAGTTTCCCGTGAGGGCGATTTATACCCTGACATTACTGCCACGTGTGGCTTTCCCATTTGGTTGGCGAATTAGGTCAGAGATGCGAGGGGACGTTTCCCTGCTCTCGCCCAACAACCCTCATTAATGCAAGGGGGAGGTGTGGCTCTCGTTTTTCATAAGTTAGGACGAGGCCATAGGTCTTTGCGCTTTCGTGAACTCTAGACCTCTTTATCGTGTCATTTCTAGCCCGAGCGTTTATACTTCCCTTCTGCTGCAGGTACGCCCTATTCCTCTCTTTCAAGCTCCTTGACTTTTACTTTTGTGATCACTCCTCCATGGAATCTTCATTTGAGGTATCCCAGGATGTCTCTTCTGGGGTTCAGGTCGTAGAGCCTGAAATTCGTCTAATTGGGGGTTCTCCCCATTCTTCCCCATCCTCTTCTCATGGTGGTGGCGGTGCTGTTGGTGGCTCTTCCTCCTCCGACGGGAACAGCTCAGCCACGACTGATGCGGTTCCCATTCCCAAACGTCGCAGGCGTACCACCAGAACGCCCAGGGTGCCATACCCAGATATCAATATTCATGGGTATTTCTGGGTGAGGCCAGATGTAGGGGCTTTTCACTCCAACTTTAGGAATTTTGAATCCCTCTCCTTATTATAAAACAAAATTTCTTCCCTTGAAGGCGGTGTGGAGTGTCTTCCATGTTCTGGGGATGAACATGTCTTTCTTCATCCTGCTCCAGGACAGCCCTCTTTCACCTATGTATATAAAACCCTGTTCGCACAAATTGGAGTCCGTCTTCCTTTTTCCCAGTTTGAGTGTGATGTGCTAAAAATTATGAATGTTGCTCCTACCCAGCTCCACCCGAACAGCTGAGCCTTTTTGAAGGCCTTCCAGATCCTGTGTGAACAGATAGGCGTAGTGGCCACTGCTCCAATCTTCCTTTATTTTTACAAGGTCAGGTTTGGGGACCGGGTCGGTTGGATTTCCCTTAGTGGGGCCGAGTCGGGGGGCATTATTGGACTCTATAAGAGTTCGTATAAGTTCTTCAAGTCAGACTTTTTCAAATTCCGGCCCACTGCCGGGAACGAGTCTTTATTCTATGACTCGGATGGAGTCTCCCGATTTCCCCTCTACTGGCAACCCGACCCCACTAAATTCCATAGTTATGACGTCGGCTTCATGACAACGCAAGAGAGATCCGATGTCGAGTTCTTAAAACTCTATCCTCGGCCGTTGCCCCGCGGTAGACTTTTGTTGCTTCCTAAGTCATCAACTCGGCAAGCCGATTTTGATTGTAAGTAGTTGTTGTTGGGTGCTTTACTTGTTCAGTCGTGTGTTTGTATCTAACCTATTCTTCTTTTTGCAGTGATAATGGGAAAATTCAACTACAAGGCCTTGATGAAGAAGTCGGCTACTGGCGGATCAGCTGCCGCTGCCAATATTAAGGGGAAAAAGAAGAAGTTTGCTGAAGCTTCTGAGTTGAACATTCGTCCTCCGAAGAGGACGAGGGCTGACCTGGAGCCCGAGGTGCCGATCGGAAACTCTCCTCCGCAGCTTATGATCGGAGAGACTCCTCCTTCCGGTAGCCGGCTGAGCAACGCTCCTCTGGTGACCGATCTCTCCTCAGACACCAAATGGTACAACGGTAATTGTAACCCAGGGATCAGCTCGCTCTGGGGCAATGAATTCGATCCTACTGGCCTAATTGATGGCCAGGTGCTGAAGCCATCCGATGCCCGGTTGTTGCTAGAACAGGGCCCTGAGGAAAGCATGGAGGCGGCTGGCGCCTATGCCCTCCGTATTGCCTCCATCACACGCTTCTGGAGCCAGCATCTTATTGATAACGCGAAGAAGATGGAGATGATGAGGGCGGATGCGGCCCGAGCTTTGAGGGTGAGAGATGAGCTTGCTCAGGCCCTGGCCAAGTGTGAGGAGCAAGGCCGGGTCATTGGTCAGTTGAAGGCCCAGAAGATGCAGCTGGAAGAAGGCCGAGCTACTCTTACGGCCGAGCTAGAAGCGGAGAGAATTGACCGACTTAACCGTCAGAACGTAGTGAAAGGGATGGAAGCCGAGAAGGAAGCCAGCCAGGAGCTGCGGAAGTTGCTGGAGGCCGAGAAGGAGGAGAGTCAGAGGCTCCGTGCTGATCTAGCTGAAGCTGAGACTTCAATCATGAGGGAACATGTTAACGGTTTCTCCCGAGCCGTGAAGCAACTCCAGCACTTCAACCCTACTGCCGACTTCTCCAGTGCCGATGTGGACAAGGATTTCAACCGAGACGGGATCCTTGTGCCATTGGCCGAGCTGGAGGATGGGGATGAGGCCGCAACTCATGGAGAAGAGGGCGAGGATCAATTGGACGAGGAGGGACCCGAAGGTGAAGTGGGCCAACCTGGCCAGATTGACATCATCCCTCCCAATGCCGAGGAGGACCTCGATTCCTGAAGTTGTATAAGTAGTTTAGGAAATGTCATTTTTTGCAAAACCTTTATGTATTTGGGGACTTGCCCCTTTTATCTTAATGAAATTTCTTATTTTACTTGTGAATCTATTTGCACTTGATAAATTTTCTGATGTTTTTATGGGTTCGGTACGTTGACCCTGATTGATCAATGTTAACCTGATATATCTTTATAGGCTCGGCACTTCGACCCTGGTCGGTCGATTGTGGCTCGGCCAGCCTCTTTAGGATTTAAGCACCTTTAGAGGCTTCAGTTGGCCTCTTTAGGATTTAAGCACCTTTAGAGGCTTCGGTTGGCCCCTTTAGGGTTTAAGCACCTTTATAGGCTTCGGTTGGCCTTTTTAGGATTTAAGCACCTTTAGAGGCTTCGGTTGGCCTCTTTAGGATTTAAGCACCTTTATAGGCTTCGGTTGGCCTCTTTAGGATTTAACAGTTTTAACATAATAGCTCAACAGAAGAAAAATAAATTTTTTATTCATTTATTTTTCCTAGTGTGCCTCGTTAAAACCTTCTCGGCCAAAACCTCGTGGGAAAAAGACCGAGATAGGAAAAAGAGTGCATCACTTCTAACTTCAGCTAAAATAAAATTTGAGGTGGGAAGTGTTCCATGTTCTGGGAACCGACTTTCCTAACAATTCCTCTAGCCTGTAGGCACCATTTCCTAGATTTTCTGCTATCCTGAATGGGCCTGACCAGTTTGCCGCGAGCTTACCCTCCCTGGAGTCTTTTCTCGCGTCGCTTTGCAGTCTCAGCACCAAGTCGCCCTGCACAAATTCCTTTGGGCGCAGCCTTGAGTTATACTTCCGAGTTGCTTTTTGCTTGCACAGCTCGTCCCTGATCCTCGCTGTATCTCGGACTTCTTCGACCATGTCGAGCTCAACTCGGAGTTCTTCATCATTTTTGCTTTCATTGTGATGCTGCCTTCGAAATGAGAGCTCACCGAGTTCAATTGGAATCATTGCATCGGTTCCATAGGTTAGTTTGAACGGTGTCTCTCCCGTTGAGGATTGTGGCGAGCAATGGTAAGCCCACATAATGCTTGGCAACTGCTCAACCCAAGCTCCTTTTGATTGTCCCAGCCTTCTTTTGAGCTCGTTTAGAATAACCCTATTGGCTGCCTCTGCCTGGCCATTCGTTTGTGGATGCTCAACCGAGGTCACTTTGTGTTTAATTCCGAGGTTTGAATATAACTCTCCGAGCTCCTTATCGGTGAATTGCTTCCCGTTGTCTGTAACAACTGCATAGGGAAGGCCATGCCTGCATATAATGTTTTTCCATACAAAATTCTGGACCTTCTTGGCAGTTATCGTAGCCAATGGCTCTGCTTCAATCCACTTGGTGAAGTAGTCTACTCCTACCAGAAGGAACTTGACTTGACCCTTGGCCACTGGGAAAGGTCCGACTATGTCCATCCCCCACATGGTAAAGGGCCATGGCGAGAACATGGAGTGGAGCTCCTCTCCTAGAGCACGGTCTATGTTGACGAACTTCTAACAAGGGTCACATTTATTGGTCCAGGCAGAACAATCGAGTCTCATGGTTGGCCAATAAAACCCTGCTCGTAAGATCCGAGCTGCCAGAGATCGGCTGCCTGAATGCATTCCGCAGATTCCTTGGTGCATCTCATCCATGACATACTCGGATTGCTCTTTTGTAGGGGGGGGGGGGTACATCCTGATCTGGTTGTAACCGGAATATGCATCCAAGAAGGACAAAACCTTGTAACCTGAAGCCCCATCCACCAGCCTGTCGATGTTGGGTAAGGGATATGAATCCTTTGGGCATGCCTTGTTGAGGTTGGTATAGTCGGTGCACATGCGCCACTTACCATTGGCCTTTTTGACTAATACCACGTTGGCGAGCCAAGTGGTGTATTTCACCTCTCGGATGAAATTTGCTTTGAGTAGTTTAGAAGTCTCCTCGGTCATGGCTCGGTGCCTTTCTTCACCCAGTTTCCTTTTTCTCTGAGTTACAGGTTTAGCTTCGGGACATATAGACAGCTTATGGCACATAAAGTTAGGGTCTATGCCTGTTGACGAATCTGGGCAAGTATACCCAGTCGTGCAAGTAATACGGTGGTAAGACCGGTTATCGTATCCACGGGGATTGGATGTCAACTACCAATTCGCAAACTCAGCAACTATCTAGACTAAACTATTAATCAAGAGAAAGTAAAACAAACAAAAGAAAAGAAATAAAATCTTTTTGTCTTTTTGGGGACTTTTGACAAACACTTGGAGTGCAGAAAGATATGTTGGAACTAGACTTCACCAAACCTCTAACTCATGTACTATCAGGACTAGATACCTCCCATTCATGCTTCAGATATTAAAATCAATCCACTAAATTACTCAAACCCCGATTCCTCGGATGGCAAGAGCCTAAATCCACTAATAGACCCTAATTCCTTAGGTGGCCTAGATTAATGAATTTGCATTAAGATTAGGGATTACACGATTACTAATAAACCTAGTTCCATTCCTAGATACAAGGCTTACTAGGTGATTAAATTCAGTTCTGGTTCTGATACGAACGTCCCCATTGCATACCAAAACACAAATCGAGTCATGGGGGTGCTAGCCACAACAAGCATTAAGCACAGAAAATTAATCACTAATATGAAGACATGAACACAGATTAATCAGTCAAGATAAGTACATCATAAGCAGTTTGATTACATCTAATCCCAACAAATAGGGTTTAGTTACTCATATTTACAGAAAACCAAACCAGGGAAATAGGAGAAGAGGAGAGAAGAGGCTCCATGGGAGCTTTCCTTCTTCTTCACAGCAATCCCTCTCAACAACTCCCTACTAGGGTTGAAACCCTAGCCCAGCCAAGCCTCCAAGTGCCTCCAAATGCCTCCCCCAGGTCTCCCTTGTTCTGTCTGCTGCGCTCTTATTTATAGATCTACTGCGCGTCACGGCCGTGATAGCCATCACGGCCAGGCCGTGACGCTTTCTGGAGTGGGCGTACTTTCACAAAATAGATTCTCGCGAGGCGACCTAAATTTCGCGACGCGAAACCTTGATTTTTAGCCTATCACGGTCGTGATGCATATCATGGGCAGGCCGTGACAACTTCTGACTTTTGCCTTCTGCTCCGCTTGATCATGGCCGTGATAGTCATCACGGCCAGGCCGTGATGGGCTCTGTTTGGCTCATATTCTTCACTTTTCAAGCTCTATTTCATCCAAGCTCCATCAAGGCTAATTTTGAGCATTTTTACATTAATTCCTGCAAAACAACACCAAGAAACCGCTTCACCCGTTCCAAGGGAAAATCTAATAAAAACCAAATAAAGAATGCCTAATCTATATGCAAAATGCATGCAAAAGAGTACAGAAAATATCATGTAAAATCACACTATCAAATCACCCCAAGCTTATTCAATTGCTTGTCCTCAAGCAATCACTAAGGCCAGAAGAATAAACAGAACATTGATAGTGAACCAAGAACCCGAGCAAATAATCCAAGTAATAGGCATTTCAAACAATTCAGTAAGAGACAATCAATTCAAGTCCAATTAGAGGCTTAGGTTCCTTAGACTCATATTCTCACTGATTTGGGCACTCTTTCTCACATGAAGCTCACCTCAAGCTTGTTCATTTGCTTGGCTCTCTTTTCTCACCTCACTCAAGTGTTTAGGGGTATATAACATTTCGCTCAATTTTCCTCAAGGAATGAAATCTACCATAGGCTTGACTATCAACCAAATCTCTACTTTATTAATGAAAACAATTAAGAATCAAGAGGTCTTTTACTTGGTTGTAACATGGCCATGGGATTAATCGTTAGGTGGGGAAATCAAGAAGGGGAAATTTCAAAAGGCTAAACCCATTATCAAACATTTCAACACATGACACCTTCTAAAATACCTTCTTGGGTTTTCAATTCACTTTTCCACCTTTCTTTTCTTTCTTTTTCTTTTTATTTCTCATTTCTTTTTCCCTTCTCCATTTTTATTTCTTTTTCTTTTGTTTTTCTTTTATTTGGAGAAGGAGAGATTTTTCAACTCAAGAGAAATATTGATCTTTTCATCCCAAACTTTTTCAACTACGTTTTTACCCTTTTGTAATACTTTAGAAGGTATCCTACCAAGCATATTTATCAAAATCTTTCAGGGTACCAAGAAAAGCATTTTATTCTTTTGTAGGCTAAAAATTGGGCAACTAAGGGGTAGCATTTCATCATTCAAAGCTCAAAAGGCCAGAAAAATACCTATTGCCTCAATCATTTTCAAAAATATTTTAAAAAATTTTAAGCTTCAAAATGGTTTTAAGTCAAGTTCTAGAGAAAGCAAACCAAGAGGAATAACCACTCTACACAAAGAATGGGGTAAAATTTAGTGAGTACCCCGTTGGCTCAAAATCTCACATTTTAGTAGTTCAACCATCAATGAGCAACACAAATCCACTGAACCATATGCTAATTATCAACTATCCAAGATTATCTCAAGCATTTTCATTTGTAGCCATATCACAAGAATAAAAAAATTGGGTTCAAAAATTCACTATCACACTTTAATAGGCACTTAGTTCTCACAATTGGATGCAAAATCTAAGCAAGGGCAATCTAATCATGTGATCATGCAAAGCTATCATGCAAAACTATATGAATGCAACATGCAAAATGCAAATGCAAAATACCCCTACCCCAAGCTTAAAAATTTACATTGTCCCCAATGTAAACAATCAAGATGGAGATAGGAAGAAAAATAAAATAAGATAAAATGGAACGGCTTACCGATGCGGTAGCGGGCGTTGGTTCACATGCCTAGTCAGAATGAACTGCATGAAAATTGGGTTGCTTTTTCTTGTCTTCTTGCTCTTCCCTCATTCCTTCTTACCCTGGAATCACTTGGCAATTTTATTAGCAAAAGAAAACTCTTGATCTTCTCAAATTATTCAAGAGTTTAAAATCAAAAACAAAACTAACTAAAGAGAAGGGTTAAGAAAAGTTGGGTTGCCTCCCAATAAGCGCTTCTTTAACGTCACTAGCTTGACGTTCTAGGATCCTCCTCCCGGATCAAATGGAAATTGGAGTGGAGATTGTAGCAGTAGTATGACTTCATCTTCAATTCCATCCAGCCAATGTGTGAAAGCACCATTGACCTCTTCAACCATAATAATGCACTTACTTCCTAGTGGGTCAAATGGCATTCTCACCAGGAAGTTTGACAGACAAGTGGAAGGGACAAGTTTTGCAGCGTCCACACATGCATGCAAGCCAACATATTTGTCCAATGCAGAAAATTCATATTCCTTAGCAAGCATGGTGGAATCCACTACCACTTTGTCTTCATCTTGAACTATCCCCCAAACCAGATTTTCCTCAAATTGGGCTTCAGGTGACTTTTGTACTAACTGTTTGCAAATCTCCTCAACTTGCGTTTTGAAGTTCTGCATCACAGCTTCGATACTCTCACAATTGGCTCTTGCCTTGGCCTCAGAGGTGGATAGCTCTTGGGAATACTGTTCTAGAGCAGCTTTCAACGATGTTTGCTCCTTCCATTCCCATTCTTCAATTTCCCAAGGACTTGTGGAAAGTAATCCCTCTTCTTGTGACTTGTCCACCATCACCACTTCATCTTCATATTGCTCCATTCCCACAACCAGATTTTTCTCAAATTCTGCTTCATGTGGCTCTATGGGAATCATACATGGTGGTGGAGGTGGTAAATATGAACAAAAGGTTTCCCAATCCTCCTCGGAGAAGTTATATATAAGCCTTCCCGTCATATAATCAACTTGTGCGCGAGTAACATGATCCATCAAATCCATGCAGTCTCCTAAACACCAGTTGTCCTCCAAAGCGTGACTTGAGGCTTCCTCATTAGGTGGATAATAGTGATTGTCCATGAACTTCGTCCACCTTGCACAAACACAACTCAAAACAAAAAGATCAAATATATACAGAAAAATAAAAAAGAATAAAAATGTCTAAATTAGTTGCCTCCTCTGTTACTAATGATATTGGCAAAACCAATCCCCGACAACGGCGCCAAAAACTTGTTGACGAATCTGGGCAAGTATACCCAGTCGTGCAAGTAATACGGTGGTAAGACCGGTTATCGTATCCACGGGGATTGGATGTCAACTACCAATTCGCAAACTCAGCAACTATCTAGACTAAACTATTAATCAAGAGAAAGTAAAACAAACAAAAGAAAAGAAATAAAATCTTTTTGTCTTTTTGGGGACTTTTGACAAACACTTGGAGTGCAGAAAGATATGTTGGAACTAGACTTCACCAAACCTCTAACTCATGTACTATCAAGACTAGATACCTCCCATTCATGCTTCAGATATTAAAATCAATCCACTAAATTACTCAAACCCCGATTCCTCGGATGGCAAGAGCCTAAATCCACTAATAGACCCTAATTCCTTAGGTGGCCTAGATTAATGAATTTGCATTAAGATTAGGGATTACGCGATTACTAATAAACCTAGTTCCATTCCTAGATACAAGGCTTACTAGGTGATTAAATTCAGTTCTGGTTCTGATACGAACGTCCCCATTGCATACCAAAACACAAATCGAGTCATGGGGGTGCTAGCCACAACAAGAATTACACTATCAATGCCCGACATATCCGATGTCTTCCAGGCGAATATGTCAGCATTCTTTATTAGTATTGTGTGAATCTTCTCTTTGAGTGAGGGGTCCAGCTGACTACCGACGTGGGTGCACTGTTCAGGATGGGCTCCCAACTGGAACCTCTCTAAAGACTCCGTTGGTTCGGCTCTGGTCTCATACATCTCTGCCCTTGGGTCCAGCTCAAACATGCTGAGTGAACTTACTGAATTTACCGAGCTGGCCGAGCTTACCACCTCTGCTTTACCATCCTCTGTTTTCTTTGGGCCGTCCTGGTGACGGGTAACCTTCAGGCTGTCCACATAGCACCGCCTTGCTAGCTTTTGGTCATCTCGGACTGAAACTATCTCCCCTGAGTCGGCTGGGAATTTCATTGTCAGGTGTGGGGTAGAGACAATTACCCCGAGCTCATTCAACGTCGGTCTTCCGATAAGGATATTGTACGACGTGGTGGCATCTATAATGACATACCTGACAGATACATACTTGGAGAGTCTGCCTTCTCTGAAAGTTGTTAAGAGATCTATATACCCTCGGGTCTTGACTTGTTCCCCGACAAACCCTACCAGCTTGTCCTCCTGCTCTTTTATCAGCTTTTCAGGGATTCCAAGCTTCTTGAAGGTTGCCAGGTAGAGAATATCGGTCGAGCTCCCCTGGTCAATAAGCGTTCGTCTGACCGAGAAGTTGGCCAGCTCGACCGTTATCACCATTGGGTCATCCTGGTTTGGATCTACCCCTTGGAAATAATCATCTGTGAATGTTATGGGGGGGCCTTGCTCTTGGAGGCCTTCCAGAGACCGTGCTAACAGATCGGAGGGCTTTGACATGACGCCTCCGAGCTGAGCTTGTTGTTCCTCCTCCTGCAAATCCCCCCGAGATTGTATTGATGACCCCCCTGATTCCTCCCTCTGATTCTTCGATAGGGGGCCTTTGGTTGTTCAGGTGATCTCCGCCCTGATGATTTCTTTGATAGTTTGCATCTTGGTCTCGGTCATCATGACCGTGTCTTCATTGTCTCCGACCGGTTCGTCTGCCTCCGTTGTCATCTCGGCGGACGAAACGATCCAGGCGGCTTGCTTGCACCAACTCCTCAATATTTTTCTGAAGTGTTTTGCACTCTTCAGTGGAGTGTCCATAGTTCTGATGCCACATGCATTCTTTGCTTCTGTCGGCCTTGTCCGGTGTTTTTGATGGTTCAGGTAAGGTAAGCAATTCTGCGCGGCACACCTCCTGAAGGATGGCTGCCCGAGATCGGTTCAGCGGTGTGTAAGATGGATACCTGGGATGCCTCTGTGCGGATTCTCTTTCATTGGTTTTTTGGGTCCTTTGTGAGTCAGACCCCCTGTTTCTGTCTTTGTTCGAGGCTGAGCTCTTGTCCTCGTAACCTCTTTCTCTCCTTTTAAATTCCAGCATCTCTTCTGAGTTCATGAAACCTGTAGCCTTTTCCTATAGCTCCTCAAAATCTCTCGGTGGCTTCCGAGATAGGTACTCGAAGAATGGTCCTGGCTTAAGACCAGCCATGACGGTGTGGAGGCAGAGTTCCAAGCTCATATTAGGAATTAGGATCTGTTTTGCATTGAAGCGGGCCATGTAATCTCTGAGTGATTCATTCCTTTCCTACTTGAAATTTACCAATGAGACTGAGTGCCTTATGTGCCTTCGGCTTGCCGCAAATTGTGCAGTGAACTTGGTTATGAGCACGTCAAAGGAATCAATTGACCGAGGTGGCAGATTTGTTAACCAAGTCAGAGCTGGGTCTTGCAGGGTAGTTGGAAAAACTTTGCACATGACGGCCTCCGAATCAGTCACCAAGTAAATAGAGGATATGAAGGACTCTACGTGCTCGGTTGGATCAGTGGTGCCATTGAATTTGTCTATGTTAAGGGGCTTAAAATGGGTTGGCACATTTACCTCATTAATGTCCTCGGTGAAGGGGAGCCTCGGACGTCGGTCTGATGCCCTTTCTTTCTGGCTAGTCCTCTCTGTGTGGGACTTGACTTCCGAAGCCCCTGGAAGGGGTTTGGTCTTGGATGCTCGGTTAGTGCCCCGAGGAGAGTGCGCCGGAGGATCCTTCTGGCCGGCCTCGGGTGAGGATTGCTCTCCGTCCGAAGGTGTCAGGGACCTTCCCCTTTTTCGGGCTTTCAAAAGCTTCTGATTTTGCACCCGTATCTCCTCGTTCTCCTTCCGAAGCTGCTTGAGTTGCTCCATAATTTCCTCCAACCGAGGGTTATCTTCACTGAGGGGGGAGAAAAGATGATTGTCGTGGTTCTGGGCATCCGAAGCCTCATGGCCCTCATGATTCACGCTGCTCCCCCCTCCTCGCAGTCCATTCCGTGTGGTCACCATCGAGCTTTTCTTGTGGAACCGGGGAAAGTTTCACCTCGGCCCTACGGTGGGCGCCAAATGTTCCTGCCGAGATCCGGTTTACCGGAGCCTCACCGTGAACGTCAAACCAGGGATGAATAACTGGGGTTGTTTTAGGCTTTGGCTTGGCAGAATTCAATAATTCCGGTCCTACGTATCCCGAAGGGAATCAAAGCCAGACGTAGTTCTTGATTCAACCCTTGGTCGTGGTGATCTCGATCTCTTAATTTTGTATCGGACGAATACTAGGGAGCAAGGACTCTCTGATAGTCTCTTGGTCGACGCTAGTTTCTCTAATATGCTTAAGAGAGAGTCACCGGTGTTCAGTGAAAAGTGTCCTTCTTATGAGGGGTACTCCTCCTTTTATAATAGGATTCCCCTATCTCTTAGAGGTTTGATTTGTCTCTTAATATCTTTTAGAGATTTGATTTATCTCTTAATATCTCTTTTGAGATATGATTCCTTAATTTAAGGGATATTATCTCTTTTAACCAGATAAGGTTATTTTAGATAATATCAGGATTTAATATCAATATCTTATTTCTTTAATTAAGTGATCTTTGATTTATTATCTTTAAGTTCCGGACTGGGCCGGGTACGTGAGCTCGGTGGCCGGGTTAGTAACCTCGGCCCTACAGTTCCTAAGAACAATACTTAGTTGTCACTTATTTAAACCCAATATACTTGCTATGGGCGCGTTAGTGGCGGTGGCAAATGGAAACAGAGAGGAGGATATGACTTTAAATTCAATGATAAAAAATTTCTTCCTTTCTATGTTTCTATTTAACTAGTACACCAATTAGTAGGTATGAGAGGGTACAAATGATTGATTTATCCATTCAAAGCAATTTACGTGAAGGACTGTCTTTAACAAAATGTCATTTCTTGCTACGGAGCCCGTAAAGGGGTTGTAGATACTGTTGTACGAACATCGGATGCTGGATATCTTACATGCAGACTTGTTGAAGTGGTTCAACACATTGTTGTACGTCAAACCGATTGCGATACCAGTCCTATTTGGCCGCTATACATTGCTAACATCAGGAAATGGAATAATCGGGATTCTCGAGTAACCGCCCGAGCCGCTAAAGTGGTAATAAATCCTGTCAATAAAATAGGTCCTATAGAGAGTCCATCTATTCCGAATCTCCATTAAAAATCAAAAAAATTGATCCATTTATAATTCTCCATCAGTTGTATTAAAAAATCCATTTATATTACCTTGCGAACATGAGTAAGATAACAATAGGTTAAAGGGGGTAAGAGGTGTAGATGTATTTTCAGAATAATTCAATTATTCTGAAAATACATCTACACCTCTTGCCCAATTTCACCTATTGTTATCTTACTTAACTTTGCAAGGTAATATAAAGGGGATTATTGCTGAACCAAATGCTTACATTTTTTTTTTGTTGATAAAAGACTAAGATGTGTGTAAAGGCATCATTATAGGAACAATGACCCAACTAGGTTGGCAACAAAGAACCTACCAATCATCTGCAGCACATCTAAAATTTATTAAATAAAAGATAAAGAATAAAAAAAGCATGGGGGGGACCAAACCAAAACCCATGAATAAAGCTATTTGAATCTATAGTTAGGCAAACCTAGCCTATTTCTAAAAAAGTCCTCTCTAATAAAACAAGGAGCTAAATCCCACCAATGATACCCATGGTTATTTACAGCAAAATTGGCCAACTTATCAGCACAAACATTTCCTTCTCTAAACATATGAGTAATCACAAAATCCATCTTAGAGAGAAGTAATTTGCAATTATCCAATCTATTTCTTAAGCTCCAAGGAACAATGTCAGTAGATCTAAAAGCTTGAACAACTAGAAGAGAATCACATTCTAACCATAGCCTCTTCTATCCTCTATGAAAGGCAATTTCAATTGCAAGAATGGCTGCCATCAATTCTGCATGAAGAGCATAGGAATCACCACTAGAGGAAGCAAAGCAACCAAAAATTTCACCTCTAGATCCACGAAAAATACCACCACTAGCAGTAGCTCCAGGAGATCCTTTGGCTGAACCATCCGAGTTACATTTGATCCAATTGGGAGGAGGAGGAAACCATGTGACTTGGATGATTCTAGGGGCTTTGCCAACTTTGCCACTAATGTTAAAAGCCTTCAGGATTTTAAACTCCTCAATAGAATTAGAAGTTGTCCCCTTTGAGTGCATACCTGTTAGAGTTGTAACAACCACAATACAACTAATTACACTTGAAAAAGGGATTTTCTAGTTTTGAAATCTAAACTGATTTCCATAATGCCAAATCCAATAGGACACATTTATGATGGCTGCTCTGATCACATCAACAACTTGACTACTGCAATTTTTGTCCAAAATCGAAAACAAAGCAACAAATGAGGAGAGGTTCAGAGAACAACCAATGCAGCTGCTCAAACAAGACCAAATAGCTTGAGCAAAACTGCAGGACAGGAACAAATGCATAGCTGATTCATCTGAATTCATACAAAGATCACATATGGAAACCACAACACAACCTCTAGATCTTAGGCACTCATTCGTCGGTGTCTTATTGTGAAGCAACCTCCATGTAACAAAGGACTTAGAGGGAGGAATTGTAGAACACCATATCTGTTTAAACAGCTTACTGACAGCAGAGGAAGGAAAAAGAAAATTAGTACCATCCTTTAAACTCAAAGATTCTGAGCCTGAATGAGGCCACACTAGGTGATCTACTGCATCGGCAGAAATAGGGATTGTAATCTTTCTAATGTCCTCAACCAAATTGGGAACCATAACTGAAAAACTTTGAGGAAAATTCCAAACACCTTCACAAATTAAATCACTAACTCTAGCCTCAAGAAATCTGCTCAGGAGAGATTTTCAGTATGTCCACTATTAGGATACTTAGCCAATTGTCTCTCCAGAAGCTAATGGTCTTGCCTTGGCCAATGCACCATCTAGCAGACTGCTAAACCATAGGGATAAACTTTTTAATACAATGCCATAGTGAAGATTAAATGGCAGTAGCTATCCTCTTCTTCTTAAAGAAACTGGCTTTTAGAAAGTTTGCACAATAGCTATCAGAAGCAACAACCTCCCAAGAAAGCTTAAGGACAACTGTAACACCCTGAATTACACCCTACGTTAATATCTTGAGTTCTAGATTTCCGATCGAGATGTGTTAGATTCAATGACTTAGAGATTTTGATATATGACAAATACAACTTAATGTGTATGCAATTGTTTTAGTGTCAAATGGCAAAGACAGGTATCAAGCAGTAATCAACAAGTTCAGTGAGAAATCAAAGGAGAATATTCAAGGAAGAACTTGAAGGAATCAAAGAGCAAAGACAAAGAACAAGGAATCATCAAGATAAGAGCTTAAAGGAGAAATTAGATTTAAGTCTTAGATGATTTGTAAGAGATGAAATCTCTTATTCACAAATAGCTCAATTAAAAAGATGCATGAGGAAAATCAATTTTCATAATCTGCATTAAAAGGAATAAGTTTTCATTAATGAAAATGATTTTTGGAAATAAGAAGTGCTCGTCCAACACTAAGGTGACACAAGCGCTCGTCTACTAAAGTGACAGAAGCGCTAGTCCACTGAAGTGACAGAAGCGCACGTCCACTATAGTGACAGAAGCGCTCGTCCACTATAGTGACATAAGCGCTCGTCCACTAAGGTGATAGAAGCGCTCGTCCACAAAAGTCTCTGGGCCTACTAAATTCTTAAAGAGAAGCTCTGTCCAAAGACGTGGCATATGGAGCTCGTCTACCATATGGAGCTCGTCTACTAAATGGAGCTCGTCTACTAATTGGAGCTCGTCCAATTACTTTGTGTTTTAGTACTCCTGTCTGCTGACGTGGCATATGGAGCTCGTCTACTAGCCCGTCCGAATGTAAAATCTTAATGGCTAGATGGACGCGGTTATTTTCAAGATGGACGCGAATTATATAAGAACTATTAGAATCTTATTTCAAGAACGAGAATCAAGAAAACGGATTCTGTTAAATCAGATCCAAATTTGTTTTGATTGATCCCAACGACTATAACTTGTTTTCTATATAAAGAGGGATCAAAGGAACACTTTTAACAGAACGAATAATACATCAGAATATCATAATATATCACAGTTTTACGAAATCATTTTGAGAAATCAATTGTGAAAATCATTCATCATCTTCATTGAGCTTACTGTGAAAAGAGTGTTTCAATACTCATAAGTGCTTCAATTTGTTTATCTGACTATTGAGAGTTAGGAATCAACTTTTGTTTTACATTTTGATTGTAAAGAGAGAGGGAGTCTCTCTGAGTGATTAGGGTGAGGTATCCCTAAGGTTGAACATTGAGGCTCTTCACAAGAGTGTGGTATCTCGAGGTGAAGGAGTGCTCTGTGGTGTAAAGGTTTTTAAAGCTACCTAGCAAAGCTTTTGTGTTAGTGTGTGAAATCCCACAGGTGGAGTGGGGACTGGATGTAGGTCACAGTGGAGGTGACTGAACTAGGATAAATCTGGTTATGTAGTATCTCTAAACTCAAACTCCTTTGCTTTCTGTTTATGATCAAGAACCTATGACTTTGATCTTTAAAGTTCAATATAATTTCTGTTCTTGATCTGTATAAACTATATTGAAACCTGAGTTTGATTGTAATCAAGTATGTGTTATCTGCATTCAAAACTGAGTTGATAAAAACCATTCTTGATTGCTGAAACTGAACTAAGACTGAAACTGAAACCTGCAAGTTCATTCTTGATTGTTAATGCTTGTATCTGAAACTTGAATAACTTGTTCTTAATCTTTAAAGGCTAATCAGTCACTGTATTTTTTTATTATTGAATCTTGAACCCGAACATATTCTAAATTAATCTTTCTTATCTTCATCATCTTGCAATTCAAGATTTTATATAAACCCTTCATTGATTTTGTAAAAGATCCTAAGGCCACAAATCCACAATTCTGATTTGAAAAGTTTTGTGAAATTTTTTTAAGAGGGAAATATTTTTTGAAAACTCACTTCACCCCCTCTTGAGTCGTTGAAGCCAAAACAACAATTGGCATCAGAGCTAAACTCTTAAGTTTTGCTTAACAGCTATAAGAGTATGGCTTACAATGACTGTTTAAATGAAGGGGCTTCCCTTGCACGCCCTCCTGTCTTCAATGGATCTGAATATATCTATTGGAAGGAAAGAATGGTAATCTTTCTTGAGGCAGTAGACGTAGACATTTGGGATGCAGTAGAAAATGGATCATTTGTCCCCTCTACTATAAATGCTAACGGTGCTCCAAGAAATAAGCCTAAAACTGAATGGAATGAGGACGATAAGAAAAGAGTTCAATATAATGCACGTGCTAAGAATATTATAACATATGCTTTAAGTCGTGATGAGTTTTTCAGGGTTTCAAATTGTAAATCAGCAAAGGAGATGTGAGATATATTCCAAGAAACACATGATGTAGAATCCACTGAAGAATCTGAATCTGAGGAGGCAAACTTGTGCTTGATGGCAAGCAATCATAGTGATTTAGAAAGTGAAGTTCTGATTATCAACCTTCTTATGATGAATTGCAAAATGCTTTTGAAGAACTTCACAAAGAATCCATTAGACTTGCTAGATTGCTAAATAAGTATAAGAAAACCATCACATGCATAGAGGAGAAAACTTCTGTTTTAAACAAAGAGGTAGATCAATTAAAAACAGAAAATTGTGCCTTAAAAGAAAAACTAGCTACTGTTTTAGATGCATCTATATGTGATAAATGTCCTAAGTTGGAGAAACATATAAATCATTTGAATGGTGATCTATCTAGAATTACTAGTGATAAAGAAATCTTGAATGCATCTAGCTGTACATTGACTAAAGAGGTTCAAAAACTGAAAAATGACCTAGCAAGATTCAAAAATGGTAGAGATAACTTGGATGCATTGTTAGGACAGCAAAAATGTGTTTATGATAAAGCTGGAATAGGCTATAAACCTAAGATACATGAGAAATCTTTAAAGAAATTTTTTGCTGCACCTAAGACATCAAACACACCATTTGTTAAATGCAATTTTTGTGCTAGAAAAGGTCACACAGCTTCTACTTGTCATTACAGAAAATCTGCTTACAATGAGTCTAAGTATATATGGGTTCCTAAAGGAACTATTGCTGCAACTAACTCAAAAGGACCCAAACAGATTTGGGTACCTAAAGCAAAAACATGATTCTGTTTTGTAGGTGTGTTGGAAAGCCAAGAATGTGAAATGGTATCTTGACAGTGGCTGTTCCAAGCACATGACTGGAGACAAAAGCAAGTTCATTTCCTTTACCCCTAAGTCGAGTGGTAGTGTTACCTATGGAGACAATAATAAAGGGAGAATACTTGGCATTGGCAACATTGGAAGTGACTCAACAACAATCATTGAGGATGTACTATATGTTGAGGGACTGAAACACAACCTATTAAGTATCAGTCAACTATGTGACAAAGGCTTCAAGGTAAAATTCAATTCCAATAGTTGCTTAATAGAAAATCAGCATGATGAAAATTTGAAATTAATTGGACATAGGACAGATAACATCTATATGCTTGATTTAGATAATATCTCTTCAAATATTGCATGCTGTCTTATTTCAAAAGAAGAAGAGAATTGGCTTTGGCATAGAAGAATTGCACACATTCACATGAACCACTTGAATAAACTGATTCATAAAGATCTTGTAGTTGGCTTGCCTAAACTGAAATTTGTGAAAGATGGACTATGTGATGCATGTAAAAAAGAAATCAAGTTAAGGTGTCTTTTAAACCAAAGAACATTGTTTCAACAACTAGACCTTTGCAACTTTTACACATGGATTTATTTAGTCCATTTAGAACCAAAAGCCTTGGTGGTAACTCGTATGCATTGGTAATAGTAGATGATTACTCTAGATATACATGGACATATTTTATATCTCCTAACAATGGTTCATCTGCTGCATTTAATAAAATGGCTAAATTTGTGCAAAATGAAAAGGACGTAAAAATTGTTTCTATAAGAAGTGATCATGGGGGAGAATTTCAAAATGAAGTGTTTGAAAACTTTTGTGATGAGCATGGCATTCAACATAATTTTTCTACTCCTAGAACTCCACAACAAAATGGATTAGTGGAAAGAAAGAATAAATCATTAGAGGAGATAGCAAGAACTATGTTGAACGACTCTAGCTTGCAAAAACATTTTTGGGCAGATGCTGTCAATACAGCCTGCTATGTTCTAAATAGAGTCTTGATAAGACCAATCTTAAAGAAAACCCCTTATGAGCTTTACAAAGGAAGAAAACCAAATATAGCATATTTTCATGTTTTTGGTTGCAAATGCTTTGTTCTTAACAATGGAAAGAATAATCTTGGAAAATTTGATGCAAAGACTGATGAAGGAATTTTCCTAGGTTACTCTCTATCTAGTAAAGCATTTAGAATATATATAATAAGAGAACACAAACTATTGAGGAATCTGTGCATGGGACATTTGATGAGTCTAACCCCAAAAGGTTGGGAAAGGATTGTTATTGATGATCTTGCAGATTCAATTGAGAAAACTCTCCTAGAAGAGATACAGAACAATGAAGAAGATGAAAGCTTAAAGAACGAATCGCTGCAGTAGGAGCAAACAGATCAACAGCCTGACCTACCAAATGAATGGAGAGCTGTCAGAAATCATCCAATTGATAACATCATTGGTGAAATTACAAAGGGGGTAACTACTAGACAATATCTTAGAAATGTTTGTAATCATAAGGCATTTGTGTCTCAAGTAGAACCTAAGAACATAGATGATGCTATAATTGATGAACATTGGATGATGGCTATGCAAGATGAGTTAAACCAGTTTGAAAGAAACCAAGTTTGGAAACTAGTGCCTAAACCCAAGAACTGTCAAGTAATAGATACAAAATGGGTTTTTATGAATAAACTAGATGAAAATGGTATAATTGTAAGAAACAAGGCTAGATTGGTAGCCAAAGGGTATAACCAAGAAGAAGGCATAGATTATGATGAAACATATGCACCAGTAGCAAGATTAGAAGCTATAAGAATGCTACTTGCTTATGCTTGCATAATGGGATTTAAATTGTATCAAATGGATGTTAAGAGTGCTTTCTTAAATGGATTTATACAAGAGGAAGTGTATGTTGGTCAACCACCTGGTTTTGAGAATAATGAATTGCCTAACCATGTTTATAAACTGTCTAAAGCACTATATGGCTTAAAGCAAGCTCCTAGAGCTTGGTATGAAAGGTTAAGTAATTTTCTCATTGAAAAAGGATTTAAAAGAGGTAAAGTTGACACAACTTTGTTTACTAAGAAAAAGGCACACAACATTTTACTTGTACAAATATATGTGGATGATATAATTTTTGGTGCCACTAATGAGCATTTGTGCAAAGAATTTGCAAGTCTTCTGCAGAGTGAGTTTGAAATGTCAATGATGGGTGAGCTAAACTTTTTCCTTGGACTGCAAATAAAGCAAACTGAAAATGAAATCTTTGTTAGCCAAACCAAGTACTGCAATGAGTTGATCAAGAAGTTTGGCATGGAAAATGCTAAGGAGACGGCTACTCCAATGAGTACCTCCTGTTATCTGGACAAGGATGAGCAAGATAAACCTGTTGATGTTTCTAAATTCAGAGGTATGATAGGCTCGTTACTTTATCTTACTGCTAGTAGGCCCGATATCATGTTTAGTGTGGGCATGTGTGCTAGGTATCAAGCAAATCCAAAAGAATCACATATAACAGCAGTTAAAAGGATAATTAAGTATCTGTTAGGAACAAAAGACATGGGATTATGGTATCCCAAGGGAGCTACATGTACCTTAATTAGCTATTCAGACTCTGATTTTGCTGGTTGTAAACTAGACAGAAAGAGCACTAGTGGAACTTGCCATTTACTAGGAAACTCATTAGTATCATGGTTCAGTAAGAAACAATCTAGCGTGGCTTTATCCACTGCAAATGTTGAATATGTAGCAGATGGTAGCTGTTGTGCACAGGTTTTATGGATGAAACAACAATTAGTTGATTATGGTGTGCAACTAAACCAAGTTCCTATTAGATGTGACAATACAAGTGCGATTAACCCAACTAAGAATCCCATAATGAACTCTAGAACTTAACACATAGAAATCAGACATCACTTCATTAGAGATCATATTCAGAGAAGAGAAATTGAGATTCAATATGTTGATACAACTAAACAACTTGCATATATTTTTACCAAGCCCTTGAACAAGGAAAGCTTCTTTTTCATTAGAAGAGAATTGGGCATAATTGATCAATCATATATCTAATCTCTAAAGAAACGGAAGAAAATCAAAAATGGGAGGAAAATTAAATAGACGCACTTGTTCTTTGATTTGTCCCTGTACCTATCCCTCTATCATGAACAATTTTATATGCTATGTTTGAATATTAAGTTCTTACCTTCTCTATTGCTTTGAATGTTTCTTTTCTTTACCTTTTAGATAATGCCAAAAGGGGGAGGAAAAAGTATGATATATAGAAAGGGGATAATAACAAATTATACATGAAAAAAAAAGTATGATATAGAGAAAAGTGATAATAACGAATTATACATGCATATGTTGAGGGGGAGCTTAAAAGCTTACATGATTAACAGAATGAGCTTACATGATTAATGAGGAGTAAATCAAATTCTGCTCTGTTAATATTTTTTTTTTCTCTGATATACTTCTGCTCTGACTGCTTTGATACCATGATATAAATTTGTTAAAAACACTTAGCGTCTGCTACACTTAGACACTGATCTTATAATTTGTTAAAAGGTTTGTCATAATAAAAAAGGGGGATATTGTTAGATTCAATGACTTAGAGATTTTGATATATGACAAATACAACTTAATGTCTATGCAAGTATTTTAGTGTCAAATGGCAAAGACAGGTATCAAGCAGTAATCAACAAGTTCAGTGAGCAATCAAAGGAGAATATTCAAGGAAGAACTTGAAGGAATCAAAGAGCAAAGACAAAGAACAAGGAATCATCAAGACAAGAGCTTAAAGGAGAAATTAGATTTAAGTCTTAGATGATTTGTAAGAGATGAAATCTCTTATTCACAAATAGCCCAATTAAAAAGATGCATGAAGAAAATCAATTTTCATAACCTGCATTAAAAGGAATAAGTTTTCATTAATGAAAATGATTTTTGGAAATAAGAAGTGCTCGTCCAAAGCGCTCGTCCAACACTAAAGTGACACAAGCGCTCGTCTACTAAAGTGACAGAAGCGCCAGTCCACTGAAATGACAGAAGCGCTCGTCCACTGTAGTGACATAAGCGCTAGTCCAATAAGGTGACAGAAGCGCTCGTCCACAAAAGTCTTTGGACCTACTAAATTATTAATGAGAAGCTGCGTCCAATGAATATGGAGCTCGTCTACCATATGAAGCTCGTCTACCATATGGAGCTCGTCTACTAAATGGAGCTCGTCTACTAATTGGAGCTCGTCCAATTACTTTGTGTTTTAGTACTCCCGTCTGCTGATGTGGGATATAGAGCTCGTCTATTAGCCCATCCGAATGTAAAATCTTAATGGATAGATGGACGCGGTTATTTTCAAGATGGATACGAATTATAAAAGAACTATCAGAATCTTATTTCAAGAACGAGAATCAAGAAAACAGATTCTGTTAAAGATCTAAATCTGTTTTGATTGATCCCAACGACTATAACTTGTTTTCTATATAAAGAGGGATCAAAGGAACACTTTTTAACAGAACGAACAATACATCAGAATATCATAACATGTCATAGTTTTACGAAATCATTTTGATAAATCAATTGTGAAAATCATTCATCATCTTCATTGAGCTTACTGTGAAAAGAGTGTTTCAATACTCATAAGTGCTTCAATTTGTTTATCTGACTATTGAGAGTTAGGAATCAACTTTTGTTTTACATTTTGATTGTAAAAAGAGAGGGAGTCTCTCTAAGTGATTAGGGTGAGGTATCCCTAAGGTTGAACATTGAGGCTCCTCACAAGAGTGTGGTATCTCGAGGTGAAGGAGTGCTATGTGGTGTAAAGGCTTTTCATGCTACCTGGAAAAGCTTGTGTGTTAGTGTGTGAAATCCCACAAGTGGAGTGAGGACTGGATGTAGGTGACAGTGGAGGTAACTGAACCGGAATAAATCTGGTTGTGTTGTATCTCTAAACTCAAACTCCTTTACTTTCTGTTTATGATCAAGAACCTGTGAATTTGATGTTTAAAGTTCAATATAATTTTTGTTCTTGAGCTGTATAAACTATATTGAAACCTGAATTTGATTGTAATCAAGTCTGTGTTATCTGCATCCAAAACTGAGTTGATAAAAACCAATCTTGATTGCTGAAACAGAACTAAGACTGAAACTGAAACCTGAAGGTTCATTCTTGATTGTTAATGCTTGTATCTGAAACTTGCATAACTTATTCTTAATCTTTAAAGGCTTAATCAGTCTCTGTATTTTGCTATTATTGAATCTTTAACTTGAACCTATTCTGAATTAATCTTTCTTATCTTCATCATCTTCCAATTCAAGATTTTATATAAACCCTTCATTTATTTTGTAAAAGATCTTGAGGCCACAAATTCGCAACTCTGATTAGAAAAGTTTTTAAGAGGGAAATATTTTATGAAAACTCAATTCCCCCCCCCCTTGAGTCGTTGAAGACAAAACAACAAGATGATCTTTGTGGCATTGGAAAGGTAAGATAATTATCTACAAGTATTATTTCATGTGTGTTGGTCAAATTCGACTGTTTTGACCTCACACTAGCGAGCATTAGCTCACCCCGCAAAAATCTAAAATTCAGCTTTGCACTTTCGGGTTCGCCTCAGAAATTGGTTCTCTGGCTCGCCCCGCGAACGGGAGTTCACCCCGCGAATACGTACAAAACCAGAAAAAAGTGTTTTAGGTTCTTTTTAAGCCCAACTCGTATTCCAACCCGTTTTTAACCCCTAAAACACGATCTAAACCCTAGTCTATCACTTCCCAACACTCAGAGCTGCCTCCCATCTTTTTTTCTCTCAATTTCCATCAACCGTCTCTTGAAAACTCTCTCAAGGTAATCCGTTCTTGCACCGTTCTTCACCATTCTTTGATAGGAGAACATCACTGCGAAGACATGATCATCGTATTCGCTGTTTAAACCTTCAAACAAGGTAAGATTCATACACCTCGTCCCTCTCGTTCTTTTCCTTTTGATTGCTTGGCCTAAGAGTCTAATTAAGGTGTTTCCTTGTTGTTCTTGAGGTCATAGATAAGTGCTCGTGATATGAGACCCTACAGGACCCTCTTTCTTCTTTTGAAACGTGAATCATATGCCAGGTATGGAGAATGGATAGTACGAGTATGTAGGCTTGGGGATAGCGTAAGACGAAGGGTTCCCATAACCCTTTTTGTTTGATAACATGTTGTATGCCTATATGCTAAATTGATTATTTGATGTTTAATTGTTTGCAATGATGATATTAGCATGTTGTTATTGTTAATGAATATTGTTTGTTACGTTCATATTGATGTGATGATACCATGATTGAATGCTTTTAACATGATTATGTTATTGTGATGTATTGGCTGTTGATTGACGTTGTGATGCGTTAAGGTTAAAACGTTTAATCTATTTATAACAATGTTAAGGGAGGTTGTCCCCCTTGTTCATGAGACTGAACAATAGTGATGAGTGAGGATTATGCCAATGGTTTAGTCGAGAACACTAGGGATTGATTTATGAGTGATAATGGATAATTAAGTGGCTGAGACTAAAGGATTAATTCCCCTTTAATTTGTAAGACATGAACATTAATTCAAAATTAACGAGACTGATGAGTTATGGATTAGAAGAACCTTAGGATTGAATCTGAGAATGTCCCAAACAAGTGGTAATAGGGTCCGTGACCCTTCTTCCCAGAACAGCAGGGCGCGCACTTGAGCATGTCCGTGCTCAACTGGGAGCATGCCCGTGTTCCCATTCAAACCCAGGACTGGGGGTGCTGCCTAAGTACGCCCGTGTTCAATAGTCAGTATGATCGTGCTTGACTATGAGTTCTGCACGACCGTGCTGAGAGGTGAGCGCGACCGAGCTCACCTATGCAAAACAGAAACCAGAATAGTGCAGAACAGGGGTTTCACCCCATATGCTCTAAAAGACTTAATAAAATACCAACGAAACATGAAGATCAAATACAAATGATAAGACTGTTGTACCTTGGTAGCCTAGTGGCCAAGGGGGCCTTGATGCATGATGGTCAAGGTGGTAATCTCTAGTGCAGAATGACTAGAGTGTTTAATTTACAAATATGAAAGATAACATTAATCCTCGATAGCCGAGGTGTTGATGGTGTTAAAACTTGGGTAGCCTATGGGCCCAAGCGGAGGTGATGGTTGTGCTTGTGTGCTTTGTTGAACATGCATTCACGCATCGGAGATGTTAGTGGAGGTTGTTCAACATAGGGGAGGTTGTCCGTGAGTAATACGATCTGGCCGTCCGTGGGACCTGGTACCCCCGCGGTGGCTCATCCGTGAGTAAGGTGCGTCGGCTATCTTATGGGTCCAACCAAGGTAAGTTGGATTGCCCCGACGTTGGTGCTTATTGGACAATGTGGAAATGTAACCCCGAATTTGACTTCCTGAGATAGGTGGATCCAAGTGCATAACGGAGTAGTGGAGCACAGTTGCATTGCATAGCATACATGTTATATTATAATGTTGATGTGTTATACTGTTGTTTGCTGTAACATGACTGTTTGATGTATACTCGTCTTGCTAAATGCTTCCTTGCCATTATATTCTCGTTCATGTTTCTTACTCCCTATCTCTATGTTTCTTGTTGTGGCATGTATCTTTTATGGAGAGGACGGCGAGCGGCCAGCTGAGGAGTGACTCCGAGGAGCCACAACTCTTTAGTTCGGATTTCCAGTTTTCAGTAGTTGTTTAGTTAGTTGTTTTCAGTTTGTATCCGAGGATGTTTTTCGGATTGGTTATACCAGCTCTATAATGTGACATCGGGGTTGGGGTTTTCTTTTATGTTATGTTCTGTTTTTATTATCTTCGTTTGAGACTTGACACAATGTGGTGTTCTCTACCTATTGTTTGGTTTTAATAAATGATGCATGTTTTATATTTTAATTATCTTATCTTTTAATGCTTTATATGTATGCGTGGTAGAGGGATGTTTACGAACTACCCCCAGAGAGAGATGTGGAGTTTACCATAGACTTAGTGCCTGGCACTGGGCTTATATCCACAGCACCCTATAGAATGTCTCCTCTAGAGCTAGCTAAGTTAAAGGAACAGTTAGAGGATCTAATGCAGAAATAGTTCATCAGGCCTAGCGTATCCCCATGGGGAGCGCTAGTGTTGTTGGTGAAGAAGAAAGATGGCGGTATGTGGTTGTGTGACGACTATTGACAGCTAAACAAAGTGGCAGTTAAGAATAGGAATCCCCTCCCTAGGATTGATGATCTTATGGATCAGTTGATCGGGGCATGCATTTTCTCGAAGATAGATTTGAAGCCAGGATACCATCAGATTCAGGTTAAGTCTGAGGACATCCCGAAGGCAGCGTTTAGAAGGCGATATGGTCACTATGGGTATTTAATTATGCCTTTTGGTGTGACTAAAGCTCCTACTGTGTTCATGGATTATATGAACAAGACCTTTCACCCTTACTTGGATAAGTTTGTGGTGTTTTTCATAGATGCTATCTTAGTGTACTCCAAGACTAACGAGGAACATGAGGGTTGTATTGCAGACCTATAAGGAGAAGCAGTTGTATGCTAAGTTGTCTAAGTGCGAGTTTTGGTTAGAGGAGGTGAGTTTTTAGGTCACGTGATCTCTAAAGGTGGGATAGTCGTGGACCCGATTAAGGTTGAGACGATGCTCTAGTAGGAAGCGCTGAAGTCAGTGACTGAGATAAGAAGTTTCTTGGGTTTAGCAGGGTACTATAGGAGGTTTATAGAAGGCTTTTCTAAGATAGATTTACCCTTAACCCGTCTCACCAAGAAAGGACAGTTGTTTATGTGGGACTCTAAGTGTGAGGAGAGTTTCCAAACCCTGAAGGACAGGTTAACCTCAGCACCAGTTTTAGTTTTGCCCGATCCTAGTAAACCGTTCGTAGTGTATTGCGATGCATCGAAGCAAGGTTTAGGTGGAGTGTTGATGCAAGATGGTAAGGTAGTAGCTTACCCTTTTAGGTAGTTGAAAACCCATGAGAAGAACTACCCTACACATGATATAGAGTTAGGAGCTATGGTGTTTGCCTTAAAGATTTGGAGGCGTTACCTGTATGGAGCTATGTTTGATGTTTTTAGTGATCATAAGAGTTTGAAGTATCTCTTTGATCAGAAGGAGTTGAACATGAGGCAACATAGGTGGATGGAGTTCTTAAAGGATTATGAATTTGATCTGACCTACCGCCCAGGAAAGGCCAATGTAGTGGCTGATGCTTTGAGCAAAAAAACCTTGTACGTCTCCGCTTTGATGGTTAGGGAGATGGATCTGATCGAGGAGTTTAGAGACCTAAGTCTAGGTTAGGAAGTTACCCCTAAGAGCATTAGGCTTGGAACCTTGAAGGTTACCAATAGTTTTATGGAAGAGATTAGAGAAGGCTAAAAGGAAGATAAGATTCTCTTAGACCAGAAGGAGTTACTTGCTCAAGGTAGAGACATTAGTTTTAAGAATGGAAGTGATGTGGTTTTGAGGTTCAAAGATAGAGTTTGTATCTTTAATATTCGCGTCGCGAGAGGCTACTCGCCTCGCGAGCGGGCACAAATGCTGAAGGATATAAATTGTTGTTCTAGGGCAGATTGCAGACAGTTTTTATGATCTTCTTTTCCTTTTAGATTAGACGACTGCGAATCAGGTGTTTGTTATATTTGTAATGGAGAACTAACTCCCTTGGATTGATCTGCTGTAATCGGTTTGCATTGCCACTTGAGGTTCTGTAATTCCCATTTGAATTGCTATTCCCTTTCAATATTGTTCTGTATGTTCTGTTTGCTTAATTCAGAATTGTATAGAATTAGTATTGATTTATTTCGATGATTCTATGTTCCTATACTTAATCGCGTTTGCTTAATTCGCGTGTGTTCAATCGTGTTTTCTTAATTCACGAGTGCTTCACCCCGTTTGCTTAATTCGGGAATTAGGAACATAAATCTCGTAGCATCGATTTCGCTTGTTAATTGCTGCTACAATCGAAAAGAGATTAGAATCCTCTTAGGGCTTGGAATGTACATGAATAAATGATAGTGGGAAACCGAGAGCAGTAGATTAGTCGTTTCAATTATTGAAAATCACCTATTTGCATTGTTTTTCTTAACTGTTTTCTTAATTAAATTTCGAGTCCAAATCCCCCCCCCCCCCCCCCCCCACCCCACCCCAAAAAAAAAACTGACTTTTCTGCGAATAACAATCCAAGAGTCCTTGTGAGACGATACTCGAGTTGTCGCGCCCTAGATACATATTTTTTTCAATCACTCACTTTTTGACGCGTGTGCGACAGCGTGTCAAAAAATTGGCACCGTTGCCAGGGACTCGTGTTGTTATTAACAGAAAATAAAAATAAAATAAAATAAAATAAAATTTTGCATTGCTGAATTAGTCACGGCTACTAGGTCTGGTTGTGAGCCTTAGTATGGATAATTATATGCAAAATTATATGCCTAATGTTTATTATGAGCCACCATGCATATATTATCCTAACTTTGTTGGAGGTTATGAGTTTAGTAGTGATTTTGGCATGTTGGGAGTGAATGATTATCCTAGCCAACACAGTGGAGATCAAGGCAGCCTGGATGAGTTAGCTTCTTTGATACACCAAATGGCACAAGACACTCTTGAATACCAACGGAGGACAGAAGCAAGTCTTCAGGATTTGGCCGCTCAAATTGGTCACATTGCCTCCGCCTTGACCACACTGCAAACTCAACGTCTCCTTGAAGAACATACAGATTCACAAATAGTTATTCTTGACAATACTTCTTTTGAACACGATTTTGATAATGATGTCAAGAACACTATTGTTGATGAACTGTGCGTTGAATTTCCGGACATTCAAGCCATTTCTGATTCAGTTTGTTGTACTATATGTGCTGATTATACTAACACTAACCCTTGTGTGGTATGTGCTGAGATTTCTGCATGTATAGCAGGTGATGGATTGGATAATGCAGTGAATGAAAATCGTGTAGAAGTTGAAGCAGCACCGGAGATCCTCTCTGCCTGTTTGCCACCTCCCACTGTGGAACAATCAGCGATGGATTTCAAGCCTCTGCCCGAGAGACTGAATTTTGCGTCCTTGGAAATGAAGGCACTATGGCCAGTCCAAGAGGTTGAACCCCATTTTTATTGGGAGGACTTTGTTGACCAGGAGGTCACCTTTGACCCAAGAGGGAGTGAGAAATCCGCCGCACTAGGCGAGGTCACCATAATTGACAAGCGCTCACTTCCATACTTATGCTACAAGCCATGGGATCCGGGAGGATCATATTGCACTTTGGGCATTCCTTGTCCGCTGTATCACAGGCAGTGGGATCCCGGTGGAACCGCCTACATGAGTTTCTCTAAACCCTCTTCTTTTTAATTATCTTTTCCTTGCTTTGTTTTTGTTTTGTTTTCTTTTAGCTCTTGAATAATTTGAGAAGATGAAGAGTATGTGTGTCGAGTCTTGTGTCGGTGAGCTTGTTGGATTTTAATCAAATTTTGCACAGATGGATTGCATGATATTTGTTGACTGTGATGATTTTCCCCTAGGATTTGAAAATTGAAAATCATCCCCATGTGAAAAATTGAAAATTAAACTTTGAGATATTTCATTGTGATTGCATGATTTATGATAAGTTTGGGGTGAAGGGATGCACACACTAGGGATCGAATCTCGGTCAAACAATTTACGAAAAATGTCCAGGCGAGGATTTGAGCCTCCAACGTGTTTTTAATTGTGTGAATCACTTTTAAGCTGCACTTTCTCGAATTTGCTTGAATCTCTTCATGGTTTGCATGCTTATGTGTTACATCAAATGATTTAGGCACTTTTCTTTGAAATAACCACTTGGCTTAAAAGAACCATCCCTAATGCATGTTCCCTAGTTAGTCGCATTAAGCCTAATTAGCCTATTGTTTCATGATGACCCTCATGTTATGAGCCTAAAATCTGGAAATACCATGTTAACCCGATCTTAGGATTAGGAGAGCATGGATGCTTAGCAAGACAAGGTTTGCAAGAAGCTAAGTTTGGGGTGGCTACAAGGATATGATTTGTTGTTTGGGATTGAGAAAAAGAAAAAAAAAAAAAAAAAGGTTGGAGCCAAAGGCAAAAAGAAAGAAAAAAAAAGGAACAAAATGTCAAAAGGGGGTATTAGAAGAAAAAGGCTGTAGTCACCCAAGGCAAAAAGGAAAAAAATGGAAAAATGAACTTGAGTGGAAATTCAATGTATCAATTGCTCATGCTCTCTTAGTTACTGGGGACTTAAGCCTAGTACCTTTGAATATCCTACCTCTAGCCAGGCTCCATTACAACCTTTAAAAGACCTCCTGATGCTGCATTCATGTTTTCGTGGGAACCTTGTTTGAGATGAAGATCAAATTTATGGGAAGTGCTCATAAAATGTGAACTTGAGTGAAATGTTGATAGCCTAGACAAATTGAGCGAACGAGTGAAACATTACATGCCCTTGTGAGGAAGGCAATTGTTTGAATTTGGTGATCTCCCTTTTGTGTGTAACTTGGATCCTCAACTTAGATTAATGATTGCATGAATGATGGAACTCTCAATTGTTTAAAGTAAATGAATGTGGGGATTGCATTGTTGAAAAGGGGGGAACATTAAAGAAAAATTGTTTTGTTGAAATTGCATGAAGTTTGTGCGGAATTGATTGAATCCTTTAAGCTTGCCAAGTTTGAGTCTTTTTGAGTTTTAGTTTACTTGGGGACAAGCAAAGTTTAAGTTTGGGGTATTTTGATCAGCCTCTGGTTGACTAGTTTTATAACTAGTAAGACCATGGCTTTTGCACTAATTATTCGAGTTTCAATCTTGTTTTAGCCCAGATTTGGATTTGACTGTCCTCAAGCAACATTTTGAGTTTCTTAAGTAGTTTAGGGCATTTTAATTAGTTTTTGAGTTAAATAAAGCATTCACTGTTATCTCATGTTTTCAGGTTGAAAAGGGAAGCACTTAGAGTCAAGGGAATGAAGAAACCAGTGGAAAATGCAATTCTGGAAGTATTCGCCCCGCGAGAGGTTACTCGCCTCGCGAGCCTGAAGGCTGACTGTGCCAGAGAAAGCAACCCTTTCTGTCTCGCCTCGCGAACCATGTTTTGCCTCGCGAGACTGAAGACCAGACGCTATCACGCACAGGCTCTGATACTCGTCACGGGCGTAATGAGAAGACCTTTTCTGTCTCGCCTCGCGAATCACTATTCACCTCGCGAGAATCCAAATTCAAACTGGCACCATCTTTAATATTCGCGTCGCGAGAGGCTACTCGCCTCGCGAGCGGGCCCATATGCTGAAGGATATAAATTGTTGTTCTAGGGCATATTGCAGACAGTTTTTATGATCTTCTTTTCCTTTTAGATTAGACGGCTGCGAATCAGGTTTTTGTTATATTTGTCATGGAGAACTAACTCCCTTGGATTGATCTGCTGTAATCGCTTTGCATTGCCACTTGAGGTTCTATAATTCCCATTTGAATTGCTATTCCCTTTCAATATTGTTCTATATGTTTTGTTTGCTTAATTCAGAATTGTATAGAATTAGTATTGATTTATTTCGATGATTCTATGTCCCTATACTTAATCGCGTTTGCTTAATTCGCGTGTGTTCAATCGTGTTTGCTTAATTCACGAGTGCTTCACCCCGTTTGCTTAATTCGGGAATTAGGAACATAAATCTCGTAGTGTCGATTTCGCTTGTTAATTGCTGCTACAATCGAAAAGAGATTAGAATCCGCTTAGGGCTTGGAATGTATATGAATCAATGATAGTGGGAAACCGAGAGCAATAGATCAGTCATTTCAATTATTGACAATCACCTATTTGCATTGTTTTTCTTAACTATTTTCTTAATTGAATTTCGAGTCCAACCCCCCAAAAAAAAAAAACTGACTTTTCTGCGAATAACAATCCAAGAGTCCTTGTGAGACGATACTCGAGTTGTCGCACCATAGCTACATATATTTTTTCAATCACTCGCTTTTTGACGCGTGTGCGACAGCGTGTCAAAAATTGGAAAGCGAGTGATTGAAAAAGAATATGTAGCTAGGGAGCGACAACTCGAGTATCGTCTCACAAGGACTCTTGGAATGTTATTCGCAGAAAAGTAAGTTTTTTGGGGGGTGTTTGGATTCGAAATTCAAATAAGAAAACAGTTAAGGAATACAATGCAAATAGGTGATTGTCAATAATTGAAACGACTAATCTACTGCTCTCGGTTTCCCATTATCATTGATTCATATACATTCCAAGCCCTAAGCGGATTCTAATCTCTTTTCGATTGTAGCAGCAATTAACAAGCGAAATCGACGCTATGAGATTTATGTTCCTAATTCCCGAATTAAGCAAACGGGGTGAAGCACTCGTGAATTAAGCAAACACGATTGAACACACGCGAATTAAGCAAACGCGATTAAGTATAGGAACATAGAATCATCGAAATAAATCAATACTAATTCTATACAATTCTGAATTAAGCAAACAGAACATACAGAACAATATTGAAAGGAAATATCAATTCAAATGGGAATTACAGAACCTCAAGTGGCAATGCAAACCGATTACAACAGATCAATCCAAGGGAGTTAGTTCTCCATTACAAATATAACAAAAACCTGATTCGCAGCCGTCTAATCTAAAAGGAAAAGAAGATCATAAAAACTGTCTGCAATCTTCCCTAGAACAACAATTTATATCCTTCAGCATCTATGCCCGCTCGCGAGGCGAGTAGCCTCTCTCGACGCGAATATTAAAGATGGCGCCTGTTTGAATTTGGATTCTCGTGAGGCGAATAGTGATTCGCGAGGCGAGACAGAAAAGGTCTTCTCATTACGCCCGTGACGAGTATCAGAGCCTGTGCGTGATAGCTTCTGGTCTTCAGTCTCGTGAGGCGAAACATGGTTCGCGAGGCGAGACAGAAAGGGTTGCTTTCTCTGGCACAGTCAGCCTTCAGGCTCGCGAGGCGAGTAACCTCTCGCGGGGCAAATACTTCCAGAATTGTATTTTCCACTGGTTTCTTCATTCCCTTGACTCTATGTGATTCCCTTTTCAACCTGAAAACATGAGATAACAGTGAATGCTTTATTTAACTCAAAAACTAACTAAAATGCCCTAAACTACTTAAGAAACTCAAAATGTTGCTTGAGGACAGTCAAATCCAAATCTGGGCTAAAACAAGATTGAAACTCGATTAATTAGTGCAAAAGCCATGGTCTTACTAGTTATAAAACCAGTCAACCGGAGGCTGATCAATAGAGATTGTATACCAGATGTCTCGGAGCTTAGGAAGTGGATCCTTGAAGAAGGACATAAGAGTGGACTGAGCGTGCACCCAGGTGCTACTAAGATGTATCAGGATCTTAAGAGAATGTTTTGGTGGGCTATGATGAAGAAAGACGTGGCTGAGTTTGTGTATGCTTGTTTAGTGTGCCAAAAGGCTCAGATAGAACACCAGAAGCCATCAGGAAAGTTGCAGTCGTTAAGTATCCCAGAATGGAAATGGGACAGTATTTCCATGGATTTTGTGTTTGGACTCCCTAAGACTCCAGCTGGTTTTGAGGCTATATGGGTTGTTGTGGATAGATTGACTAAGTCTGCCCATTTCATCCCTATGAACATGGAATACCCTTTGGAAAAGTTGACCAAGTTGTACATCAAGGAAATAGTCAGGTTACATGGTGTACCTTCTAGCATAATGTCAGATAGAGACCCGAGGTTTACCACTAGGTTTTGGACTAGTTTGTATGCGGCCTTAGATACCAAGCTTAGTTTAAGTTCAGCTTACCACCCGCAGACGAATGGTCAGTCTGAGAGAACCATCCAGTCCTTAGAGGACTTGCTTAGAGCTTGTGTGCTAGAACAGTCTGGTAGTTGGGACACGTTTTTACCCCTAATAGAGTTCACCTACAACAACTACCATTCCAGTATTGGGATGACACCTTATGAAGCTCTGTATGGGAGGAGATGTAGGACACCTTTGTGTTAGAGTGAACCTGGTGATAGTATTGTGTTAGGACCTGAGATAGTGCAAGAAACCACAGAAACCGTAAGGATGATTCGGGAAAGATGAGGACGACACAGAGTAGGCAGAAAAGCTACCATGACAAAAGAAGGAAGGCACTCGAATTCCAGGAAGGTGATCACGTATTCTTGAGAGTTACATCAACAACTGAGGTCAGAAGAGTGATGAAAGCGAAGAAACTTACTCCCAAATTCATTGGCCCATACCAAATTCTTAAAAGAGTCGGTGAAATTGCGTACCAAATTGCATTGCCACCCTTCTTGTCTAAACTTCACAATGTCTTTTATGTGTCACAACTTCGTAAGTACATTCATGACCCAAACTATGTGATAGTCCGAGACACAATTCAGTTACAAGAGAATTTGACTTTTGAGGTACAATCCCTTCGAGTTGAGGATCGGAGGGTGAAGCAGCTGAGAGGCAACGAGATTCCCTAGATTAAAGTCGTTTGGAGTAGGTCAAGTGAGGAAAGTACTACATGAGAGCTTGAAAGCAAGATGATGGAAGCATACCCGCACCTTTTCAATCGATGTGAGTAGAAATTTCGAAGACGAAATTTTTGTAAGGGGGATGGAATTGTAACACCCTGAATTCCACCCTACGCTAATAAATGTTAATGTGTTAGAGTTAGCTTATATATGCTTGTTATGCTTGTTCTTGATGTCTAAGTTCATGTTGAGAAGTTTAACCTTAGGAAGGTTCAATTGTTTTAGAATCCCAGTAACCTGTTTTACCGTTTTGGCCATACCTTGAGTTCAAGATGTCCGATCAAGATGATCTTTGTGGTGTTGGAAAGTTGAGAGAATTGTCTACAAGTATTATTTCATGTGTGTTGGCCAAATTCGACTGTTTCGGTCTCGCCATAGCAAGCATTTGCTCGATCAATGAAAATCTAAAATTCAGCTTTGCGCTATCGGGTTCGCCCCGCGAATACATGCAGAACCAGAAAACACGTTTCAGGTTCTTTTTAAACCCAAATCGTATTCCAACCCGCTTTAAACCCCTAAAACATGATCTAAATCCTAGTATATCACGTCCCAACACTCAGAGCTGCCTCCCATCTCTTTTTCTCTCAATTTCCATCAACCGTCTCTAGAAAACTCTCTCAAGGTAATCTCTTCTTGCACCGTTCTTTGCCATTCTTTGATAGGAGATCATCGCTAAGAAAACGTGATCATCGTATTCGCTGTTTAAACCTCAAAACAAGGTAAGATTCGTACACCTCGTCCCTCTCGTTCTTTCTCTTTTGAGTATGTAGGCTTGGGAGTAGTGTAAGACGAAGGGTTCCCATAACCCTTTATGTTTGATAATATGTTGTATGCCTATATGATTAATTGATTATTTGATGTTTAATTGTTTGCAATGATGATATTGGTATGTTGTTATTGTTAATGAATATTGTTTGTTACGTTCATATTGATGTGATTATGCCATGATTGAATGCTTTTAACATGATTATGTTATTGTGATGTATTGGCTGTTGATTGACGTTGTGATGCGTTAAGGTTAAAAAGTTTAATCTATTAACAATGTTAAGGGAGGTTGTACCCCTTGTTCATGAGACTGAACCATAATGATGAGTGAGGATTATGCCAATGGTTTAGTCAAGAACACCAGGGGTTGATTTATGAGTCATTAGGGATAATTAAGTGGTTGAGACTAAAGGATTAATTCCCCTTTAATTTATAAGACATGAACATTAATTCAATATTAAAGAGACTGATGAGTTATGGATTAGAAGAACCTTATGATTGAATCTGGGAATGTCCCAAACAAGTGGTAATAGGGTTCGTGACCCTTCTACCCAGAACAGCTGGGCGCACACTTGAGCACGTCCGTGCTCAACTGGGAGCACGCTCGTGTTCCCATTCAAACCCAGGACTGGGTGCGCTGCCTAAGCACACCCGTGTTCAACAGTCAGTACGACCGTGCTTGACTGTGAGTTCAGCACGACTGTGATGAGAGGTGAGCACGACCATGCTCACCTATACAGAACAAAAACCAGAATAGTGCAGAAGCAGGCGTTTCACCCCATATGCTCTAAAAGACTTAATAAAATACCAACGAAACATGAAGATCAAATACAAGTCATATGATTGTTGTACCTTGGTAGCCTAGTGGCCAAGGGGGCCTTGATGCATGATGGTCAAGGTGGTAATCTCTAGTGCTTAATGACTAGAGTGTTAATGATGATGTGGTACCTTGGTAGCCTAGTGACCAAGGGGGTTTTGATGCTTGATGGTCAAGGTGGTAATATCTAGTGCAGAACGACTAGAGTGTTTAATTAACAAATACTAAAGATAATGTTAATCCTCGATAGCCGAGGTAAGTTGGATTGCCCCGACGTTGGTGCTTATTGGCCAATGTGGAAATGTAACCCTGAAGTTAACTTCTTGAGATAGGTGGATCCAAGTGCATAACGGAGTAGTGGAGCACAGTTGCATTGCATAGTATACACGTTATATTATGATGTTGATGAGTTATACTATTTTTTGCTATAACATGACTGTTTGATGTCTGCTCGTCTTGCTAGATGCTTCCTTGACATTATATTCATATTCATGTTTCTTACTCCCTATCTCTTTGTTTCTTGTTGTGGCATGTATCATATATAGAGGATGGCAAGCGGCCAGCCGAGGAGTGACTCTGAGGAGCCGCGACTCTTTAGTTAGGATTTCCAGTTTTTAGTAGTTGCTTAGTTAGTTGTTTTCAGTTTGTATCCGAGGATGTTTTACGGATTGGTTATACAAGCTCTGTAATGTGACATCGGGGTTGGGGTTTTCTTTTATGTTATGTTTTTATTTTCTGCGTTTCAGACTTGACACAATGTGGTGTTCTCTACCTGTTGTTTGGTTTTAATAAATGATGCATGTTTTATATTTTAATTATCTTATCTTTTAATGCTTTATATGTATGCGTGGTAGAGGGTGTCACATTAGTGGTATCAGAGCAGTTCGGCCCTGTCCGGACGTGGTATGAGTTTGTTGTGAGTTTGTTGCGTGCTCTTGTTTGAATTGTCTATATTTATATAGACAATGTTACGCAGTACTAAGTACCTATAGATCCATTTTGGCATGACTTACTACATTTGGTGGTTTGTCTTGAACGATCCAATAAGTCTGCGAGTGCTTCTTGTATTTAAGAAGGCTGTTCTATTATCTTTTGATAATAAGAACTCTACATTTGATCTTGACTGCTTACCTTTTAAAAACAGCTCGATGTTATTCTTGGCATGGACTGGTTATCTTCTAATCACGTTCTTCTGAATTGTTTTGATAAAACCATAGTTGTTGGAACTCTAGTGGAGTCTAGGGATCCTAGCTTTCTTTCTGCCAACCAAGTTAAGGCTTAAATGAACGAAGGAGTCCAAGTGTACATGATTTTATCTTCCCTGGAAGTCGAGAGCCCTCCTGATGTCGACAGCGTGCCTGTTGTGCAAGAATTTCCTGAAGTGTTCCCGAGGGATGTTAACGAACTACCCCTAGAGAGAGATGTGGAATTTACCATAGACTTAGTGCCTGGCACTGGGTCTATATCCATAGCACCCTATAGAATGTCTCCTCTAGAGCTTGCTAAGTTAAAGGAACAGTTAGAGGATCTGATGCAGAAACAGTTCATCAGGCCTAGTGTATCCCCATGGAGAGCGCTAGTGTTGTTTGTGAATAAGAAAGATGGAAGTATGAGGTTGTGTGTCGACTATCGACAGCTCAACAAAGTGACCATTAAGAATAGGTATCCCCTCTGTAGGATTGATGATCTTATGGATCGGTTAATCGGGGCTTGCATTTTCTCGAAGATAGATTTGAAGTCAGGATACCATCAGATTTGGGTTAAGTCTGAGGACATCCCGAAGACAGCATATAGAAGGCGATATGGTCACTATGAGTATTTAGTTATGCCCTTTGGTGTGACTAATGCTCCTGCTGTGTTCATGGATTATATGAACAATACCTTTCACCCTTACTTGGATAAGTTTGTGGTGGTTTTCATAGATGACATCTTAGTCTACTCCAAGACTAAGGAGGAACATGAGGGGCACTTGAGGGTTGTCTTGTAGATCCTTAAGGAGAAGCAGTTGTATGCTAAGTTGTCTAAGTGCGAGTTTTGGTTAGAGGAAGTGAGTTTCTTAGGTCACGTGATATCTAAAGGTGGGATAGCCATGGACCCGACTAAGGTTGAGACGATGCTCCAATGGGAAGTGCCAAAGTCAGTGACCTAGATTAGAAGTTTCTTGGGTTTAGCAGGGTACTATAGGAGGTTTATAGAAGGCTTTTCTAAGATAGATTTACCCTTAACTCGTCTCACCAAGAAGGGACAGTTGTTTGTGTGGGACTCTAAGTGTGAGGAGAGTTTCCAAACACTGAAGGACAGGTTAACATCAGCACCAGTTTTAATTTTGCCCGATCCTAGCAAACCTTTCGTAGTATATTGTGATGCATCGAAGCAAGGTTTAGGTGGAGTGTTGATGCAAGATGGTAAGGTAGTAGCTTACCCTTCTAGGCAGTTGAAAACCCACGAGAAGAACTACCGTACACATGATCTAGAGTTAAGAGCTATGGTGTTTACCTTAAATATTTGGAGGCATTACCTGTAAGGAGCTAAGTTTGAGGTTTTTAGTGATCATAAGAGTTTGAAGTATCTCTTTGATCAGAAGGAGTTGAACATGTGGCAACGTATGTGGATGGAGTTCTTAAAGGATTATGAATATGATCTGACCTACCACCCAGGAAAGACCAATGTAGTGGCCGATGCGTTGAGCAGAAAAACCTTGCACATCTCCGCTTTGATGGTTAGGGAGATGGATCTGATCGAGGAGTTTAGAGACCTAAGTCTAGGTTAGGAAGTTACCCCTAAGAGCATTAGGCTTGGAACCTTGAAGGTTACCAATAGTTTTATGGATGAGATTAGAGAAGGCCAAAAGTTTGATAAGCTTCTCTTACACCAGAGGGAGTTACTTGCTCAAGGCAGAGACATTAGTTTTAAGGATGGAAGTGATGGTGTTTTGAGGTTCAATGATAGATTTGTATACTGGATGTCCCAGAGCTTAGGAAGTTGATCCTTGAAGAAGGACATAGGAGTGGACTGAGTGTGCACCCAGGTGCTACTAAGATGTATCAGGATCTTAAGAGAATGTTTTGGTGGCCTATGATGAAGAAAGATGTGACTGAGTTTTGGTATGCTTTTTTAGTGTGCCAAAAGGCTAAGATAGAACACCAGAAGCCATCAGGAAATTTGCAGCCTTTAAGTATCCTAGAATGGAATGGGATAGTATTTCCATGGATTTTGTGTCTGGAGTCCCTAGGACTCCAGCCAGTTTTGAGGTTATATGGGTTGTTGTGGATAGATGGACTAATCCTGCCCATTTAATCCCTATGAACATGGAATACCCTTTGGAAAAGTTGACCTGGTTGTACATCAAGGAAATAGTGAGGTTACATGGTGTACCTTCTAGCATAGTGTCAGATAGAGACCCGAGGTTTACCTCTAGGTTTTGACTAGTTTCCATGAAGCCTTAGATACCAAGCTTAGGTTAAGTTCAACTTACCACCTGCAGACGAATGGTCAGTCTGAGAGAACCATCCAGTCCTTAGAGGACTTGCTTAGAGCTTGTGTGCTATAACAGTCTGGTAGTTGGGACAAGTTTTTTTCCCCTAATAGAGTTCACTTACAATAACAGCTACCATTCCAGTATTGGGATGACACCTTATGAAGCTCTATATGGGAGGAGATGTAGGACACCTTAAAATAGTCGGTGAAGTTGCGTACCAAATTGCATTGCCACCCTTCTTGTCTAAACTTCACAATGTCTTTCGTGTGTCACAACTTTGTAAGTACATTCATGACCTGAACCATGTGATAGTCCGAGACACAATTCAGTTAAAAGAGAAGTTGACTTTTGAGGTACAATCCCTTCGAGTTGAGGATCGGAGGGTGAAGCAACTGAGAGGCAAGGAGATTCCCTTGGTTGAAGTAGTTTGGGTGGGGCAACTAAGGAAAGTGCTACATGGGAGCTTGAGAGCAAGATGACAGAAGCATACCCACACCTTTTCAATCGAGGTCAATAGAAATTTCGAGGACGAAATTTTTGTAAGAGGGGTGGAATTGGAACACCCTGAAATCCAACCTATGCTAATAAATGTTAATGTGTTAGACTTAGCTTATATATAGTTTGTTATGCTTGTTCTAGATGTCTAAGTTCATGTTGGAAAGGTTTAGCCTTAGGAAGGTTCAATTGTTTTAGAGTCCTAGTAACTTGTTTGACCGTTTTGGCTATATCTTGAGTTCTAGATGTCCGATCGAGGTGATATTTATGGGGTTGGAAAGCTAAGAGAATTAACTACAAGTGTCATTTCATTTCTTTTGGCCAAAGTCGACTGTTTTGGCCTCGCCCCGCGAATATCTAAAATTTAGCTTTGTGCTTTCGGGTTCGCCTTGTGAATCCAACCGACAGAAATTGGTTCTCTGGCTCGCCCCGCAAATACGTGCAGAACTAGAAAACACGTTTTAGGTTCTTTGTAAGCCCAAATCGTATCACGTCCCAACACTTAGAGCTGCCTCCCTTCTCTTTTTCTCTCAATTTCCATCAACCGTCTCTAGAAAACTCTCTCAAGGTAATCAGTTCTTGCACCGTTCTTCACCATTCTTTGATAGGAGAACATCGCTGCGAAGATGTAATCATCGTATTCGCTGTTTAAAACGTTCAAACAAGGTAAGATTCGTACACCTCGTCCCTCTCGTTCTTTCCCTTCTGATTTCTTGGCCTAAGAGTCTAATTAAGGTGTTTCCTTGTTGTTATTGAGGTCACAGACAAGTGCTCGTGAGACGAGACCCTAGAGGACCCTCTTTCTTCTTTTGAAACTCGAACCGCATACCAAGTATGTGGAGAAGGAATAGTATGAGTATGTAGGCTTGGGCGTAGCGTAATACAAAGGGTTCCCATAACCCTTTATGTTTGATAACATGCTGTATGCCTATATGCTTAATTGATTATTTGATGTTTAATTGTTTGCAATGATGATAATGGTATGTTGTTATTGTTAATGAATATTGTCTGTTACGTTCATATTGATGTGATGATGCCATGATTGAATGCTTTTAACATGTTTATGTTATTGTGATGTATTGGCTGTTGATTGACGTTGTGATGCATTAAAGTTAAAACGTTTAATATATTAACATTGTTAAGGGAGGTTGTCTCCCTTGTGCTTGAGACTTAACGATAGTGATGAGTGAGGATTATGCCAATGGTTTAGTCAAGAACACTAGGGATTGATTTATGAGTGATTGGGGATAATTAAGTGGTTGAGACTAAAGGATTAATTCCCTTTTAATTTTTAAGGCATGGACATTAATTCAATATTAACGAGACTGATGAGTTATGGATTAGAAGAACCTTAGGATTGAATCTGAGAATGTCCCAAACATGTGGTAATAGGGTCCGTGACCCTTCTGCCCAGAACAACAGGGCACGTACTTGAGCACGTCCGTGCTCAACTGGGAGCATGCCCGTGTTCCCATTCAAATCCAGGACTGGGCGCACTGCCTAAGCACGCCCGTGTTCAATAGTCAGCACGACCGTGCTTAACTATGAGTTTATCACGACCGTGCTGAGAGGTGAGCACGACCATGCTCACATATGCAGAACAGAAACCAGAATAGTGCGGAAGCATGGTTTCACCCCATATGCTCTAAAAGACTTAATAAAATACCAACGAAACTTGAAGATTAAATACAAGTGATAAGACTGTTGTACCTTGGTAGCCAAGTGGCCAAGGGGACCTCGATGCATGATGTTCAAGGTGGTAATCTCTAGTGCTTAATGGCTAGAGTGTTAATGATGATGTGGTACCTTGGTATCCTAGTGGCCAAAAGGGCCTTGATACTTGATGATCAAGGTGGTAATCTCTAGTGCAGAACGACTGGAGTGTTTAATTAACAAATGCAAAAGATAACGTTAACCCTCGATAGCCGAGGTGTTGATGGTGTTCAAACTTGGGTAGCCTATGGGCCCATGCGGAGGTGGTGGTTGTGCTTGTGTGCTTTGTTGAACATGCATTCACGCATCGGAGATGTTAGTGGAGGTTGTTCAACATAGGGGAGGTTGTTCGTGAGTAAGACGATCTGGGGTCCGTGGGACCTGGTATCCCCGCAGTGGCGCATCCGTGAGTTAGGTGCATCGGCTATCCTAGTGGTCCAACCAAGGTAAGTTGGATTGCCCCGGTGTTAGGGCTTATTGGTCAATGTGGAAATGTAACTGATAAGCCTCTGGCTTATCTAGTTTTATAACTAGTAAGATTGTGGTTTATGTGCTAATTATTCGAGTTAAATCTCGATTTCGTCCAAATTGGCCTTGTTTTGTTCTTAAGTTAGACTTTGACTCGTTTTAGGCATTTTTAGTAGTTTTTAGTCTATTTTGAATAGAAATACGCTTTTTGTTTCTTTTTATTGTTTCAGGTTAAAAGGGGAAGCACTTCGAGTCAAGGGAATGAAGAAAACACTGGAAATTGCCATTCTGGAGATACTCGCCCCGCGAGAGGATTCTCGCCTCGCGATCCTAAAGACCAGCTGAAGCAGTAACAGTCATCCTTTCTGTCTCGCCCCGTGAAGATACCACTCGCCTCGCGATCCTGAAGGCCTGACTGTGCCAGAATTGTCATCCTCTCTGTGTCGCCTCGCGAGAGTCCAATTTGAAAGCGTGCTAATTTTAATATTAGCCTCACGAGAGGTTGCTCTCCTCGCGAGTTCGTGCAGATCCTGAATCCTATATATTGCTGTTTTAGGGTAGAATTGAGGAGCTTTTGGTTACCACTGTTTTGTAGCGTTTAGGGACGAATCCTTGTGTTTCTGGAGCTGCGTCTCCTCTTTTCTTTTTCTTATTTTACTATGGTGGTTATGTCCGATTGCTTGTCTGTCTTTACGAGCATGAGGAACTAATCCCCTCGTTTGAGGGATCAATGAAACCACCCACGGCGGTGTAGAATTCGATGTGATGTATGTTTTTCTCCCTTCTTTCAATTATTGTTTTCCAATTCTGATTTGATTATGTTGATCATATGCATGCGTGATTGACTAGTTAAACGTGATGAGGCTTAGGAGGCAATTCGCGTTTTAGAACTTGAATTGGGATCATCGATCGAATATTGCACGAGAGTGAGTAGGAGATCGGTGCAACCTTATAGGAACCAGGTTTAATAGAGTTTGATGATTAGGGTTATGAGACCTAGTAAGTAATTAATCCAATCGTTGAATACGTCCTATTGAGCACGACAGTGGATATAGGAGAATTTGGGGGTCCTGGTTGACATTGTAATTGAACTTAGGAAAGAATCATCATCACTTGGGTACTATGCATGATTGGGTAGGTGGATTTGAGACCTTAGATATTTTAATTTCAGATCTTAATACCTTAGTTCTATTAGATTTGTTAATTTAATTTGCGATCATATTTTCTCTCTCAACCATTTGCTGTTACTTGACCAACTTATCGAATTTCTCGCGGATTAGTCGAATTGGTAGCCCAATCCTTGTGTTCGACCTCGGTAAATTCTTACCGTGTTTAATTTATTACTTGCGACGACCCGGTGCACTTGCCGGTGACTCAACAAGTTTTTGGCGCCATTGCCGGGGATTGGCACAACCAATTTTCCTAATTTTTAGGGAAGTTTGATTATTTGGTAAAGTTATTTTTATTATTTTTATTTTTATTTTTATTTACTATTATTTCTCTCTACTTCTTTGATTCCACTTGGTCTTACCTTGTTTTTGTGTGCGAGGTACCCTCTCACAAGAGGACTTGCTATTTGCTTCGGAGATCACCAAGACCGAGAAGCGCTTATGGAAAGAAGCCAGAGAGCGAAAGAGGCTTGAAGCAATTGATCTTGAGGAGATGGCCTTCGGCGTTCTTTGACCTGGTCTCCAAAGTTCAACATTTCTTTAACGGGTTGAGGGGGCGCTATCAGATGAATTGCGATGCCGCAGCTGGCGGTTCATTTTCCTATTTATCAGCTGAGGACGGATGGGCATTATTGGAGAAGATGTCGTAAAATGATTACAACCGTGGTAGGGAAACCTCAAGTGGAGTCAGTTCTGCAGCAATGGAAGCCATTCTAGAGCAAAATAAACTGTTGAAGATGCAAATGGCGGCTTTGTCTGTGAACAAGAAGGTTAATGTGATACACGAGGGAATGCCTCCGGGTTGTGAAAATTGTAATGGAGATCATGACACTCAGAGCTGTCCGTTTTACTTCTCTCAAGAACAGGTGGACTCATGCCACAATTTCTATGACAGCGTGCCCCAGAACAACTATCAGAGGAACAGTCAGAATCAGAATAGGGGTTATATGAGGAGAGACCATCCGGGTTTCTCTTGGAGTAATGCTAGTGGTGGTCTATCCGGGCAACAGCCTCAACAGAATTGGCAACAACAACCTCAACAGGGTCAGAGGCCAAACTATGGAATCCATCAGCATAATACTCAGCAGGCTCTTCCAGAAACTAATCAGTTGCAAATAACAGACAGTGGAAGGCAGCCTTGGGAGTTGGCTTTTGAGAAGATGAGTGCAGCAGTTGAGAAGCTGTCAATAAATACAAGCACAACCATTGACAAGTTGGCAACTCATATAGGGGCGGCAATTCAGAATCTAGAGACGCAGGTTGCTCAGCTCGCAAAGCAACTAAATGAGCGTCTCCCAGGCACTTTCCCAGATGATACCGAGAACAACCCTAAGAACCAAAGCAATGCCATAACAACTAGAAGATGTAGGGTGTTGGGATCTAACAGGGGTGCAACTAGTTCTCAGGAAATTGAAGACAAGGCCCCAGAACAACCAGATATTGAGGAAGAGCAACCTGAGAAAGAGGAGTTGACAAGTGACAAGGCACCGGAGCAAGTGGGGGAGGTTTGCAAACGGCTAGTACAATACCCACATGAAGCATTGTTTGAGCACAATATGGTTGGGGGGATGGATCAAAGTGCAGATGATGTGGTAGTGGATTTCACCATGCTTGCCAAGCAACCTGAAATTGCTGCATTAGATAAATATGTTGGCTTGCATGCATGTGTGGACACTGGTAAGTTAGTCCCTCCTACTTGTCTGGGACACTTCCTCGAGAAAACACCATTTGACCCGAGAGGAAGTGAGTTCATAATTGCAGAGGTCAATGGAGTTTTCACACACGTGCTAGGTGGAATTGTGGAAAAAGTCGTATTGCTTCTGCAATTACCACTTCACAAACCACGGGATCCGGGTGGAGGATCTCACATGATGAGCACCTCTTGGCCCTTATGTCACAGGCTATGGGATCCAGGTGGATGCTTCTTAATAAGTCAAGCTAGTGACGTTAAAGAAACGCTTATTGGGAGGCAACCCAAACTAGGTATTCTTTATTTTTCTGTCATTTTCATTTATATATATATATATATATATAAAAGAGAAGCTTGATTCGCCACGCGAATCCACAGTGGCCACGCGAGACAGAAGCCCTGAATCTCAGAGGCGTGCTCACGCTTCTGTCTCGCACCGCGAGGACTGCTTTCGCCTCATGATTCTGGGCACCATCAGCTGTTGGAATTCCAGATTCGCCTAGTGATATACTACTCGCCTCGCGATTCTGGAAAGTTTGAATAAAAATTTGCCAGATTCGCCTCGCGAGTGATCTCTCGCCTCGCGAATCTGCAATTAAGTTTTGATTTGCAGGATTTCTTCCAGGAGAGGCCTTTGGCCCAGCAGAGGGGTGCCCGAGAGACCAATTGGATGAGGATGCAACCATAGAAGAGCTTTGTGTGGAAGCGACCACTACAACTTGATCAGGGAGCACCCTCTCCTTTCCTCACTCTTATTTTATATCTGTGTTCTTTCATTGAGGACAATGTATGCTTTAAGTGTGGGGGAGGGAACCAATTGCCTTGTTCTTTGTTTTTGTTTGTGTTTTTGTTTTTGTTTGTCGCTCTTGAATAATTTGAGAAGATCAAGAGTATGTGTATGAATGTGTGTCGGCAAGCTTGTTGGATTTTAATTAAATTTAGAATAGATTGATTGCATGAATTATTTTGACCATTGATGATTTCCCCCTAGGTTCTGAAAATAGAAAAATTGATCCCCATGGGAAAAATTGAAAATTGAACTTTGAGAAACTTTATTGTGATTGCTTGATTTATGACAAGTTTGGGGTGAAGGGGTGCACACACTAGAAATTGTATCTCGGTCAAACAATTTGCAAAAATGTCCAGGTGAGGATTTGAGCCTTCAACTTTGTTTTTTGATTGTTAGGATCACTTTTAAGTTGCATTTTCCCGAATTTGCTTGAATCTCTTCATGGTTTGCATGTCTATGTGTTGCATCAAATGATTTAGGCAATTTTCTTTGAATAACTACTTGGCCTAAAAAAGAACCATCCCTGATGCATGTTCCCTAGTTAGCCACATTGAGCCTAATTGGCCTATTGTTTCTTGATGAACCTATATTATAAGCCAAAATCTGAAAAAAAAAACATGTTAACCCAATCTTAGGATTAGGAGAGCATGGAAGCTTAGCAAGAGAAGGGTTGTGAGAAACTAAGTTTGGGGTGGCTACAAGGTGATATGTCATTTTGGGTTGAGAAAAAGAAAAATAAAGGTTGAAAACCAAGGCAAAAAAAATATATATTGCCAAAAGAAAAGGGGCAAAACAGAAAAAATAGCAAGGAAAAGGCTGTAGTCACCCGAGGCAAAAAGAAAATGGAAAAAGGAATTTGAGTGGATGATGTGTCAGATGCTCATGCTCTCTTAGTTCCTAGGGACTTAAGCCTAGTATCCTTGAATATCCTACCCTTAGCTAGGCCCCACTACAACCTTTAAAAGACCTTCTGATGTTGCATACATGTTTTCGTGGGAACTATTTTTGAGATGAAAATCAAGTTCATGGGAAGTGCTCTTGGAATGTGAAGTTGAGTGAAAAGTTGATAGCCTAGACAAAATGAGCGAATGAGTGAATGACTAAATTCCCTTGTGAGGAAGGCAATTGTTTGAATTTGGTGATCTCCCTTTTGTGTGTAACTTGGATCCTCAACTTAGATTAATGATTGCATGAATGATGAAGTTCTCAATTGTTTAAAGTAAATAAATGTGGGGATTACATTGATGTAAGGGGGGAAAAATTGAAGAAAAACTGTTTTGTAAGATTGCATGAAATTTGTGCGAAATTGATTGAATCCTTTAAGCTTGCCAAGTCTTGAGTCTTTTTGAGTTTTAGCTTGCTTGGGGACAAGCAAGGTTTAAGTTTGGGGTGTTTTGATAAGCCTCTGGCTTATCTAGTTTTATAACTAGTAAGATTGTGGTTTATGTGCTAATTATTCGAGTTCAATCTCGATTTCGGCCAAATTGGCCTTGTTTTGTTCTTAAGTTAGACTTTGACTCATTTTAGGCATTTTTAGTAGTTTTTAGTCTATTTTGAATAGAATTATGCTTTTTGTTTCTTTTTATTGTTTCAGGTTAAAAGGGGAAGCACTTCGAGTCAAGGGAATGAAGAAAACAGTGGAAATTGCCATTCTGGAGATACTCGCCCCGCGAGAGGATTCTCGCCTCGGGATCCTAAAGACCAGCTGAAGCAGCAACAGTCATCCTTTCTGTCTCGCCCCGTGAAGATACCACTCGCCTCACGATCCTGAAGGCCTGACTGTGCCAGAATTGTCATCCTCTCTGTGTCGCCTCGCGAGAGGCTGCTCGCCTCGCGGGAGTCCAATTTGAAAGCGCGCCAATTTTAATATTAGCCTCGTGAGAGCTTGCTCTCCTCACGAGTTCGTGCAGATCCTGAATCCTATATATTGCTGTTTTAGGGCAGAATTGAGGAGCTTTTGGTTACCACTGTTTTGTAGCGTTTAGGGATGAATCCTTGTGTTTCTGGAGCTGCGTCTCCTCTTTTCTTTTTCTTATTTTACTATGGTGGTTATGTCCGATTGCTTGTCTGTCTTTACGAGCATGAGGAACTAATCCCCTCGTCTGAGGGATCAATGAAACCTCCCATGGCGGTGTAGAATTCGATGTGATGTATGTTTTTCTCCCTTCTTTCAATTAATGTTTTCCAATTCTGATTTGATTGCGTTGATCATATGCATGTGTGATTGACTAGTTAAACATGATGAGGCTTAGGAGGCAATTCGCGTTTTAGAACTTGAATTGGGATCATCGATCGAATATTGCACGAGAGTGAGTAGGAGATTGGTGCAACCTTATAGGAACCAAGTTTAATAGAGTTTGATGATTAAGGTTATGAGACCTGGTAAGTAATTAATCCAATCGTTGAATACGTCCTATTGAGCACGACAGTGGATATAGGAGAATTTGGGGGTCCTGGTTGACATTGTAATTGAACTTAGGAAAGAATCATCATCACTTGGGTACTATGCATGATTGGGTAGGTGGATTTGAGACCTTAGATATTTTAATTTCAGATCTTAATACCTTAGTTCTATTAGATTTGTTAATTTAATTTGCGATCATATTTTCTCTCTCAACCATTTGTTGTTACTTGACCAACTTATCGAATTTCTCGCGGATTAGTCGAATTGGTAGCCCAATCCTTGTGTTCGACCTTGGTAAATTCTTACCGTGTTTAATTTGTTACTTGCGACGACCCGGTACACTTGCCGGTGACTCAACAGTAACCCCGAAGTTGACTTCCTGAGATAGGTCGATCCAAGTGCATAACGGAGTCGTGGAGCACAGTTGCATTGCATAGCATACACGTTATATTATGTTGTTGATGTGTTATACTGTTGTTTGCTATAACATGATTGTTTGATGCATGCTCGTCTTGCTAACTGTTTCCTTGCCATTATATTCATACTCATGTTTCTTACTCCCTATCTCTATGTTTCTTGTTGTGGCATATATCTTTTATGCAGAGGACGACAATCGGCCAGTTGAGGAGTGACTCAGAGGAGCCGTGACTCTTTAGTTGTTTACTTAGTTGTTTCCAGTTTGTATCCGAGGATATTTTCCGGATTGGTTATACCAGCTCTATAATGTGTCATCGGGGTTGGGGTTTTCTTTTATGTTATGTTATGTTTTTATTTTCCGCATTTGAGACTTGACACAGTGTGGTGTTCTCTACCCGTTTTTTGCTTTTAATAAATGATGCATGTTTTATATTTTAATTATCTTATATTTTAATGCTTTATATGTATGCGGGGTACGGGGTGTCACAACAACAGCTTCATTGATTGCTCTCACTGATTTCAGACCAAGCCCTCCTTCATTCAAAGGCTTACAAATCTTCTTCCAAGCCACTGTTGCCACTTTTCTAGAATGAATATTGCTTGTCCAGACAAAATTTCGAATTGCAGCATCCAGGACTTCAACAAAGAGACATGCTAGTGATATATATGAAAGCTATATAACATCATGCCATTAATGATTGAATTTACTAGCTGAACTCTGCCCATGGTGGACAGAATTGATCCCTTCCAGGCACTCATCTTAGCTTTAATTTTGTCAACTATAGGCTGCAAATGAATGGCTTTAGGCCTTCCCCTAAAAATTGGTACTCCCAGATAAGTGAAAGGTAAAGAGCCAACAGAGAAACCAAGGATATTTCTGAGTTCATTTATCCTCCTGACATTAATTGATCCAGTGAAAAACTTGTATTTGCTCAAGCTTAAACACTGACATACCATCATATAGACTGAACATTCTCATCAATGTAGACAAATTCTTTCTAGTTCCTTTGCAAAACACCATAATATCATCTGCATAAAGGACACGGGTTGGAGTTTGAAAACCCCTAGTGTAACACCCCAATTTTTACTGCTTTCTAATAACAGTATATATATATATATATATATAATGTTTATATTTTTATCTGAGACTTAGAAAATGAACCAAAGTCATATTTAGACTCTAATTAATGGTAGAAGGTTACGATTAAATTTTGGGTTGAAAATTCAGACGGAACCCGATCAACGTTTTCACTGACAATAAAAGTTTACTGATCAAAAAACCTAATTTTGACTTATGAATGAAATGGTTTAGGTTTATATCGTATTTGCAACGATATTGGTTTTGTTGAAAATTTTCGCGTAAAAATAAAATATTATATTTTATACGAGCGAAATCTTCAAAATAGACGCATGTAAAACCTAAGTCGGGTAAACGACGGAGCCAGATACGGAGCTGAGGTGACTGAAGTGACCGACATGATGAGCATTTATGGCAACCCTATCCAAGTCATAATGACTTCCTAAATATCTAGATATTTTTGCAAAGGAAAAGACCATTTTACCCTTGGTCTTTAAGTGAAATTACAAGCTTGTCCTAACTAATTTTTGACCAAAATGCCCCCACCCCCACACGACCACACCCTTTCCTTCCCCCTTGGTCATTTGTTCATGCTTCACTTCATCTTTCCTACACACTTTTTCTCTAAAAAAACTTAGAAACTCCATTGTTAACTAAGCTTTGGTTGGTTCATTCTCTTTACTTTTTCTCCATCAACAAGAGGTAAACACTCATCTATCACGATCATGTTGTCTTCCTCTTCAATCATTTCATTCATTTTTGCCAAGAACATCAATTTTTCATTTTCATTGGATTTTCTCCTTTTAATTCTAGAAAATCATAGAAAAATCATTTTGATGTGAGATCAATTTCTATGAATTCTATATCACTTCTATATTGATCATCTAAAAGTATGAAAGCAAAAGAAATTTCCTTCCTATTCTTATTTATATGGTTGAAACCCTAGTTAGGGAGAGTTGATTAGTTTTGTTTCATTTTTTTGAAATATGACATTTGATTTAGTCTCTCTAATACCTATACTTACTAAATCCAAGAGATTGAAATCAAATAAATTTCCTAGCCTAATTTTTTTGTGATGGCCGAAACCTAACTCTAGAGGAGTTAGATGGGTTTTGTTTCAATCTTTGTCATGTGACACATGATTTGGTCTTTCAAATGGCTTAGGATCATAAATCCAAAAACGTGAAAAATTTAGAAATTCCTAGCTCATTTATTTCATGTAGGCCGAACCCTAGCTCATGTGAGTTAGATGGTTTTTGTTTCATTTTGTAACTTCTTGTGTTGTTTGTTGTGAAGGATAAGTTATTAGTTATCGTATTGAGTCGTGAGGAGGAACCGGAGAATCGAAAAGACACTTCGAGGAGGAAACTGAAAACTTCAAGAGGTAAGGGAAGTTTACCTGAGGGGTTTTTGATAGCTACATGGTATCTGTGAGATGTCTGTATTTTATTCATTTTGGTGTTTGATTTTCTGTTTAGGTATTTGATTATGTGGTTTATTTGGTTTATGTGATTTATTTGTTATAATTGTGATGTATGTTACAACTGATGTTGCGTGATTGGCTGAAAGCTTGACAGTGGTCAATGCTCAATTATATTGAGGTTAAAAACTTGAAAAAGTTTAAGGACAAACTTAAGTGTGTTAATTTGTGAAAGTGGAAGAAAATGTGAAAAATAATATTTTAATAATATTTTGGTGAAAAAGTAAGTCAATGAGTGATAGTGAGGAAGAAACCGTGAAAAAAATTCACTTACGTTAATTTTTCCGAATTTAATTCAAAAATACAATAAATAGTAATTGTGGTAAGTTACTTTTCTAAAAATAACTTTAATTTGAATGGAAGAAAAACTTTTGTCAAAGACAGTCATCTTGGTTTTTCAAGTGAAATTGTTCTAAAACGTAAGATATTTCAGAAAGTGATTTACAACGGAACTATAAGGAATAGTGTAATCATTTTGGACAGACATGTGTTAGAAAAGAATTTTCAAGGATTTGAGGTGTTTTCGGAAAAAGGATTTAAAAAGGAAATGATTTGTGAAAAATTGAACTTCGTCGTGATTTAACATTTTATAAATGAATTTTAATGGAAAGGAATTTTCTTTAAAAGAATTTGAAGTCAGCAAAAACATTTTCGATAAACTTGGATAAGTATTCGGAGTTTTGTCTTGGATTTTTTTTTTCATATAACGAAAATGATGTTAGAAAAGAAAAGTGAACCTAGTAATCGAGACGTCAGGATTCTAGTATTTTGTGGTGAAAACACGTAGATCATTGATCCGTGTTGTCCATAAAGGACTTGAGTATGTTGATGTGATGTGGAGGACTTAGTGTCCCATGTCTGCGAACCTAGGACTGGTGCATCGATCTTGGGTTTCGTGTTTGAGCACTCAGACTTCGTGTCCTGTGTTAAGGGTGAGTGGGCTTTATGCCGAAATATGAATAGTCATGAGCTTTGAGCCTCGACAAGGAAAGAATGAACAAAAAAGAAGAGTGACGTGAATAAAAGTTTTATATGCATTATTTGGCAGACGTGCTTATGTTGACCATTGTGCCTTGATGGACAATGTGTCATGTTGTGTTGACCATTGTGCCTTATTGGACAATGTACCATGTTGTGTTGACCATTGTGCCTTGAGTTGGACAACATGCCATGTATTGCGTTGACCATTGTGCCTTATTGGACAATGTGCCATGTATTATCGAGCATGATCTGCTCAACAAAAAGAAGTTGGGATCTCCGGAGATTAGATATCAAAGTTAGAGGATGAATATTGAAGTGTCATGCATTTTTTTAAATGACGATGACTGTCGAGTATGAACCCCATTGATAAATTATTATGTTTGTCTTGGAGATGATAACTCTTTGAATGAAGAGTTATTTAGATCCTCTTTACTATGATTCTTTGCCATCATTAAGGTTTTAAGTCTTGTTTTTATTAGAAAATGTTAGTTTGTAAATATTTGTGTTAAGTTTAGTGAATATTAGCCATTTCTCTTGATTGCTCTATCATTGTCTAAAAATCACGTGTCTTGGTACGCAGAAAGCTTGCTGGAGCATGGCTGAAGCATTGGGATACAAGAACTTGGTTGCTGCAGCAAGGATTGCCTTCCAGTAGTATTGCACTAAAGGACAAAAGCTAACAAGGAAACCTTTCCTCTCTCCTCAAGGGCACTGGCACTGTCACTTTTAAGGATGCACACACACCTAGGATCAGCTGCCCCACATCTTTAGGAATTTGGGCTAGGGTTATTCTATTAATTCTTTTGGTTGTTAGCCCAAAATGGAATGAAAGAGAATAGGGTTTTGTGTACTATAAAAGCATTTAGCAAACCCTAGTGATGGGGAGGGAACAATTATTTTTTATTACACTTTGTTTTGTCCTCTTGAGAGTTGTGCTGGTTGTCTTTCTTCCTGAGTTGCTGCTGCCGTGTTTTTCGTTGTCCTTCCATTGTAATGGTTTCCTGCTCTTTTCTTATATTTGTTCTTTGTAAGCTCATTATGAGCTAAACTCTTTATGCTTTGGCTATGGTAATATAGTGAATGCTTAGCTAAGTTATGCGATGGTTATGTTTTGCATCTTCTTTTATCACGCATTTAATGTTGTTTGATTGAGAGTGATCAACTTGATTGAATATTTAGCTTGCTTAATTTGGAAAAACTAAGTAAGTGGGAACTTGAAAAAAGATAGGGGTTAAGTCATTAGTTGGAAAATTAATTGATGATGAGTAGGCTAGGAATAGCTACTCATGTCCCTAAGCTAGCTGGAACGAGCTTTAGTTAAAGGGTGGTGTAATTAATCTGAATCTTGGAATAGAACAAAGTTAATGAACCTGACCCTGTAGTGTTGGAAAACAAACTTTTATTTCCTGGAGCTAGATGCTAGAGCATAGTCAGAGCATAATGAGGGGTAAATAGGATTTATGCTGCAGCATACCTGAAGCAGTTTTAATTACCTAAATCAACAAAACATATTTCTTTTGTTAACCTGTTTTGATTTTACTTCCAAGTCACAACTTATTTATTTTCTGGCATCAACACCCTTTATTTTAATTTGTCCGCACACAACAATTTTTTGGTTATTCCATCCTAACTCCTGAACATATAATCTGAATTGGAATTTTGTTGCATCAATTTAATCCCTGTGGGAACGATATCTAAACGAAAGTTCTATATTACTTGAGGCATTTGTGTATACTTGCACAAGCTTAAGAACAATTGTTTTTAAGGCAACAAGTTTTTGGCGCCGTTGCCGGGGATTGTAATTGGTGCTAAAATTCTTTTTTTAGATTATTAGTTCTGTAGTTAGTGGCACTGATACTCTTGGTGCTTTCCTGAAGCACAGGGTACTGAAAACGTATGCACAGGTTCTTGTCACCTAACTACAGATTTGATCCAGAAATAGAAAGGACATTCAGAAGGCTTAGAAGAGGTCAAACGTCTCATCCTGTATCTGAGTTGGTTCTGAATACTCCAACCAACTCCACACCTAATTCTGCTGAAGCATTGTCCCCTGCTGAATCAGAAATGACTGAAGAAGCACTACAAGACAACATGGCTATGGCTAATGACAAAACTGTGCTATCAAGGGGTATGTTTTGTTTGACCTTAAAGCTATGAACACTGGGATAGTGAGTACTCCCATCACTGCACCTCAATTTGAATTCAAGCCAGTGATGTTCCAAATGTTGCAAACAATTGGCCAATTTAATGGAGCTGCAACAGAGGATCCTCATTTGCACCTCAAACAGTTTCTGGATGTAGCAAACAACTTCAAGATCCCAAGAGTCACTGATGATGCATTCAGACTGAGACTATTTCCATTCTCTGTGAGAGGAAGGGCTAAAAACTAGCTAAATTCCTTGGATGCAAATTCAATTGATACTTGGAACAAACATGCTGAAAAATTCTTGACCAAGTTCTTCCCACCAACTAAGAATGCAAAGATGAGGACTGACATCACTTCATTCAGGCAGCATGATGATGAACCACTATTTGAAGCATGGGAGAGATTTAAATAACTCATTAATAAGTGCCCCCACCATGGCATTCCATTATGTATTCAGATGGAGTACTTCTATAATGGAGTTTCACCTTGCTCAAGGATGATGTTAGATGCCTCAGCTGTAGGCAGTCTCCTCACTAAATCCTACAATGAGGCTCATGCGCTGATAGAAGGGATAACAACTAACAGCTATTAGTGGCCAACAGCAAGACAAGTTTCATGAAAAGGCAATGCTGCAGCAGGAGCATATGAAGTAAGTGAAGTTGCAGCACTGTCAACTCAAATGACCTCCTTAACTAATATGGTTAGGGGGTTGACCATGGCAAATCAAGGAAATTCCTTTGCTCCACGCATATTGACTGAAGAGATGGGGAATGAACAAATCTACAAGGCAGATGTTGTATCATGTGTTTATTATGGAGGAGATCATTTGTTTGAGAATTGCTCTGCAAACCCTGCTGCAGTCAACTATGTGAGAAACAACAATTACAGAGGCAATAGTTCATTTGGCAACACAGGATGGCAGCAATCACAACATCCTAATCTGAAATATTCCAATTACAGCAACACACTGAATCCACCCTCTGGTTACAATCAGCAACAGTAGCCTAGGCAGCATCAACCCCAATTATAGCAGAAAACTCCAGATTCATCCTTAGAAGCTGTACTAAAGGCATTCATGACAGAAACCAAGGCTGGAATGAGAAACTTAGAGACGCAAGTGGGACAGTTGTCCAATGCAATCAACTTAAGGCAGGCTGGCTCATTACCTGTTTCTACTGAATACCCCAAGGCCTCAAGTTTTGGAGAAGGTAAAGAACAGTGCAAGGTAATCCATTTGAGAAGTGGTAAAGATGTAGAAGTTGCAGAACCAAAGAAGAAACAAAAGGTGGATAATTCAGATTCAGAGAAGGAAAAATCAAAAGATGTGCCAACAGAGCAACTTGCAGTTGTTGAGATGGTGCCTGATGCTGCAACACACCTTGCTGTGCCCAAACTGATTCCAAAAAGGCCTCCACCACCTTTCCCTCAGAGACTGAAGAAAGCTCACCAAGAGAAACAATTCAACAAGTTTCTGGATGTACTAAAGCAGCTTCATATCAACATACCCTGTGTAGAAGCTCTACAACAGATGCCCAATTACACAAAGTTTATGAAGGATGTGCTCACTAAGAAAAGAAGATTGGGAGAATTTGAAACTGTTGCTATGACTGAAGAATGCAGCATGATGTTGCAGAACAAAGTGCCAAGGAAGATGAAAGATCTTTGAAGTTTCACAATACCATGTTCCATTGGCGATACTTACTATGGTAAAGCTATGTGACTTGGGAGCAAGCATCAACCTTATGCCCATGTCTATTTTCAAGAAGCTGGGAATTGGAAAAGCAAGGCCTACATATGTTACACTTCAGTTGGCTGACAGATCCATCGCATATCCAGAAAGGAAAATTGAAGATGTATTGATCATGGTCGATAAATTTGTATTTCCTGTGGGTTTCATCATTCTGGATTTTGAAACAGAAAGAGAGGTTCCCATCATCCTCTGGAGACCATTCTTGGCAACATGAAAAACCATGATTGATGTGTAAAAGGGAGAACTCACCATGAGGGTTAATGATCAGCATGTTACATTTAATGTTTTCAATGCCCTTAAGTACCCTGATGAGGGTATGGAAGAATGCTCGCGCATTGAGACATTTGATGAATTGGTGCAACATCAATTTCTGAAGAACCATACAGAATATGCTACAGGATCAGTAGAAGATGTAAATTTCCCTGATGAGGATTCTGACAAATCCCTGGACAGCAAAGTTGTGCAACATATGTGGACCAGAAAAAATGAATCATTGGAGGTAACTGATGACACTTTTAAAGACAATATTCCTTCTATTGTTAAACCTCCATCCTTGTACTGAAAAAATTGGCAAGTCACTTGAAATATGCTTACCTTGGTGATGATAATACTTTGCCTGTTATTGTCTCTGCTTCACTGAACCGTCTACAAGAAGAACAATTGTTGACAGCTTTAAAAAGACACAAAATGGCAATAGGGTGGCAGATAGCAGATATCAAGGGGATTAGTCCATCAATATGCATGCACAGAATTCTCTTGGAAGAAGGCTCAAAGAATAGTATTGAAAGTCAGAGAAGGTTGAACCCAATCATGAAAGAGGTAGTAAAAAAGGAGATTATAAAGTGACTGGATGCAGGGATTATCTATCCTATTTCTGACAGTGTTTGGGTGAGTCTAATCCAATGTGTGTCTAAGAAAGGAGGTGTGACTGTCATCACTAATGAGAAGAATGAGATCATCCCCACAAGGACTGTGACTGGTTGGAGGATTTGCATGGATTACAGAAAGTTGAACAAAGCCACACGAAAAGATCATTTTCCCTTGCCTTTCATTGATCAAATGTTGGACAGACTTGCTGGGAAGGATTATTACTGTTTTCTGGATGGATACTCAGGGTATAACCAGATTGCTATAGCACCAGAGGATCAGGAAAAGACAACCTTCACTTGTCCTTATGGCACCTTTGCTTTCAAAAGAATGTCATTCGGCTTGTGCAATGCCCCCAACAACCTTCCAGAGATGTATGATGGCCATTTTCTCTGATATGATTGAGAAATCAATAGAAGTGTTTATGAATTATGGATGATTTTTTAGTGTTTGGAGAAACTTTCCAAACCTGTTTGATGAATCTGGAACAGATTTTGGACAGATGTGAATAAACAAACCTAGTGCTGAATTGGGGAGAAGTGTCACTTCATGGTGACTGAAGGAATTGTGTTGGGACATAGAATCTCCAGAAATGGCATTGAAGTGGACAACGCAAAGATTGAAGTTATTGAAAAGATGCCCCCTCCCACATCAGTAAAAGGAATTAGAAGCTTCCTAGGTCATGCTGGTTTTTACAGAAGGTTCATTAAGGACTTCTCAAAGATCTCTAAGCCATTGTGTCGGTTGCTGGAGCATGATAGCGCTTTTGAATTTACTACTGAATGTTTAAAAGCCTTTAAACTTCTAAAGACTGCTCTTATCACTGCTCCTATTATTTTTCCACCTGACTGGGAGAAGCCTTTTGAGCTTATGTGTGATGCTAGTGACTATGCAGTGGGAGTGGTTTTGGGACAAAGGTACAACAAAGTGTTACATCCTGTCTATTATGCTAGCAAGTCCTTGATTGATGCTCAGATCTATTACACCACTACTGAAAAGGAGCTGCTGGCTGTAGTGTTTGCCTTTGAGAAGTTTAGATCCTGTCTTGTTGGTACAAAAGTGGTAGTCTACATAGACCACTCAGCAATCAAATATTTAATTGACAAGAAGGATGCTAAACCAAGGCTGATAAGGTGGGTGCTGCTACTACAAGAAATTGAGCTGGAAATCAGAGACAAGAAAGGAGTGGAGAATCAAGTGGCTGATCACCTCTCAAGATTGCCAGAGGATGTTGCAGCATCCAGGGGAATAGGCATTGATGAATCTTTCCCTGATGAGCAACTGCTAGCAATCCAAGATGCTGCAGCACCCTGGTATGCTGATCTAGTCAACTTTCTTGCCAGTGGTGTGGTTCCTCCAGACATGAATTATCAGCAAAGGAAAAGATTTTTCCATCAAGCCAAACAATACGTCTGGGATGAACCATACCTTTACAAGATGTGCCTAGACAATCTGAACAGAAGATATGCTGCAGATGAAGAATTCCATGATATTCTAACTCAATGCCATGCTGCAGCATATGTAGGACATGTTGGTGGTATGAGAACTACTGCTAAGGTTCTCCAATCAGGTTTATTTGGGCCTACCCTTTTTAAAGATGCACATGAATTTGTTAAACATTGTGATAGATGCCAAAGGGTAGGGAACTTGTCCAATAAATATGAAATTCCTCTCAACACCATTTTCGAAATTGAACTTTTTGATGTTTGGGGTATTGATTTCATGGGACCATTTCCCTCTTCCTTTGGCTACCTTTACATTCTGGTAGCTGTTGATTATGTGTCTAAATGGGTGGAGGCTGTGGCAACAATCAAAAATGATGTTAGGGTGGTAACAAAGTTTTAACAGAAAAACATTTTTACTAGATTTGGAACCCATGGAGCAATCATTAGTGATGAAGGAACCCATTTTTGCAACCATTTTTTTTCCAAATTGCTTGCAAAATATGGGGTCAAGCATAAAGTTGCCACAGCCTATTGAGACACCCCGATGTGCCCCATCGTATTATTACATTAAAACCTTAATATTTATTTACTTAATCGCGCGCTTACTATTGAAAATACGTAAAAATTAAAACTTAATTAATAATTATATAACTTATGCAGATATAAACACACCAAAACTATATAATTACACACATGTTTATTTATTACATTACCAAAACACTGTTGAGGGTATCCTCTCAATAGGATCCCTCACAGGCATAAACTTCACTACAGACATACTTAGCGGAATTATGAATACTCCTTAGACACACTGGCCATACTGTCTATACTCTAATCGCCATGAATCACAGCTCGACCTCCAGCATCTGGTTCGTAAGGAGTTCCTTCTAACTCCTCAGCAATTGGTTCCTCCATCAGGTCTTCTCGTACGATCACATCAGAAATAAAATACAACACACAGGAAGATATAGGGAATAAGAAACAGTTCTATCATCAAAAAGCGGAAAAGAGTAATAGTAAATTATACAGTAATTGTCACAGACACGCATCACTCAAAATCAACAATCATCCTCAATTTACTATATCATCCTCTACCCTCAACCCATGCAACTAAAACTTTATACTGATGTGGCCATCTTCACTCCTGTCACATTAGTCAGTAGTCCAGAACTATTTAGGGTCAAAACTCAGTGCGCCCCTATTCTTGTATCTCTCACAGGAGATAGTGCATAAGCATAGTATGCGTCACTATTTCCCCATTGGAAATAGCACATAAGCACATAATAACTGATAACTCGGTGCGCCCCTATTCCCTTACCTCTCAGGGAATAGTGCATAAGCACAGTATGCGTCACTATTTCCCCCATTTGAAATAGCACATAAGCATATAATAAATAATAACTCGGTGCGCCCCTATTCCCTAATCTCTCATAGGAAATAGTGCATCAGCACAACACGCGTCACTATTGCCCCCATTGGAAATAGCACATAAGCATATAATAAATAATAACTCGGTGTGCCCCTATTTCCTAATCTCTCATAGGAAATAGTGCATCAGCACAACATGCGTCACTATTTCCCCCATTTGAAATAGCACATAAGCATATAATAAATAATAACTCGGTGCGCCCCTATTTCCTAATCTCTCATAGGAAATAGTACATCAGCACAACATGCGTCACTATTTCCCCCATTTGAAATAGCACATAAGCATAAAATACCTCATAATTCGGTGCGCCACTATTCCCTAATCTCTCATAGGAAATAGTGCATAAGCTCGGTATGATTCTCACTGACTTTTATCAATAGCGACCTAGTACCTCAAGCTTTTCCTCACAACCTCCACTTACATTCTATATCACATCGCTTCTATAAAATAATAACGAGTCACCTCTAATTCATATTCAAAACTCTCACCCAAAACTTATCTCCCGAACAACATATATCTTTGCTTAAAATCATCTAAGCATAGGATTAAAAACCAGGCAGATCATGCATAACACATTAATCAACAGAATATTCAAATATCTCAATATCATATACATCAATTTATCACAACCAACTCATAATAATCAAACCAAATAAATAACAAAGTCAGACACTGTCACAGCCAGGCCGTGATAGCCATCACGGCTGTGACAGACAACAAAGGCAAGAATTCTACAAACAGAACCTGTCACGGCCTGGCCATGACAACCATCACGGCCGTGATAGACAACAAACATCCTCAATATCTTAAATATTCAAACACCGAAATAATATGTCACATGCAGATGGAATACCTCAACCAGCGTATCACAAACAGTCAAAAGTAAATAATTCAAACATCCTCAAATACTTAAAATCAACTTAATGTCGATAAACCTACAATCCCCGAATCACATTGGTTTTACAGAAAAGGTTTCCAATTGGATTTTGGTCTTTTCGATTACTCGACTACTAGTAGGGTTTAGGTCGCCCTACACAATTATCATATAATCTACTACTTATCGATTCCGACGATAGGTTGATTCTTTTCCCCACCTGAGCTAGCACCGGAAACACGTACACGACGATCCTCGTTATCCTGCCACGAGTTAACACAACCACCTTCATCCAAACAACATAACTATAATTAATCAACTAACCACCATCTATGACACTTTAGGGTTAGGTTCGGTCAAGACTTAGAAAATAGGATTAGGGTTATCTTCTTAATGTCATCTTTTGGATCCTAGTTACTAGAGTCTTAACTAACATAGATTACTTATTTCAAGAATAAAATTGGAAACAAAATCCTCTAATCTTTAGGGTTAGGGTTTCGGCCAAGGGCTGACTTTTAGGGTTCAAAATCCTTAAAATTCCTAATCATGATTAAGTCATAGATTAATGATCCTTGATTAACCTAAATCATGGATTAGTGACTAAACAACTAAAGTTGAAACTCACAACTTCCTATCTCTTTTATACAAGGATTCGGCCTCAACATGTTCATAAGGTTAGGGTTCTTAGTTTAATAAACCAACTTGGATTTATTAAGCATACATACTAATAGCTTGATTAACAAGATCATTAAGGAAAACTTAAACAAAACTCAACAAATCTAACCCACCTAGGGTTTCGGCCAACATAAAGATTTTTGAGTAAAATATTCATTTTAAGAGACTAACATGGATTAGAGTGTGTAGTCATACATGCCATATAGAATACATGATCATACATGACAACACATGAACAAAACTCTACCAACTCTAATGTGATAGATTCGGCCAAGGCTAGATTTTTAGGAAAGAAATTTTTGATTACATCATGCTCTTGGATTTAGATAATATGCATGATATCAAGAAGATAGAAACTAGTTTCATCATCATTAGATTTTTCTAGAATTTATTATGACTTTTCAAAGTTCTAGGGTTAGAAACTTTAAAGTGATGAACAACTATGATATAAGCCTTGAATCAAGAAACTTGCTAAAGAACGTAGGCATGATTAAGAATGAAGATTTGAATTTACCTCTTGAAGATCAATGACAAAGGAAATCCAAGAACTTGTTTTACAAACTTAGCACTAAGAGACTTATGAACTTTAGGGTTTTGGAAACAAATGGCAAAAGAAACTAAGTGAAAAGTGAGAGTATGGTTTTTATAGAGGTAGTGGCGCCATCTTAGGAAGGATCTAGATGATGATGAGTTGTCTTGCTAAAGGATTCAAATGCAATTAAGTTCTAAGGACCAATTTGCAAAGATTCCAAAAGTTGAAGGACTAGTTTGCAAATTGTCAATAAAGTGTCATGATGATGATTTTGCCACATTTAATGCAAGCTTATCTTGACCAAAGTTGACTGATTTTTGGCATTAGATATTTTAGATAAAACCTAGCTTGTTGAAGAAGATTTGTTGAAGAAGATTGTTGAAGCTTGAAGAACAAAGTGGAAGAATGTAGATCATTCTAGAATTTTCTTGGCTCATCTAAGAATTATGAGGATAGCCCCTTCTCCCTCACGGGCTTGCGCATGGGCTTGCTCAATTTGGGCTTGGTTTCATTTTTGTGGGGCCCACTTGAAGATTTAAGCATTAAGCTTAAGATAGGAAACTTGTATAGTTTCAAATAGGCTTTATGGGATCAATCCACAAACTAGAAAATTTTGGGCTTCAAAGCCACGTCCATTTGAGATTGGAAACAAGGATTCTAGCCCAATTCACTTGAAAAAGCTTAGAAACCAACTTAGGGACAAAAGGGTAATTTACAGAAAGTTCAGGGGCTTAAGCGTAAAATTCATAAATTTTCTATTTAACCCTGAAAAACCTTCTATACTTAAAAATATGATTCATCCCCTTGAATCATCTCAAAATACTAAGAGAAACCCTCTATCGGTTCTGAGAAACTCCGAAATCTCTTCCGTCGTCTACCCGATTACGTGTTTCGCCCGAAAAACATAAATTATTTTATTTTTTTCCAAAATAATTCTAAAAATACAGAATTGTAGGAAATAAAATAATAATCTTAAGACTTTTATTCACGAATTAAAATTAGGTCTTTTGAGCAGTATAATTATACTGTCAATGGAATTCGCGGCCCGGGTTTCGCCTGACTTTCCAACCGAAATTTTAATCGTAGCTTCCTACGTTCAAGTAGGATTGAGTAGTAAACTCCATTTATTTAAAATAATTTTCTAAAAATCAAATAAATTTATAAACATATTTATATGTATTACTGTTATTTAAAACAGTGAAAATCGGGGTGTTACATTACTACCCCTCTTAGAAAAAAATTCCGTCCTCGGAATTTCTTAACTCAACACTAGACATCATCTTGTAATCTTATCTTAATCTAAATCTCCAACAATATATTTCTCATCGCTGTTTTTCCCTTAGGTGACAGCGGTAACTTCATAACAGAATTCATCCTTATATCATTCTATTTATCCTCTGAACAATAATTACGTATTATATCCAATTTACACATACCTTCTCTGAGATCTGCAAGGTGAGAAGATTCAGCTCCCCTTATGGTAAACACTCTCCCAGCAGCTTGAGGTCTAACCATCTGCTGACCGGTTGCGGGAACTCCTCCCTGGTTTCCACCTCTATAACCTACAGCTTCCCTATTCCCAGCTACCGGCTGCGGCATACCTTTCTGTCTACAATCACGAGCATAATGACCTGGTTTGACACAATGGAAACAGCAAGGTACCTCCCTGCAATTCCATTGATAATGTGGTCCTCCACATTTATAACAAACTGGGCCTTGCTGTTGCTGACCCGTGCCAACCACTTGTGTTATGGCAATTGGTGTTGGTGCTACTGTCTGCACTGGTTTGGGATATGGTTCCCGCCTCCCCTGAGAACCACTATCTACTCTCCGCTGAGTATCTGATCGAATAGGACCTCCAATCCTTTGTTGCTTCTGTTCAGCAACTATCCTCAGATCTATGCTTTCTATGGCACTGCATCTCTCCACTAGCTCCGGAAAACTCTGGATATCGAGAGATACTATAGCCCTCTTTAGTTCATGTCGGAGTCCTTCCTCAAACCTTCTACATTGCCAATCTTCATCTGGGAATATCTGATAAAATTCAGAATACTTAATCAGAGCCTCAAATCGTGATGCATACTCACCAACAGTCATGTTGCCTTGTTTGAGACTCATGAATTCCCTTTCTTTCTCGCGTCGAATTAGACGCGGAAAATACTTATCAAAGAAGCAGTCACTAAACAGCTGCCAGTTAATAACTCTACCTTCGGCATCCAGCAATCTTCTCTTGCCTCTCCACCAAGACTCTGCTCCTCCAGTTAGCATGAAGGCAGCATACGTCACTTTCCTATCCTCTATGCAGCTCATGGTATCGAATATCTTCTCGATCTCTTGTATCCACCATTCTGCCTTCTCTGGATCATAATCTCCTCGGAATTGGGGTGGCTTCCCTTTCAGGAAAGTAGCCATTCCGGCATCTTCAGCTGCAACAGCTCTCCTTTGATTCTGTTGTTCCTGCTGTTCTTTGTTCATCTGTAGCATCTCAGCATTCTGCTGTGTTTGTAACAACAGAGCAGTAACTATGTTTTTCATGGTATCTTGAGTCTCAGATGACTCTCCTCCACTTCCGGTATGATTATTTTCCACATTGTTAGCTCCCACAATTCTTTCAGGACTTCTGTCATTACTGTAAATCGGACGTCCTCTTCCACGAGCCATGATTCTATAAAAGAAATCATTTGCTCTGATCAGTATGACATATAATACCACATAGACCAGTATATAAATACCATATGCCACACTAATGTTAATTAACGCATCGGATTCGGACACACTACCCATCTTCTAAGCATAGTTGAAATCCGATGTGGATTCAACTAGACACGGCCAGTAACAACTTCCTAGACCTCACAGTCCGATAAGAATCGAACTGCTCTGATAATACCAAATGAGACACCCCGATGTGCCCCATCGTATTATTACATTAAAACCTTAATATTTATTTACTTAATCGCGCGCTTACTGTTGAAAATAGGTAAAAATTAAAACTTAATTAATAATTATATAACTTATGCAGATATAAACACACCAAAACTATATAATTACACACATGTTTATTTATTACATTACCAAAACACTGTTGAGGGTATCCTCTCAGCAGGATCCCTCACAGGCATAAACTTCACTACAGACATACTTAGCGGAATTATGAATACTCCTTAGACACACTGGCCATACTGTCTATACTCTAATCGCCATGAATCACAGCTCGACCTCCAGCATCTGGTTCGTAAGGAGTTCCTTCTAACTCCTCAGCAATTGGTTCCTCCATCAGGTCTTCTCGTACGATCACATCAGAAATAAAATACAAGACACGGGAAGATATAGGGAATAAGAAACAATTCTATCATCAAAAAGCGGAAAAGAGTAATAGTAAATTATACAGTAATTGTCACAGACACGCATCACTCAAAATCAACAATCATCCTCAATTTACTATATCATCCTCTACCCTCAGCCCATGCAACTAAAACTTTATACTGATGTGGCCATCTTCACTCCTGTCACATTAGTCAGTAGTCCAAAACTATTTAGGGTCAAAACTCAGTGCGCCCCTATTCCTGTATCTCTCACAGGAGATAGTGCATAAGCACAGTATGCGTCACTATTCCCCCCATTGGAAATAGCACATAAGCACATAATAACTGATAACTCGGTGCGCCCCTATTCCCTTACCTCTCATAGGGAATAGTGCATAAGCACAGTATGCATCACTATTTCCCCCATTTGAAATAGCACATAAGCATATAATAAATAATAACTCGGTGCGCCCCTATTCCCTAATCTCTCATAGGAAATAGTGCATCAACACAACACGCGTCACTTTTGCCCCCATTGGAAATAGCACATAAGCATATAATAAATAATAACTCGGTGAGCCCCTATTTCCTAATCTCTCATAGGAAATAGTGCATCAGCACAACATGCGTCACTATTTCCCCCATTTGAAATAGCAAATAAGCATATAATAAATAATAACACGGTGCACCCCTATTTCCTAATCTCTCATAGGAAATAGTGCATCAGCACAACATGCGTCACTATTTCCCCCATTTGAAATAGCACATAAGCATAAAAGACCTCATAATTCGGTGCGCCATTATTCCCTAATCTCTCATAGGAAATAGTGCATAAGCACGGTATGATTCTCACTGACTTTTATCAATAGCGACCTAGTACCTCAAGCTTTTCCTCACAACCTCCACTTACATTCTACATCACATCGCTTCTATAAAATAATAGCGAGTCACCTCTAATTCATATTCAAAACTCTCACCCAAAACTTATCTCCCGAACAACATATATCTTTTCTTAAAATCATCTAAGCATAGGATTAAAAACCAGGCAGATCATGCATAACACATTAATCAACAGAATATTCAAATATCTCAATATCATATACATCAATTTATCACAACCAACTCATAATAATCAAACCAAATAAATAACAAAGTCAGACTCTGTCACGGCCTGGCCGTGATAGCCATCACGGCTGTGACAGACAACAAAGGCAAGAATTCTACAAACAGAACCTGTCACGGCCTGGCCATGACAACCATCACGGCCGTGACAGACAACAAACATCCTCAATATCTTAAATATTCAAACACCGAAATAATACGTCACATGCAGATGGAATACCTCAACCAGCATATCACAAACAGTCAAAAGTAAATAATTCAAACATCCTCAAATACTTAAAATCAACTTAATGTCGATAAACCTACAATCCCCGAATCACATTGGTTTTACAGAAAATGTTTCCAATGGGATTTTGGTCTTGTCGATTACTCGACTACTAGTAGGGTTTAGGTCGCCCTACACAATTATCATATAATCTACTACTTATCGATTCCGACGATAGGTTGATTCTTTTCCCCACCTGAGCTAGCACCGGAAACACGTACACGACGATCCTCGTTATCCTGCCACGAGTTAACACAACCACCTTCATCCAAGCAACATAACTATAATTAATCAACTAACAACCATCTATGACACTTTAGGGTTAGGTTCGGTCAAGACTTAGAAAATAGGATTAGGGTTATCTTCTTAATGTCATCTTTTGGATCCTAGTTACTAGAGTCTTAACTAACATAGATTACTTATTTCAAGAATAAAATTGGAAACAAAATCCTCTAATCTTTAGGGTTAGGGTTTCGGCCAAGGGCTGACTTTTAGGGTTCAAAATCCTTAAAATTCCTAATCATGATTAAGTCATAGATTAATGATCCTTGATTAACCTAAATCATGGATTAGTGACTAAACAACTAAAGTTGAAACTCACAACTTCCTATCTCTTTTATACAAGGATTCGGCCTCAACATGTTCATAAGGTTAGGGTTCTTAGTTTAATAAACCAACTTGGATTTATTAAGCATACATACTAATAGCTTGATTAACAAGATCATTAAGGAAAACTTAAACAAAACTCAACAAATCTAACCCACCTAGGGTTTCGGCCAACATAAAGATTTTTGAGTAAAATATTCATTTTAAGAGACTAACATGGATTAGAGTGTGTAGTCATACATGCCATATAGAATACATGATCATACATGACAACACATGAACAAAACTCTACCAACTCTAATGTGATAGATTCGGCCAAGGCTAGATTTTTAGGAAAGAAATTTTTGATTACATCATGCTCTTGGATTTAGATAATATGCATGATATCAAGAAGATAGAAACTAGTTTCATCATCATTAGATTTTTCTAGAATTTATTATGACTTTTCAAAGTTCTAGGGTTAGAAACTTTAAAGTGATGAACAACTATGATATAAGCCTTGAATCAAGAAACTTGCTAAAGAACGTAGGCATGATTAAGAATGAAGATTTGAATTTACCTCTTGAAGATCAATGACAAAGGAAATCCAAGAACTTGTTTTACAAACTTAGCACTAAGAGACTTATGAACTTTAGGGTTTTGGAAACAAATGGCAAAAGAAACTAAGTGAAAAGTGAGAGTATGGTTTTTATAGAGGTAGTGGCGCCATCTTAGGAAGGATCTAGATGATGATGAGTTGTCTTGCTAAAGGATTCAAATGCAATTAAGTTCTAAGGACCAATTTGCAAAGATTCCAAAAGTTGAAGGACTAGTTTGCAAATTGTCAATAAAGTGTCATGATGATGATTTTGCCACATTTAATGCAAGCTTATCTTGACCAAAGTTGACTGATTTTTGGCATTAGATATTTTAGATAAAACCTAGCTTGTTGAAGAAGATTTGTTGAAGAAGATTGTTGAAGCTTGAAGAACAAAGTGGAAGAATGTAGATCATTCTAGAATTTTCTTGGCTCATCTAAGAATTATGAGGATAGCCCCTTCTCCCTCACGGGCTTGCGCATGGGCTTGCTCAATTTGGGCTTGGTTTCATTTTTGTGGGGCCCACTTGAAGATTTAAGCATTAAGCTTAAGATAGGAAACTTGTATAGTTTCAAATAGGCTTTATGGGATCAATCCACAAACTAGAAAATTTTGGGCTTCAAAGCCACGTCCATTTGAGATTGGAAACAAGGATTCTAGCCCAATTCACTTGAAAAAGCTTAGAAACCAACTTAGGGACAAAAGGGTAATTTACAGAAAGTTCAGGGGCTTAAGCGTAAAATTCATAAATTTTCTATTTAACCCTGAAAAACCTTCTAGACTTAAAAATATGATTCATCCCCTTGAATCATCTCAAAATACTAAGAGAAACCCTCTATCGGTTCTGAGAAACTCCGAAATCTCTTCCGTCGTCTACCCGATTACGTGTTTCGCCCGAAAAACATAAATTATTTTATTTTTTTCCAAAATAATTCTAAAAATACAGAATTGTAGGAAATAAAATAATAATCTTAAGACTTTCATTCACGAATTAAAATTAGGTCTTTTGAGCAGTATAATTATACTGTCAATGGAATTCGCGGCCCGGGTTTCGCCTGACTTTCCACCCTAAATGTTAATCGTAGCTTCCTACGTTCAAGTAGGATTGAGTAGTAAACTCAATTTATTTAAAATAATTTTCTAAAACTCAAATAAATTTATAAACATATTTATATGTATTACTGTTATTTAAACAGTGAAAATCGGGGTGTTACACCTATCACCCACAAACTAATGGTCAAGCCGAGTTATCCAACAGGGAAATCAAAAGGATCCCGGAGAAAATGGTCAACACAAGTAGGAAGGATTGGTCCTCACATCTGGATGAGGCGTTGTGGGATTATAGAACTGCATTCAAGACTCCTTTGGGGATGTCCCCATATAGACTGATGTATGGGAAAGCTTGCCATTTACCCTTAGAGTTGCAGCACATGGCTTTTTGGGCATTCAAGAAACTGAACTTTGATCTTCAGTCTGCTGGAGCAGCACGCATGCTGTAGCTTAATGAAATGGAGGAACACAGACGGTTCTCATATGAAAATGCTGAAACATACAAGGCAAAAACTAAGGCTTGGCATGATAAGAAGATACATCATAGATCCTTTCATGAAGGAGAGCAAGTGTTGTTATTTAACTCTAGGCTGAAGCTTTTCCCTGGCAAGTTGAAGTCAAGATGGTCTGGCCCTTTCAAAATTGTAAAGGTCTACCCACATGGAGTTGTTGATCTGTTGGATGCTGATAGTGGGAGAGAATTCAAAGTTAATGGTCAGAGAATCAAGCATTATTTTGGTGAACCTTTGGACAGAATTAAGGTCACCACCACCCTTGACGATACTGAATGATGCTGCATCACGATCTGGCTGAGGACCTTATAAACCAAGCGCTCATGGGAGGCAGCCCATAAATAAAAAGAATTTACCTTTCTGAATAAAGAAGCAGTAGTAAAGGCAGATGTAAGTTAGGCTGCAGCATAAGACAGAACACTGGGTTGCCACTAGTGCAATAAGTGCTTTTTACGTCAGTTAAAATTGAGTTTTTACGTCAGAATACTGATTGACGTAAATACAGCTGACGTTAAAAGTTAAACTTTTAACGTCAGTTGAGAACTGACGTTAAATATAAAACTATTAACGTCGGTTCTTTAACACAACTGACGTTAATTTTGTCAAAATTAACGTCAGTTCTTTAATACAACTGACGTTAATTTTGTAAAAATTAACGTCAGTTCTTTTCAGAACGGACGTTAATTTTGTTAAAACTAACGTCAGTTGTTATGAAGAACTGACGTTAAAGGTCTTAATTTTAACGTCAGTTGTAATAAACAACTGACGTTAATAGTGTACTGTATATTTTATAAAATACTATTAACGTCAGTTGTATCATACAACTGACGTTAATAGTATTTCTTTTTTTTTAAATTCAGTTTTAAAATATCAGTCCCCTCAGCTATCCCTGCATTCAGTAAATATCCCAGTAACACAGAATATCACACACATTACAGAATTGCAAAGGAAAAATGGAACAATGATCCATATGTATGCCTGTTCAGAAACAATATATATTTATTAACATAGGTTATAACTCAAAATAAATACAGAAATATAAATAAAAATAAATGTATACTAAGTTTAAACTATCTATATCAATATCCTTTCGTGATGATCATTACGAGTTGCATGTACATCGTCCACCTGTGTCTCCTCGATTATAGTAGGCATGTTTGTTGAAAAAGAAGGACTCTCAGGAATATCAAGATTTGAATCTTCATTTTCATCATTACCATTATACATGCTTTTTCCTTGGAGAACCACGGACAACCTTTTGTTAGAAGGATCAGTGATGTAGAACACTTGTTTTGCTTGGGAAGCCATTATGAATGGCTCATTTATATGACCTAACTTGTTGAGGTCTACCAATGTGAACCCCAATTCGTCGGTTTGTACACCACCGTTACTATCAACCCACTTACATTTAAATACCGGCACCGTAAGCTTAGTGTAATCGAGCACCCAAATATCTTCAATATATCCAAAGTAAGGTCTCGGTGCTTTAACGGGTTTTGTGTCCTTTGCACTAGAGAAGTGCATTGCTTCGGCCACAATCATAACCCCACTATTTTGCATGGTACTCTTGTTATCTTGTTCCTTTGTATAAAAGGAAAAGTTATTTATGTCGTATCCGCTCCAACATATGACGTTGAAGCTAGGCCCACGTGCTAGCCATCTTACGTCATCAGAAGCAGTACTACCATCCTTAAGCATTTCTTCCTTGAACCATGGTAAGAAAGTCTTGTTATGCTTGTTCAACAACCACCTTTCGCTCATTCGAGGGTTTTCTTGATTGACTTTTATTTTATGTTCAAATAAGAAAGGCTGAACACATTCGATGTTGTTCAATACATACAAATGTGCTTGAAGCACTTCCTCCCGATCCTTCCTATTAATTCTTAAGCCATGTGTACCCTTACCTTGACATCTGATCTCATCATGCCGAGTCTTAGGAACCCCTATAGGATCCGTGTTATGAAGGTAGTCCGAACAAAACTCAATAGCTTCTTCTGCAACATACCTTTGAACAATAGATGCTTTCGGACGATGAGGATTCTTCACGTACCCTTTCAAGATCTTCATGTAGCGCTCAACTGGGTACATCCATCTCAGAAAAACTGGCCCACATAATCTAATCTCCCTCACCAAATGAACAATTAAGTGAACCATTATGTCGAAAAAGGAAGGAGGAAAATACATCTCCAATTGGCACAAGATTGTAGCAGCCTCAACTTCCAAGTCATCCAACATACGGGGGTCAACGACTTTGCTACATATAGAATTGAAGAATGAGCACAACCGAGTAATGGCATTTCTCACATTTTTTGGAGCAATACCACGAATAGCAATGGGCAGAAGTTGTTGCATCAAGATGTGGCAATCATGAGACTTTAAGCCAACCAATTTAAGATCATTAGAGAAAAGCCTCTTCATATTTGAAGAATAACCATGTGGAACTTTGATGCCCTGAAGACACCCGCAGAAACTTTGTCTTTTTTTTTTTGACAAAGTATGACATGCTGGCGGCAAATAAGTCCGCTTACCATCCTCAACAACTGGAGCTAACTGCTCTCGTATACCCATAGCAACGAGGTCGAGACGAGCATTCACACCATCCTTTGTCTTGGCCTGAATGTTGAGAAGCATCCCGATCACACTATCACACACATTTTTCTCCACATGCATCACATCAATGCAGTGTCTGACATCAAGCTTGCGCCAGTATGGAAGATCAAAGAATATCGACCTCCTCTTCCATATGTTTTTCTCAGCAGCTTTACCTTTCTTTTTGGACTTGCCGAATATAAAATCGATGTCCTTTACCCTCTGATAAACCTGCTCTCCAATTAAGGCCGTCGGCGCTTCAGCTGTCTCTTGGCATCCATTAAAAGCTTTTTTCATATTACGATATGGGTGATCACGTCTAAGAAATCTCCGATGCCCAAGGTAAACCGTCTTCTTTCCATGATGCAACTGAGTGTAGCATGTGCCTTCTTCACATATAGGGCATGCTTTATGCCCCTTGACACTATACCCGGACAAGTTACCGTATGCTGGAAAGTCGTTGATGGTGCAAAATAACATGGCACGAAGCTTGAAAGTCTCATGAGGATACCCATCAACTACATCAACACCTTCCACCCACAGCGTTTTCAAGTCTTCAATCAAGGGACCTAGATAAACATCTAAGTCATTACCCGGTTGCTTTGGGCCCGAAATCATCATAGACAACATCATGTATTTGCGCTTTATGCACAACCAAGGGGGCATGTTGTAAATTACCAACAGAACAGGCCATGAACTATGAATACTACTCATGTTAGAATAAGGATTCATTCCATCCGTAGCAAGTCCAAGCCTTAGGTTTCTTGGCTCATCGGCGAAATCCGGAAACATAGTATCGATATTCTTCCATTGAATAGAATCAGCAGGACGACGAACCTTTCCATCACGTTTCCTCTCATCATTATGCCATCTAAGATTCTTCGCATCTTTCGCATTGGCAAACAATCGCTTGAACCTTGGAATTATTGGAAGATACCACAACACCTTCGTAGGAGGACCCTTTTTTCTCACATCATCAAGATCATCATCATCATCACCACCCTTCACTTTGTATCGTGATAACCCACATTTGGGGCAATCGTGATTGTCTTCATGAACACCGGTGTACAATATGCAATCATTGGGGCATGCGTGTATCTTATTATACTCCATACCCATAGGACACAATACCTTCTTGGCCTCATAGTTATGGTCAGGCAATGTGTTGTCCTCCGGAAGCAAGTCTTTCAACACTTCAAGCAATTCCGTGAAGCTTTTATCGGTCCAACCATTTCTCGCCTTCACACAAACCAATTTTAGCACCGCCGACAACCGTGTATGAGTAGTACACCCTGGATATAAAGGCTTATCCGCATCACCGCACAACCTATCATACACATGAGCTCGATGAAAAGATTCTTGTCCAATATCACGGATCATGTCCTCTACTTGATCGTCCTCCATATCTACGTCAACGTCCTCACTTTGGGAGACACTTGCCGTACTACTCAACAACACATCACCATGCCATATCCATCTTGTATAACTCAAGCAAATCCCATCACAAATCAAATGAGTACGTATATCCTTCACCGTACATTTCCTCGTATTCAAACACTTGACACAAGGACAACAGAACATTACATTACTATTAGGAACATTCCTTTGAGCAAATTCTATAAATTCTCCCACCCCCTTCAAATACTCAGCACTAGTACGCTTACAAACCATCCAACTACGATCCATAACTAGATAGGTCCTGTAGATATACAAAACATATATCCAATATAAGGACAATACGGGAGATTGAAAACTATAGTTTTTGAAGATTGCCAAGCACTGGTCACGGCCTGGCAGTGATGTCCATCACGGCCTGGCAGTGATGTCCATCACGGCCGTAACATGCCAACTGAACCAGACCATCACAGGCAGAACTGATCACGGCCTAGCCATGATGAGCATCACGGCCGTGACTGATCAACCAGCAGAGCAACATGCACTCAAAACAAAAAATAGAGACGTACATTCCAAACAACTCAAACTCATGGTTTCAAGTTTCAACTACTGAGACTAAAGTTTCAAAATACACTCAAAACCAAAAATAAAAAAATGTGCCCTAAAGACTCACCAGAAATAGGTGCTCGCGTGGTGGTGGGGAGGGGAGCTCGAGTGGTGGCCAACATTCGATGTGGTTACTAAGAGCAGAGGGACAAGGAGAGTTAGTGCGCGGGAAGGGGAAAGAGAGATGTAAAGTTATTGCAAAAAATGAATGGAAAGACAGAGTTAGGGTTAATAGTGTACCTCACGGTGGTGGCGAAGAAGTCCTCGTGGTGGTTGCGGTGGAGATGAGCTCGCGATTAGGGCAGAGTGAGAGTGAGAGTGAGAGTGAGGGTTGAGAGTGAGGGTTAAGCGTGATGAAAAGAGAAAAGAGACGTACAGAGCGAAGTACAGAAGGCACGCTGGTGTAAACCAAAATAAAACAACATTTGACGTCAGTTGTTTGTAAAGACTGACGTTAAAGGTCATATATTTAACGTCAGTTGTCTTAAGAAACTGACGTTAAAAGTGTATACCTTTATCCAAAAACATTAATTCCTTTGACTATTTATTTAATTGAAGTAAAAATAAAACTTTTAACGTCAGTTGTATAAAAAAATGACGTTAAAAATAAATATTCTTTATTTTAAAAGCACTTTTAAAGTCAGTTTTTGAAGACAACTGACGTTAAAAGTGTATATCTGCAAAAAAAATCATTCCTTTGACTACTGTGCTAACTCATGCACCTTGAAACTTAATCCTCTTAATGAGCATTAAGTTTATAGATAAATTTTCAAGAAAATCAGAGAGAGACTATTCTCTATATAAAGTGTCATTCTTCTGTATCAGTATGTAAATACACCCTCTTCTTTTCCTCTATATTTCGTGCGTTTTCTATTCCTTCACAATATGGTTCTATCACATTTGAGACTTTTGTTATTTCTTCCTATACCTATACTTAAAGGTCTCTGTCTTAATGGTCAAAAAACTTCTGAGGTTGTGTAAATCACATAATATGACTCCCTCACTTTATTCCATCTCCTCCCCAAGCGATTGTGGATAAAGCACATATGGAGCATCAAGGACTTCAAATAAGCAGGGAGGGGATTGATGCATCCATTGGAGTTTCTGAGGACAGAACTGAGAAGAAATTGATGTTGAAGCAGAATCTTTTTAATATTTTAGTGCTATGTTGCAGAAATTTTTTATCTTTTAATCATGTAATTGTAACTTATGAATCGCTTCAATGAGATACGATTTGATTATACATATAACACTTTTATGTTAAGTGTTTATTTATTTTAATTTTCACAAGAATATGTTTACTAATTCAAGCTAATTAATGTAGATTAAAAATAAACTTGTTTAATATTTACACAAGTTTTTTACACAACTGACGCAAATAGTGATTTAATATTTACAAATTGTCACCACCTCATTTTTAACGTTAACATAATTTATGACTGCCAAGTTCCCGTATATTACATTATTTCCAATATTCATTCTGCACGTTTATAATTTATAGGATTATTTACGTCATCTATTTATTATCTTCAAGTAAAAACCACACTTTTAACGTCGGTTGTATAAAAAAAAGCGACGTTAAAAATAAATATGACTGCCAATCAATTGCCACCACCTCATTTTTAACGTCAACTTAATTTATGACTGCCAAGTTCCCGTATATTACATTATTTCCAATATTCATTCTGCACGTTTATAATTTATAGGATTATTTACATCAGCTATTTATTATACTGAAGTAAAAACCACACTTTTAACGTCAGTTGTATAAAAAACTGACGTTAAAAATAAATATTTTTTATTTTAAAAACACCTTTAACGTCAGTTGTATTAAACAACTGATGTTAAAGGTGTATAAGTTTCTGCAAGAATTCATTCCTTTGACTACTGTGCTACTTACCCATGCACCTTGTAACTTAATCCTCTTAACGAGCATTAAAGTTTATAGGTAAGTTTTCAAGAAAATCAGAATAGCTTAGTAACTTCATCCCCTGCTCCTATAAATAGCTTCCTTCCATCCTTTTAATTTTCTGCTTCACAATATGGCTCTGCCGTGGAGATTAACTTCATCACTCTTTCTTCCTATTCCTAGACTCAATGGTCTTTGTCTTAATGGTCAAACAACTTCTGAGGTTGTGTAAATCACATAACATGGGTGATAAGGTTGTGTAAATCACATAGTGTGAGTTGCTCACCTTATCATCTTTCTGGAGAATCGGCAGCTACAGCACCAGAACGTCAGCTTTGGAAGCAAATGACTGTTCCAAGACCATTGCTGAAACAGATCGGGTGCACCCTTGCTCAGCCGCTTTGGAAAACTCGGTCACTCGACTCTCCTCTCTTGCTCACCCGTGAAGGGAACGAAGCCCCTCAACAAAATGTTTAGGATTTTAAACCCGTTCAATGTAACTTTTTATAGGATTGTAAACCCTATCAATGTAACTTTTTATAGGATTTTAAAGGATTTTAAACCCTTTCAATGAATGAGATCCGGTTTGGGTTATTGAATCAACTTATACTTCGCACATATATTTTAGTTTTCAAAACAGAAACACAAAACATCAAAGCAATTGTGAAACTGAAACTTTGAGGAAGGCAATGCGGAAGGGTACGTATAATAGATAAAAAAAATTATTAAAATAACCTTTAACGTCTGTTGATGAAAGAACAGAAGTTAAAAGTGAAGTGACGCACTTTTAACGTCAGTTCAATGAAGAACTGACGTTAAAAGGTTCACTTTTAACGTCAGTTGTTTATTGAATTGACGTTAAAAGTGAATCACTTAACTTTTAACGTTAGTCCTTAAAACAACTGACGTTAAAATTGAATTAATGAAGTATGATATTTACAAAACTGCCACCGCCTCCTTTTTAACGTCTAGCTTTTGGTTAATTGACGTAAACCTTTACCGTCTAATGTATATTTTCCACTAGTGTGCTCTGGAACAATGCTATAGCATGCAAATTGATGATAAAAACATAAAAATGCAATCTTGAGGATAAGGACTATCTGTTGACAAGGGTACAAAGTGGGGACCAGCTGGACTTTTTGTCCGTTGTGGAAAAAGGAGAAAGGTGGACAGTTTTAACAAATTTTAAGTTTCAATAAATACTAAAAAGATGTGGAGAGAGAAACCACTCTTCCCTAAGCCTAACCCCCAACCACACGATCTCCACCTATCTCTCTTCTTTATTTTTTTTCTTTCCCCACAACTACCACTATCGGTAACCAATACCCCTCTCTCACCTGACACTTTAAATAAACCACTCACCCTTCTATCTCACTCACACTTTACACACCCAACGTCTATCTTCTTCTTCAACCCACAACCCTAACACTCAACCCTTCCTATTCTTCACGAAATCACCCCTCAAACCATCATGACTGCCAAGAAGTCAAGCCGTGTGAAACACAATGTTGTGAAGAATGTTGCTCCACCCTCCTCTGATCTAACTGATACCCTAACCAGCTGGGTTAATGAAGAAGCACAAGAGAAGTATGAAAAAGAGACCATTAATCGCAGTCTCCATCAAGAAAAAGGTTTCAAATATGGGAAAGGAGTGAACTTGGGTCTGCTACCAGAGCTAGTGAGCGTGATTGAAGCACATAAATGGAGGACCTTTGCTGAGCACAGAGATGGGTTTTGTACCCAAATGGTTAGGGAGTTTTACGCAAACATTGCATCTGACACCCAAACATTTGTGGTTATCAGAGGAGGTAATGTGTCTTTTTCTGCAAAGACAATTAATCAACATCTCGGTTTGGAGGAAGTGGAAAATGAGTATCAGCAGATTCTGTAAGCTGCAACAATTGTCAAGCTGCAGCAAATGAAGAAAGACCTAGCTCTCCATGGTGCAGAATTTATACAATAGGCAGAGGGCCAACTCAAACTGCCTCAATCCATGCTGCAGCCTCTTGCAAAAATATGGTGCCACTTCCTCAGATACACTCTCTCCCCTACTTCTCATCTGGAAATAGCGGACAAAGAGCGCCTGGTTTTGCTCCACTGTATCATGAATAAGTAAAAGTTAAATGTGGGGGAGATACTCAAGATTCAGATCACCGTCCGTGCAACGAAGCAACAAGGTAACCTGATTTTCCCCTATCTTATTCCTGAGCTCTGTTTGGAGTAAGGAATAGAGTATAACCCTGGGGAAGGGCTAGAACTGAACAAAGGCCCCATTGATATGAACTGCATGCTGAGGATGTACTCAAATTATGAAAAAGGAAGTGCAAGTGGAAGTAAACCATCCAGATCTAGCACCCCATAACAGTAGGATTGTTGTGGGATGCTGGAGCAGAAAGTAGAAGAATTGACTACCATGCTGCAACAACATGTGCAGCATGAGAAGACTTTCTGGCAATACTGCTTCTGCAAGTATCAGTGTAAAAAGCAAACAATGAAGCTCAATGGTTGGAAGCTTGAGACTCCAATCCCCCAGTTCCCCCAAGAAATTCTGCCACCTTTTGTTGAAGATATCCCTATAACATCCCATCAACACAAATCTGTTTCTGATCCAGTTCCTGAAAACCCTAAGAAATCTGCCAACATTGACCCTGCCCACAGCTCTGTCTCGGATGAAGAATGGATGGGTATTGCCCCATCCAAGCAGCAGCAGCAGAAAGAAGCTGAGGCCCCTGCCCCTAAAAGACGAAACCTGCCTCTAAAGCCTCCCAGCAAGATCAAGGGAGCACTAAAAGGCCCCGTGCTACAGCACAGGAGAAAGCATCGTCCTCCACCCCTGCTGTAGCATCAACTCCTTGATCAGCCTCTGGCTAACTAGTTTTATAACTAGTAAGATCATGGTTTTTGTGCTAATTATTCGAGTTTCAATCTCGTTTTAGCCCATATTTGTATTTAACTGTCCTCAAGCAACATTTTGAGTTTCTTAAGTAGTTTAGGACATTTTAGTTAGTTTTTTAGTCAAATAAAGCATTCACTGCTATCTCATGTTTTCAGGTTAAAAGGGGAAGCACTTAGAGTCAAGGGAATGAAGAAATCAGAGGAAAGTGCGTGGAAGGGTCGCCTTGCGAGAAGCTACTCGCCTCGCGAGCCTGAAGACCAGCCAGAGCAGTAACAGTCACCCTTTCGGTCTCGCCTCGCGAATCATCTTCTCGCCTCGCGAGAACCCAATTTTGAACTCGCGCCACTTTAATATTCGCCTCGCGAGCGGGCGCGGATCCTGAAGGCTATAAACTGCTGTTTTAGGGCAGATTGCAGGGACTTTTTACTTCTTCTTTTTCTCTTCACCATTGAGGGCTGCGAATTAGTTCTTAGTGTTTTTATGTTGTATTTGATGGAGAACTAATTCCCTTGGATTAATCTGCTGTAATCGGTTTCCATTGCCACTTGAGGTTCTGTAATTCCCAAACTTATTGCTATTCTCTTTCAATATTGTTCTATATGTTCTGTTTGCTTAATTCAGGATTGTATGGAATATGTATTGATTTGTTTCGATGATTTTATGTTCCTATACTTAATCGCGTTTGCTTAATTCGCGTGTGTTCAATCGTGTTTGCTTAATTCACGAGGGCTTCACCCCGTTTGCTTAATTCGGGGATTAGGAACATATATCTCGTAGTGTCAATTTCACTTGTTAATTGCTGCTACAATCGAAAAGAGATTAGAATCCGCTTAGGGCATGGAATTATATGAATCAATGATAGTGGGAAACCGAAAACAGTAGATTAATCGTTTTTAGCTTATTGATAATCATTTAGTTTGCACTGTTTTCTTAATTGAATTTCAAACCAACCCCCCCCCCCCCCCCAACCCCCAAAAAAACTGATTTTTCTGCGAATAACAATCCAAGAGTCCTTGAGAGACGATACTTGAGTTGTCGCGCCCTAACTACAGTTTTGTAAACCACTCGGTTTTTGACCCGTGTGCGACAACGTGTCAAAAATTGGAGTCGTTGCCAGGGACTCTTGTTGTTATTAGCAGAAAATTAAAAAAAAATGCATTGCTGAATTAGTTATGGATAATTATATGCAAAATTATATGCCTAATGTTTACTATGAGCCATCATGCATATATTATCCTGGCTTCACTGGTGGTTATGAGTTTAGTAGTGATTTTGGCATGAACGGAGTGAACCACTATTCTGGCCAACATGGTGGAAATCATGGCATCTTAGATGAGTTGGCTTCTTTGGTGCATCAAATGACAATAAGCCAGCAGTAATATCAGCCTGACCCCACACCAGTCCAACCCAGTCTGGAGGAATTGGTGCAACAAATGGCAGAAGACACTCTTGAATTCCAACAGAGGACAGAAGCAAGTCTTCAGGATTTGGCCACCCAAATTGGTCACATTGCCTCCGCCTTCGCAAATAGATATTCTTGGCGATGATTCTTCTGAGCATTCTGTTTCCCAATTAGATATGCCTTCTGACATTGTTGATGACACTTATTGTGATTTGATTGCAGCTACTGATTTTCCATCCCTTTCTGGTTTTGATGATATTTACTCATGTGCTGATTGTACTAACACTGACCCTTGTGGTGTTTATGCTGAGATTGATGCTGCCCTGCAGGGTGACAGTGTAATTGAAGTTGTTTCTTCAGCTGAAGTTATTGCCAACACAACTGCCCCAAACATGCCATCTATTGAAGCAGCACCAGTGATCCTCTCCACTTGTTTGCCACCTCCCACTGTGGAACAACCAGCGATGGAGTTCAAGCCTCTTCCTGAGAGATTGGATTTTGCATCCTTGAATACGAAGACACTATGGCCAGTCCAAGAGGTTGAATCCCATTTTTATTGGGAGGACTTTGTTGACAAGGAGGTCATCTTTGACCCAAGAAGGAGTGAGAAGTCCGCCGCACTTGGCGAGGTCACCATGATTGTCAAGTGCTCACTTCCATATCAAGGCTGCAAGTTATGGGACCATGGAATAAGCTTACGTCCTTTGTCTATCAATTGGGCCTTATGCTACAAGCAATGGGATCCAGGCGGGAGTCCCTCAATGAGTTTTCTTAACCCTTCTCCTTAGTTTATTTTCATTTTCTTGAAAGTTTGTGTTTTTCTTTTCCTTCATTTGTTTTTGAATTTAGCTCTTGAATAATTTGATAAGATCAAGAGTATGTGTGTGAGTGTTGTGTCGGTGAGCTTGCTGGATTCTAATCAAATTTTTCATAGATGGATTGCATGATATGTGTCGACTGTTTCCCCCTAGGATTTGAAAATTGATCCCCATGTGAAAAATTGAAAATTAAACTTCGAGATATTCTATTGTGATTGCATGATTTATGATAAGTTTGGGGTGAAGGGATGCACACACTAGGGGTTGAATCTCGGTCAAACAATTTGCAAAAATGTCCAGGTGAGGATTTGAGCCTCCAAGATTGTTTTTAATTGTGTGAACCACTTTCAAGTTGCAATTTCCCGATTTTACTTGAATCTCTTCATGGTTTGCATGCTTATGTGGTTGCATCAGATGATTTAGGCAATTTTCTTTGAATTAACCACTTGGCCTAGAAAGAACCATCCTTAATGCATGTTCCCTAGTTAGCCACATTGAGCCTAATAAGCCTATTGTTTCTTGATAACCTCATGTTATAAGCCAAAAATCTGGAAAGACCATGTAAACCCGATCTTAGGATTAGGAGAGCATGGAAGATTAGCAAGAGAATGGTTGCAAGAAACTAAGTTTGGGGTGGCTACAAGGATATGATGTGTTGTTTGGGATTGAGAAAAAGAAAAATAAAGGTTGGAGCCAAAGGCAAAAAGAAAAAAAAAAGAAAAGAAAATTACAAAAATGTCAAAAAGGGTATTAGAAGAAAAAGGCTATAGTCACCCAAAGCAAAAAAGAAAAATGGAAAAAGGAATTTGAGTGGAAGTTCAATGTATCAAAATGCTCATGCTCTCTTAGTTCCTAGGGACTTAAGCCTAGTACCTTTGAATATCCTACCTTTAGCCAGGCCCCATTACAACCTTTAAAAGACCTTTTGATGTTGCATGCATGTTTTCGTGGGAACCTTGTTTGAGATGAAAATCAAATTCATGGGAAGTGCCCTTGAAATGTGAAATTGAGTGAAAAGTTGATAGCCTAGACAAATTGAGCGAATGAGTCAAACATTAATTACCCTTGTGAGGAAGGCAATTGTTTGAAATTGGTGATCTCCCTTTTGTGTGTAACGTGGATCCTCAACTTAGATTAACAATTGCATGACTGATGGAATTCTCAATTGCTTAAAGTAAATGAATGTGGAGATTACATTGTTGCAAAGGGGGAAAACATTGAAGAGAAATTGTTTTGATAAAATTGCATGAAATTGGTGCGGAATTGATTGAATCCTTTAAGCTTGCCAAGTTTGAGTCTTTTTGAGTTTTAGTTTGCTTGGGGACAAGCAAGGTTTAAGTTTGGGGTATTTTGATCAGCCTCTGACTAACTAGTTTTATAACAAGTAAGATCATGGTTTTTGTGCTAATTATTCGAGTTTCAATCTCGTTTTAGCCCAGATTTGTATTTAACTGTTCTCAAGCAACATTTTGAGTTTCTTAAGTAGTTTATGACATTTTAGTTAGTTTTTGAGTCAAATAAAGCATTCACTGCTATCTCATGTTTTCAAGTTACAAGGGGAAGCACTTAGAGTCAAGGGAATGAAGAAATCAGTGGAAAGTGCCATCCTGGAAGGGTCGCCTCGCGAGAAGATACTCGCCTTGCGAGCCTGAAGACCAGCCAGAGCAACAACAGTCACCCCTTCGGTCTCGCCCCGCGAATCATCATCTCGCCTCGCGAGAACTCAATTTTGAATTCACGCCACTTTAATATTCGCCTCGCGAAAGGCTACTAGCCTCGCGAGCGGGCGCAAATCCTGAAGGCTATAAACTGCTGTTTTAGGGCAGATTGCAGGGACTTTTTACTTCTTCTTTTTCTCTTCACCATTGAGGGCTTCGAATTAGTTCTTAGGGTTTTTATGCTGTATTTGATGGAGAACTAATTCCCTTGGATTAATCTGCTGTAATCGGTTTCCATTGCCACTTGAGGTTCTGTAATTCCCAAACTTATTGCTATTCTCTTTCAATATTATTCTATATGTTCTGTTTGCTTAATTCAGGATTGTATGGAATATGTATTGATTTGTTTCGATGATTTTATGTTCCTATACTTAATCGTGTTTGCTTAATTCGCGTGTGTTCAATCGTGTTTGCTTAATTCACGAGGGCTTCACCCCGTTTGCTTAATTCGGGAATTAGGAACATATATCTCGTAGTGTCAATTTCGCTTGTTAATTGCTGCTACAATCGAAAAGAGATTAGAATCCTCTTAGGGCATGAAATTATATGAATCAATGATAGTGGGAAACCGAAAACAGTAGATTAATCATTTTTAGCTTATTGATAATCATTTAGTTTGCATTGTTTTTCTTAACTGTTTTCTTAATTGAATTTCAAACCAAACCCCCCCAAAAACTGATTTTTCTACGAATAACAATCCAAGAGTCCTTGAGAGACGATACTCGAGTGGTCGTGCCCTAACTACAATTTTGTAAACCACTCGCTTTTTGACCTGTGTGCGACAGCGTGTCACTCCTCCTTCAGCATCAAAACCAGGAAAAGGCACAAAATCAGCTGCTGAGGAGAGCCCAGTGATGAAAATTGTCGCTGCTTATGTTGCAAAAGAGGAAGAAGAGGAGGAAGACACAAAGCCTCTCTCAAAGAAACTAAAGATGGATGCACCCAATGTGGCTGTTAACATCAAGAAAGAGAAGGTTGATGTAGCATTTGTGGAAGAAGAGAATGAAGAGAGTTTCACTACCTCCGATTTGGATGATCTTGCAGTATCTAGTGGCACAGGGAGATTTGGAGCATCATCCTCCACATGTTCAGCCACTACATGAGGCAGTACCCTTGTCACCTCCCACTCTGATTGTACTTGTTCCAGAGGTTGACGAGGGGATAGAGAAGGACCCTCAGGAGGACTTATGGGAGGATCCTGAGTACCATCCTCTTGAGGATGGTGTTGTTCCTAAGGTAGGAGCGGGAGAAGTAGTGTCCTCATCGGATACTCCTCCTATAGGTAGGGATGACTATAGTGGTCTCCCTAGTGGTTACCACTAGTACTGACCAGCTGTAGGTTTTGATTCCATTTTTGAGGTAGTGGTGTTTGACAGTCTGTTTTCTGGCTACTAAGAGCCATCATTTTTGAGTTGTGGTTCCAGACTTATGTTATAGTTATGTTGTTTTTATTTTTACTTATTTGGTTATCTTTACAAATGACCTGTACTTATAAAGGTCATGTTGTAGAAACAGTAAACGATGCATATGTATAAATATGATGATTTATATATGTTCGTTATGTTGGTTTGTATGGAGAGGAAAAGAAAAAAAATTATCACCATTTTTGAATAAGGATAAGCAATTAGAAAATATTATTTTTCGAAAGTAACTAGCATTTTATTTAAGTTTTAATTTCTGCAACGAGTTAATCCATGTAGCACCCAAGGGGGTGTTGTATTAGTGGTATCAGAGCTGGTCGAGTCTTTCATGAATCTTTGGGAATAGGTCTATTGTGTTGATGTTGTGTGATCTATGATTGATTCTTGGTTTAATCTTAGAAGTAATGTGTGTTAACCAGTAAATTGTGTTTCATTTTCTGGTTGCAGTCTAACTGATTTTGTCTTGTAGGTCAGTTATGGAACCAAAAGGTGGACGTGGACATGGACGTGGATACGGTCGTGGAAAGGGTCACAGAGGTGGTCGTATTGACGACCGTGGTAATTTTGGTTAATACTATGATGGTATTGGTGGGATGGACCAGGCAACACAAGCTATTGTGAATGTTGTAGTTGCCATTGACTACCGACAACTACTATGGCTGCCCAGAACCAACAGGAACAAATCCGAGCTGAACAAGCTGCTGAGGGCAGAGGTCTGATTGCTTTTCGACGCTAGAATCCGCCACAGTTTCATGGGGATGCTGATCCTGCAAAGGCTGATCTGTGGATTCAAGAATTAAAGAATATTTTTGAGATGATCCATAGCCCTGAAGGAGTGAAAGTTCCTTATGCTACTTTTCTGCTCTTGGGAGATGCTGAATACTGGTGGAAGGGCACTAAACAACTGCTGGAGGCGAACAATTAGGAGATTACTTGGAATGTGCTTCAAAACATGTTTCTAAACAAGTACTTTCCTCAGAGTACCAGAGCTGAAAAAGAACAAGAGTTTATGCGTCTACAAAAAGTATATTTGTCTATTGGGGAATACACGGCGAAGTTTGAATCACTCGCCAAGTATTTATGTTTCTTTCAAGTTAACCCAGATGAAGACTGGAAATGTGAGAGGTTCAAGGGAGGTCTGCGTTTTGAAATCAAGGAGTCAGTGCTACCACTTGAAATTTCGTAATTTTCAAGCCTTGGTAGAAAAATGTAGGAAAATGGAACAAATGAAAAAAGGAAGAGACAATAGAGGGAATGTCGGAGGACCATCTCGATTCAAGGGTCAATTCCAGAATCAGAGTGGAAAGCAAGTTCAGAGGCAACCATATTTCCGACCACCAGGAAATAACCAGAACCAGCAATCATATCGTCCCGTTGCTTCTACAACTGGTAGTGGAGGCCAAAGGAACCAAAGTCAAGGCCAAGTCAGGAAATGTTTCAAGTGTGGGGATCCGAATCATATGGCTGATAATTTCCCATTTAAGGGAATGAAGTGTTTCTCTTGTGGTCAGGTAGGACACACAACAATGGATTGTGGTGCACAGAGGTCTGGACCAGTTGCCAACACCTCAAGGACCAATAAACCGACGACTAAGGGGAGAGTTTACACCATGAGTGGTGCTGAAGCTTCAAACACTGACGATCTCATACTAGGTAGTTGCGACATAACTGGTAATCTTTTATCTGTACTTTTCGATTCGGGTGAAATGTATTCTTTTATTGCGATGGATTGTGTGAGACATTTGAAATTGTCTGTTTCTTCTCTATCGTATGATTTGATTGTTTCGACCCCAACTTCTAAACTAGATATTTTAAATTCTATATGTCTGAACTGTCCTATTGTCATTCAGGATAGACATTTTCTTATAAATTTGATATGCTTGCCTTTAATACAATTAGATGTGATTTTAGGCATGGATTGGTTATCTTCCAACCATACCCTTTTAGATTGCGCTCATAAAACTTTAGTTTTTCCTAATCCTGAGATTTCTGGATTTTTATCTGCCAACCAAATAAGAACTTTTTCAAAAGAAAGAGATCAGGGATACTTGTTTTTATCTAGCTTAGAAGTCGAGGGGGAGATCAATTTGAGTATAGTGTCTGTAGTGAGAGAGTTTCCGGATGTGTTTCGGAATGATGTTCCAGGTTTGCCTCCAGTAAGAGATATCAAGTTCTCCATCGACCTAATTCCAGGAGCTGGTCCAATTTTAATCGCTCTATATCAGATGTCACCTACAGAGCTTGTTGAGTTGAAAGCTCAACTGGAGGACCTTTTGTCGAAAAAGTTTATATTACCGAGTGTTTCCCTGTGGGGAGCACCAGTTCTTTTAGTGAGAAAGAAGGACGGAGGTTCGAGACTCGGCGTGGATTTTTGACAACTTAACAAAGTGACGATCAATAAAAGGTATCCTCTATCATGCATAGACGATCTGATGGATCAACTGCGAGGAGCTGTTGTATTCTCAAATATTGATTTGAGAACATGTTATCATTAGATTAGGGTAAAGACTGAAGATATACCAAAGACTGCGTTCAGAACTCGTTATGGATATTACGAGTATGTTGTAATGCCTTTTGGAGAGACGAATGCACCTGCTATCTTCATGGACTACATGAATCGGATTTTTCGTCCGTTTCTTGATAAGTTCGTTGTCGTGTTCATCGATGACATTCTTATTTACTCTAAGAGTCATGATGAACATTTGGGATAAGTTCTACAAATCCTACGCGAAAAGGTGTTGCACGCAAAATTGTCCAAGTGTGAATTTTGGCTCGAAGAAGTGAAATTCTTAGGACATGTGATTATCGGGGAAGGAATCATTGTCGATCCTGCAAAAATAGAAGTAGTACTTTCTTGGAAAAGACCAAAGACGGTGACAAAGATTCGAAGCTTTGTCAGTCTAGCCAGTTATTATAGGTGGCTTATTGAAGGTTTTTCCAATATAGTAGCTCCGTTGACTCAACTTACAAGGAAGGATCAACCTTTTGTGCGGTCTGACAAATTCGAGAAAAGTTTCCAAAAGATAAAGGAACATGTGACAATCTCGCCGGTGTTAATACTTCCTGAACCGAATGAACCTTACGAGGTATATTGTGATGCTTCACATCAAGGTTTAGGTTGTGTATTAATGCAACATCGAAAAGTTGTAGCTTACGCGTCAAGGCAGTTAAAGATTCATGAGAGAAATTATCCTACGCATGATCTAGAGTTAGCTGCTGTGGTTTTTGCACTAAAGATATGGAGACACCACTAGTATGTTTGATGTCGTTAGTGACCAGAAAAGTCTGAAGTATCTGTTTGATCAAAGGGAACTCAACATGAGACAAAGACGATGGATGGAGTTCCTAAAGGATTATGACTTCACGTTGCAATATCATCCTGGAAAGGTGAACATTGTAGCTAATGCACTTAGTCGGAAAGTCATTCATATCCCAGCTATGATGGTAAAGGAACTCGATCGAATTGATTGAAAAGTTTCGTGTTCTCAACTTGATGATGGAAGTAAGTCAAAAGAAGATTAGTTGATCAATATTTCTAGTGGATTAATGGAAGAGATCCGAGAACAACAGGTTGCTGATGCGTATCTTCAAGAAAAGAAGGAATTTAGGGAACAAGGAAAAGCTACAGAATTTAGTTTGGGATCAGATCACATCTTAAGGTGCAACGGTCGAGTCTATGTACCTGATAATCCTGAGATGAAGAAGATGATTCTTGAAGAATCACACAGGAGTAATGTAAGTATTCATCCTGGATTAACTAATTAAGATGTATCAAGATCTAAAACAAAGATTTTGGTGGCCAAGCATGAAAATGTAAGTCACGGAGTACGTTGCATCATGTCTGACTTGTCAGAATGAGAAGGTAGAACATCAATCACCTGGAGGAATGCTTAAATCGTTAGATGTACCTGAATGGAAGTGGGATAGCATATCGATGGATTTTGTGGTAAGTTTACCGTGAACTTCTAAAGGTTTTGATTCAATTTGGGTGATCGCTGACAGGCTAACGAAATCAACACATTTCTTACCTGTTAAGATCAATTGCACTATAGATCAATCAACACATGTCTATATCAAAGAAGTGATTAGACTTCAAAGAGTGCCTTCAAGTATTGTTTCAGATCGAGATCCGAAGTTTACTTCACATTTCTGGGGAAGTTTACAACAACCACTGGGAACCAAGTTATAGTTAAGTTCAGCGTATCATCCTCAAACCAATGGACAAACGGAAAGAACGATTCAATCGTTAGAAGACTTGATGAGAGCATATGTCTTAGACCATCGTGGGAGTTGGGATGATCTTTTGCCACTTATCGAATTCACGTACAACAACAATTTTCATTCAAGTATAGGGATGGCACCCTATGAGGCTTTGTACTGGAGAAAATGTCACACACTTTTGTGTTGGTACCAGGATGGAGAAAGCATGATTTTAGGTCTCGAAATCGTGCAACAAACAACAGAAAAGGTTAAACAAATCCGTGAAAAGATGAAAACTGCACAAAGTAGGCATAAGAGTTACTCTGATCGAAGAATATGACCTCTTGTATTTCAAGAAGGTGAACATGTATTTCTGAGAGTCACACCCACGACTGGGGTAGGTAGAGTTATAAAGTCCATAAAACTCACTCTTAATTTCATTGGACCTTACCAAATTCTTTGTCGTATCGGTCCAGTAGCCTACCTAATTGTTTACCACCTTTTTTTTTCAAAAATTCATGATGTTTTCCATGTCTCACAATTAAGGAAGTATATTCCTGATCCATCACATGTAATTGAACCCGATGTAGTACGATTAAAAGAAAACTTATCTTATGAGACTTCGCCTGTACGAATCAAGGATAAGATGATTAAGCATCTCAGGGGTAAACAAATTTCCTTAGTCAAGGTTATTTGGGATTGTTGTTTTGGCTTCAACGACTCAAGAGAGGGGGGGGGGGGGGGGGATTGAGTTTTCAAAAAATATTTCCCTCTTAAAACTTTTTCTCAAAGCTTTATAAATCAGAGTTACGGATTAGTGTCCTCAGGATCTTTTACAAAATCAATGAAGGGTTTTTACAAAATCTTGAATAGAAGGTGATGCGGATAAGAAAGATTAATTCAGAAAGATTCAGAATAGGTTCGGGTTTAATAACTCAGTAATAACAAAATATAGTTTTTATAGATCAAGAACAAAAATTATATTGAACTTTAAACATTAGAGTTGCAGGTTCTTGAACATAAAAAGAAAGTAATGGAGTTTGAGTTTAGGGATACCACACAACTAGATTTATCCTGGTTCAGTCATCTCCACTGTGACCCACATCCAGTCCCCACTCCACCTGTGGGATTTCACACACTAACACACAAGCTTTACCAGGTAGCTTGAAAAACCTTCACACCACAGAGCACTCCTTCACCTTGAGATACCACACTCTTGTGAAGAGCCTCAATCTTCAACCTTAGGGATACCTCACCCTAATCAGTCAAAGAGACTCCCTCTCTCTTTATAATCAAATTATAAAACAAAAGTTGATTCCTAACTCTCAATAGTCAGATAAACAAATTGAAGCACTTATGAGTATTGAAACACTCTTTTCTCAGTAAGCTCAAGAAAGATGATGAATGATTTTCACAATTAATTTCTCAAAATGATTTCATAAGAATCTGATATGTTATGATATTCGTATATGTTGTTTAAGTGTCCCTTTGATCCGTCTTTATATAGAAAATAAGTTATAGTCGTTGGGATCAATCAAAACAGATTTGGATCTGATTAACAGAATCTGTTTTCTTGATTTTGGTTGTTGAAATAAGATTCTGATTGATCCTGTAAAATTTGCGTCCATCTTGAAAATAACCGCGTCCATCTAGCCATTAAGATTTTACATTCGGATGGACTAGTAGACGAGCTCCATTTAGTAGACGAGCTTCATATGGTAGATGAGCTCCATATGGTACGTCAGCAGACGGGAGTACTAAAACGCAAAGTAATTGGATGTGCTCCAACTAGTAGACGAGCACTTCTGTCACTTTAGTAGACGTGCGCTTCTGTCACTTTAGTAGACGAGCGCTTCTGCCACTTTAGTAGACGTGCGCTTGTGTTGGAGGAGCACTTTGAAATCTTATTTCAAAAATCATTTTCATTTACGAAAACTTATTCTTCTTAATGCAGGTTATGAAAAATGATTTTCTTCATGCATCTTTTCAAATGAGCTTTTTTTGAATAAGAGATTTCATCTCTTACAAATCATCTAAGACTTAAAACTAATTTCTCCTTTAAGCTCTTGTCTTGATGATTCCTTGATCTTCATCTTTCCTTTTTGATTCCTTCAAGTTGTTCCTTGAATATTCTCCTTTGATTACTCACTGAACTTGTTGAGTATTGCTTGATACCTGTCTTTGTAATTTGACACTAAAAACACTTGCATACACATTAAGTTGCATTTGTCATATATCAAAATCTCTAAGTCATTGAATTTAGCAGGGATGAGACAACCGGAGATGCAACATGGGAAGCTGAGGACAAGGATGAGATTACAATATCCTGGTCTTTTTCAAGGTGCATAATTTGGAGGCCAAATTTTTTTTTTAGTGGGGGAGTAATGTAAAACCCAAACTTTTACCGCTTTCTAATAATAGTATGTATGTGTGTGTGTGTGTGTGTGTGTGTGTGTGTATATATATATATATATATATATATATATATATATATTATCGAAGACTTATAAAATGATTTTGGATAAACCAAAGTCATATTTAGACTTTATTTAATGTTAAAAGGTTACGATTAAATTTTGGCCGACAGTAAAATTTTACTAATCAGAAAACCTAATTTTGACTATTGAACGAAACGATTTTGATTTATATCGTATTTTCAATGATATTGGAATTTTTGAAAATTTTCGTGTAAAAATAAAATATTATATTTTATACGGACGAAATCTTCAAGATAGACGCACGTAAAACCTAAGTCGGGTAAACGACGGAGCCAGATTCAGTACTGAGGTGACTAAAGGTTTCGACATGACTACCATTTATGGCAACCATATCCAAGTCATAATGACTTCCTAAATATCTAGATATTTTTGTAATGGAAACGACCATTTTACCCTTGGTCTTTAAGTGAAATTACAAGCTTGTCCTAACTAATTTTTGACCAAAATTTTCCCACCCCCACAGGACCACACCCTTTCCTACACACTTTTGCTCTCAAAAAACATAGAAACTCCATTGTTAACTAAGCTTTGGTTGGATCATTCTCTTCACTTTTTCTCCATCAACAAAAGGTAAACCCTCATCTATCGTGATCATGTTGTCTTCCTCTTCAACCATTTCATTCATTTTTGCCAAGAACATCAATTTTTCATTTTCATTGGATTTTCTTCTTTTAATTCTAGAAAATCATAGAAAAATCATTTTGATGTGAGATCAATCTCTACGAACTCTATATGACTTCTATATTGGTCATCTAAAAGTATGGAAGCAAAAGAAATTTCCTTCCTATTCTTCTTTATATGGCCGAAACCCTAGCTAGGGAGAGTTGATGAGTTTTGTTTCATTTTTTTTGAAATATGACACTTGATTTAATCTCTCTAATACCTATACTTACTAAATCCAAGAGATTGAAATCAAATAAATTTCCTAGCCTAATTTTTTTGTGATGGCCGAAACCTAACTCTAGAGGAGTTAGATGGGTTTTGTTTCAATCTTTGTCATGTGACACTTGACAAAGATTGAACTGTGATGTATGTTATAACTGATGTTGCGTGATTGACTGAAAGCCTGACAGTGGTCAGTGCTCAATTATATTAAGGTTAAAAACTTTAAAAAGTTTAAGGAAAAAATTAAGTGTGTTAATTTGTGAAAGTGGAAGAAAATGTGAAAAATAATATTTTAATAATATTTTGGTGAAAGAGTAAGTCAATGAGTGACAGTGATGATGAAACCGTGAAAAAATTTCACTTATGTTAATTTTTTCGAATTTAATTCAACAATACAATAAATAGTAATTGTGGTAAATTACTTTTCCGAAAATAACTTTAATGTGAATGGAAGAAAAATTTTTGTCAAAGACAAAGTCATTTTGGTTTTTCAAGTGAAATTGTTCTAAAACGTAAGATATTTCAGAAAGTGATTTATAGCGGAACTAAGAGGAATAGTTTAATCATTTTCGACAGACATATGTTAGAAAAGAATTTTCAAGGATTTCAGGTGTTTCGAAAAAAGGATTTAAAAAGTAAATGATTTGATAAAAATTGAACATCGTCATAATTTAACGTTTTATAAACTAATTTTAACGGAAAAGAATTTTCTGTAAAAGAATTTGAAGTCAGCAAAAATATTTCCGATAAACATGGATAAGTTTTCAGAGTTTTGTCTTGGATTTTGTTATTTTCACAAAACGAAAATGATGTTGAAAAAGAAAAGTGAACCTAGTAACGGAGACGTCGGGATTCTAGTGTTCTATGGTGAAAACACGTAGATCATTTATTTGTGCTGTCCATAAAGGACTCAAGTATGTTGATGTGATGTGGAGGACTTAATGTCCCATATCTGCAAACTACGACTGGTGCATCGGTCTAGGGTTTCGTGTTTAAGCAATCCGACTTCGTGTCCTGTGTTAAGGGTGAGTGGGCTTTATGCCTAAATAGGAATAGTTGTGATCCTTGAGCCTCGACAAGGAAAGAATGAACGAAAAAGAAAAGTGAAGTGAATAAAAGTTTTACATGGATTATTTGGCAGACGTGCCTGTGTTGACCATTGTGCCTTGATCGATAATGTGTCATGTTATGTTGACCATTGTGCCTTATTGGACAATGTGCCATGTTGTGTTGACCATTGTGCCTTGAGTTGGACAACGTGCTATGTATTGCGTTAACCATTATGCCTTATTGGACAATGTGCCATGTATTATCGAGCCTGATCTGCTCAACAAAAAGAATTTGGGATCTCCGGAGATTAGATATCAAAGTTAGAGGATGAATATTGAAGTGTCATGCATTTTTTAAATGACGATGACTGTCAGGTATGAACCCTATTGATAAATTATTATATTTGTTTTGGAGATTTTTCATGTGTTGTGGATGTATGTATGTTCTGTATTGTGTGTCGTGTATGTGGTTATCATGTTGAAACTCATTTGTCGATATCTCATTTCTTGTTGGGTTTCTACTGTGTGACATATATATATATATATATATATATATATATATATATATATATATATATATAAGTACAGATGGATCACGAGGAGATCCGGTCCCTGACGTTTGAGAGCGCTGATGACAGTGGTGCGTGGGTAATAAACCCCGGGGCTCGCAGCACCACTTACACTGGCTCAGTATGTACTATTACTTGTACTTTAGCGGCAGGACCACAGCGTCGTTCTAACAGCGTGGAGAATGTTGAGGTTTAACTACCTCCGATTTGGATGATCTTGCAGTATCTAGTGGCACAGGGAGATTTGGAGCATCATCCTCCACATATTCAGCCACTACACGAGGAAGAACCCTTGTCACCTCCCGTATCGATTGTACTTGTTCCAGAGGTTGACGAGGGGATAAAGGAGGACCCTCAGGAGGACTTAGGGGAGTATCCTGAGTAACGTCCTCTTGAGGATGGTGTTGTTCCTTAGGTAGGAGCGGGAGCAGTAGTATCCTCACCAGATACTCCTCCTGTAGGTGGGGATGACTATGGTGGTCTCCCGAATGGTTACCACTAGTACTGACCAGCTGTAGATTTTGATTCCATTTTTGAGGTAGTGGTCTTTGACAGTCTGTTTTCTGGCTACTAAGAGCCATCATTTTTGAGTTGTGGTTCCAGACTTATGTTATAGTTATGTTGTTTTTATTTTTACTTATTTGGTTATCTTTACAAATGACCTGTACTTATGAAGGTCCTGTTGTAGAAACTGTAAATGATGCTTATGTATAAGTATGATGATGTATATATGTTCGTGATGTTGGTTTGTATGGAGAGGAAAATAAAATTTATCACCATTTTTGAATAAGGATAAGCAACTAGAAAATATTATTTTCCGAAAGTAACTAGTGTTTTATTTAAGTTTTAATTTCCACAACGAGTTAATCCATGTAGCACCCAAGGGGGGTGTTGCACCTAGGACTTGCCATAGGAAGAAATTGCTTGGAATCCATTAAATAAGTAATGTATCTGCTCAAAAATTCTTCAGCTAAACAGAAAAACAAGGGGGATAGTGGATCCCCTTGCCTAACACTCATTTTGCAAGTCATGTAACCACAAGCATTACCATTCACCATAAAAGACAACCTAGCGGAATGAAGAATTGTTGTAATCCAGCTGCAAAATTTAGAGTTGAAACCAAAGGCCAACAAAACATATTAAAGGAATCCCCAATCAAGAGTATCATATGCCTTTGCTATATCAAATTTCAATGTAACATTACCTCCAAATGACTTGCAGTCTAGAAGGTTAATGGCCTTTGAGGTAGAATAGATGCAATCAGCTATGCTTCTGCCTTTTAAAAAACCTCTCTGTTGAACAAATAAGATGCTAGGAGCAATACTTGACAGTCTGTCTGCTAGTACTTCAGATATGACCTTGAACTGAAAATTAGCTAGTGAAACACCCCGTTGTGCCCTGTTGTGTTATTAGAATAAAGCCTCATTAATTAATTCTTAATCACGTGCTTAACGTTAAACGTGTATTCCGAAACACGTAAGAATTAAAACTTAACTTATAAACACATAGAGGAAGAAAATTCAAAGCAACACACCATACCATAGGTTTATGCATCAGAGTATTTAAAACACTTTCTAGGGTATCCTCTCAGTAGAATCCCTTACAGGTATACACTTAAACAAACTGTTATTCAGCGAAAAATATAAAATGAAGTAACCGACACACTGGACATACTTTCTAACACCTAAAACATTAATTCGCAGCTCGACCTCTGGCCTCCGGTTCGTAAGGAGTTCCATCTAACTCTTCCTCATTCAGCTCAGCCACAGGGTCTTCTCGTATGATCCCATAAAAAATAGAATACAACACACAAAGAATACAGGGGATAAGAAACAGTTCTATCATCAAAAAGTGGAAAAGTATCGTAGCATAAAATATAACAACTGTCAAAGACACACATCACACATAACTAGCAATCATCCTCAAATTAACAATATCATCCTCTACCCTTACTCTCATACAACTAAACCTTTAAGCTAACGTGACCACTACAATCCTTTCACACCATCTCCACCCAAATAGGATTATTAGTTCTTCGTCCGAGCGAGAACTCCCCTCTATCAAATTATATCTATAGTAGCCCAATTGATACACATAAAATTATATCTATAGTAGCCCAATTGATATACATAAAATTATATCTACAGTAGCCCAGTTGCTACACATAAAATTATATCTACAGCAGCCCAATTGCTACACATACCATTATATCACTAATAGCCAAATTGCTATACATACAATTATATCTCTAATAGCCCAATTGCTATACATACAATTATATAAACCTCACCGACTCTTACGGGTCATAACCTAGTGCCTCAACCTCTCACTAGAAACTCGTATAAATCCTCAAATTATGATATCTCATAATCTTATCTATAAAACAACTTAATTAAGCTAGGCCCTCTAAATCACACCCATTATCTCCCAAACAAACATCTTCCGAACAACACATATCTTTGCTTAAAATCCACTAAATACAGTATTAAAAACCAGGCAAATCATGCATAACACAATATCAACAAAATATTCAAACATAATAAAATATCACGTAAAGCAAATTATCACAGCCAACATATCACAATCAAATCAAATAAGTAATAAAGCCAAACATCCTCAACATCATAAAATCAATCTTAATGTCGATAAACCTACAATCCCTGAATCACCAATGGTTTTACAGAAAAGGTTTCCAATGTGATTTTGGTCTTGTCAATTACTCGACTACTAGTTGGGTTTAGGTCACCCTACACAATTATTATATAATATACTACTTATTGATTCCGATGACAGAGTGATCCTTTCCCCCACCCGAGTTAGCACCGCAATCTCGAACTCGACGTTCCTCGCTATCATGCCACAGGTTAATAGTTTCACCTTGAACCAAACAACATAACTTCATTAATCAAACAAACCCAACTATGCTCACTTTATGCTAGATTCGGCCATTCAATTCAAATTAGGGCTATGATCATTTTCTTAAAACAATCTTTTAGATACTAGTTCCTAGAGTATTACTTAACATAAATCAATAGTTACAATTCAAAAATATGAAATAAAATCCTCTAACCACTTTGGATAAGGTTTCGGCCAACATAAAGAATTTGGGTTAGACATTTTAGTTGGATTCAAGCTCTTGGATAATGAAAGTATAGGTATAAGAGAGTTGACAACAATAGTCATAATTCCTCAAACATTTTTCTAAGTATTTTTGCATGATTTTTAAAGAAATAGATCTAAGACTTGAAATAGAGAAAAACTTGATGAAACTTGAAATTAGTTTAGGATTAAAAGTATAGAAACCCTAGATAGCTTAGATCCAACTTCATCTAAGTTAAAAATTGAACAAAAACAACTTTGCTCCTTACGGCATAGGTTCGGCCTCAACAAGTAAAATAGGGAGGAAAATGATTTTGATTACATACTCTTAGATGATGATATTAGAGATCATAAGTAGATCATAGAAATTGGTTTCATCTTTTTATGATTTTTCTACAATTTTCTAGAATTATTTAAAGTTCTAGATTTAGAAATGGAAAAATCATGAAATAGGAAGAAAATGAATTCAAGAAGAGAGGAGATGATCATGGATGATCATGTTACCTCAAATGTGTGAAGGAAATGAAGAGATGATGATGATCTTGGCAAGTTCTTCACCGGAAACATTTAAAGCTTTTGAAGATGATAATGGAGTTTGTGAATAAATGAAGAAGAAGAATGAAAAAGATGAAGAAAATGAAAGAGATGAAGTGAGAAATGTGGGGAGGGGGGCTGCGGACTTGGGGAGTATTTATAGGGGAAGTCTTAGGCTATGTTTGGTTCCTTAAAGTCCAATTATTGGGTTTTGTGAATATTAAATAATATAATAGTTAATTATGGTTAATAATTAACTTAACTATGGTTACTTTGCTAACTATGGTTAAGATCATGTGGTGAAGAATTCATGGGTGGTGTGGCTGATTTTAGACCACAAGAACTAACCTTGGTTCCTTAACCATGGTTAAAATTTAACTCAGCGTCGGTTAGGTTAAGCTTAGGGGTATTTTGGTCATTTCACTTGAAAATTCCGGATTACTAAAATTTAAGGCCGGACTCCTTGTCCTCTCTGCTACATTAATCCCTCCTAATACCTCAGCTCCATTATCGACTCCGTTGTTTACCCGACTTATCCCCGGACTTAGGTTTTACGTGATTTCTTAACGATTACGCCTGAATAAAATAATATTAATTTTATCCCTAATGAATTTTTTAAAAACTTGGAAACTACTCCATCACAAAATATAAAACCTAATGGTTTCATTCACGAGTCGAAATTAGTGTTTCTTCTCAGTAAAATCTTACTGTTAGTGAAAACGCAAACCGGGTTCTGTCTGAATTTTAAACCCAAAATTTCACCGTAACCTTCTACCATAAGAGAGACTATGAAAATGATTTTATTTTATTTAAAATCACTTTCTAACTCTCAAATTTAAAAAATAATTAATCATATTTTAACCGTTTAAACATCATAATTAAAATCAGGCTGTTACAGCTAGAGCAATAGGTCTATAATCCTCAATCTTCTCAGACTCTGTAAACTTAGGGATTAGAACAACCACATTGGAGTTAAGACCAGGTAAAATCCAGTTCTGTAAGAAGAACTGGTGGACATATTTGAATACATCAACTCCCACAATTTCCCAATAGGTTTGGAAGAAACATCCCCCAAAACCATCAGGACCAGGAGATCCTGCCCCATTCATTGCAAAAACAACTGCCTTAACCTCTTCTTTAGTTGGAACAACAGTTAACATACTGTTTTGATAATTGGAAACCGGCTTTGGAATGATTTTATTCACTATATCACTCTCAGTGCAAACATTTTCAATTGAATATTGGTTTGAATAAAATTCTAAGATGTGATTTTCAATACTTGCTTGAGAATCCAGAATTTCATCTCCCACTCTAAGCATAGACATTTGTTTAGTTGTATGTCTAATCTTAGTCATCCTATGAAAGAAAGCAGTGTTTCAATCACCATTGGAGAACCAATTTAAGCTAGTTTTTTGCTTCCAAAAAGCTTCTTCAATATCCAAGGCAGACTGCAGCTCAAATTGAGCTTTATTCTCTTGGGACAGAAGCTCATCTAAAAAGCCCTGATCTAATATGTTCTGCTGAATTGCATCTAGAGCTACATAACCATTGTCCACTTTGAGCTTCACATCTCCAAACACCTTTCTGTTCCATACTTTCAACTTTGCTTTTAACATTTTCAGTTTTTGGACTAAAGTGAACATTGGACAACCAGCCACAACATTAGACCAAACCTCTTTAACAACCTTTTCACAATCGGGGTAATCACACCACATACTAAAAAATTTGAAGGAGGATGGTTTAGAGTGCAGACCTTTACTGAGAGACAAAAGTAAGGGGTAATGGTATGACTTACATCTAGACATCACCTTGTAATCGTATCTTAATCTAAAGATCCCATATTATATTTCTCATCGTTGTCTTTCCCCTAGGTGATAGCGGTAACTTCATAACAGAATTCATTCTTATATCGTTCTATTTATCCTTTTAACAATCCATCACTACATTATATTCATTGTCCTTAACATTTCACCTTGATCTATCATCCTTGAAGGACATAATTAAAACTTAATCCTTTCCTCTTCTTACTACTGATCCACTAGAGAACCTTATTTCAACATCTAACTCCCGCAATTAACACCACAATCAATTCCAACATCTAACTTCTACCATTACCCGCAATTAACACCACAATCAATTTCAACATCTGACTTCTACAATTAACACCGCAATCAATACTGCCCAAACTTCCTACTTCATCTATCCAATCACAGTCTTAGTTCCTTAGAATGTATTTCACTATTCTAGATTATATCAAAATCACACATTTCAAGTCTCCAAATAAACATCTCAACACTCCTTAAGATAAACTGCAATCAAAAGAACAACACATGTTAGGATTATCTAACTTAACAAATTTAAATTTCTCTAGTAACCTCAATTTACATCAGAAATCATCTTTTCTGCACATATTCAACTTAGGTGAAATTACTATATACACTTTTGTTTACTCTTCCCAAACTCATACTGTGACACCCTGCTACTAGGCATGTTATAAAGCATTAAAAGATAAAGATACAGAACAAAATGTGCATTTACTGAATTAATTAAAACATTTGGCCATGGGTATAAAGGTCCCACATGGACGAGTTCTCAAAATGCGAAAATAAAATCAAGTTTAAAACAAATAAAACATAACCAACATAAACAACATCACCCAACCCGATGTCACAACAAAGCTGGTATAATAGTTTCGTACATCACGGAAAAACAACTGAAACTGACTAAACTGAAAGGAAAGATCCTAACTATGAGCGGTGGCTCTTCAGAGGCACTCCTATCTGGACTGCTCGCCATCCTCTACCTGAAGCCAAACATGCCAAACAACAACATCATATATATATATATCAACATATATATATATATATATATATATATATATATATATATATATATATATATATATACATATATATATATATATATATATATATATATATACATATATATATATATATATATACATATATATATACAAAGATATATATATACATATATATATATATATACATATATATATATATATATATATATATATATATATGTATATATATATATATATATATATATATATATATCAACAACATAGGCATACATCAACATACGTATATATCAACATACAACAACATCATGTCAACCAAGTATGCTATGCGGTGCAATGCAACACTACTCCGCTACTCCATTATGCGTGTGGATCCAAACTAACTCAGGATGAACGACTTCGGAGTTACATATCTGTATTAGCCAAAAAAGCACCAACACCAGCAGTTAACCAAACCTTGGGTAAACCCCATGGGTAGCCAACACATCAAATCGTGGATGCCTCATCACGGGGGGCCACAGTCACCAAACCATCGGGTGACCTATCGTGGATGGTCAGATCACCGTACTCTCGGGCGATCTCCCCTATGTCGAACCTCCGCCTCAACTTCAACTCCAATGCTCTATGCAATGGTACGACAACAAACAATATCAACCACCTCCTTTGCTCGGGCCAAAACGCTCCCAATACTTCAACATCAACTCATCATGCTTGGGCCAATAAGCACCAATGACATCAACATCAACGTGCTTGGGTCAATAAGCACCCAAAACTTCAACAACATGCAGTAACCCAACGGGTACCGACTTAACCATCTTATTATCTTAATCATCTTAATTAATCTTCAATTAAGGTATCAAGTCTTCGCCATTGATTAGCTATGTTACCATAACGTTATTAGGGAAGATTGGGGTTAAAAACCCTACTTAAACCTTTAATTCCATCTCTTTCTGACGGGGGAGCACGGGCGTGCTTGTCTCTTGCACGGCCGTGCTGGTCACATAAGTGAAGCACGGTCGTGCTTCCTTTTAGGCACGATCGTCCTCAGCTGCATAGTAGCGTTCCTCTGCTGTACGGTCGTGCTTAATACGCAGCCATTTTCCAGAATTCAAATTGGGAGCACGAGCATGCTCCTTGTTCAGCACGGCCTTGCTTAATGCACGACTGCACTGCTCTAGGCAGAGTCTCAACACAGTTCCTTAACCATTTATTTTAGGGATTAAGTCCATTAATCCTAGGTCATCTTAGCAACATATTTTTCAGATTAAAAACTCATCATCATCAAACTCAACAACATCATCAGTCAATCATCAACATGTCAACAACAACAATCATCATACCATCATGATCATATCAAGGCCATCGACATAAACATCAAGAACATATCATGAACATAAATATGAAGCATACACCATAAACAGCTAGAGTATATTATAATATAATCATCACGTATCACATAGACATACAAACTAACAACAACCGGGGTTATGGTCACCCCTTTTACCTTACACTACCCCCATTGCCTAATGTATACACTACCCTTCTCCCCATACCTGGATTGAAGGTCGCTCCAATGTAAGCTCCTAACCACAAACCGGTTCCGTTCCTCCAAGCGGCTCAACCCAAAATCAAACCTTGGCTAAACCAAAACACAACCCATTAGTTTCCAATTCCAAAACCAAGAAAGGAAACCATAAGGGAAGGAACGTTACCTCTAAACTGACGCAGATTAAACAAGCTCCCCACAAGGCTTCCAAAACTCCATTATAGCAATGGATGAATGGGAAACAGTGAAAAATACACTCTTAGCCGCAATAGAGGCTGCTGCAACTGAAAGAATAAGGATTCACGTAAACCCTCGGGTTCTGTGCCAATTATAAAAGGCTGCACCTGAGCACGGTCGTGCTCTTCATCGAGCACGGGCGTGCTGGACTTAGCATCAGCAAGACGAGGTCCACACATTGAGCACGGGTGTGCTCACTATTGAGCACAAACGTGCTCACTGTTGAGCACGGGCGTGCTCAACTTAAAACTTGTAACACGCACCTGTCTTTAAGCACGAGCGTGCCGGCTAATGAGCACGGGCATGCTCATGTACCAGGAAGGGACTTTTAAGCCAAAATTCCCACTAAGCCCTTAGCCAACAACTTAAACTTAACAAAACAAGCTTAAGGAAAACACTTAACGAAAAGCGGGGTGTTACAATCCCACCCCCCTTATAAAAAAATTGTCCTCGAAATTTCTACGTACCTCAAACGAAAAGGTGTGGGTACGCTTCCATCATCTTGCTTTCCATCTCCCAGGTAGCACTTCCTTCAGTTGCCCCATTCCAAACCACTTTGACCAAGGGAATCTCCTTGCCTCTTAGTTGCTTCACCCTCCTATCCTCGACTCGAAGGGGTAACACTGCGAATGTCAAGTTCTCTTTCAATTGTATGGCGTCGGGTACTATTACGTGACTAGGGTCATGGATATACTTTGAGTTGAGACACATGAAAAACATTATGGAGGTTTGACAAGAACGATGGCAAGGCTATTTGATAGGCGACCTTGCCGACTCTTTTGAGGATTTGGTAAGGACCAATGAATCTCAAAGTAATTTTCCTCGTCTTCATCACTTTACCAACCCCAGTCGTTGGACTAACTCTCAAGAATACATGATCGCATTCCTGGAATTCGAGCGCCTTCTTCTTTTTGTCATGGTAGCTCTTTTGCCTACTCTGTGCCACTCTCATCTTTTCCTGAACCATCCTGATCTTTTCTGTTGTTTCTTGGACTAACTCTGGCCCTAGCACCACATTATCACTTGGTTCATTCCAACACAAGGGTGTCCTACATCTCCTTCCATAGAGAGCTTCATAAGGTGCCATCCCAATGCTAGAATGGAAGCTGTTGTTGTAGGTGAACTCTATCAGGGGCAAAAGCTTGTCCTAACTATCAGACTGTTTTAGCACACAAGCTCTCAGCAAGTCCTCTAAGGACTGGATGGTCCTTTCAGACTGTCCATCAGTCTGTGGGTGGTAAGATGAACTAAGCCTAAGCTTTGTCACTAAAGCATGCTGCAAACTCTCCCAGAACCTGAAGGTAAACCTCGGGTCTCTATCTGATACTATGCTAGAGGGTACACCATGAAGCCTAACTATCTCTTTAATGTACAACTTGGCTAACTTCTCTAAAAGATACTCCATGTTCATCGGGATGAAATGGGCAGACTTAGTCAATCTATCCACAACAACCCATATAGCCTCAAAACCAGTTGGAATCCAAGGGAGTCCAGACACAAAATCCATGGAGATGTTATCCCATTTCCATTCTGGGATACTCAAAGGTTGCAACTTACCTGAAGGCTTTTGGTGTTCTATCTTGGCCTTCTGACAAACTAAGCAAGCATACACGAACTCAGTCACATCCTTTTTCATCCTAGGCCACCAAAACATCCTCTTAAGGTCCTGATACATCTTGGTGGCACCTGGGTGCACACTCAACCCACTCATATGTCCTTCTTCGAGGGTCAACTTTCTAAGCTCAGGAACATCCGGTATGTACACTCTATCCTTAAACCTTAAGACACCATCACTGTCGTCCTTAAAACTAAGGTCTCTACCCTGAGCAAGCAACTCTCGCTGGTCCAAGAGAAACATATCTAACTTATGACCCTCTCTAATATGATCCATCAAGATATTGGTAACCTTCAAGGCACCAAGCCTAATACTCTTAGGGGTAAACTCTCAAGCTAGGCTAAGGTCTCTAAACTCCTCAATCAGATCCATCTCCCTAACCATCAAATCAGAGACGTGCAAGGTTTTCCTACTTAGGGCATTGGCCACCACATTGGCCTTTCCTAGGTGATAAGTCAGCTCGAAGTCATAATCCTTTAAGAACTCCATGTACCTATGCTGCCTCATATTCAACTCCTTCTGGTCAAAGAGATACCTCAAACTCTTATGATCACTAAAGACCTCAAACATCACTCCATATAGGTAATGCCTCCAGATCTTTAAGGCAAATACCACAACTCCTAGCTCTAGATCATGGGTAGGGTAGTTCTTCTCATGGGTTTTCAACTGCCTAGAGGCATAAGCAACTACCTTACCATTCTGTATCAACACACCACCTGACCCTTGCTTAGAAGCATCGCAATAAACTACGAAGGGTTCACTAGGATCTGAAAAAACTAACACTAGTGCTGATGTCAACCTATCCTTAAGGGTTTGGAAACTCTCTTCACACTTAGAGTCCCACACAAACAACCGTCCCTTCTTGGTGAGACGGTTTAAGGATAAAGTTATCTTAGAGAAACCTTCTATGAACCGCCTATAGTACCCGGCTAACCCTAAAAAACTCCTAATCTCGGTTACAGACTTTGGCGCTTCCCACTGGAGCACCGTCTCTACTTTAGCTGGGTCCACTGTTATGCCACCCTTAGAGATGACATGTCCTAAGAAGCTCACTTCCTCTAACCAGAACTCACACTTAGACAACTTAGCGTACAACTGATTTTCCTTAAGGGTCTGCAAGACAACCCTCAGGTATTCCTCATGTTCCTCCTTACTCTTGGAGTACACTAAGATGTCATCTATGAACACCACCACAAACTTATCCAAGTAAGGGTGAAAGGTCTTCTTCATTTAGTCCATGAACACAGCAGGAGCATTGGTCACACCAAAGGGCATAACCAAGTACTTATAGTGACCATATCGAGTTCTGAACGCTGTCTTCGGGATGTCCTCAGACTTAACCTGAATCTGATGGTATTCTGACCTCAAATCTATCTTAGAAAAGATGCAAGCGCCCATCAACTGGTCCATAAGATCATCAATCCTAGGAAGGGGATACCGATTCTTTATGGTCACCTTGTTGAGCTGCTGATAGTCGACACACAACCTCATATTACCATCCTTCTTCTTCAGTAACAACACAGGTGCTCCCCACGGAGACACACTCGGCCTAATGAACTGATTCTCCATCAGGTCCTCCAACTGTTCCTTCAACTTGGCAAGCTTTAGAGGAGACATTCTATAGAGTGCTATGGAGATTGGCACAGTGCCAGGTACTAAGTCTATGGTGAAATCAACATCTCTCTATGGGGGTACGTTATAAACATCCCCCAGGAACGCTTCAGGAAAGTCCCGTACAACAGGCAAGCTAGCGACATCAGGAGGGCTGCTCTCTAATTCCAGGGAAGTTATCATCATGTACACTTGGGCTTCGTGTGGCTGGTAGAGAGAAGGTTCGGATTCTTAGACTCTGTTAGAGTTCCAAAAACCAAGGTTTTATCAAAACAGTTCAGAAGGACGTGGTTGGAAGATAACCAGTCCATGTCATGAATGATATCAAGATATTTCAAAGGTAAACATACAAGATCAGAAACAAAGGTTTTATCAATTATGATAATATGACAGTTCTTGCATGCATAAGAAGTGGAAACAGGTTTATTTGTGGGTGCAGACACAATCAAATCAAACTCAAGAAAGGTAACAGGCAACTTAAGACTCTTAACCCTGTCATATGATATAAACGAGTGAGTAGCACCCGGATCATACAATACAGTCAATTGAGTTCCATCAATAAAACATGTACCTTGAATCAAATCATCTGACCCGGAGGCTTCAGCTCCACTAAGAGTAAAGACTCTCCCAGTGGTCTTTAGTCGGTTGGCCTGAGACCTCTGATTCTTGCTAGCACTGGGAGGCTCTGCCTTGGCTCCCTCACACTCATGGCTGATGTGACCCGACTTGCCACACCTAAAGCAAATCACAGTAGATTCCTTGCACTGAGAAGAAAAGTGGTCCGGTGCGCCATACTTGCCACACCTCATGGGTCTAGAGGCATTAGAGAACCCGCCCCTAACCTATCCTACTGAAACTGTGGCTTCTTGCCACTCTGCTTGAAGTCCTTGCCGGTTGGAGCATAACGTTGTTTACCTTTGTCTCTCTGATCAGTCCTCTTGCCGCTTTGACTATTCGATCCTTTGGAACTGGTAACCTTGAACTGACTAGCATCCTCATAAATCCTACACTTGTTGACCAGAACTTGGAAGACTCTGATCTCCTGGTAGTTGATCGCATGTTTGATCTCGGGGTTAAGTCCAGCCTTGAACTTAACGCACTTGGAACACTCATCCGTAGTATGCTGGTACGAAGTGTAATACCTCGCCAGCTCCTCAAACTTGGCAGCATATTCACCAACTGACATAGATCCCTGCCTCAGAGCCAAGAATTCCATCTCATTCTTGTCCTTGATGTCTGCCGGAAAGTACTTCTCCAGAAACCTCTGCCTGAACTCGACCCATGTAATCGCTGTACCCTCAGCCTGCATCCGCTGCCTGCAGTTTTCCCACCAATGCTCAGCCTCCTCAGTCATAATGAAGGTAGCAAAGATGAGCTTCTGCTGATCATTGCAATCCATCGCTCGGAAGATCTTCTCAGTCTCCCTAAACCATAGCAAAGCTCCTTCCGGATCATACGCTCCTTTGACCGACGGAGAGTTGTTCCTCTGGAACTTGTCCAGGTCCTGAAACTCAGCTGACCCACCATTGTTGTCAGGCTTGTTAACATGACCGATAGCATTGACATGGAGGGTCAATGCATCCGCAATTGCTTGATCATTACGTCCTCTACCTGCCATGAGTTCCTGTACATGTCCAAAGCAACTCTTAGTACAGAAACTTAAGCTGGTAAAAGCTACAGGCAACTAACTTAAAGCATCATTGTTTATAACAAGTATAGATAATTCAAACAAGAGCACACAACAGACTCACAACAGACTCATACCACGGCCTAATAGGACAGACCTGCTCTAATACCACTAAATGTGACACCCTGCTACCCCGCATGTTATAAAGTATTAAAAGATAAAGATATAGAACAAAACATGCATTTACTGAATTAATTAAAACATTTGTTCCATGGGTAGAAAGGTCCCACATGAACGGGTTCTCAAAACGTGGAAATAAAATCAAGTTTAAAACAAACAAAAACATAACCAAGATAAACAACATAACCCAACCTGATGTCACAACAGAGCTGGTATAACCATTCTGTACATCACGGAAAAACAACTGAAACTAACTAAACTGAAAGGAAAGATCCTAACTATGAGCAGTGGGTCCTTAGAGTCACTCCTTTGCGGACTGCTCGCCATCCTCTGCATGAAGTCAAACATGCCAAACAACAAACAGAAAACGGGGCGTAAGAATCATGTAAACATATACGGCATGGAGATAGGAAGCAAGGTAAACAAGCAAGCATGGCAACAACATAGGCATACATCAACATACAACAACATCATATCAACCAAGTATGATATGCGGTGCAATGCAACACTACTCTGCTACTCCATTATGCATGTGGATCCAAACTAACTCGGGATGAACGACTTCGAAGTTACATATCTGTATTGGCCATAAAAACACCAACACCGACAGTTCACCAAACCTTGGGTATCCAACGCATCAAACAGTGGATGCCTCATCACGGGAGGCCGCAGTCACCAAACCATCCGGAGACCTACCGTGGATCGCCGGATCACCGTACTCTCCGGTGATCTCCCCTATGTAGAACCTCCGCCTCAACATCAACTCCAATGCTCTATGCAATGGCACAACAACAAACAATATCAACCACCTCCTTTGCTCGGACTAAAAAGCTCCCAAGACTTCAACATCAACTCATCATGCTTGGGCCAATAAGCACCCAAGACTTCAACATCAACGTGCTTGGGTCAATAAGCACCCAAGACTTCAACAACGTGTGGTAAACCAATGAGTACCGACTTAACAATATTATTATCTTAATCATCTTAATTAATCTTCAATTAAGTTATCAAGTCTTCGTCATTGATAAGCTACGTTATCATAACGTTATTGGGGAAGATTAGGTTTAAAAACCACTACTTAAACCTTTAATTCCATCTCTGTCAGATGGGGGAGCACGGGCATGCTTGTCCCCTGCACGGCCGTGTTGGTCACATAAGTTAAGCACGATCGTGCTTCCTTTTAGGAACAGCCGTGGTCAACTCCACGGTCGTGCTTAATGCGCAACCATTTTCCAGAATTCAAACTGGGAGCACGGGCTTGCTCCTTGTTCAGCACGGTCGTGCTTAATGCACGACTGCACTGTTCTAGACAGAGTCTCAACACAGTTCCTTAACCAATTATTTTAGCGATTAAGTCCATTAATCCTAGGTCATCTTAGCAACATATTTTTCAGATTAAAAACTCATCATCATCAAACTCAACAACATCATCAGTCAATCATCAACATGTCAATAACAACAATCATCATACCATCATGATCATATCAAGGCAATCAACATAAACATCATGAACATATCATGAACATAAATATGAAGCATACACCATAAACAGCTAGAGTATATTATCATATAATCATCATGTATCACATAGGCATACAAACTAACAACAACAGGGGTTATGGGAACCCTTTTACCTTACACTACCCCCACTGCCTAATGTATATACTACCCTTCTCCCCATACCTGGATTGAAGGTCGCTCCAACATAAGCATCTAGCCGCAAACCAGTTCCGTTCCTCCAAGAGGCTCAACCCAAAATCAAACCTTTGCCAAACCAAAACACAACCCATTAGTTTCCAATTCCAAAACCAAGAAAGGAAACCATAAGGGAAGGAACGTTACCTCTAAACTGACGGATATCAAACAAGCTCCCCACAAGACTTCCAAAACTTCACTATAGCAATGGATGAATGGGAAACAGGGAAAAACGCACTCTCATCCGCAATAGAGTTTGCTGCAACTGAAAGAATAGGGTTTCACGTAAATCCTCAAGTTCTGTGCCAACTATAAAAAGGCTGCACCTGAGCATAGTCGTGCTCCTCATCGAGCACGGGTGTGCTGGACTTAGACAGACAGGGTTCGCACATTGAGCATGGGCGTGCTCACTGTTAAGCACGGGCGTGCTCAACTTAAAACTTGCAACACGTGCCTGTCTTTAAGCCTGGGCATGCGGGCTAATGAGCACGGGCGTGCTCATGTACCAAGAAGGGACTTTTAAGCCAAAAATCCCACTAAGCCCTTAGCCAACAACTTAAACTTAACAAAACAAGCTTAAGGAAAGCACTTAACGAAAAGTGCGGTGTTACACATACAATCCATCTTAACTACGAACATTAATCATTGTCCTAGGTTCCATAATGATACTATGCCTCAATCAACATTTGACTTATAGTAATTGTCTTACTCACTGATAATGATCTTAAGGGTTCACATCCTACTAGTCACAACTATACCTCAACAAAACTCTCATCACTTTCTTGTTTATCATGCTTAATAGACAAACAAACAAAGCCTACCAGATATCAAATACATACCTTGTATAAGATCCCAGATTGAGAATTCAGCTCCCTTCACAGTAAATACTCTTTCAGTGGCCTGAGGTCTGGCCATCTACTGTCCTGCTGCTAGAACTCCTTTTCCAGCTCCACCTCTCTGAACACTGGCATACGACACATAGTGCTACATAAAACTAGTATATATATATGCCATATAACTGTTAACTATCACGTCGGGACTCACTACCCAACTTCTAAGCATAGTCAATATCTGATGTGGATTCAACTAGACACGGTCAGTAACAACATCCTAGACCTCACAGTCCGAATAGAATCGAACTTCTCTGATACCAAATGAGACACCCCGTTGTGTTATTAGAATAAAGCCTCATTAATTAATTCTTAATCGTGCGCTTAACGTTAAACGTGTATTTCGAAACACGTAAAAATTAAAACTTAACTTATAAACACATAGCATAAGAAAATTCAAAGCAACACACCATACCATAGGTTTATGCATCAGAGTATTTAAAACACTGTCTAGGGTATCCTCTCAGTAGGATCTCTTACAGGTATACACTTAAACAAACTGTTATTTAGCGAAAAATATAAAATGAAGTAACCGACACGCTGGCCATATTTTCTAACACCTAAAACATTAATTCACAGCTCGACCTCTGGCCTCCGGTTCATAAGGAGTTCCATCCAACTCCTCCTCATTCAGCTCAGCCACAGGGTCTTCTCGTAGGATCCCATAAAAAAAAAATACAACACAAAGAATACAGGAGATAAGAAACAGTTCTATCATCAAAAGGTGGAAAAGAATCATAGCATAAAATATAATAACTGTCAAAGACACACACATCACACATAACTAGCAATCATCCTCAAATTAACAATATCATCATCTACCCTTACTCTCATACAACCAAACCTTTATGCTAACGTGACCATTACAATCCTTTCACACCATCTCCACCCAAATAGGATTATTAGTTCTTTGTCCGAGTGAGCACTCCCCTTTATCAAATTATATCTATAGTAGACCAATTGCTACATATAAAATTATATCTATAGTAGCCCAATTGATACACACAAAATTATATCTACAGTAGCCTAGTTGCTACACATAAAATTATATCTACAGCAGCCCAATTGCTACACATACCATTATATCACTAATAGCCCAATTGCTATACATACAATTATATCTCTAATAGCCCAATTGCTATACATACAATTATATCCCTAATAGCCCAATTTCTATACATACAATTATATAAACCTCACAAACTCTTACGGGTCATAACCTAGTGCCCCGACCTCTCACTAGAAACTCGTATAAATCCTCAAATTATGATATCTCATAATCTTATCTATAAAACAACTTAATTAAGCTAGGCCCTCTAAATCACACCCATTATCTCCTAAACAAACATCTTCCGAACAACACATATCTTTGCTTAAAATCCACTAAATACAGTATTAAAAACCAGGCAGATCATGCATAACACAATATCAACAAAATATTCAAACATCATAAAATATCAAGTAAAGAAAATTATCACAACCAACATATCACAATCAAATCAAATAAGTAATAAAGCCAAACATCCTCAACATCATAAAATCAACCTTAATGTCGATAAACCTACAATCCCTGAATCGCCAATGGTTTCATAGAAAAGGTTTCCAATGTGATTTTGGTCTTGTCAATTACTCGACTACTAGTAGGGTTTAGGTCGCCTTACTAGTATGGTTTCGTCCATTCAATTCAAATTAGGGCTATGATCCATTTTCTTAATCCAATCTTTTAGATACTAGTTGCTAGAGTATTACTTAACATAAAACAATTGTTACAATTCAAAAATATGAAATAAAATCCTCTAACCACTTTGGTTAGGGTTTCGACCAACATAAAGAATTTAGGTTAGATATTTTAGTTGGATTCAAGCTCTTGGATAAAGAAAGTATAGGTATAAGAGAGTTGACTACAATAGTCATAATTCCTCAAACATTTTTCTAAGTATTTTTGCATGATTTTTTAAAGAAATAGATCTAAGACTTGAAATAGAGAAAAACTTGATGAAACTTGAAATTAGTTTAGGATTAAAAGTAAAGAAACCCTAGATAGCTTAGATCCAACTTCATCTAAGTTAAAAATTGAACAAAACCAACTTTGCTCCTTAAGGCATAGGTTCGGCCTCAACAAGTAAAATAGGGAGGAAAATGATTTTGATTACATACTCTTAGATGATGATAGTAGAGATCATAACTAGATCAAAGAAATTGGTTTCATATTTTTATGATTTTTCTAAAATTTTCTAGAATTATTTAAAGTTCTAGATTTAGAAATGGAAAACTCATGAAATAGGAAGAAAATGAATTCAAGAAGAGAGGAGATGATCATGAATGATCATGTTACCTCAAGTGTGTGAAGGAAATGAAGAGATGATGATGATCTTGGCAAGTTCTTCAATGGAAAAATTTAAAGCTTTTGAAGATGATAATGGAGTTTGTGAATAAATGAAGAAGAATAATGAAAAAGATGAAGAAAATGAAAGAGATGAAGTGAGAAATGTGAGGAGGGGGGCTGTGGCCTTGCGGTGTATTTATAGGGGAAGTCTTAGGCTATGTTTGGTTCCTTAGAGTCCAATTAATGGGTTTTGTGAATATTATATAATATAATATTTAATTATGGTTAATAATTAACTTAACTACGGTTTAGATCATGTGGTCAAGAATTCATGGGAGGTGTGGCTGATTTTATACCACAAGAACTTACCTTGGTTCCTTAACCATGGTTAAAATTTAACTCAGTGTCGGTTAGGTTAAGCTTAGGGGTATTTTGATCATTTCACTTGAAAATTCCGGATTACTAAAATTTAAGGTCGGATTCCTTGTCCTCTCTGCTATATTAATCTCTCCTAATACCTCAGCTCCATTATCGACTCTGTTGTTTACCCGTCTTATCCCCGGACTTAGGTTTTACGCGTTTTCTTAACGATTACGCCCAAATAAAATAATATTAATTTCATCCCTAATGAATTTTTTCGAAACTTGGAAAATACTCCAGGATAAAATATAAAACCTAATGGTTTCGTTCACGAGTCGAGATTAGGGTTTTTGCTCAGTAAAATCTTACTGTCAGTGAAAACACAGACCGGATTCTGTCTGAATTTTAAACCCAAAATTTCACCGTAACCTTCTACCATAAGAGAGACTATGAAAATGATTTTATTTTATTTAAAATCACTTTCTAACTCTCAGATTTAAAATATAATAAATCATATTTTAATCGGTTAAACATTGTAATTAAAATCAGGCTGTTACAGCTAGAGCAATAGGTCTATAATCCTTAATCTTCTCAGCCTCTGTAAACTTAGGGATTAGAGCAACCACATTGGAGTTAACACCAGGCAAAATCCAGTTCTTTAAGAAGAACTGCTGGACAGATTTGAATACATCATCTCCCACAATTTCCAAATAGGGTTGGAAGAAACATCCCCCAAAACCATCAGGACCACGAGATCCAGCCCCATTCATTGCAAAAACAACTACCTTAACCGCTTCTTTAATTGGAACAGTAGTTAACATACTATTTTGATCATTGGAAACCGGCTTTGGAATGATTTTATTCATTATATCACTCTCAGGGCAAACATTTTCAATTGCATACAGTTTGAATAAAATTCTAAGATGTAATTTTCAATACTTGCCTGAGAATCCAGAATTTCATCTCCCACTCTAAGCATAGACATTTGTTTAGTTGTATGTCTAATCTTAGCCATCCTATGAAAGAAAGCAGTGTTTCGATCACCATAGGAGAACCAATTTAAGCTAGTTTTTTGCTTCCAAAAAGCTTCTTCAATATCCAAGGTAGACTGCAGCTCAAATTGAGGTTTATTCTCTTGGGACATAAGCTCATATGAAAAGCCCTGGTCTGATATATTTTGTTGAATTGCATCTAGAGCTGCATAACCATTGTCCACTTTGAGCTTCACATCTCCAAACACCTCTCTGTTCCATACTTTTAACTTTGCTTTTAACATTTTCTGTTTTTGGACTAAAGTGAACATTGGACAACCAACCACAACATTGGACCAAACCTCTTTATCAACCTTTTCACAATCGGGGTGATCACACCACATACTAAAAAAATTGAAGGAGGATGGTTTAGAGTGCAGACCTTTGCTGAGAGACAAAAGTAAGGGGTAATGGTCTGACTTGCATCTAAATAGGGAGGTGCAAGTGATGTTATCCTAAAAAGAAATTGATTCCTCATTCACAATAGCTCTATCCAACCTCAAAACTATATGAGCTTTACCAGCACGACCATTGGACCAAGTATATTGAACTCCTCTAGTAGTAACATGAGTAAGATGATTCACATTTGTCGAGTGTCTGAATTCATCGCAGGATTGCCTAATTGGAAGATTTCCTCCCCTTTCCTTATGAGCCCCCATCACAGCATTGAAGTCACCAAAATAAATCCAAGGAGCAAGATTGCTAACTGTCAAAGAGGTTAACTCATTCCAAAGTTCTCTCCTACCCTGAGTAGTAGTGGAGGCATATACAGCAGATATAAAAATCTGCTTATTATTGGCCATCACTGAAAAAGAACAGTGTTGAGATGAAGAAGCAATGACATTTGGAGTAATAGCTTTTGAACAAAGGTACCAAATGTTAGGCAATCTATTGCCTCTGTCATTAGTCATGAAGAGCTTTAAACCAAGATTTCTCCAAAAAGTGGCAGGAACCTTATCAAAGCCAATCCAAGGTTCAAAAATCAACACTAAACTAGGATTATTGGACAAACAAAGTTTTTTCAGAACAAGCCTAGACTCTTTATTGCCTAGACCTCTAACATTCCAAAATAATATTTTTATCAAGAAGCATTTCTGTACCCAGCCCTGGCACGGGTGTTGCGTGTCTTTGCCTCCAATTTCTTATTTTTCCTCAACTTCTTTTTTTTTGGGATTTAGTCAACACTGGGGTAAACTCCTCATCTTTATCATCATCCTTGAAACCTGAAATTGTTTCCTCTGTATCTTCCACCAGATCAGCCCAAAATTTGGACACAATCTTCATATCATTCTTCACTACTTTAGGCACTTGCCTATCACCCAGCAAAGGTGAGGTTAAGTAAGAAGAATCAGGCAAAATAGAATCAGCTCCTTGAGCACTAGTCACTTGTAAAGACATCTGAACAGGTGAAGCACTTGATCCAGATACTTCATCAGCATCATCATCTTGCATAATAGTTTCAGGAACATAATCCTTAAAAGCACTATTAGAATTTGAACCTGTTGGAATTACACTCCTATTATTATGAGGAGCAGATTCATCAAAGATAGTATCCACAGAGGAATCATCATTATCCTCCTTATTGAAATCATCATTGTCATCTCCGTTCAAATTTTGGCCATGAATTTGCTCAATTACATGAGGAACAGAAAGAGGCAAAAAAACTTGAATTACCCGAGCAACCATGATCCTGATCTTTATTACCATCCTCTACATGCTTGTGTTGAGAACCATCCTCAGCATCCTCTACTTGCTTGGGTTGAGAACCATCCTCAGCATCTTAATTGCTTGTCCCATCATTAAGGGGAATAGGAACATTCTCTGGTTCCTCCTCCAGAACCACCACCTCCTTTTGTTTTTCTCTTTAAACTAACTTGACTTAGGCTCACGTTTCCTTGCTAGAATCTTAATTGCATTCGGATCTTGAACAGACTTTGAGGCAAGATGCTTCTTTCTGCAATTTTTCACAGAATGACCAATTACCCGACAAGATTGACAATAATCAGGGAGATTTTCATACTCTACTCCCACATAGAAAGCATGTTCTTCCCTTTCCACTAGAATTTTACTCTGGAGAGCAGTAGGCAGATCAAAATCAATGAGAACTCTGGAAAAGTGACCATAAGTACGTTTGTTAGTATCCTCATCTAAGCAAATGGGGATTTCGAAACTGTCTGCTATCGAAAATATAACCTTGGAACTCCAATATTCCTGAGACAGTCCCGATAATCTCACCCAACACTGGACATTAGAGTGCTTTTGATTATTTGGATTAAAGTCCAGAGTCCAGGCATATATCCTTAGAAAACCAGGTTTAAGACTCCACGATCCAATAGCTTTGACACTGCGAAGATCCTCCAATGTTGAACAGACAAATTCGAAATATCCTTTCGCCACTGGAATCATACTCCATTGCCCTAAGGGCTTCCATAGAGCTTGTAACTTCAAACGCAAGTCATTGGTCTTGATCGACTTATCACCTTTAGAGAGAGTGATGCGACCATGGAGATGATTTCTACACCTTTCCAGACCATGGACGTGGGAGTTGACTGTAAGGAAAGTCGCAAGAATTTTGCAAAGCTTGAGCAAACGATTTCCTTTAAGGAGACAATGAAGAAGCATCCTCCGGAGAAGCATCATGATGAGTGGGCAGAGGGGAATGATAAGAGGAGAGAGCCGCTGCCTTAGCCAGGAAACCCCAAGGGCAGACGACAGCCAAGATAGCCATGCAAACCATAGAGCCAAATGTTGAGCAAAATTGGCAAGTTCACCAAATCGCTTTGTAATAATAAAAATATCATCCTCAAAGGATTAAATTGTTAATTACTAACGTATCAAATCAATTTCGTTGGAGCGACCGAATGGTGTGAAATTGGCTTTCACCAATAAGTAAGAACAACTTAACAAAGAAAAGAAAATATTTTTGGTATTTTTGAAATGAGAAAATTAAGCAACAAAAGAATTGGGTTTTAACAATCAAGAAGAAATTGTTAGAGGATCGATTTCCCTGCCTTTCCTACTTGTTCAATCCTGTAAATTAACTTGAACAATTTATATCCAATTTCAAGAAACTGAGTTTTGTAATCTATCCCCTAGTCCCTTAGGTGGAAAAACCTTTCTGTCTAGATTACTAATTCAATTCCTTGAGTATTAGATAATTAGCAGAAGAATTAAGAATAAGTTCAACTCAAAAAAAGTTAATTTGATTGTGTCTTATTCCTAAGCAACAAGCACAAATCGTTTATTCACAAACAACAACTATGAATCCGAATTTCCCAATTGCAAAATTCATACAGTAGATAAACATGAAAACTGTGAATAAACTCTTAAAATTAAACAAACCAAGAGAAGTAATTATCCAGAATCAAAACAAGTTATTTAGGCAGTTCCATCTACCCCTAACAAAAGAGAATTAGCTAGACATGATAAAGATAGAACAAACACGGGAAGAAGATGAAGGCAAGGTAAACATCACGAGTCTCTACTCCTCGACTTCAACTCTCTTGATTGCTCCATTTTCTCCTCCTCTAAACTGTATAGTTCTCTCTATAAAATGTCTCTCTCCAAAATGTCTTCCTCGTGGCTGTCCCTTTTTTCGCTGCTGTTCCTCCCCCTCTATATCCACATACTGCTGCCTCTTTTATTTCGCCATTGTAACGTTGCTCACGCTGCCCCTTGTTGTTACTCTATATGCGCCAGTTACACTTTCCTATTCAAAGATCCATTTTATCATCATCATATGGTCATGTACGTTACTTTTTCACTTGGCCTTCTTCTAATGGCCTTTCATTTCATTTTTTTATAAATATCCATTCTTCAAGTGGGCCAGCAATGCTTCAAACTCAATACCTTTACAATTTCAATCACAAACTTGATCAATTTTTGGCATTTGCATATTGATTCATTTTCAATGGCCAGATCATCACGTGGGATTCTTATTTGCCCTAAGATATATTCTTTAGCTAATAATGGGCCCACCTCCAATCGGTCATTCTTCATATTCAATCTCTCTTTATTTTTAATTTCCTACTAATATAAATAATAAAAATATTATTACATTAACTCTAAAAGCATGAAATTAAACTAACACATGTAAAACATTATCAAAGATTCAACTGACTAAGTTTAGGGACAAAACTCAATCAATTAGCACAATTAGAAATAAAAATCCATCAAATAAGCACACATAAAACACATATTCTAGCGGATCATCACACCCCCAAACCTAAGACTTTGCTTGTTCCCAAGCAAAAGTAACTCAAACTAACACAAAACACTAAGCAGACCAACATACCAAGCACTAAAATGATTCAGGAAAACTAAAAGAGAGCACAATTAAACAAAATCACTATAAGGCAAAATTGCACAAGACTAATTCCTAAAAAAGAAGCATAAACTAATTGCAAGCTCACCCAAAAAAATGTCAGGAAGCAAAAAAGCATAACAACTTTACAATCTCTATATTCTTAAAAATTAAAAATCATGGCAATTTGGCAAGAGAAGAAGAAAAAAAAATTGAACCTTAGTCCTCACAAGATGCACACTCATCAAATAACCACTCAAGTATATGGTGGTGAAGTGTTTCCCTCAAAGCGGACATTAGAGTCGTGGAATCATAGATTTTATTTTCATCTAATTCCAAAAGATCACAAACCACAATCATGCACAAATCAAAGGGACTTTTTTTTGGTTGTAACGTGGACAAGGCAAATGGGAAACAAGTGAGGTGAGAAACAAACAAAAGGTGCTCAAGAGAATATGAGAGCAATTACAACAACTCAAATGTTTCAATACAAAGTACAAAATTCCCAATTGCTATAATCGAATTTTTCCTTTCCCTTCTTTGGATTTTTCCTCAACTTATCACTAGTGCAATAAGTGCTTTTTACGTCAGTTAAAATTGATTTTATACGTCAGAATATTGTCTGACGTAAATACAGCTGACGTTAATAGTTAATATTTTAACGTCAGTTCTTAAACAACTGACGTTAAAAAAAAACTATTAACGTCAGTTCTTTAACATAACTGACGTTAATTTTGTTAAAACTAACGTCAGTTGTGTTAAAGAACTGACGTTAAATGTTTTAATTTTAACGTCAGTTGTTTATTTCAACTGACATTAATAGTGTACTGAATATTTTATAAAATGCTATTAACGTCAGTTGTTTGATACAACTGACGTTAATTTTTTTTTTTAAATTCAGTTTTAAAATATCACTCCCCTCAGCTATCCCTGCATTCAGTAAATATCCCAGTAGCACAGAGAATATCACACACATTACAGAATTGCTAACACTACCCTTAAATTTCAATATTAACAAACAGAAAAGAAATATACAAAGGAACAATGGGGGACTTAAAACCAAAACCCATGTAGAGGAAAAACATAACTATCTACAAGTATATATATATATATATATATATATATATATATATAAATTTTAGTCTCTAATGTCTAAAAACAAAACTACCCTCTAAGGATGTATATAAACATGTTATTAATTAGTTTCTAAAGTCTAACAAAAAAACTATTCATCTAAGTAATGCGGAGGTATCTTGTCAATTCCTTTTTCAGCCGCATACTTGAAGAAGAATTCAACTAAGCGCATCCTATGAGCCTGTGATGTCTGTATGGACAAAAAAATTACAAAATAGAGGGTTGTAACATTATAAACTTACATTAAAAAGAAGGACTAAATATAGTATATAACATGTAAACTTACACTAGAATCAGGCGTAGGCGCGATCGGGTCATGCATAGGCCCCACAGTGTCCTCCCGTGCATGTGGGTTATCCGACTGATCCATATGTATGGCTGTTCAGAAACAATATATATTTATTAACATAGGTTATAACTCAAAATAAATACAGAAGTATAAATAAAAATAAATGTATACTAAGTTTAAACTACCTATATCAATATCCCTTCGTGATGATCATCACGAGTGGCATGTACATCGTCCACCTGTGTCTCCTCGATTATAGTAGGCATGTTTGTTGAAAAAGAAGGAGTCTCAGGAATATCAAGATTTGAATCTTGTTTTTCATCACTACCATTATACATGTTTTTTCCTTGGAGAACCACGGACAACCTTTTGTTAGAAGGATCAGTGATTTAGAACACTTGTTTTGCTTGGGAAGCCATTATGAAAGGCTCATTTATATGACCTAACTTGTTGAGGTCTACCAATGTGAACCCCAATTCGTCGGTTTGTACACCACCGTTACTATCAACCCACTTACATTTAAAAATCGGCACCGTAAGCTTAGTGTAATCGAGCACCCAAATATCTTTAATATATCCAAAGTAAGGTGTCGGTGCTTTAACGGGTTTTGTGTCCTTTGCACTAGAGAAGTGCATTGCTTCGGCCACGATCATAACCCCACTATTTTCATGGTACTCTTGTTATCTTGTTCCTTTGTATAAAAGGAAAAGTTATTTATGTCGTATCCGCTCCAACATATGACGTTGAAGCTAGGCCCACGTGCTAGCCATCTTACATCATTAGAAGCAGTACTACCATCCTTAAGCATTTCTTCCTTGAACCATGGTAAGAAAGTCTTGTTATGCTTGTTCAACAACCACCTTTCGCTCATTTGAGGGTTTTCTTGATTGACTTTTCTTTTATGTTCAAATAAGAAAGGGTGAACACATTCGATGTTGTTCAATACATACAAATGTTCTTGAAGCACTTCATCCCGATCCTTCCTATTAATTCTTAAGCCATGTGTACCCTTACCTTGACATCTAATCTCATCATGCCGAGGCTTAGGAACCCCTATAGGATCCGTGTTATGAAGGTAGTCCGAACAAAACTCAATAGCTTCTTCTGCAACATACCTTTGAACAATAGATGCTTCCGGACGATGAGGATTCTTCACGTACCCTTTCAAGATCTTCATGTAGCGCTCAACTGGGTACATCCATCTCAGAAAAACCAGCCCACATAATCTAATCTCCCTCACCAAATGAACAATTAAGTGAACCATTATGTCGAAAAAGGAAGGAGGAAAATACATCTCCAATTGGCACAAGATTGTAGTAGCCTCAACTTCCAAGTCATCCAACATGCGGGGGTCAACGACTTTGCTACATATAGAATTGAAGAATGAGCACAACCGAGTAATGGCATGTCTCACATTTTTTGGAGCAATACCACGAATAGCAACGGGCAAAAGTTGTTGCATCAAGATGTGACAATCATGAGACTTTAAGCCAACCAATTTAAGATCACTAGAGACAAGCCTCTTCATATTTGAAGAGCAACCATGTGGAACTTTGATGCCCTGAAGACACCCGCAAAAACTTTGTCTCTCTTTTTTTGACAATGTATGACATGCTGGCGGCAAATAAGTCCGCTTACCATCCTCAACAACTGGAGCTAACTGTTCTCGTATACCCATAGCAACGAGGTCGAGACGAGCATTCACACCATCCTTTGTCTTGCCCCGAATGTTGAGAAGCGTCCTGATCACACTATCACACACATTTTTCTCCACATGCATCACATCAATGCAGTGTCTGACATCAAGCTTGCACCAGTATGGAAGATCAAAGAATATCGACCTCTTCTTCCATGTTTTTCTCAGCAGCTTTACCTTTCTTTTTGGACTTGCCGAACATAACATCGATGTCCTTTACCCTCTGATAAACCTGCTCTCCAATTAAGGCCGCCGGCGCTTCTTCTGTCTCTTGGCATCCATTAAAAGCTTTTTTCATCTTACGATATGGGTGATCACATCTAAGAAATCTCCGATGCCCAAGGTAAACCGTCTTCTTTCCATGATGCAACTGAGTGTAGCATGTGCCTTCTTCACATATAGGGCATGCTTTATGCCCCTTGACACTGTACATGGGCAAGTTACCGTATGCTGGAAAGTCGTTGATGGTGCAAAATAACATGGCACGAAGCTTGAAAGTCTCATGAGAATACCCATCAACTACATCAACACCTTCCACCCACATCGTTTTCAAGTCTTCAATCAAGGGACCTAGATAAACATCTAAGTCATTTCCCGGTTGCTTTGGGCCCAAAATCATCATAGACAACATCATGTATTTGCGCTTCATGCACAACCAAGGGGGCATGTTGTAAATTACCAACAGAACAGGCCATGAACTATGAATACTACTCATGTTACCATAAGGATTCTTCGCATCTTTCGCACTGGCAAACAATCGCTTGAACCTTGGAATTATTGGAAGATACCACAACACCTTCGCAGGAGGACCCTTTTTTCTCACATCATCAAGATCATCATCATCATCACCACCCTTCACTTTGTATCGTGATAACCCACATTTGGGGCAATCGTGATTGTCTTCATGAACACCGGTGTACAATATGCAATCGTTGGGGCATGCGTGTATCTTCTTATACTCCATACCCATCGGACACAATACCTTCTTGGCCTCATAGTTACGGTCAGGCAATGTGTTGTCCTTCGGAAGCAAGTCTTTCAACACTTCAAGCAATTCCGTGAAGCTTTTATCGGTCCAACCATTTCTCGCCTTCACACAAACCAATTTTAGCACCACCGACAACCGTGTATGAGTAGTACACCCTGGATATAAAGGCTTATCCGCATCACCGCACAACCTATCATACACATGAGCTCGATGAAAATATTCTTGTCCAATATCACAGATCATGTCCTCTACTCGATCATCCTCCATATCTACGTCAATGTCCTCACTTTGGGAGACACTTGCCGTACTACTCAACAACACATCACCATGCCATATCCATCTTGTATAACTCAAGCAAATCCCTTCACAAATCAAATGAGTACGTATATCCTTCACCGTACATTTCCTCTGTATTCAAACACTTGACACAAGGACAACAGAACATTCCATTACTATTAGGAACATTCCTTTGAGCAAATTCTATAAATTCTCCCACCCCCTTCAAATACTCAACACTAGTGCGCTTACAAACCATCCAACTACGATCCATAACTAGATAGGTTCTGTAGATATACAAAACATATATCCAATATAAGGACAATACGGGAGATTGAAAACTAGTTTTTGAAGACTGCCAAGAACTGGTCACGGCCTGGCAGTGATGTCCATCACAACCGTAACGTGCCAACTGAACTAGACCCTCACAGGCAGAACTGATCACGGCCAAGCCGTGATGAGCATCACGGCCGTGACAGACCAACCAGCAGAGCAACATACACTCAAAACCAAAAATAGAGACATTCCAAACAACTGAAACTCACAGTTTCAAGTTACAACTGCTAAGACTACAGTTTCAACATACACAAAACCAAAAATAAAAAATGTGCCCTAAAGACTCACCAGAAATAGGTGCTCGCGTGGTGGTGGGGAGGGGAGCTCGAGTGGTGGCCAACGTTCGATGTGGTTACTGAGAGCAGAGGGACAAGGAGAGTTAGTGCGCAGGAAGGGGTAAAAGAGAGATGTCAAGTTATTGTAAAGAATATTGAGCAGGAAAGACAGAGTTAGGGGTTAAGAGTGTACCTCACGGTGGTGGCGAAGAAGCCCTCGCGGTGGTTGCGGTGGAGATGAGCTCGCGATTAGGGCAGAGTGAGAGTGAGAGTGAGAGTTGAGAGTGAGAGTGAGCGTGATGAAAAGAGAAGAACAGAGAGACGTACAGAGGGAAGTGCAGAAGGCGCGCGGGTGTAAACGTTATAATCAAAAACCAAAAATAAAACAACATTTTACGTCAGTTGTTTGTAACAACTGACGTTAAAAGCGATTTATTTAACGGCAGTTGTTTAAGACAACTGACGTTAAATAAATGACTTTTAACGTCAGTTGTATTAAACAACTGACGTTAAAATTTAAAAACACTTTTAACGTCAATTGTTTAAGACAACTGACGTTAAAAGTGTATAAGTTTCTGCAAAAACATTCATTCCTTTGACTACTGTGCTACTTACCCATGACTACTGTGATACTTACCCATGCACATTCTAATTTGCACATGAATTTGTTTACTAATTCAAGCTAATTAATTAAGATTAAAAATAAACTTGTTTAAAAAAAAGGTTTAGAAATAAACTGCATTATATATATGGATTGACCTGTGTTAAGAAAGACAACAGGGCATTTCAGATAGGGATATAGGATTATTTACGTCAGCTATTTATTTAACTGAAGTAAAAATCAAACTTTTAACGTCAGTTGTATAAAAAACTGACATTAAAAATAAATATTTTTTATTTTAAAAACACTTTTAACGTCAGTTGTATTGAACAACTGACGTTAAAAAAATGCATTCCTTTGACTGTTGTGTTACTAACCATGACTACTCTGCTACTTACCCATGCGTTTTCTATTCTGCACGTTTATAATATATGACTGCCAACTCCCAATGCGCCTTGGAACCTAATGCTCTTAATGACCAACTTAATTTTTTAGCAACTTACGACGCCTAGTAACTTCATCCCCTACTCCTATAAATAGCTTCCTTCCTTCATTTTATTTTTCTGCTTCACAATATGGCTCTGCCATGGAGATTAACTTCATCACTCTTTCTTCCTATTCCTAGACTCAAATATCTTTGTCTTAATGGTCAAACAACTTCTGAGGTTGTGTAAATCACATAATGTGAGTTGCTCACCTTATCATCCTTCCGGAGAATCGGCTGCTACAGTTCCAAAACCTCAGCTTTGGAAGCAAGTGACTGTTCGAAGGCCATTGATGAAACAGATCGAGTGCACCCTTGCTCAGCCGCTCTGGAAAACTCAGTCGCTCGACTCTCCTCTCTTTTTCACCCGTGAAGGGAATGAAGCATCAACAAATGTTTAGGATTTTAAACCCTTTCAATGTAACTTTTTATAGGATTTTAAAATTTTGAATGTATCTTGTAATTGTATTATTGATACACTTCATGAATGAGATCCGGTTTGGGTTATTGATTCGATTTATAGCATTTTTACTTCGCACATTGGTCGCGCTGTCGCGCACACGCCAAAAAGAACGAGCGGTTTATAAAAATGTAGACAGGGAGCGACAACTCGGATGTCGTCTCACAAGGACTCTTGACTTGTTATTTACCACAAAAATCATTTTTTTTTTTTTTTGGGGGGGGGGGGGGGGGGGGGGTTGGATTGGAATGCAAATAAGAAACAAGGCAAAACAAAGCAATGAAAACAAGGCAGTTCAAAGAGATTATCAAATAGCTAAATACGATTAATCTACTGTTCTCGATTTCCCAACTATCATCGGTTCATGCAATTTCCAAGCCCTAAGCAGATTCTAATCCCCTCCCGGTTGTAGCAACAATTTACAAGCGAAATCACTACTACAGATATATGTTCTTATTCCCGAATTAAGCAAACGGGGTTAAGCCCTTCGTGAACTAAGCGAACACGAATTGAACACACGCGAATTAAGCAAACGCGATTAAATATAGGAACATAACATCACCGAAAATAAATCAACACAACACAATATACTCCTGAATTAAGCAAACAGAAATACATAGCATGGCATTGAAAAGGGAAAAGCATACAAAACAGGAATTACAAGAACCTCAAGTGTAGTGGAAATCGATTACAATAGATTAATCTAAGAAATTTAGTTCTCCATGGAAAAACGAAACACACAGAAAAAATGTAAAAACAATGGAGAAGCAAAAGTCCTTTCCATCTGCCCAGAACAGCAATTTATAGTATTCAGAAAGTGAGCCTACTCGCGAGGCGAATATTGTGAAGAGTCAGCAACGTTTGGTCTTCTCGCGGGGCGAAGTACTGCTCGCGTGGCGAGGAATGGAAGGGTCACGGCTTCTGTCCTTCAGTCTTGCGAGGCGAGACATGCATCCGCGAGGCGACACAGAACGGGTTGCATTTCTCTGGAACAGTCAGCTAACAGGGTCGCGAGGCGAGAAGACTCTCGCGAGGCGAACACCTCCAGACTTGAAATTTCCTCTGTTTCTTTATTCCCTTGACTTCTAACTTAACCTGAAAACAATAAAATAGCCATAAGTGCTTTATTTGACTCAAAACTGGCTAAATTAACCTAAAACTACTTTAGAGACTCAAAACCTTGCTTGAGGACAATCTAATCTAATTTGGGTGAAAATGAGATATAATTAGCACAAAACCCTAGTCATACTAGCCATAAAACTAGATGAGCCAGAGGCTTATCAAAATACCCCAAACTTAAACTTTGCTTGTCCCCAAGCAAACCACAACTCAAAAAAAATCAAAAAGACTCAAGACATGGCAAGCTTAAAAGATTCAATCAACCTTGCACAAATTCAAGCAATTTCATCAAAACAGTTTTCTTCAATGTCCCCCCCTTTCAAACAAAGCAATCCCCACAATCATTTATTCTGAACAATTGAGAAATTAGTCATTCAAACAATCAGTAATCTAAGCAAGGGATCCAAGTTACACATAAGAGGGAGATCACCAAATTCAAACAACTGCCTTCCTCACAAGGGGGTTTAGTGTTTCACTCAATCGCTCAGTTTGTTTAGGTTATCAACATTTCACTCAATTTCACTTTTAAGAACACTTCCCATGAATTTGATTTTCATCTCTAAATGGTTCCCACAGAAAACATGCATGCAACATCAAAAGGTCTTTTATGGTTGTAATGGGGCCTGGCTAAGGGTAGGATATACAAAGGAACTAGGCTTAAGTCCCTAGGAACTAAGCGAGCATGAACATTTTGATACATTGAATTTCCACTCAAATTCCTTTTTTTTTTTCATTTTTCTTTATGCTTTGGGTGACTACAGCCTTTTCCTTCTTTAGATAATTTTTTTTTTTGACATTTTTGTTCTTTTCTCTTTTTTTTCTTTTTTTTTTTCATTTTGTCTTTGGATCCAACCTTTTTATTATATTTTTTTATTTTTCTCAATCCCAAACAACACATTACACCTTGTAGCCACCCCAAACTTAGTTTCTTGCAACCATTCTCTTTGCTAAGCTTCCATGCTCTCCTAATCCTAAGATCGGGTTAACATGGGTTTTTCCAGATTTTAGGCTCATAACATAAGGTCATCCAGAAACAATAGGCTAATCAGGCTCAATGGGGCTAACTAGGGAACATGCATTTAGGATTGGTTCAATTTTAGGCTAAGTAGTTATTTACAAAGAAAGTTGCCTAAATCATTTGAAGCAAACACGTAAACATGCAAACCATAAAGAGATTCAAGCAAATTCGGGAAAGTGCAACTTAAAAAGTGATTCTCACATTTAAAAACATGTTGGAGGCTCAAATCCTCACCTGGACATTTTTGCAAATTGTTTGACAGAGATTTTATCCCTAGTGTGTGCTTCCCTTCACCCCAAACTTATCATAAATCATGCCATCACAAAAAAATCTCAAAGTTCAGTTTTCAATCACATGGGGATCACTTTTCAAAAAAAAAATTTACAACCTAGGGGGAATCATCAACAATATAAATCACATATCATGCAATCATCTATGCAAAATTAATCAAAACCAATCAAGCTTGCCGACCAAAGACTCAACACACAAATACTCCTGATCTTCTCAAATTATTTAGGAGCTAAAAGAAAAACAAGACAGAACACAAAACAAAGCTACAATTAGTTCCCTCCCCCACACTTAAAACATACATTGTCCCCAATGAAACAACATAACTATAAAATCAGAGTGAGGGAAAGGAAAGGGTGCTCCCTGATCAAGTGGCAGTATAGGTGGGAGCTTCCAAGGAGAGCTCCTCAACATTAGCATCCGCAGGAACACCAGCAGCCACACCATGAAATGGCTTCAGCCTCTGCCCGTTAACCTTGAAGGACTTGTTGGTACCTGCACTTTTAATCTCTACTGCACCATAAGGAAAAACGTTAGTAACAACAAAGGGGCCATCCCATTTGGACCTAAGTTTCCCAGCCATCAATTTCAAAGGGAATTAAACGAAGAAGACTTCTTTGCCCACAGAAAATTCTTTCCTAGCAATCATCCTATCATGAAAATGTTTTGTTTTCTCTTTATAAATCCGGGGAGCTTTCATAGGCTTCTAGCCTAAGCTCCTCAAGTTCCGTAACCGGAGTTTCCTTTCAATACCAGCTTTTTTCATTTCCAAGTTACAGCACTTGACTGCCCAATATGCACGGTGCTCAACTTCCACCGGGAGGTGACATGCCTTACCAAATACAAGCCTAAAGGGGGACATCCCTATTGGCGTCTTGAAAGCGGTCCTCTAAGCCCATAGTGCGTCTTCCAGATGGCGGCTCCAGTCCTTCCTATTCGGCTGCACCATTTTCTCTAGGATCTGCTTGATCTCCCTGTTTGATATCTCAGCCTGGCCATTGGTCTGGGGATGATAAGCAGTGGAAACTCTATGCACAACTCCATATTTCCTGAGTAAGGCTTCGATGGTGCGGTTGCAGAAGTGAGTGCCCTGGTCACTGATAATAGCCCGAGGTATGCCAAACCTGCAAAAAATATTGGATCTAACAAATTTTGAAACAACTTTAGCATCGTTAGTCCTAGTGGGGATTGCTTCCACCCACTTTGAAACATAGTCAACAGCCAAAAGAATGTACAGAAAACCAAAAGAAGCAGGGAAAGGACCCATAAAGTCGATTCCCCACACATCAAAAACCTCACAAAAAAGCATGGGATGCTGAGGCATCTCACTCCTACGAGTGATGGCAGGGCCTGTTGTTTGACACTCCTTACAATTCCTGTAGACCTCATAGGCATCTTTAAAAATTGTGGGCCAGTAGAACCCAGAATCTAGGACTTTTCTTGTCGTCCTCTGTGGTCCAAAGTGTCCCCCTACTTGAGAGGCATGAGAAAAGTTCAGGATGGACTCTGTCTCATAATCGGGGACACACCTCCGAATCACCTGATCACTGCAAAACTTCCAAAGGTACGGATCATCCCACACATAGTACTTGCAATCACTCTTGAGCTTGTGGATCTTGGATCTACTTGTACCTGGAGGAACAACACCAGCAACAAGAAAGTTAACAATGTCAGCAAACCAAGGTGTTACCCCATACAGATTTAGAAGCCGTTCATCCGGAAAATCATCTTGGATGGAAGAAGGATCCTCATCCCTTGCTATTCGGCTCAAGTGATCGGCTACCAAATTTTCAGTTCCACTCCTGTCTTTTATCTCCACATTGAACTCTTGGAGCAAAAGCATCCACCGGATCAATCTTGTCTTAGCTTCTGGTTTCTTTACCAGGTACTTCAGAGCTGCATGGTCAGTAAAAACAATAACCTTTGAACCTAGCAAATATGACCTAAATTTATCCAGTGCAAACACAACAGCTAGCAGTTCCTTCTTAGTGGTGGTGTAATTTGATTGTGCAGCATCTAATGTCCTAGAAGCATAATGAATGACATGGGCAGCCTTGCCCATCCTTTGTGCCAGAACTGCTCCCACAGCAAAATTAGAAGCATCACACATGAGTTCAAAAGGGAGGGTCCAGTCAGGGGGCTGGATGACGGGGGTAGAGGTCAATGCTCTTTTCAGGTAGTCAAATGCTTTCTTGCAGTTGTCATCAAAATGGAACATGGCATCATTCTTCAGCAGGTTTGACAATGGCAGAGCTATCTTGCTGAAGTCCTTAATGAAGCGCCTATAGAAACCTGCATGGCCAAGAAAAGAACGGATCTCGCGTACGCAAGATGGGTAAGGCAATGAAGGAATCACATCAATTTTTGCAGGATCTACTGAAATACCCTCTTTAGAAATAACATGACCCAAAACAATCCCCTGTTCTACCATAAAGTGACATTTTTCATAGTTCAAAATCAGATCAGTCTCAATGCATCTTTCTAGAACTAAACTCAGACTATGCAGACATGCATCAAATGAGGAGCCATATACAGTGAAGTCATCCATGAACACCTCCATGCAATTTTCAATAAATTCAGTAAAAATGCTAAGCATGCATCTTTGGAAAGTGCCGGGAGCATTACAAAGGCCAAATGGCATCCTCCTATAGGCAAACATGCCGAAGGGGCACGTGAAAGTGGTCTTTTCCCCGATCCTCGGGGCAATATGGATCCGGAAGTACCCCGGAAAAGCCATCAAGAAAAAGCAGTAATGAGATTTACCAGCCAGTCGTTCAAAGATCGATCTATGAAGCGGCAAAGGAAAGTGATCCTTTCGGTGGCCTGGTTCAACTTCCTATAATCTATACTGACTGCTTGACTATTCTCGGACTCTAGTGGGTACAAGCTCATTATTATCATTTCTTACCACAGTGAGGCCGGACTTCTTGGGTACAACTTGCACTGGACTTACCCAAGTACTATCAAAGATGGGGTATATAATACCTGCCTGCAGAAGTTTAGTCACCTCTTTCTTCACCACATCCAGAATCAATGGGTTGAGCCGCCTTTGGGCCTGTCTAACTGGTTTAGCCCCATCCTCCAACAGAATTCTATGCATACATCTGGAGGGGCTAATTCCTGGGATGTCAGCGAAGGTCCACCCAATCGCCTTCTTGTGCTTCTTCAGAACCTCCAGTAGTTTGGCTTCCTGGTCAGAGTCAAGGCTGGAAGAGATAATGACTGGAAGTTGTTCATTTGTCTCCAAGTAAGCATACTTCAGGTTCCCAGGAAGTGGCTTGAGCTCTAAGGAGGGTGGCTGCTCAATGGATGGTGTATTTGGAGTAGCTATGATGTCAAGGACTTATGCTGAACAAACAGCTTCACTCTCACTATCACTATCACCCTGCAAAGTTGAATCAAGAAACTCAGCACAAACAGCACACGGGTTAGTGTCAGTACAGTCAGTACATGAATATAAATCATCAAAACCAGAAATAAATGGAAAATCAGAAATAAAGTCCTCATGGGTGTCATCAATAATCTCAGAAAGCAACTCTAATTGGAAAACAGAGTGCTCCTCTAATGGATGTTTCATATCATCAAAGATGTTGAACCTTGCTACAATATCACCAAACTCCATAGACATGGTCCCATCATTAACATCAATCTTAGTCTTAGCTGTCTTCATGAATGGTCTGCCCAGGATTATTGGTGATCTACTGGAATTTATCTCTCCTGCCATGTCTAGGATGTAGAAGTCAGCAGGGAAGATTAACTCATCAACTTGTACCAGCACATCTTCTACCATTTCCATAGGGCGGGCCTTTGGTCCTCGTTGGCCAACCGGATAGTGAGACCCGTATATCTGCAAGAGGACCAAGATCAAGGTTATTGAAAATAGAGGTGGGCATGACATTTATGGAGGCTCCCAAATCCAACATGCAATTTTCAAATTTTATGTCCCCAATAGTGCATGGAATAGTAAAAGTGCCGGATCCTTGCACTTACGTGGTAGTGCACGAGTAGGGCTGAAACAAGAACTCTTTTCTCAGTGCAGGCTTAGACTGGATAAGAGTCGAAACATTTCTTCCCAAATTAACTCTCTCATTATTCTTCAACCTTCTCTTGTTGGTGCATAGATCCTTCAGAAATTTTGCATACTTGGGCACCTGCTTGATCACATCTAGAAGGGGAATATTCACAGCTACCTTTCTGAACACATCTAAAATCTCCCTCTCATTGTCTTCCCCACCAATCTTCTTATGTTTCTATACTCTGTGTGGGAAGGGGATCGGTGGTATGTACACTTTCTCAGCTTCAACATCAACTGAAGGCTCAGGAGTTACCTCAATAGTTTCTTCATTTTTTTCAGAGGCTGCCTCAACAACTCTTCCAGATCTCAGAGCAATGGCACTCACATTAGGATTGGAGGCATTGGGATTTATCACTGTCTTTGCAGGCAGTTGACTTGATCCTTGAGCTTGTTGTATGTTGTTTATGGATGTGGCAAGCTGTCCAATCTGTGTCCTCAAATCTTGAATGCTAGCATCATTCGCTTTCTGCCGAGACCGGCCAACTTTCTTGGCGTATGTCTGTGAGGCTCGAAACTCGTCGAATTTCTTTGCTTTGGAATGGAGATTTTGTGCAGCCATTTGTGCAGTCATTTGTGCCGTCAATTGCTTGAATAAGTCCTCTAGTGAAGGTTCAAAAGGTGCAGAAGTGGTCACTTGAGGAGGATTCTGAGGTGCTGCCATCGGTTGTTGATGGGATGAGTTCCCATACCGAAGATTAGGATGATTCCTTCAATTGGGGTGGTACCTATTTGTGGAGAGGTCAGGAGTGCTGTACCGGTTCTGACTATTGCCTTGATTATAAGGATGGACTGCATAAGCTTGAGACAATTCAGTGACGAACTCTTCCTTCATAATGGGGCATGCATCATACGGGTGCTCAGGAGAGTTGCACATGCCACACAACCTTGCAGGCTGAACTCTATCCATTGCCAATTTCTCCACCAAAGAAGTGAGCCTATCAATTCTATCATCAACGGCCTGGTTGGAAGAAGAACTATGGACCTCATGCACACCTCTTGTCTCAACAGAATTTCTTATGGTTGTAAACTGTTGGGAGTTCAGTGACATATTTTCAATTAGTTGCTTGGCAGCAGCTGGGGTCTTATCAACAAGTGCTCCCCCATTAGCAGCATCCAAAATATTCCTATCCATCGGTAGTAAACCCTCATAAAAATACTGGATAAGAAGCTGCTCGGAAATCTGATGCTGAGGGCAACTGGATATCAACTGCTTGAATCTCTCCCAATATTCAGCCAGTGATTCATTTCCTTGTCTGATGCCACATATTTCCTTCCTGATTGACGCAGCTCTGGAGGCAGGAAAATATCTCTCTAAGAAAACCTTCTTCAAATCATTCCAGGTAGTAATAGAGTTTGGCTCAAGATATAACAGCCAGTCCCTGGCAGCTCCCTACAGTGAGAACGGAAAAGTTTTCAGCTTGATGTTATCCTCAGTTACTCCCTCTGATCTCAAGGTTGTGGAGCAGACGACCTGGAATTCCTTCAAGTGCTTGTGTGGATCCTCACCTGCAAGACCACTAAACTTTGGCAACAAGTGAATGAAACCAGATTTTAATTCAAAAGGAGTATCAGCACCAGGATATGCAATACACAAGCCATTATAATTAACTTCAGGGGCAGCAAGTTGTCTTAATGTCCTTTGGGAACCCATATTATCAAAATCAGTTTTAGAATTACAATCACCACTAGTGCTAGCCCGAATTTCTCTACGGCGTGTGTGCAGTGTTCTTTCAATTTCAGGATCAAAATCACACAATTCAGGGCAAGTAGACCTAGTAGCCATACCAATTCAAAACAAAACGAAAATAAAAGAAAAAGAATAAAAAAATGCGAAAATAACAAACAAGAGTCCCCGGCAACGGCGCCAATTTTAGGTCGCGTTGTCGCGCACGCGCCAAAAAGAACGAGCGGTTTATAAAAATGTAGATAGGGAGCGACAACTCGGATGTCGTCTCACAAGGACTCTTGACTTGTTATTTACCACAAAAATCAGTTTTTTTTTTTTTTTGGGGGGGGGGGGGGGGGGTTGGATTGGAATGCAAATAAGAAACAAGGCAAAACAAAGCAATGAAAACAAGGCAGTTCAAAGAGATTATCAAATAGCTAAAGACGATTAATCTACTGTTCTCGATTTCCCAACTATCATCGGTTCATACAATTTCCAAGCCCTAAGCAGATTCTAATACCCTCCCGGTTGTAGCAACAATTTACAAGCGAAATCACTACTACAGATATATGTTCCTATTCCCGAATTAAGCAAACGGGGTTAAGCCCTTCGTGAACTAAGCGAACACGAATTGAACACATGCGAATTAAGCAAATGCGATTAAATATAGGAACATAACATCACCGAAAATAAATCAACACAACACAATATACTCCTGAATTAAGCAAACAGAAATACATAGCATGGCATTGAAAAGGGAAAAGCATACAAAACAGGAATTACAAGAACCTCAAGTGTAGTGGAAATCGATTACAATAGATTAATCTAAGAAATTTAGTTCTCCATGGAAAAACGAAACACACAGAAAAAATGTAAAAACAATGGAGAAGCAAAAGTCCTTTCCATCTGCCCAGAACAGCAATTTATAGTATTCAGAAACTGAGCCTACTCGCGAGGCGAACCCTCACTCGCGAGGCGAATATTGTGAAGAGTCAGCAACGTTTGGTCTTCTCGCGGGGCGAAGTACTGCTCGCGTGGCGAGGAATGGAAGGGTCACGGCTTCTTCCCTTCAGTCTCGCGAGGCGAGACATGCATCCGCGAGGCGACACAAAACGGGTTGCATTTCTCTGGAACAGTCAGCTATCAGGGTCGCGAGGCGAGGTGTTGTTCGCGGGGCGAACCAGAGAGGATGACATTTTCTATGTTCAATGGCTTCGGGTTCGCGAGGCGAACACCTCCAGACTTGAAATTTCCTCTGTTTCTTTATTCCCTTGACTTCTAACTTAACCTGAAAACAATAAAATAGCCATAAGTGCTTTATTTGACTCAAAACTGGCTAAATTAACCTAAAACTACTTTAGAGACTCAAAACCTTGCTTGAGGATAATCTAATCTAATTTGGGTGAAAATGAGATATAATTAGCACAAAACCCTGGTCATACTAGCCATAAAACTATATGAGCCAGAGGCTTATCACACATATATTTTAGTTTTCAAAACAGAAACACAAAACATCAAAGCAAGTGAAACTGAAACTTTGAGGAAGGCAATGTAGAAGGGTACGTATACTAGCTAAAAAAATTTATTAAAATAACCTTTAACGTCTGTTGATGAAAGAACAGACGTTAAAAGTTAAGTGACTCACTTTTAACGTCAATTCAATAAACAACTGACGTTAAAAAGTTCACTTTTAACGTCAGTTGTTTATTGAACTGATGTTAAAAGTAAGTCACTTAACTTTTAACGTCAGTCTTTACAACAACTGACGTTAAAATTGAAACTACCACCGCCTCCTTTTTAACGTCTAGCGTTTGGTTAACCGACGTAAACCTTTCCCGTCTAATGTATATTTTCCACTAGTGTATATCTCAAACTTATTCACATAAATCTTTTTTTTTTCAAACTTCTTTTTCTTTTTCTTTTTCTTTTTTTTTGTTTCATCTTCAATTTTTATTTTTTTTCCAATTTTTTTTAATGTTTTTCTTTTGGGCATCAACTTTTTTTTTATGCCTTCTTACACTGTTTTTTTTTAATGCTCCTCACATTATTTAATTATCATCTCCCCCAAACCAAAATCTTTGCTTGTCCACAAGCAAGTCACCAATACTCTCCTATCCTCAAGTTGGAATAAACATGATCATTATAATTCAAGAAGCAAGGGTGAGAATAAAATTAAACAAAATAAGCTCAAGGAGGTGAGCAAATGAATTTTTCATGCAAGGTTGGTTGTGGTTTTTTTTTTTTTGGTGTGGCTAAAGTGCTAATGAAAAAATTGCCCAAATCATTTTTATGCAACACATGTAATTCATGAATTTTAGATAAAAGAATCAAGCAAATCTCAACACATCAACTCAATGGTGTCCACACAAAAAGAATTGACAATCAGGATCAATACCTCACTAAGGTCATAACCAAGATTCCAAAATTTCATTCCAAACCTCATTGCCATGAATTCAATGAAAAAGAAACAAAAATATGCAAAAAGGTTATGAAAAATGCTATGACCAAATTTGAAAAATGAAGACTGGACTACAAGAAGAAATTTTAAAGAAAGGAAAATAGCCTAGCAAGTTGCACAAAATAATGAGAATGCTAAAAGTGACATCTCAAAACAGCATCCTAAATATTTAAGTGCTTGGCATGTTTTTATTCTAACACAAACTAACTAAAACGTGAAACACAAAACTAACAAGAAAATGAAAATAAAATAAAGAGAATGGTTAATAAAAACTCATTGAGAAGTTTTCACTCAGGTCCCATTGCTTGTAGCATAAGTGCTAAGAGATGCTCAATATGTAAGATCCTCCTCCCGGATCCCATGGCTTGAATAATGGTAATTGCATAAGCAATATGAATCTATCCACAATTCCTCCTGGCAAGTGTGTGGAAACTCCATTAAGTACAATAATGAACTCACTTCCTCTCCGGTCAATTGGTGTCGTCACAAAGGAATTTAACAGACAAGTGGAAGGGGCCAACTTTGCAATATCCACACATGCATATAAACCAACATACTTATCCAATGCAGCAATTTCAGGTTTCTTGGCAAGCATGGTGGAGCAAATGTTTTCCTCATAACTCTCCTTCTCACTTGTTCTTTCTCACGAATTTGTGAAAGATAATTCATTTTCTTGGGACGTATCTACCACCACCACTTCATCTACATTTTGATCCATCTCCGCAACCACATATCTTGAATATGGGTTTCCAGTGGTTCCTCAGCTAGCTTTTTCAAATGTTCCATAGTTTCCGCTTATAACTTTTGAATCATGACACTTAGTTGCGCTACTAGCTCTTTAGAATACTTCGCAACTTGTATTTCAAACCCCTGAATCATGGTACTTATTTCTGCCTTGTTACGCTCTATGCTCTGGATCACAAGTTGAGCATCTATCTCCCAAAGAAATTCTAGCACCTCAGGATTCAGCTTAAAGTGTGGTGGTGGTGGTAAATATGACAAATGTGATCTCCATTCCTCCTTGGAGTAGGTCTTTACATTGTTAGCAACGATACAATCAAGCATGACCCAATCAATTTGATATTCCTGATTTGAATAGTAGTCACGGTCCATGTGTTGCATCCACCTAACACAAACAAAACTCAAAATAAAAAATCAAATATATACAAAATAAAATGCTCAAATCGAGATTTCATTGGCACAACTAATATTAACGAAAATCAATCCCTGGCAACGGTGCCAAAAACTTGTTGAGCAAAAATGGCAAGTGCACCAAATCGCTTTGTAGTAATAAAAATATCGTCCTCAAGGATTGAACTGTTAATTACTAACGTACCAAATCAATTTCGTTTGAGCGACCGAATGGTTTGAAATTGGCTTTCACCAATAAGTAAGAATAACAACTTAAAAAAGAAAAGAAAATATTGGTATTTTTCAAACGAGAAAATTAAGCAACAGAAGATTTGGGTTTTAACAATCAAGAAGAAATTGTTAGAGGATCGATTTCCCTGCATTTCCTACTTGTTCAATCCTGGAAATTAACTTGAACAGTTTATCCAATTTCAAGAAATCGAGTTTTGTAATTTATTCCTTAATCCCTTAGATGGAAAAACCTTTCTGTCTAGATTACTAATTCAATTCCTTGAGTATTAGATAATTAGCAGAAGCAATAAGAATAAGTTCAACTCAAAAAAAAGTTAATTTGATTGTGTTCTTATTCCTAAGCAACACGCGCAAATCATTTATTCACAAACAGCAACTATGAATCCGAATTTCCCAATTGCAAAATTCATACAGTAGATAAACAAGAAAACAGTAAATAAACTCTTGAAATTAAACAAACCAGAACAAGTAATTATCCAGAATCAAAATAAGTTATTTAGACAGTTCCATCTACCCCTAACAAAAGAGAATTAGCTAGACATGATAGAAATAGAACAAACACAGGAAGAAAATGAATGCAAGGTAAACATCACGAATCTCTACTCGTTAGCTTCAACTCTCTTGATTGCTCCCTTTTCTCCTCCTCTAAACTGTATAGTTCTCTCCGTAAAATGTCTCTCTCCAAAATGTCTTCCTCCTGACTGTCTTTTTTTCGCTGTTGTTCCTCCCCTTCTAAATCCACATACTGCTGCCTCTTTTATTTCACCGTTGTAACGTTGCTCACGCTGCCCCTTGATGTTACTCTATGAGTCTATGTGCGCCGGTTACACTTTCCTATTCAAAGACCCATTTTATCTTCAGCATATGGTCATGTACGTTACTTTTTCACTTGGCCTTCTTCTAATGGCTTTTCATTTCAATTTTTTTTATAATTATCCGTTCTTCAAGTGGGCCAGCAATGCTTCAAATTCAATACCTTTACAATTTCAATCACAAACTTAATCAAATTTTGGCATTTGCATATTGAGTCATTTTCAATGTCCAGACCATCACGTGGTATTCTTATTTGCCCCAAAATATATTCTTTAGCTAATAATGAGCCCACCTTCAATTGGTTGTTCTTCATATTGAATCTCTCTTTATTTTTAATTTCCTATAAATATAAATAATAAAAATATTATTAGATTAACTCTAAAAATAAGAAATTAAACTAAAACATGTAAAACATTATCAAAGACTCAACTGACTAGACTTAGGGACAAAACTCAATCAATTAGCACAATTAGGAGTAAAAATCCATCAAATAAGCACATATAAATTACATATTCTAGCGGATCATCACCAAACCCTAGCAGTGCGCATCTTTTCTCTCAAAGTCCCAATTTGCAGGTAAACAAGTAATTGAACAAACGTTGAATAAGACAATACCCGAGGGTTCACAAGCGTCTGAATATTTATTCCATAATATTTGATTCAATCATACCACGTAAAGAAATCCCCTTTATATTACCCTGCGAACTTGAGTAAGATAACAATATGTGAAAGGGGAAAGAGGTGTAGAGGTATTTTCAGAATAATGGGAGTTCGTTTTGAAAATGTCCGTCCTAGACCCACCCCCACGAGTATATGCTTCAACAGGAATCACACATGGATAGATTGATACAATAGAAACCTCTGGTAAAATACTCACCCGTACGTAACCCAGCGGATAAAGTACAAAATCCCCTTTATATTACCTTACGAAGTTGAGTAAGATAACAATAGGTGAAAGGGGGCAAGAGGTGTAGAGGTATTTTCAGATTAATTCCGAATTATTCTGAAAATACATTTACACCTTTGCCCCCTTTCACCTATTGTTATCTTAATCAACTTCGCAAGGTAATATAAAGGTGTACTGGCCGAGGTTACTAACCCGGCCACCGAGCTCAAGTACCCGGCCCAGTCCGGAAATTAAGAATAATAAATCAAAGATCACTTAATTAAATGAATAAGATATTGATATTAAATCCTGATATTATCTAAAATAACCTTATCTGGTTAAAAGAGATAATATCCCTTAAATTAAGGAATCATATCTCAAAAGAGATATCAAGAGACAAATCATATCTCAAAAGAGATATTAAGAGATAAATCAAATCTCTAAAAGATATTAAGAGATAAATCAGATCTCTAATAGATAGGGGAATCCTATTATAAAAGGAGGAGTACCCCTCATAAGAAGGACACTTTTCACTGAATCCCGGTAACTCTCCCTTAAGCGTGTTAGAGGAACTAGCGTCGACCAAGAGTCAGACAGTCCTTGCTCCCTAGTACTCGTCCGATACAAAATTAAGGGATCGAGATCACCGCCCCGCCAAGGGATGAACTTAGAACTACGTCTGGCTTTGATTCCCACTGGGATACGTAGGACCGGAATCTCTGAATTCTGTCAAGCCAAAATCTAAAACAATCCCCTTGGTTTAACGTTCTATGGCGAGATCCCGACAAAACGGATCTCGGCAGGAACATTTGGCGCCCACCGTGGGGCCCGGTAAAACTTTCCCGGGCCACATATTCCACTCCCGTCCGTTTGGAACCCAAGCAAGGAAACCCGTACCATGACTTTCATCCCTTCCGAGGGATGCCAACTCCACTGTCATCTATGGATCATTCCCGACAGCGCTTGAAAAGATAAGAGCATCTTTTGAATCCATTAAGGTATTGTTTCCCAGAGGCAAAGCGCAAGACCACTGGAATCTCGCTCCCGTCGCCCAAATGCAACACCGCAGGGGCAAAAAAAAAAACCATTACCGGATCAGTCAATCTCGACCTTCATCATCCTAAATGCTATGTCACCTGCATGACCCGTTCTCTTGAGCTCGGATAGACAAATCTGCGACAACATCAATCTGCAAACACAGATTAGTATATATTTGAGAAGAGACCCATTATCACTGCGTGACCTCGTCATCCATGGCGACCTGGCGGTGCATCGGGACGGTTTGCTTACACCCGATCCGCCGGCCGAGAAAGCGATGAAGGGCCACTAGCTCTATCACATTAACTAGTATACCGAAGGAGAAGGCAGTGGTTTTCCGATATTGAAAGGGTAGGGACCCTCTCAAAACTAACAACTATGAACTGAACAGGGTTACCCATCATCAAAAGAGATCATTTTTAGCCACAATCATCTAATTTCACCGATTTTTCCGTAAAAAAAAAATGTCAAGTCTCCCTGATGCGGTGGTGGATGCCCGGAAGTCCGGCAAGGCACCGGAGAAGTCCAATTTCTCACAGACTTGCGGCTTGTTGAGCAATTTCTTGAAGGAAAAGCGCTTTTCTGGAAGCTTCTTCTACCGTTGGAATTGATGGGAAAACGGATCCTAAAGCACAGACGAAGGATTTGTTATCTAACCTGCAAAATTCAGATGGGGGTTTGAGATTAAATGCTTAAACTATGGATTTCCTTCCCCAGCTTGTGAAAAACCCCTGTATTCAGAAGTCTAATGATAGCAGGACACCTGTGTCTGAAACCCCCCAATTGACAATATTCTATGCCGGAAAATTGTTAGTATTTGATGCTTTTTCGCCTGAGAAGGCCACTGAGATCATGGAGTTAGCCACCAAGTTAGCTTCTGACAATTCCAGCATCAAAGAAAGTCCCTCCGGTGCTCCTGTTGCTGCTGAAAATTTGAAAGGCTCCAAAGTGCCTCAGACAAACTCTGCCTCCGAAACCCTTAGACTAGGAAACCAAGCTGCTGGTTCAGATATGAGGTATTCAAGGAGAGCTTCACTCCTAAAGTTCCTTGAGAAAAGAAAAGAAAGTTTTTGTGATAGAGAACTCGGCCACCACAGCTCGACCTCGGAGCTCGGCCAGCACAGCTCGGCTGACACCACTCCCAGAGCTCGACCATAGCAACTTCAGGGAACGCCTAGATCAGAGGCCGCAAAATGCCCAGATGATATTATTCCTTAAATCTAGCTTAAAACTAATATGTTTTGGTATGTTTTGATCCACGCCTTTAATGTTGTGTTATGTAGCATCATATCAAGTTATTTATTTGAGCAAAGTGATGTTCGGCTGATACCACTCCCAGAGTCACAAAATTTGCGATTACAAAGTGGTTGAAGCTCCGGCTCCCTGGGAAAACTCACATTCAGCTCCGGCTCCTGAAAGATCAAGATCTCCCTTGGAAAATAAAATTCCATCGGCTTCAGCACTCAGAGGAGCTAAAACCTAAGGAGGTGCTAAACCCTGAAGAGGCCACCGAAGCCTCTAAAGGTACTTGAATCCTAAGCAGGAACCAACACCTAAGGAGGTGCTAAACCCTGAAGAGGCCACCGAAGCCTCTAAAGGTACTTGACTCCTAAGCAGGAGATAAAACCTAAGCAGGTACTTGACTCCTAAGAAGGAGATAAAACCTAAGCAGGTACTTGACTCCTAAGCAGGAGATAAAACCTAAGCAGGTGCTTGACTCCTAAGCAGGAGATAAAACCTAAGCAGGTGCTTGACTCCTAAGCAGGAGATAAAACCTAAGCAGGTGCTAAACCCTGAAGAGGCCAACCGAAGCCTCTAAAGGTACTTGACTCCTAAGCAGGAGATAAAACCTAAGCAGGTACTAAACCCTGAAGAGGCCAACCGAAGCCTCTAAAGGCACTTGAATCCTAAGCAGGAGATAAAACCTAAGGAGGTGCTCAATCCTAAAGAGGTTGGCCGAGCCACATCCTACCGATCAGGGTCGAAGTGCCAAGCCTATATAAATATATCAAGTTAACAAGTGATCAATCAGGATCAACCCATAAAACATCAGAAAATTCACCAAAGTATAAATAAATCCACAAGTAAAACAAGAAATTTCATTAAAGGGGCAAGCCCCCAAGTACATAGAATCTTACAAAAAACAAAGATATTTCTAAACCGCTTATACAACTTCAGGAATCTAGGTTCTCCTCGGCCTCGGAAGGGACGGTGTTAATCTGGCCAGTTTGGCCCACTTCACCTTCGGGTCCCTCCTCATCCAATTGATCCTCGCCCTCTTCTCCAGGAGTTGCGGCCTCATCCTCATCCTCCAGCTCGGCCAATGGCACAAGGATCCCGTCTCGGTTGAAATCCTTGTCCACATCGGCATTGGAGGAGTCGGTAGTAGGGTTGAAGTGCTGGAGTTGCTTCACGGCTCGAGAGAAACCGTTAACATGCTCATTCATGATTGAAGTCTCAGCTTCAGCTAGATCAGCACGGAGCCTCAGACTCTCCTCATTCTCGGATTCCAACAACTTTCACAACTCAAGACTGGCTTCCTTCTCGGCTTGAAGCCCTTCCACGACCTTCTGAAGGTTGAGCCGGTCGGTTCTTTCCATTACCAGCTCGGCCATAAGGGTAGTATGGCCTTTTTTCAGCTCTACCTTTTGGGCTTTCAATTGCCCAATTAGCCGAGCTTGCTCTTCACACTTTGCCATGGCTTTTTCAAGCTCATCCCCAGTGCGCAAAGTTCGGGCAGCTTCCGCCTTCATACTTTTCATTATTAGAAAGCTCGTGGCTCGAAAAACAGGTAATGGAGGAGACTCAGAAGAGCGTAAGCAACCGCAGCTTTCCTGCTCGCATCATGGACCAATTCTAATAAAAGCCGAGCATATGCTGGCTTAACAACTAGAGAACCCACTATATGGCCAGAGTTAAAATTGTCTAGCTAAGAACAAAGGGCAGAAGCCCAGAAAGCCGAGGTTGAGCATTACCCCCTCACACCAAAAAGCCGAGGTCGAGCCATGCTCCCTCGCACTACGCACTGGGAAAAGTCGAAGTCGAACAATGTTTCCCTCCTCGCAATAAAAATCCTAGGCCAAGCACAGCATCTTCGCACCAAGATAAAGTCCACAGTAGATCATGCATGTTAGAGACCCAGGATTCGAGGGAAATCCTGGTAGTGTTCAACCAAATAAGCCGGAATCCCAAGTACGATTGGGCTCCGCGCAAAAGTCCGAGCAGTGCTTGGCCAAGCAAGACGATAACCCAAGAAAGGCTTGGCTCTACAAAAAACAGATTCCGAGCAATGCTCCCGCGAATCATAGTCCGAAGTCCTCGGCACCAAAAGCGTGTTAAGATGCGGGTTGACATTTAAGCTCTTTCGCTTATTTCAAGCTCGGAGCTTGGGGGGCTAGTAGGGATAAAGGAAGGACATTCTCGGAAAGTACAGAGAAAGGATATCCCCTAGCCTACAACTCGAAGAACTTGTATGAAAGCTATTTTCTCATACAAATTGGAGAAGATATTAGGAAATTTTATTCTGAGACATGCTTCCAAGGTTGGGAAAAATAACTCGAGGTCAAGTTTCAAGGTTAGTGGTTATTTCAAAATCCACCAAATGAAAGGATTATGAGCTACTCGAAGAAAATGTTAAGAGCTCTCAAGAACTTCAAAGACCGAGCTACATTCGGCAAAAGGCAGGTCAAATTCAAACTCTCAAGATAAGCATCTTGAAAGCATCAAAAGTTAATGGATGAAATACAAGCACCGAGGTAAATTCCTAATGACCAAGTTTGGACTTGACTCTTCAAAAGATCGGTTCAAGCCTGAATCACTGATTAATCGAATCTCAGCTAATCGAATCTCAGCTACCAGCTTCTAAACTTGTCTTAAACAAAGGTAAGATTGAAGTATCTTATGTTCAGAGCATGTTACTGGCCGAGATGCGAACCTCAACCACTAAACTCGAGTACTTCCCGAGAGGTATTAGCCGAAGTAAGAGGATCTATGCAAATCCAGTACTTTATCAACACCAAGGACAAGCTCAGCTTCATTCATAAAACTCTTTCGCTTATTCTGAGCTCAAAGCTCGGGGAGCTTATATACTGATCGAGATGTTAAACTCGGTCACTGAGCCCACCAAACTAAAATGTTGGACGAGAAGTGAAACTAGATCTCCAAACCCAAACAATCAAAGGGAAATGATTACTAGACTCGCCCACTGAGTCCGCTGAACTTAAGAATTGACCGAAATGTGAAGCTCAGGCTCCCTACTCGGTTGAGTTCCAGCTCCCGACCACTCGGTTGAGCTCCGGCTCTTGACTTACCGTTTGAGCACGCAACTACAGCGCAAGCCTCGAAAATGATGCCGTAAAGGCCACGCGTCACGAAGAATAACGTCTCTTTTCCATCTCGGGAACCGAGAAAGTATGGCCTCAACAGGAAACGAGTAACCATCCCTACCTCGGCTCGGTTCCTCGAAAGCGTCAAGCTCGGTCACCCGAGATGCTCACCGAGTTGGAGGATGTGAACACATATATAAGGTATGAAGCTCGGCCACTCACCTCACCGAGATGAAAGACCAAAAGGTGAAACCAAGTTCCTAGCCTCGGCTCCTTCGAAAAAGCTTCCACGTGATCAGCTCGAAGCTTGGGGGGCTTGTGTATGGGCCGAGATACAGAGCTCGGCTAAACATCATGAAAGCTTCTACGCCTAATCAGCTCAAAGCTTGGGGGGCTTGTGTACTGGCCGAGGTTACTAACCCGGCCACCGAGCTCAAGTACCCGGCCCAGTCCGGAAATTAAGAATAATAAATCAAAGATCACTTAATTAAATGAATAAGATATTGATATTAAATCCTGATATTATCTAAAATAACCTTATCTGGTTAAAAGAGATAATATCCCTTAAATTAAGGAATCATATCTCAAAAGAGATATCAAGAGACAAATCATATCTCAAAAGAGATATTAAGAGATAAATCAAATCTCTAAAAGATATTAAGAGATAAATCAGATCTCTAATAGATAGGGGAATCCTATTATAAAAGGAGGAGTACCCCTCATAAGAAGGACACTTTTCACTGAATCCCGGTAACTCTCCCTTAAGCGTGTTAGAGGAACTAGCGTCGACCAAGAGACTCTCAGACAGTCCTTGCTCCCTAGTACTCGTCCGATACAAAATTAAGGGATCGAGATCACCGCCCCGCCAAGGGATGAACTTAGAACTACGTCTGGCTTTGATTCCCACTGGGATACGTAGGACCGGAATCTTTGAATTCTGTCAAGCCAAAATCTAAAACAATCCCCTTGGTTTAACGTTCTATGGCGAGATCCCGACAAAACGGATCTCGGCAGGAACAAAAGGGTATTTTTTTTATTCTGAAAATACCTCTACACCTCTTGCCCCCTTTCCCCTATTGTTATCTTACTCAACTTCGCAAGGTAGTACAAAGGGGATTTGAATTATTCTGAAAATACCTCTACACCTCTTGTCCCCTTTCACTTATTGTTGTCTTACTCAACTTTGCAAGGTAATATTAAGGGGATTTCTTTATATATTTATTCTTAATATATGCATGTATTATAATAATTTTTTGTTCATTTTGTTGCAGCTTTCGTATTGTTGCTATTCTATTAATCAATATTGATTTCCGGTCAAAGGCAAGTTTTTTTCCCCTATTTTATGATTAATCATTTTTAGTTATCATTTTTTTAGCATTGATGTCTCCATGTTTTGATAATCTTTGTTTACTTTCTTGGAGCTTTTAAATCGTTAATATTAAAAAAAAAAAAATCATCAATCAGTTAGAATGGTCTCACTTTTTGAATGGGCCCATCTCTATGGAGGTACCCCACCATCCAATAATTATCTCTCTACGTCCAATTTGAACTATTTTGTTTTTTCTTCCTATTTTTATATACTTACCTTAATGAAATCTTGTTTACTTTAAATATAAAAAATAATCCTTCTACTACTCAATTTTATTTTTGGTTTATATATATATATATATATATATATATATATATATATATATATATATATATATATATATATATATATATATATATATAAATGCATTAGAATATACATGTATATACAAAGTTTGGCTTTTACTTAAAACCTTGAGTCTCTTCCCTACTAATTCAATTTTCAAAATATTGGATGAATAGTAACAACTTTCTTTACCTTCAATTCTAACCTTAACTCTAATTTTCTCCCTTTTTTGGTACATTAATTTTTATTTATTTATTAATACATACCTGAGTTAACTTGTATAGCCAACAAGACGGTGAAATAAAAAGCATTAACACCTCTTGACTATTTGGCTATTTGCGTCAACATTATTAAGACTTCATTTAAAAACAAAATATTAGTCAACAAGCAATTAGTTCAATTATTACCGTTCTAAATTTTCAACTTGTATAGTCAACAAATCGGTGAAATAAAAAGCATTAATACATCTTGATTATTTTCGTCAAGATTATTAATTAAGAAGATTTCATCAAAAAAGTGTTTTGGTCAACAAGCGTATCATTTAAGAGGAATAATTTTTTATTTTTTATAATGAAGATGAATGATTTTTGTACATCAAAATAGAAACACCATACGGTATTCTCTTTATTTTTTGGTATATTTTCGAGAAGCATGTTTAGAAAAAAAATAAAAAATAAGTGAGAAATAGAGATAAATATATACGGTGTTTAAAATTTGTATTCAAATAACATAACTCATAATTTAATTAGTACCGTACGTCCTAAAATATTAGGACTTTTTTGTTTTTACAGCTAAAATATTAGGACTTAATGTGATGTTAATACTGAAGTTTTTATCTTTTATCTGATACATCCGTCACTTTTCCTTGTCTAATTTACATTTCCAAGAAGAAAATGAAAGGATAAAACTCCTGGTTGGAATTAAGCTTTAACGGTATGGACGGTTAGAATCAAACACATTATACTTAGTTTGTATCAATACATTTACTTAGGAAATAGCTATCATTAATCTCTTTATAAATGTAAATTGTATTTACATTCACAAACATTAGTCTTTGAACTCACATATTTTTATATGGTATCAAGAGCCAACATCTAAGCCTTTATCATAAACCATACCTTGCAGTGTCATGGCAGAAATTGAACAACCAAAACTTGACAATCATGAACACCCAAAATTTGACTCTCTCAAAAGAGACCCTTGGAACGTGATTACCAAAGTGCAATTGCTAGGCCAAAACTATGAAAAATGGGCTCGGGTTGTGCAAATCTCATTGCAACCTCGTAGAAGTGGGGTATTATCACTAGTGCAATAAATGCTTTTTACGTCAGTTAAAATTGATTTTTTACGTCAGAATACTGACTGACGTAAATACAGCTGACGTTAAAAGTTAAAATTTTAACGTCAGTTGAGAACTGACGTTAAATATAACACTATTAACGTCGGTTCTTTAACACAACTGACGTTAATTTTGTCAAAATTAACGTCAGTTCTTTAACAAAACTGACGTGAATTTTGTTAAAACAAACGTCAATTGTTATCAAGAACTGACGTTAAAGGTCTTAATTTTAACGTCAGTTGTAATAAACAACTAACGTTAATAGTGTACTGTATATTTTATAAAATACTATTAACGTCGGTTTTATGATAAAACTGACATTAATAGTATTTTTTTTAATTCAGTTTTAAAATATCACTCCCCTCAGCTATCCCTGCATTCAGTAAATATCCCAGTAACACAGAATATCACACACATTACAGAATTGCAAAGGAAAAATGGAACAATGATCCATATGTATGCCTGTTCAGAAACAATATATATTTATTAACATATGTTATAACTCAAAATAAATACAGAAATACAAATAAAAATAAATGTATACTAAGTTTAAACTACCTATATCAATATCCCTTCGTGATGATCATCACGAGTGGCATGTACATCGTCCACCTGTGTCTCCTCGATTATAGTAGGCATGTTTGTTGAAAAAGAAAGAGTCTCAAGAATATCAAGATTTGAATCTTCATTTTCATCACTACCATTATACATGCTTTTTCCTTGGAGAACCACGGACAACCTTTTGTTAGAAGGATCAGTGATGTAGAACACTTGTTTTGCTTGGGAAGCCATTATGAAAGGCTCATTTATATGACCTAACTTGTTGAGGTCTACCAATGTGAACCCCAATTCGTCGGTTTGTACACCACTGTTACTATCAACCCACTTACATTTAAATACCGGCACCGTAAGCTTAGTGTAATCGAGCACCCAAATATCTTCAATATATCCAAAGTAAGGTCTCGGTCTTTTGAACGGGTTTTGTGTCCTTTGCACTAGAGAAGTGCATTGCTTCGGCCACGATCATAACCCCACTATTTTGCATGGTACTCTTGTTATCTTGTTCCTTTGTATAAAAGGAAAAGTTATTTATGTCGTATCCGCTCCAACATATGACGTTGAAGCTAGGTCCACGTGCTAGCCATCTTACATCATCAGAAGCAGTACTACCATCCTTAAGCATTTCTTCCTTGAACCATGGTAAGAAAGTCTTGTTATGCTTGTTCAACAACCACCTTTCGCTCATTTGAGGGTTTTCTTGATTGACTTTTCTTTTATGTTCAAATAAGAAAGGGTGAACACATTCGATGTTGTTCAATACATACAAATGTGCTTGAAGCACTTCATCCCGATCATTCCTATTAATTCTTAAGCCATGTGTACCCTTACCTTGACATCTAATCTCATCATGCCGAGGCTTAGGAACCCCTATAGGATCCGTGTTATGAAGGTAGTCCGAACAAAACTCAATAGCTTCTTCTGCAACATACCTTTGAACAATAGATGCTTCTGGACGATGAGGATTCTTCACGTACCCTTTCAAGATCTTCATGTAGCGCTCAACTGGGTACATCCATCTCAGAAAAACCAGCCCACATAATCTAATCTCCCTCACCAAATGAACAATTAAGTGAACCATTATGTCGAAAAAGGAAGGAGGAAAATACATCTCCAATTGGCACAAGATTGTAGCAGCCTCAACTTCCAAGTCATCCAACATACCGGGGTCAACGACTTTGCTACATATAGAATTGAAGAATGATCACAACCGAGTAATGGCACGTCTCACATTTTTTGGAGCAATACCACGAATAGCAACGGGCAGAAGTTGTTGCATCAAGATGTGACAATCATGAGACTTCAAGCCAACCAATTTAAGATCACTAGAGACAAGCCTATTCATATTTGAAGAGTAACCATGTGGAACTTTGATGCCCTGAAGACACCCGCAGAAACTTTGTCTCTCTTTTTTTGACAAATTATGACATGCTGGCGGCAAATAAGTCCGCTTACCATCCTCAACAACTGGAGCTAACTGCTCTCGTATACCCATAGCAACGAGGTCGAGACGAGCATTCACACCATCCTTTGTCTTGACCTGAATGTTGAGAAGCGTCCCGATCACACTATCACACATATTTTTCTCCACATGCATCACATCAATTCAGTGTCTGACATCAAGCTTGTGCCAGTATGGAAGATCAAAGAATTTCGACCTCTTCTTCCATATGTTTTTCTCAACAGCTTTACCTTTATTTTTGGACTTGCCGAATATAACATCGATGTCCTTTACCCTCTGATAAACCTGCTCTCCAATTAAGGCCGTCAGCGCTTCTTCTGTCTCTTGGCATCCATTAAAAGCTTTTTTCATCTTACGATATGGGTGATCACGTCTAAGAAATCTCTGATGCCCAAGGTAAACCGTCTTCTTTCCATGATGCAACTGAGTGTAGCATGTGCCTTCTTCACATATAGGGCATGCTTTATGCCCCTTGACATTAATGCACGGACAAGTTACCGTATGCTGGAAAGTCGTTGATGGTGCAAAATAACATGGCACAAAGCTTGAAAGTCTCATGAGAATACCCATCAACTACATCAACACCTTCCACCCACAGGGTTTTCAAGTCTTCAATCAAGGGACCTAGATAAACATCTAAGTCATTTCCCGGTTGCTTTGGGCCCGAAATCATCATAGAGAACATCATGTATTTGCGCTTCATGCACAACCAAGGGGGCATGTTGTAAATTACCAACAGAACAGGCCATGAACTATGAATACTAATCATGTTACCATAAGGATTCATTCCATCCGTAGCAAGTCCAAGCCTTAGGTTTCTTGGTTCATCGGCGAAATCCGGAAACATAGTATCGATATTCTTCCATTGAATAGAATCAGCAGGATGACGAACCTTTCCATCACGTTTCCTCTCATCATTATGCCATCTAAGATTCTTCGCATCTTTCGCATTGGCAAAAAATCGCTTGAACCTTGGAATTATTGGAAGATACCACAACACCTTCGCAGGAGGACCCTTTTTTCTCACATCATCAAGATCATCATCATCATCACCACCCTTCACTTTGTATCGTGATAACCCACATTTGGGGCAATCGTGATTGTCTTCATGAACACCGGTGTACAATATGCAATCATTGGGGCATGCGTGTATCTTCTTATACTCCATACCCATAGGACACAATACCTTCTTGGCCTCATAGTTACGGTCAGGCAATGTGTTGTCCTCCGGAAGCAAGTCTTTCAACACTTCAAGCAATTCCGTGAAGCTTTTATCGGTCCAACCATATCTCGCCTTCACACAAACCAATTTTAGCACCACCGACAACCGTGTATGAGTAGTACACCCTGGATATAAAGGCTTATCCGCATCACCGCACAACCTATCATACACATGAGCTCGATGAAAAGATTCTTGTCCAATATCACGGATCATGTCCTCTACTCGATCATCCTCCATATCTAAGTCAACGTCCTCACTTTGGGAGACACTCGCCGTACTACTCAACAACACATCACCATGCCATATCCATCTTGTATAACTCAAGCAAATTCCTTCACAAATCAAATGAGTACGTATATCCTTCACCGTACATTTCCTCGTATTCAAACACTTGACACAAGGACAACAGAACATTCCATTACTATTAGGAACATTCCTTTGAGCAAATTCTATAAATTCTCCCACCCCCTTCAAATACTCAGCACTAGTACGCTTACAAACCATCCAACTACGATCCATAACTAGATAGGTCCTGTAGATATACAAAACATATATCCAATATAAGGACAATACGGGAGATTGAAAACTGATAAGCCTCTGGCTTATCTAGTTTTATAACTAGATGGACTGTGGTTTTTGTGCAAATTATTCGAGATCAATCTCGTTTTCACCCAAATTTGGCCTTGTTTTGTTCCTAAGTAGACTTTGACTCGTTCTAGGCATTTTTAGTAGTTTTTAGTCTATTTTGAATAGAATTACGCTTTTTGTTTCTTTTTATTGTTTCAGGTTAGAAGTGAAGCTCCAAGAGTCAAGGAAGCACTTCGAGTCAAGAAAACAGTGGAAATTCCCATTCTGGAGATACTCGCCCCGCGAGTGGATGCTCGCCTCGTGAGCCTGAAGATCAGCAAAACAGCAATAGTCATCAATTCTGGATCGCCACGCGAAAGGCTTCTAGCCTCGCGAGAGTCTGAAGACCCTGGAAGACAGAGACCATCACGGCCTAGCCGTGATGAAGGTCACGGCTGTGACAGATTAAGGTTTGAAGACTCGCCCCGCGAATACACTCTCGCCTCACGAGAATCCAAATTGAAAGCGGGCCAAAACTAATGTTCGCCTCGCGAAATCGTGTTCGCCCCGCGAGCGTCCGAGAACCAGAATCCCTATTTATAGACTGTTTCAGATCAGAATAGGGGAGCTCTTGGAGGAGATCCGAATCCTAGTTTTTCCACTTGTTTTAGAGTAGCGTTTAGGCTAGTTTCTTGTCTCTTTGGAGCTGCGTCTCCCTTTTTCTTTTTCTTATTTTGATATGGTGATTATGTCAGATTGTTTGTGTGTCGTCACGGGCATGAGGAACTAATCCCCTCGTCTAGGGAATCAATGAAGCCACCCATGGCGGTATAGTGTTCATGTGATGTATGTTTTTCTCCCCTTTTCTCAATTAATGTTTTCCAATTCTGATTTGATTGCGTTGATCATATGCATGCATGATTAACTAGTTAAACGTGTTGAGGCTGATCGGCGATTCGCGTTTTAGAACTTGAATTGGGATCATCGATCAAATATTGTATGAGAGTAAGTAGGAGATCGGTGCAACCTTATAGGGAACAAGAATTAACAGAGTTTGATGATTAGGATTATGAGACCTAGTGAGTAATTAATCCAATCTTCGAATACGTCCTATTGAGCACGACAGTGGATATAGGAGAATTTGGGGGTCCCGGTTGACATTGTAATTGAACTTAGGGAGGAATTCATCATCACTTGGCTACTATGCATGATTGGGTAGGTGGATTTGAGACCCTAGATATTTTAATTCCTGATTTTTAGTCAATTAGCTTATTTGATTTGTTATTTGATTTCGATCCTATTTTCTCTCTCTCAACCACCTTCTGTTACTTGACCAACGTATCGGATTTCCCGTGGATTAGACGAATTGGTAGCCCAATCCCTGAGTTCGACCTCGGTAAATTCTTACCGTGTTTATTTTATTACTTGCGACGACCCGGTACACTTGCCGGTGACTCAACAAGTTTTTGGCGCCGTTGCCGGGGATTGGCACAACCAATTTTCCTAATTTTTAGGGAATTTGATTGATTGGTTAAGTTGATTTTATTTTTATTTTTTCTGTTATTTATTTATTATTTCTCTCTACTTCTTTGATTCCACTTGGTCTTGCCGTGTTTTTGTATGCGAGGTACCCTTTCACAAGAGGACCTGCTATTTGATTTGGAGATCACCAAGACCGAGAAGCGCTTAAGGAAGGAAGTCAGAGAAAGAAAAAGGCTTGAAGCGAGTGATCTTGAGAGAATGGAAGAAGAAAATCCTCCTCCTCCTCCTCCTCGTTACAAGCCTCTCTTCGAGTACAGTCTACCCAACTTGGGTGATTGTGATTCTTCCATCGTGAGAGGCAACCTCAATACAGACTCCTTCAGAGTGGAAGGATGTGTCACAGCCTATATCCGTGAGAATCAGTTTGATGGGAGTGGCAGACAAGACCCTCACAGGCACATCACCCACTTCCTTGAAGCTTGTGACTTGCAGAAGACAATAGGTGTTTCTCAGGATGAGTTCCGCTTGAGGCTATTCCCTCTCTCTCTTAGGGATGTCGCTCACGATTGGTTTGACAGCTTGGATAGGAACAGTATCAGAACTTGGGAGCAAATGGCGCAAAAGTTCCTAACTAAGTATTTTCCCCCTCAGAAAGCGGCACAAGCAAGAGTAGCCGTTACATCTTTCAGACAGACAGAGGATGAAACTTTTAATGAAGCTTGGGAGAGGTACAATGTGCTCTTGAGAAGATGTCCTTCAGCTTTCTTTGACCCGGTCTCCAAAGTTCAACATTTCTTTAACGGGTTAAGGGGACGCTATCAGATGAATTGTGATGCCGCAGCTGGCGGTTCTTTCTCCTATTTATCGGCTGAGGATGGATGGGCATTATTGGAGAAGATGTCATATAATGATTACAACCATGGAAGGGAAACCTCAAGTGGAATCAGTTCTGCGACAATGGAAGCCATTCTTGAGCAAAACAGATTGTTGAAGATGCAGAATGAGGCTTTGTCTGGGAACAAGAAGGTTAATGCGATACACGAGGGAATGCCTCCGGGATGTGGAAATTGTAATGGAGATCATAACACTCGGAGCTGTCCGTTCAACTTCTCTCAGGAACATGTGGACTCATGCCACAATTTCTATGACAGTGTGCCCCAGAATAACTATCAGAGGAATAGACAGAATGACTACAGTCAGAATCAGAATAAGGGGTATATGAGGAGAGACCATCCGGGTTTCACTTGGAGTAATACTAGTGGTGGTCTAACCGGGTAACAACAACAACAAGGTCTGAGACCAAACATTGGAATCCATCAGCACAATACTCAGCAGGCTCTTCCAGGAAATAATCGGTTGCAAATAACAGACAGCGGAAGGCAGCCTTGGGAGATGGCTATAGAGAAGGTGAATGCAACAGTTGAGAAGTTGTCAATCGATACAGGCACAGTTTTAGAGAAGGTGAATGCGACAGTTGACAAGTTGGCAACGCATACAGGGGCGGCAATTCACAATCTAGAGACGCAGGTTGCTCAGCTCGCAAGGCAACTAAATGAGCGTCTCCCAGGCACTTTCCCAGGTGATACCGAGAACAACCCTAAGAACCATTGCAATGCCATAACAACTAGAAGCGGTAGGGTGTTGGGATCTAACAGGAGTGCAACCAGTTTAGAAGAAAACAAGGCCCCGGAACAACCACATGATGAGGAGGAGCAACCTGAGAAAAAGGAGTTGGCAAGTGGCAAGGCACCAGAGCAAGGGGGAAGACTGAAACTTGTAGATGAAGAATTCCGAAAAAAGAAGTAGGTTGAACCCCAAGACCTCCCGCCCTACATGAAGGTACCATATCTTGAAAGATTGAAGAAGCCTCAACAGGATAAGCAGTTCAACAAATTCCTTGATGTCTTCCGCAAACTTCAGATTAACATTCCATTTGAGGAAGCCTTGGAACAGATGCCATCATATGCCCGGTTTATGAAGGAGCTTCTCACCAAGAAGCGGAGAGTAGTGGATGAGGAAACGGTTGCTTTGACCGAGGAGTGTAGTGACATTCTTCAAAGAAAACTACCTCCAAAGTTGAAGGATCCCGGTTCTTTTTCGATACCATGCACCATTGGGGGGATGACTCTAGGGAAGGCATTGTGTGATCTAGGGGCAAGCATCAACTTGATGCCCCTCTCTATGATGAAGAGGTTGGGGATCAAAGAAGTCAAGGACACACGAATGTCACTCCAACTCGCCGATCGTTCTATAAAATATCCTTATGGAGTGGTCGAAGACTTGTTAGTGAAGGTGGACAAGCTCATATTTCCGGCGGACTTTGTAGTGCTTGATATGGATGAAGACGCCGAGATCCCTCTCATATTGGGTAGGCCCTTCTTGGCCACTGGGGGTGCCTTGATAGATGTGCGACAAGGGAAACTCACTCTAAGGGTGCAAGATGATGAGGTAGTCTTCAATCTCTTTGAAGCAATGAAGCACCCTGCAGAGAGGTCGGAAGTGTATCGAGTGGATATGGTGGATCCAACTGTCAAGGCAAAGGCAACTAGAGAAGCCCATGGTTCTTCACTTGCTCAAGTGTTGGTAAAATCCCATGATGATGATAGTGAGAAAAAAGACCCTTTGGGGGATGAGGTCTATCTCGAGTGGTTGAAAGACATGGAAGCCTTACCGAGTTCCCCAAGGGATGAATGTGCAAGGGAAGAGCGCAACAACAAGGGCATGGAAAAAGAGGATAAAGAACCAAAGTTGAAAGGTGGCACAACCGTGGTGGTCAATAAAAACAACCAGTTGATCCCAAAAGGGACCATCACGGAGTGGAGAGTATGTGCTGATTATAGAGGGCTTTTGGATTTAAATAAGTTGTCCGGGATCCGCAAGCAAGTGAACCACAAAAAGCGGACTAAGGAAAGGCAGGACAAACATATCTTGCCTAGGGAGCTTGAGCCCGGGCAAGCGGTACTTCTTGACAACTCAAGGTTGAAACTCTTTCCGGGAAAGCTAAGATCGAGGTGGTCAGGACCATTCAATGTCCTCCAAGTTTGTCCTCACGGAACAGTAGAGTTAGAAGCGGCCTCCGGTAACTTCAAGGCGAATGGGAAAATGATAAGGCATTACCATGGGGAATCAGTCCCAAATTACAAGCAATTTCTTCCTCCGGAATAACCCATAGGGGTGACTTGAGTCAGGCTCGGGACGTTAAACAAGCGCTACTTGGGAGGCAACCCAAGCTAAGTATCCTTTATTTTTAGTTTTTGTCATTTTCATTTATATCACAAAAAAAAAAAAAAACTTGATTCGCCACGCGAATCCACTGTGGTCGCGCGAGACAGAAGCCCTGAATCTCAGAGGCTTGCTTGCGCTTCTGTCTCGCGTCGCGAGGTCTACTTTCGCCTCGCGATTCTGGGCATCATCATCTGTTGGAATTCCATATTCGCCCCGCGAGATATTACTCACCTCGCTATTCTGGAAAGTGTGAATAACAATTTTCCAGATTCGCCTCGCTAGTGATCTCTCGCCTCGCGAATCTGCAATTAAGGTTTTAATTTGCAGGAGTTCTTCCAGGATGCTATGCAACAGAAGGGAGCCCGTGAGACCAATTGGATGAGGAGGCAACCATGGAAACTTGATCAGGGAGCACCCTCTCCTCTCCTCACCTTTGTTTTGTTTTTGTTTTTGTTTTTTGTTTGTCGCTCTTGAATAATTTGAGAAGATCAAGAGTTTGTGCATGAATGTGTGTCGGCAAGCTTGTTGGATTTTAATTAAATTGAGCATAGATTGATTGCATGAATTATTTCGACCATTGATGATTTCCCCCTAGGTTCTGAAATTAGAAAAACTGATCCCCATTTGAAAAATTGAAAATTGAACTTTGAGAATTTTATTGTGATTACTTGATTTATGATAAGTTTGGGGTGAGGGGGTGCACACACTAGGAATTGTATCTCGGTCAAACAATTTGCAAAATGTCCAGGTGAGGATTTGAGCGTCCAACTTTGTTTTTGATTGTGTGAATCACTATTAAGTTGTACTTTCCCGGATTTGCTTGAATTTCTTCATGGTTTGCATGTTTATGTGTTGCATCAAATGATTTAGGCAATTTTCTTTGAAATAGCTACTTGGCCTAAAGAGAACCATCCCTAATGCATGTTCCCTAGTTAGCCCCGTTGAGCCTAATTAGCCTATTGTTTCTTGACGACCCTAAATTATAAGCCAAAATCTGAAAAACCATGTTAACCCAATCTTAGGATTAGGAGAGCATGGAAGCGTAGCAAGAGAAGGGTTGTGAGGAACTAAGTTTGGGGTGGCTACAAGGTGGTGTGTCATTTTGGGTTGAGAAAAATAAAAATAAAGGTTGAAACCCAAGGCAGTAAAAAAAAAAATGCCAAAAGAAAAGGGGCAAAACAGAAAAAATAGCAAGGAAAAGGCTGTAGTCACCCGAGGCAAAAAGAAAAATGGAAAAAGGAATTTGAGTGGAATATGTGTCAAATGCTCATGCTCTCTTAGTTCCTAGGGACTTAAGCCTAGTATCCTTGAATATCCTACCCTCAGCCAGGCCCCATTACAACCTTTATAAGACCTTCTGATGTTGCATGCATGTTTTCGTGGGAGCCATTTTTGAGATGAAAATCAAATTCATGGGAAGTGCTTTTGATATGTGAAATTGAGTGAAAAGTTGATAGCCTAGACGAATTTGAGCGAATGAGTGAAATTTTACATACCTTGTGAGGAAGGCAATTGTTTGAAATTGGTGATCCTCCTTTTGTGTGTGACTCTGATCCTCAACTTAGATTAATGATTGCATGAATGATGAAGTTCTCAATTGTTTAAAGTAAATGAATGTGGGGATTACGTTGATGTAAGGGGGAAATCATTGGAGAAAAACTGTTTTGATTGCATGAAATTTGTGCGAAATCGATTAAATCCCTTAAGCTTGCCAAAGTCTTGAGTCCTTTTTGAGTTTTAGCTTGCTTGGGGACAAGCAAGGTTTAAGTTTGGGGTGTTTTGATAAGCCTCTAGCTTATCTAGTTTTATAACTAGATGGACTGTGGTTTTTGTGCAAATTATTCGAGTTCAATCTCGTTTTCGCCCAAATTTGGCCTTGTTTTGTTCCTAAGTGGACTTTGACTCGTTCTAGGCATTTTTAGTAGTTTTTAGTCTATTTTGAATAGAATTACGCTTTTTGTTTCTTTTTATTGTTTCAGGTTAGAAGTGAAGCTCCAAGAGTCAAGGAAGCACTTCGAGTCAAGAAAACAGTGGAAATTCCCATTCTGGAGATACTCGCCCCGCGAGTGGATGCTCGCCTCGCGAGCCTGAAGATCAGCAAAACAGCAACAGTCATCAATTCTGGATCGCCACGTGAAAGGCTTCTAGCCTCGCGAGAGTCTGAAGACCCTGGAAGACAGAGACCATCACGGCCTAGCCGTGATGAAGGTCACGGCTGTGACAGATTAAGGTTTGAAGACTCGCCCCGCGAATACACTCTCGCCTCGCGAGAATCCAAATTGAAAGCGCGCCAAAACCAATGTTCGCCTCGCGAAATCGTGTTCGCCCCACGAGCGTCCGAGAACCAGAATCCCTATTTATAGGCTGTTTCAGATCAGAATAGGGGAGCTCTTGGAGGAGATCCGAATCCTAGTTTTTCTACTTGTTTTAGAGTAGCGTTTAGGCTAGTTTCTTGTCTCTTTGGAGCTGCGTCTCCCTTTTTCTTTTTCTTATTTTGATATGGTGATTATGTCGGATTGTTTGTGTGTCATCACGGGCATGAGGAACTAATCCCCTCGTCTAGGGAATCAATGAAGCCACCCATGGCGGTATAGTGTTCATGTGATGTATGTTTTTCTCCCATTTTCTCAATTAATGTTTTCCAATTCTGATTTGATTGCGTTGATCATATGCATGCGTGATTAACTAGTTAAACGTGTTGAGGCTGATCGGTGATTCGCGTTTTAGAACTTGAATTGGGATCATCGATCGAATATTGTACGAGAGTGAGTAAGAGATCGGTGCAACCTTATAGGGAACAAGAATTAACAGAGTTTGATTATTAGGATTATGAGACCTAGTGAGTAATTAATCCAATCTTCGAATACGTCCTATTGAGCACGACAGTGGATATAGGAGAATTTGGGGGTCCCGGTTGACATTGTAATTGAACTTAGGGAGGAATTCATCATCACTTGGCTACTATGCATGATTGGGTAGGTGGATTTGAGACCCTAGATATTTTAATTCCTGATTTTTAGTCAATTAGCTTATTTGATTTGTTATTTGATTTCGATCCTATTTTCTCTCTCTCAACCACCTTCTGTTACTTGACCAAACATATCGGATTTCCCGCGGATTAGTTGAATTGGTAGCCCAATCCCTGAGTTCGACCTCGGTAAATTCTTACCATGTTTATTTTATTACTTGCGACGACCCGGTACACTTGCCGGTGACTCATCAAAAACTATAGTTTTTGAAGATTGCCAAGCACTGGTCACGGCCTGGCAGTGATGTCCATCACGGCCGTAACGTGCCAACTGAACCAGACCATGCCATCAAAGGCAGAACTGATCACGGCCTAGCCGTGATGAGCATCACGGCCGTGACAGATCAACCAGCAGAGAAACATGCACTCAAAACCAAAAATAGAGACGTACATTCCAAACAACTCAAACTCACGGTTTCAAGTTTCAACTACTGAGACTACAGTTTCAACATACACTCAAAACCAAAAAATACAAAAATGTGCCCTAAATACTCACCAGAAATAGGTGCTCGCATGGTGGTGGGGAGGGGAGCTCGAGTGGTGGCCAACGTTCGATGTGGTTACTGAGAGCAGAGGGACAAGGAGAGTTAGTGCGCCGGAAGGGGAAACAGAGATGTCAAGTTATTACAAAGAATGAATGGAAAGACAGAGTTAGGGTTAATAGTGTACGTCACGGTGGTGGCGAAGAAGCCCTCGCGGTGGTTGCGATGGAGATGAGCTCGCGATTAAGGTTCTGTGCTGGGTGAGAGTGAGAGTGAGGGTTGAGAGTGATCTAGGGTTGAGCGTGATGAAAAGAGAAAAGAGACGTACGTACAAAGCGAAGTGCAGAAGGCGCGCGGGTGTAAACGTTATAATCAAAATAAAACAACATTTAACGTCAGTTGTTTAATACAACTGACGTTAACAGTAATTGTTTAACGTCAGTTGTATTAAAAAACTGACGTTAAATATTAATATTTTTTTAAAAACACGTTTACCGTCAGTTGTTGAATACCACTGACGTTAAAAGTGTTGTGTAAATAAACTTGTTTAAACAAAAAAGTTTAGAAATAAACTGCACTATAGATGTGGATTGACCTGCATGTGTTAAGAGTGACAACAGGGCATTTCAGATAGGGATATAGGATTATTTACGTCAGCTGTTTATTTAACTGAAGTAAAAATCACACTTACAACTGACGTTAAAAATAAATATTTTATATTTTAAAAACACTTTTAACGTCAGTTTTATTCAACAACTGATGTTAAAAGTGTATAAGTTTCTGCAAAAGCATTCATTCCTCTGACTACTCTGCTACTTAATTACCCATTACTGCTGTGCTACTTACCCATGCACATTGTAACCTATAATCCTCTTTATGAGCACTAAGTTTATACCTAGACTTAAAGGTCTATTTCTTCCTATTCCTTCGGGCGTTTTATTTTCTGCACGTTTATAATATATGACTGCCAACTCCCAATGCGCCTTGGAACCTAATGCTCTTAATGATCAATTTAATTTTTTAGCAACTTACGACGCCTAGTAACTTCATCCCCTACTCCTATAAATAGCTTCCTTCCTTCCTTTAATTTTTCTGCTTCACAATATGGCTCTGCCATGGAGATTAACTTCATCACTCTTTCTTCCTATACCTAGACTTAAAGGTCTCTGTCTTAATGGTCAAACAACTTCTGAGGTTGTGTAAATCGCATTACATGGGTGATAAGGGTGTGTAAATCGCATTATGTGAATTGTACACACTATCATCCTCCGGAGAATCGCAGACTACAGTTCCAAAACCTCGACTTTGGAACCAAGGAATGTTCTTTGAAACAGATCGAGTGCACCCTTCACTCTGCTTTGGCTCCAAATTGATCGTGGATTCAGATGGACCATCAAGGACTTCAAGTAAGGGAGGAGATGCATCCATTGGAGTTTTCGAGGACAGACTGCGAGAAGAAAATGATGTTGAAGCAGAAACTTTTTTATATTTTAGTGCTATCTTATGGAAATTTTTTATCTTTTAATCATGTAATTGTAACTTATGAATCGCTTCAATGAGATACGATTTGATTATACATATAACTTGTTTTATGTTAAGTGTTTATTTATTTTAATTTGCACAAGAATTTATTTACTAATTCAAGCTAATTAATTAAGATTAAAAATAAACTTTTTTTAAAAAAAGATTAGAAATAAACTGCACTATATATGGAGTGATGATCTGCGTTAAGAGTGACAACAGGGAGATGACAACGAAAGAAAGATAGGAATGAGTTGATTATTTACGTCAGTTATTTATTTAACTGAAGTAAAAATCACACTTTTAACGTTAGTTGTATAAACAACTGACGTTAAAAGTGTTAATAATCACTTTTAACGTCAGTTCATTAAACAACTGACGCAAATAGTGATTTAATATTTACAAAACTGTCACCGCCTCATTTTTAACGTCAAACATATGGTCAAATGACGTAAAACGTTCCCGTATATTACATTATTTCCACTAGTGTATAGACGGAACCATTGAACAACCAAAGAAAAATCCTCTAAGATAGATGATTGGTGGACTGTTCAACTCATGTTGATATCATGGATTTTGATCACCATTGAGCCAAGCTTGCGCTCGACGATGTTCAAAATCCATGATATCCACATGAGTTGAAAAGTTCACCAATCCTCTATCTCAAGAGGATTTTTCCTACGGTTGTTCAATGGTTTCGTCTATAAAACCACACTTTCTATGAGCTCGCAAAGAGATCCATATAGCCCAATCCCATTCTTGATAGTTTTGCCTTGCAATTGCACTTGGGTAATCACTTTACAAGTGCAGTTTGCGAGGCAAAAACTATGAATAATGGGTTCGGACTATGATCTCTGAGAGCTCGTAGAAATTGGGTTTTATAGACGAAACCATTGAACAACCGAAGAAAAAAATCCTCTGTGATAGAGGATTGTGGACTGTTCAATCCATGTTGATATGATCGATTTTGAACATCGTTGAGCCTAGCTTGCACTCGACAATATCATATATGGAAAATACGAAAGACTTGTGGCAAGACATCAAGGAGACGTTTTTAGTTCTCAATGTGCCTGGATTCGAAGAATCAAATCCGACATAGCAGAATGCAAGCAGGGGTGGTATGACCATGGTTGCGTATTATGGAAAGATGAAAGCTTTATGGGGTGAGTTGGCCAACTATGAGAAAATTCCGACTTACACTTGTGGAGGTTGCATATGTGATATTGCATCATAACTTGAAAAGCGCGGAGAAGAAGGAAGATTACATTAGTTCTTGATTTATGGGACAGTTCGATCCATTCTGCTTGCTACAGACCCTCTGGCATTAAACAAGGTGTATTCAAATTTAATATAGGAAGAAAGGATAAAGACTATCACTCATTCCAAGGAAGAACGAGGGGAGATTACGGGACTTACTGTCCAAACAAGTATCAGAACAAAGGGATGTGGAGACATGAAGGACAAAACAATGGTTTGTTGGAATTGCAATCGAGCAGGTCATGATGCAACAAATTGCTTCTAGCGCATTGAATATCCTGACTGGTGGGGTGATCGACTTCTCTAGGTGAAGGAAGAACTGGTGGACGGGCCAGATGGGGTAAAGTACAATTGTGTACTAGAGCAAGTGCAGGTCCTAAGGACATTGTTTAAAGAACCTAAAAAAAGAAGTTTTTATGGGAAATGATGTAATCAATATATTAGGAAGAGATATAATTAAATTTTCAATGAATATTTACCTTGTTTGGGCTCTTTAACAATGTTATTAGGACACTCGTTAGCAATATCTTTTATTTATTTAATATTTTGGTTTAAATCTTCCTATCACAACTTATCTTAGGATTTGGTGCAGTTTGGAGCTACTTTTTAAAACAATTTTGGAAGTTAAATGTAACAAAACTGAACAATCAGTAAGTGTTAAATGATACATGTTGACCTCTTTAAGGATTTTAAAACAAAATCCAGAACCGTACATAGTACATTTTTGGCTCTACGGTAGGAACAACCAAAATCACATCTCTGGAATCGTATGGTAATCACAGATGTGGTGCATCAGTTGAATTTTTTCACATATATTAAAACAAATTTGGTAAAGACAATGTAATTGCAACCACAATTGAAACATTGACCTCTTCATTTATAACTTAAAGCAATTTTGTACAAATGCAAGAGCATCTCCGATACCGACATAACCCAATTTAGGTTCTTAACTCTCTTTATTGGACCCTACAATTAATGTCACATATGATTTAAAAACTCATACTAGTTTTAACTCCAATAGTAAAACCCAACTTAGACTTTTAATTACTTTTAATGGGTCCAACTTTTTTTTCCCTCCTTCGATCTGATGCAATGAGTTTGAAAAAACAATTTTTTCATCATAACAATCTTGTTTTTATAGAAGAACAATTCTTATACAAGAAATCGAGCTCAATTGTCTCTAATACAGTTCTTAGGAAGAACCCATTAAGAACCTATGAGTTGTCTCCCATGCTATTACATACTGCTGACAACTCAAGAGATAGAGCTGTTACACTTTGAGGAAATTTGAAATTAAATGATTTAGGATTCATTACTGTTGAGTTGTTTTTTAAATTTTTTTAAATATATATAATCTGACAAATTTAAATAAGATGCTTAATTAAAATTAAAAAAAAAGCTTTGATCGGTAATCATTGACAACAGAAATAAATAAATAAATTTAAATAGATATAAAATATATTTTGACATATAAAACATTAACTGAAATAATATGCAAATATTAGTTGCAGATTGGTCCACATAATTTTTCGATATATTTTCATAAAAATTTATACTACCAACCAATTATAAGTCATCATACATGTACATTTCAACCACCAGGTGGTTTGATGCTAGTGGTTGAACATCTACCTGGTTCCCTCCTTAGGTGGTCTTAAAGCCTTTGTACTATGGTTAGAGTACCTTTTGTACTCTCTTATTTATAAAATCAGTTGCTTATAAAAAAAGGATATAACAAAAATAAAACACTTTCAATAATGTGATAATTTAATAATTGCTTGATGATATAGAAAATCTTTACATTGTATATCAAATATATAATATAAACCCTAATTTTCCGACAGAATGTCCGTCGGAAATCGTTGTCTCCTTTTCTGATGGCTTTTGCGACGGTGGCGCCAAAATTTTGTCATTCCAGCCAAAGTTACCGACAGACTTTGTGACGGAAAATCCCTCGGAACAGGTTACCGACGGCCATTCCGTCGGTAATTTTACAAACTATTCACATTCTTTGTTTCTGACGGATTTTTCCGTCGGAAATCCGTCAAAATCTTAACATTTTCGACGGACGGGGTGTCCGTAGGAAAATTTTCGTCGGTAATTAACAGTTTTCTTGTAGCATGTGACTTTTTTAAGTGATCACATGATCACCAACTAACTTTTAATCCTGACAATCTATGTATGGTTTAATAGTATAGATTTATTCCTCTCACTCTCACAATAAAACACTCCTCTCACTTTAGTATATGTAAAAGTAACAACTGTGTCCCCTCATCTTCCTCGACACCATAAAAAATCCACCTAAAAACATGCTTCCACGGTTGGAAAGGTAAAGCACATCCAACTATAAAAGGCTAAAAGCCTCCTTCACATGTGGAAAGTGAAAGCACTTATCCATCTCTTCACTTTTCGTGAATAGCTTTTCTAATTTTACAAACATATTTCCGTTGAAATATTTGATGTTTGAGTAACATTTTAAGATTCTTTTACAAACAATATTTTAAGTTATTTAACTTTGTTTTTGACAAAATTAAGTTATAACGTATAAACTCAATTTAATTTTTACCTCATTCATCATTTGAATGAAGTCTTATAATCATTCGATATATAATAATTCAGAATTCAACTACTTTGTTTATCTGAAGCTGCAACTACTTAATAATATAACTACGTACATACATCCAATCCAAGTTTCATGAAGCAAAGTTTTAAGTAAGACTAAATGAAATATAGAAATTTAAATTTCAAAGCTATTGAGATATGTATTAAAGTATTCGGTGTTTGGTTGCGTATCAATGAATACACCTATCGCATTTATGTAAATTTATAACAACGCCGTCATTTTCAGAAATGGAACATAAAACCTTCAATAAAGGGCAACATAAAGTGACCTCCTAAACTAGTGGGATTTCCATACAATTGTTGGACAAAGTTTACTATATAAGGACTTGAACGTAATCCTCCATTCACATCTAAAATTCAAGCCCTCAATATTCAGTTACACACCAAACCACACATCCAAATTAGGTTCATTTCAATGGCATCCTTGTCAAGTTGTGGTACTTTGGCTATTCTTAGTTTAGTTTTAGTGTTTGGAATAAGTGTCCCTGGTGCTGAAGCTAGTCCAAGGACAAGGGCTTTCTTTGTATTTGGAGATTCACTCGTTGATAGTGGAAATAACAATTACTTGGCTACCACGGCACGTGCTGATGCTCCTCCTTATGGAATTGATTATCCAACTCATAGAGCAACTGGCCGTTTCTCCAATGGCTATAACATTCCTGACCTTATCAGTAATATAGCTTTCCATATCTTTGCATTCTCTCTAACAAGGTTTTAAATTACGGTTGCGGCTGTGGTTATAGTTGCATTGCGCTAATTGTAATTGCAGACAATAGCGAGAAAATGTGGTTGATGCTGCCGCAATTGCGATCGCGTTTCGGTTTTCGAAATCTCTAAAACCTAAACATTACGGTCCAAATTGTGGTCGCGGACCTTTATTTAAAACCTTGTTCTCTAGTTCATTTTTTTAAAAGCTTCCTTTCACCATGCACATTCTTAACCCTTTTTGTTCATGCAGCTTTGCCTAGTAAATCGTAGACACAAAATGTATATCTAACTAGTTGAGTTGTTTATTCAGGTCAAAAACTTGGTTCTGAGTCTCCATTGCCATACTTGAGCCCACAATTAAGAGGAGAGAAGCTCCTAGTTGGTGCCAATTTCGCTTCTGCTGGAATTGGAATCCTTAACGACACTGGAATTCAGTTTGTAAGTTGATTATTACTAGCTAGTGCATGAACATATAATGCACCCAACAATGTTTTACACAAATTTGTTTGGTTTGTTTCTAGTTTTTGTTTTAAAAAGTAATTACAAAATTGTGTTTTAATTCTGTTTCTTATTTCTAAAGATTTGTATAAAAAATAATGAAAACAACAAAAAGTTGTACTCAGTGTTTCCTGTACAAACCTTTAAAAATAGAAAATAGTATGAAGATGACAGTTTTGTAATTATTTCTGAAAATAGAAAATGAAAACAGAAAACTACAAACAAATCAAACGGTCTTTAAGTAACACGCAATGCATTAATTAAGTTGGTTGGGGTTCGAATTGCAAAAATACTCCTCCAATCAGAACATAGTATATGCTCAAAACATTATGTAGCTTGTGTAAACATAACCCAACACAAATTTTAAAATAAGAAAAGCTATTGTAAACTTATTGAAAGGCTAATTAAGATTTGCATCTAACAATCCTTAATGCAACTTCTGCATAGGTAAATGTAATCAGAATGTATAGACAATTTCAGTATTTTCAAGAGTACCAGAATCGAGTGAGATCTCTAATTGGAGCTTCACGGACTAAAGGTCTCGTGAATCAAGCGCTAGTCCTGATCACCGTGGGTGGCAACGATTTTGTGAACAACTACTACTTGGTGCCCTATTCTGCAAGGTCCCGCCAATATCAATTACCGAAATATGTCTCGTTTCTCATATCTGAGTACAAAAAGCTTTTGCAGGTAAAATCCCATAAAGACAAAGATATGGTTAAACAAGAAATTGTTTTATTTTTTAGGCGCTTTCTTTTTTGCTATATATCATTGAATGCATATTATATTAGCTTTATGTAAGGTTTGAAATTGTGGTCGCGGTTGTGATTACGTTATATTTTCCATTATTGTGACAATTGTGGGAAAATGTGGTTGATGTGACTGCAATTATGATCGTGTTGCGGTTTCAACGACTGTCAAAACTAACACATCGTGATCCAGATTTCGGTTTCAGACCCAGATTTGAAACATTGGTTTTATGTATATCATTGTCTTTTTTTTTTACTTGTTCATGAGAGCACCTGAAATCACTCTAAGGTTAAACTGGCTTGGCTAGCCCAAAAGAAAAGAACTCTTGATGCATTCCTCTTTATCATAGTCATGTGATAATGTATTGCAGAAGCTATATGATCTTGGAGCTCGCAGGGTTCTTGTGACAGGAACCGGACCATTAGGTTGTGTTCCATCAGAATTGGCACAACGTGGCACAAATGGCCAATGTTCTGCTGAATTACAAAGAGCTGCATCATTGTTTAACCCTCAACTTGAACGCATGTTACTAGGACTCAACAGGAAAATTGGCAGGGATGTTTTCATTGCTGCAAACACAGCAAAAATGCACAACAATTTCGTCAGTAACCCCGCAGCATTTGGTAATTACTCTTCAAAATTTAATGTTAAACTCCAAGCCTTTGTAGAAATATGTTAGAGCCATAATAAACGTATTCTCAAATAAAATTTTCAGATAAAACTCCTCTAAACTGAATAAAAATATAAAGTGAAAAAGTAAAAATGTATTCCTTCATCAATTAAAGTGTACTGAGGTTTTAACTTACTTTAACTAATTAAATGTGAATACATCTTTACTTGTTAACTTTTCATTTTTGCTCACTCCTGAGGAGGCAAATCCAAAGTCCTAGGGTTATTTGCTAGTGAATAAGAAAAATATTAATAAAATGTTCCAACATTTATTATCTTAAAAATTAATATTAATTAATATTTTTATTTTAAAAGTATCTAATAAAAATGCTATTTTTAATATGCCACATTTTTTTGTGGTAAAATCAACATACTTTCTTAGAAACCATGTTAACTTGAAAAAATGAATACATTTATTGCTATACCAATATCACACCATAGCTTTTCTTCACCGAAAGACAAGTACTGACATCTATATTGTTACATTGGCCAGGGTTCATTACATCACAAGTAGCTTGTTGCGGGCAAGGACCCTACAATGGTATTGGGCTGTGCACTGCACTCTCCAACCTGTGCCCCAACAGAAACTTGTATGCATTTTGGGATGCATTCCATCCATCTGAAAAGGCGAATAGGCTTATTGTAGAGGAGATTATGTCAGGTTCTAGAAGATACATGAACCCAATGAACCTTAGCACCATCTTAGCCTTAGATGCTACCACATGAAGATAGACGAACCGAATAAATCCGAGCACTATATTGGCCTTGTGTTAGCTAATTAATTCATGACGACTCTCATAGCTTTTTCTTGTTATTGTAATTGTGATTATCCTAATCCTCGATATATTGGGGAACATAATTAATGGATTTACAGAAACTTACATTTATCAAAAATTACATTTCACTTCCGCATGTTGTTTCATTTGTCTCCCCTATTGAAAGGCAACTACATAAATTTCCTAAATAAGTAAATATGCAAAAAGGGTTGTCTAAGCTGCACCGTCCACTAAAGTAGTTGCATCATTCAAGTAGCACAATCTGAACCATCCAGATCGTCATTTGGGTTAGTTGAACTTTGACTATATAAACCAAGTGACAATCTGGATGATTTAGATTGTGCCACTTGGGCGGTGCACCACTGCACCATTTTGGTGGGTGGTGCCCCATAGCATTCACCTACAAAAAGAAGGATACGAGTAAATGAGTTTTTTGTTACAAGGCAAAATTTATTAAAAGATCAAAGTACAAGGAGTACTCTTGTCCATTTACATCAAGATGAAGTCTAAGGCCATCTTCAATGAGGGGTGCTTATGCCATTTTTACTTGTTAAACATCATTCTTATTAAGAACCAACTATTGGAGTGAGGTTTTTATCAAGCATCCAATTTTGTGAGATGCTTGTATAAGCACCCAGTGCTTAAAAATAAAGTGGGTCATTCTTGTACTTTAAAAGTATATTGGTGGAGTCATTTTGTAAAAATATTGATTAAATGAGGGACCAATTTAGTAAAAATTTTAAAGGTGCAGGGCTGGAGAGGTAGTGCTTAAGTTGTAAAAAGTAAAAATGAATGATGTATAAGGGTGGGACCCACTTAAGAACTGTAACATCCATGTTTTAGAACCTTAGACTATATGTTTGTAAAGTATGTTTAAGTGTTTGATAGTATGCTTAAGAGATACGGGATCCGTTGGCTTTGAATCAGATGGACGTGCGAAATCAGCATTTCTGGAGCAGGGACCCAACATTAGAGCACTGGCATGCTCAAGCGTGGCCGTAGAGCAAACTGGAGCATGGCCAATCAGCAGACATGGATTGGACAGCGATTACACATGTCAGGCGCATGTGGAACGTGTGGACGGTTGGGCGGTGCCATCTCAATGAAGGACCCTCCCAACGCTCACCATGGACAGAGCCAATGCTCAAGCGTTAGGGGCGCTTTAACGTGGAGTATTCCCACGCTAAAGCGTTGTTATTAAGAAAGTTAAAAATAAAAGGAAGCAGGTGAAAGTAAAAAATACGTTCACCTCTTTGAAAAACAGAAGGCAGAGAGCAAGAGGAGAGACCAGAGAGGCTTGAGAGACTTCCTGAGCTTGGTGAGCTCAATCCGACTAGTGAAATGCAAAACCGACCATCCTTGCTCATTCTGCACATTCTTATAGAATATAGAAAACATCTTAAAATACTCATCCTTGCAAGTTAGAAAGAGTAGCCATGTGTATCTAGAGTAATCATCCACCATGACAAACCCATACTTCTTTCCTACCTTACTTGCAACACTTACTGGACCAACAAATCCATGTGCAACAACTGCAATGGTCTAGAAGAAGATACCAGATTCTTGGACATGAAGCAAGATTTAACTTGCTTGCCTTTCTGACAAGAGTCGCATATGACATCCTTTTTAAAACTAAATCCAGATAAACTTTTTACAAGGCTATTCTTCTGAAGCTTGGACATCAATTTCATACTTGCATGTCCCAGTTTCTTATGCCAGATCCATCTTTCATCTTCTCTTGAACATAGCAGGTCACACTTTGATCTGAGAGTTCAGTTAGATCAATCTTATACAGATTTTGTTACCTATTTGCTAAAAAGAGAACTTTGTCATTTGTGTCTTTGACTATAAAACATTCTTGGTAAAGGAGACATTGTATCCACTATCACACAATTGACTTATGCTAAGTAGATTATGTTTTAATCCTTCAACTAGAAGAACATTAGAGATATATGGCAGAGGGGAACGATCTTCCACCAATTTTACCTATCCCTATGACTTTCCCTTTTTAGTTTCCTCCGAAAGTGACATGTCCACCTTCTTTAGGTTGGAGGTCATAGAACATAGACCTTTCTCCTGTCATGTTTTGTGAGCAGCCACTGTCCAGGTACCATGATAGGTGTGCTTTTTGTCCTATTAAGGATATCTACAAGAGGAATAATAAAGGATTTAGGTACCCATATTTTCTTGGGTCCTTTCTTCAGGTTTGTAGCCTTTAGCTCACTGTTTTCCTGAGTCATTCTTTCACACTCTTGAGTTTTATGTTCATGCTCTTTTAAGATATTCACATATTGTCTCTTAAGTGATCTGAATGCCTTAGTTAAACAGTTGGATTCTTCAATCAATTCATCATAGGTATCCTGCAATTCCTTAAGATCAGAAATTACCTCTGACTCAGATTCAACATCTGCCATTAGGCATAGATAAATGCTTCTTCATACTCTGCATCATCATCTGATGAGCTACCATCTAGATCTTCCCAAGTAGCAATCATTCCTTTCTTTTTCTTTTTAAAGAACTTCTTGTGTGGTTGTTTCTTAAACTTAGGACATTCTGACTTGATATGCCCATGTTTCTTGCATTCAGAGCAGACGATTGGGCTTTTGTCTGTATTGCTTCCTTCTTTGAAAAACTTCTCCTTGTTGATTTTCTTGAAACATGATCTGTCTTTTCTGAAATTTTTCTTTTTACAAAGCGTTCTCATTTATATGATTAGCAATGACATTTCATCATCACTATCAGAGTCATCTTCAGATACGTCTGACTTTGGAATTAGGATAATTAGGGTTTTAGCAATTCAAACGATTCATTGTCTATGAGGAACCCGAATACATAATTGGACGAAATCGGATCCCTAGCGCCTTTTATCTTGTTTATCTCTCTTTTCCAAGTTGTTGTTGATCATTAATTAAGAAAATACCAAAAACATTTTACTTTTGTTGGTTTTGTTGCATGTTAATTGAGCTCCCTTCCTTCCAAACGATCGTCTAAATAGTAGTTTAATTTGAGAAGTGGCACTTGTCTGCGATCCCTAAGAACGATATCCGGTCTCACCACCGTATTACTTGTTAGCGACTAGGTATACTTGCTGAAATCGTCATCAAGTTTTTGGCGCCGTTGCCGGGGATCGGTGTGCCAATATCACGAGTACCAAAGGGAACTCCTAATTTAGACACTTTCTTTTCTTCTCTATTTTTTTTATGTTTTCTTTGTGTTTCTCTTAGAAGTTGCGTAATTGTCTACTTTGAAGCTTAACTTGTACTTGCTTTATTTGGTGTTGTTCTACTATGTTTGTTTTCTTGTATGCGAGGTACGATTGACCCAAGTGAACTTCAATACAATCCGGAAATCGAGAAGCTTTGTAGAAAGAACATAAAAGAAGCCAAACAAAGAAATAATAGAGAAGGAGCATCTTCTAGTGTATAAGAACCACAAGTTGAGTTACCAAGTGTGCAAGAACCGGAAGTTGAAGTATCAATTGTCACCATGGCTAAAAACAATGGGCAAATGAGGACTATGGGGGACTATACTTCCCCTAAGGTCGATAGATGTGGAACTCCAATTGTTAGACCTGTAGTGGCTTGTAACAATTTTGAGATAAAGGCATCACTTCTCAATCTTGTGCAACAAAATCAATTTGGAGGGCTAGAGAGTGAAGACCCGCATTCTCACATTGGCACATTCATTGAGTTGTGTGATACTATCAAGATGAATGGAGCTTCGGATGAGGCTATTCGTTTAAGTCTCTTTCCTTTCTCTTTAAGGGATAGAGCTAAGTTATGGCTTCAATCTCATCATCATGGGAGCACTACTACTTGGAATGATTTGGTGAGCAAGTTTTTATCTCGTTTCTTCCCGCCATCAAGAACGATCAAGTTGAGGTTGGAGATCAATGCTTTTGCATAAAAGGATGGTGAATCACTCTATGAAGCACGGAAGAGGTTCAAGTCTTTGCTAACCGCTTGTCCAAATCATGAGTTAGAAACATGGCAACAAGTTGCAACATTTATCAATGGTCTCAACCGAAATTTCTGAAGTATGATAGAAGCGGCGACGGGTGGAACATTAAGTCAAAAGACACCCGATGAAGCAAAAGCCTTGATTGAAACTATGGCTAATAATGATTATCAAATGCCTAGTTCTCGATCATTGACCAAGAGAGGTGTTTTGGAGCTTGATGATTATAATGCTCTTAAGGAACAAATGGCTGCTCTTACCAAGAAATTGGGGTCCATTCAACTACAAAATTCCCAATTACAAGCGGCCCAAGTTCAAGCCGCCTCGGTGTGTGACTTTTGTGGAGGTAATCATGCTAATGACAATTGTGAAATTAGTGTGGTTGGAGGCACGGGGCGAGAAGAAGTGAACTACATGGGAAACCAAGGGCCCAAGCATGATCCTTTCTCTAACACCTACAATCTGGGGTGGCGTAGTCATCCTAAATTTGGTTGGATACAAGGGCAACAAGGGTAGAGCTCAAATTCTCAAGCAAAGCCGCCTCAAGAAAGTCCATGCAATTTGGAGAATATTATAGCCCAATTCATGCAAGCCACTCAAGCTAATTTTAAGGGCCAAGAAGCAATGATGAAGAATCAAGAGACAATAATAAAGAATCAAGATACTTCAATCAAGAATTTAGAGCACCAAATAGGTCAATTGGCAAAGCAAATGATGGAGATAACTCAAGGCTCATTTTAGGCCGACACCGAATCCAATCCTAAAGGAAAAGAGCAATGTATGGCTATAACAACTAGGAGCGGTAAGGTGATTAGCCCAAAGGTAAATAGTACAAAAGACCAAGAGGATGAAAAGAAGAGTGAAAATGATGAGAATAATAATAAACTTGTTGAAGGCATTGTTGAAGATTGTTCGGATGATGAGATTGAGCCTAGGAAGGTTGGATTATCTTCCCCCACCCCTATCCTGTAACATCCCTGGCTGCTTTATGGATTGACGACTGTCCCCACAAACCAACGCGGGTCTTTTCAGCATGCATTGTCCTCACTCACACACTTCCCGGGAAAACTTTCCAGGAGGTCACCCATTCCAGAATTGCTCCAAGTCAAGCAGGCTTAACTGTGGAGTTCTTAAGTGATGGGCTACCGAAAAGAAGATGCATCTTGTTAGTATAGGTAGTACCAATCAATTCATATAAGCCTTCCTCAACTATATAGTCCCATACCTACACAGTCTCAGGATCCCTCTCATTCGGGTGTGTAATCGGTTCATTCATGTGTCCCTCCGCCTAGAAGCCTGCCAGGAGCCGCTCCTTGTCCGTGCCTTCTTGCACCGGCGACCACTCCCCGCCCTCGTCGGCACCTGGGTGTTACATGCCCACCAGCTTCCGCTTGGTTCGTCCCCGAACCACACCGTACTGAGAGAGGTGCCGCTCTGATACCATTTGTAACATCCCTGGCTGCATTATGGATTGACGACTGTCCCCACAAACCAACACGGGTCTTTTCAGCATGCTTTGTCCTCACTCACACGCTTCCCGGGAAAACTTCCCAGGAGGTCACCCATCCCAGAATTGCTCCAAGTCAAGCACGCTTAACTGTGGAGTTCTTAAGTGATGGGCTACCGAAAAGAAGATGCATCTTGTTAGTATAGGTAGTACCAATCAATTCATATAAGCCTTCCTCAACTGTATAGTCCCATACCTACACGGTCTCGTGGATCCCTCTCATTCGGGTGTGTAATCGGTTCATTCATGTGTCCCTCCGCCTAGAAGCCTGCCAGAGCCGCTCCTTGTCCGTGCCTTCTTGCACCGGCGACCACTCCCGCCCTCGTCGGCACTGGGTGTTACATGCCCACCAGCTTCCGCTTGGTTCGCCCCCGAACCACACCGTCATCGGGAGAGGTGCCGCTCGATACCATTTGTAACATCCCTGGCTGCTTTATGGATTGACGACTGTCCCCACAAACCAACACGGGTCTTTTCAGCATGCTTTGTCCTCACTCACACGCTTCCCGGGAAAACTTCCCAGGAGGTCACCCATCCCAGAATTGCTCCAAGTCAAGCACGCTTAACTGTGGAGTTCTTAAGTGATGGGCTACCGAAAAGAAGACGCATCTTGTTAGTATAGGTAGCACCAATCAATTCATATAAGCCTTCCTCAACTGTATAGTCCCATACCTACACAGTCTCAGGATCCCTCTCATTCGGGTGTGTAATCGGTTCATTCATGTGTCCCTCCGCCTAGAAGCCTGCCAGGAGCCGCTCCTTGTCCATGCCTTCTTGCACCGGCGACCACTCCCCGCCCTCGTCGGCATCTGGGTGTTACATGCCCACCAGCTTCCGCTTGCTTCGTCCCCGAACCACACCGTACTGGGAGAGGTGCCGCTCTGATACCATTTGTAACATCCCTGACTGCTTTATGGATTGATGACTGTCCCCACAAACCAACACGGGTCTTTTTAGCATGCTTTGTCCTCACTCACACGCTTCCCGGGAAAACTTCCCAGGAGGTCACCCATCCCAGAATTGCTCCAAGTCAAGCACGCTTAACTGTGGAGTTCTTAAGTGATGGGCTATCGAAAAGAAGATGCATCTTGTTAGTATAGGTAGTACCAATCAATTCATATAAGCCTTCCTCAACTGCATAGTCCCATAACTACACAGTCTCAGGATCCCTCTCATTCGGGTGTGTAATCGGTTCATTCATGTGTCCCTCCGCCTAGAAGCTTGCCAGGAGCCGCTCCTTGTCCGTGTCTTCTTGCACCGGCGACCACTCCCCGCCCTCGTCGGCATCTGGGTGTTACATGCCCACCAGCTTCCGCTTGGTTCGTCCCCGAACCACACCGTACTGGGAGAGGTGCCGCTCTGATACCATTTGTAACATCCCTGGCTGCTTTATGGATTGACGACTGTCCCCACAAACCAACACGGGTCTTTTTAGCATGCTTTGTCCTCACTCACACGCTTCTCGGGAAAACTTCCCAGGAGGTCACCCATCCCAGAATTGCTCCAAGTCAAGCACGCTTAACTGTGGAGTTCTTAAGTGATGGGCTACCGAAAAGAAGATGCATCTTGTTAGTATAGGTAGCACCAATCAATTCATATAAGCCTTCCTCAACTGTATAGTCCCATACCTACACAGTTTCAGGATCCCTCTCATTCGGGTGTGTAATCGGTTCATTCATGTGTCCCTCCGCCTAGAAGCCTGCTAGGAGCCGCTCCTTGTCCATGCCTTCTTGCACCGGCTACCACTCCCCGCCCTCGTCGGTACCCGGGTGTTACACCTATCCAACCCATTTTGGATGAGAAACAAAAATTAGTGGATGAGGAGTGGATAAAAAAAAAAGACAAAGAAAGAAATCTTGAGAGATCCGGACAAACCACCTTCCTCATGGCTAAAACTTCCCTACCCTCAAAGATTTCAAAAGCAAAATGAAGAAAATAAGTTCAACCGATTCTTAGACGTTTTCCGAAAGCTCCACATAAACATCCCATTTGCGGAGGCACTTGAGCAAATGCCTTCGTATGCAAAGTACATGAAACAAATACTCTCCAAGATGAAGAAATGGGAAGAAGATGGGAAGATAGCACTTACTGAAGTGTGCAGTTCAATTTTGAAAAGAAAACTCCCTCCAAAGCTTAAGGATCCAGGAAGCTTCACTGTTTCATGCTTAATTGGGCCCAAATATCCCGGAAAGGTCTTAGATGACTTAGGTGCAAATGTCAACCTCATGCCTCTATCCATTTACAAGTAGTTGGGGTTGGGAGAACCTAAACCAACCAACCTTTGCTTGCAATTGGCCAATCGATCATTGGTTCATCCATAGGGTTTGGTTGAAGACATCCTTGTCAAGGTTGACCGTTTCATCTTCCCAATGGATTTTATCATTGTGGACATTAATGAGGACCACAACATTCCCCTTATATTTGGAAGGCCCTTTTTGGTTACTGCTGGAGTTATTATTGATGTGCCAAGAGGTGAACTAATTTTGAGAGTTTATGGGGATCAAGTCACTATTAAGATGTTTGAAAAATCTCCGGAGACTTGGATCTCTTTGCTCCTATTAATGTTTTTGGTCTTAAAAGTCAACAAGAAGTGAAGGAAGAAGAATCATCCTCAAGATCAAGCAAGCCTCCGAGACAATTGGAAAAGAGCCAAAAGGAAGGAATTAATGAAAAGTCAGTGCTTGCAATTCTAGCTTATGGAAATTTCTCATACTTGAAGTGATTGGGGCTTGACACATCCGAGGACTTTAAACCACCTTGAATGCTCAACAGGACGTCAAGCTAGGGACTTTAAACAAGCGCTTGATGGGAGGCAACCCAAGCTTTCTTCTCTTCTTTTCTTATTTTATTATGTTTGTTGTTGTTTTGCTAAGTTAGATTGCATAGTGTTTTGCAAGTTTTGTGTGATTCTTGCATTAGGTTGTGTTTGATTGCATTTCCATGTTGGTGTGTTGTTTATGAATAGTTAGATATGTAGTGTCATCCTTGGATCCCTCCGCTATATCATTTGAGTGTGAATTCTGTATGTGAAAAGTGATTTTTGTGAGTTGAGAGAGTTGTTTGGGCTTAAAATCTGAAACTCTTTTTTGGAGCTAGCGCTGAGCGCCAGAAACCCTGCGTCTAGCGCTAGAAAAAGCTGCATAATTTTTCTGCTATCTGATATGATGCGTTGAGCGCAGGAACTTGGGCGTCTAGTGCTAGAACTCACCGAAAGATGAGCTCTCTGGCATGCAGGTGCTTAGCGCCAGAAAGCTAGCGTCCAGTGCTGGCCAAAAAAAAATTTTAAATTTTTTTTTTAAAAAATTAAAAGAAATTTAAAAACAAGCCAAGCACTTCATGATTTCATATGTTGTTTGAGTTGTCACTTTTGGCATTCCCACCATTTTGTGCAATTTGCCGGACTATTTTCCTTTCATGAGAAGCCCTTCTTGTAGTCTTGGCTTCACTTTTCAAATTAGTTCATAGCATTTTTCATAACCTCTTTGTATACTTTGTTTCTTTTTTCATTAAATTTATGGCAATGAGGTTCGGAATGAAATTTTGGAATCTTGGTTTTGACCTTAGTGAGAAATTGGGCTTGAATGTTAATTCCTTTTGAGTGTGCACCATTGAGTTGATGTGCTGAGATTTGCTTAATTCTTTTATCTAAGAGTCATGAATTGCATGTTTTGCATAAAAATGACTTGGCCCGTTTTTCATAAGCCACTTGAGCCAAAAATCCAACCTTGCATGAAAAATTTCCTTGCTAACCCCTTTGAGCTTATTGTTACTTTTTGCTCTCACCCTTGCTTCTTGAATGATGATTACCATGTTTATTTCAACTTGAGAATAGGAGAGCATTGGTGAATTTCTTGTGGACAAGCAAAGATTTTGGTTTGGGGGAGAGGTAATTGAAGAATGTGAGAAATTTTGAAAGATTTGAAAAAAAAAGTCAAAAAAAGGCATGAAAAAGTGAAAAAAATATTGATACCCACAAGAAAAAAAATTGAAAAAAAAAGAAGGTAAAAAAAAAGTGTGAATAAAGTTGTGTAAATAAACTTGTGTGAAAAGGAGAAATGAAAAAAAAAATCAATTATAGCAATTGGGAATTTTGTGCTTTGTATTGAAAGAATTGAATTGTTGTAATTGCTCTCCTATTCTCTTGGACATCTTTTGTTTGTTTCTCACCTCACTTGTTTTCCCATTTTAGCCAAGTTACAACCCAAACAAAGTCCCTTTGATTTGTGCATGCTTGTGGTTTGTGAATTTTTTTTTTTTGGAATTAGATGAAAAGCAAATCTATGGTTCCATGACTCTAATGTGTGCTTTGAGGGAAACACTTCACCACCGTAAACTTGAGTGATTATTTGATGAGTGTGCATCCTGTGAGGACCAAGGTTCTATTATTCTTCTCTTGTCGAATTGCCATGATTTTTAGTTTGAAGAATTTGGAGTTGCAAAGTTGTTATGCTTTTTGCTTCCTGACGTTTTTTGGAATTAAGCTTGCTACTAGTTGATGCTTTTGTTTTAGGAATTAGTCTTGTTGCAGTTTTGCCTTTTGTTGGTTTGTTGCCTTTTGTTTTTGTGTTATGTGTGTCAGTTCTAGTTATTTTTGCTTGGGGACAAGCAAAATGCTAGGTTTGGGGGAGTGATAATTCGCTAATTTATCAAGTAATTATGTCTTTCTTGAGTTGATTTTACCGCCAGTTGCATGTTTTTATCCTTGTTTTGTCCCCATTTTTAGTTAGTTGAGTCTTTGTTAGTTGTTTTGAGTATTTTTAAAGTTAATTTTTGTAGTTGAGTCTTTGTAGTTAAGGTTAATTTTTAGTTGTTTTGTTCCCTTTTTATTGCATTCTAACTTAGGTATGTTTTCTCATCATTTTAGGATTCAATAAATGTGGAAAAGCTTGAAGAGAAGTGGAATTGATAAAGGAAGTGGAGCTTATGTGAGAATGAAAGAGTGTTGAAAGAGAATTTTGTGCAAGCTAGCATCAGCCAAGCTGGCGCTGGACGCCAGAAATCCTGTGCTCAGCGCTAGCATGTCGCATAAAACTGGTTTCTGTGTAGCTGGCGCTCAACTCCAGAAATCCTGCGCTCAGCACTGGCGAATTTCCTGATAGGGTATTTAAACCCTCATTTCTCATTTTAGAAGGACTCATCAGCGGCTACACACGAAATTCACTCATTCTAACCCTAATTTGGCAATTTCTTGGAGTTGAAGAGGAGAAGGAGGAGGAATCCTTCATCATCTACCTTCTGCTTCATGGAGTTCTATCCCCTTTCTCTTCTTTTTTCCTCTTTTCTAGGTTTAGCATGTCTAGCTAAATTCCTCTTAGCTAGGGAGATGATGTAGTCCATTTATGTTGATGTTTTGTTAACTCTCTACTTTATTCTATGAACTATTGGTTGTTGATGTATTAGTTACTATTTCTAATGACATTTGAATGCTTAGCTATCATTCTTGTGTTTTGGGGATTCATTGATATACTAGGAATAGTGATTGATGATGTTTGCCTCTTGTAATTAATACCAATAGTTGAGTAATCTAGGAATAGGTTATTTGATTAGTGTGGTTTGTCAAACAATTTTATGGAGCTTAATCATTGGCTTAATTAATTATACCTAAGGAATTAGGATAATTAGTGAAGCTTGATAGAATTAATCACCTAAGAAATCAGGGGTTAGCTAACTTAGGGAATTGGACCTTCAACCAACCAATAGGAATTAGGATAATTAAGGTTTTCGCAATTCAAAAGATTCCTTGTCTATGAGGAACCCGAATGCATAATTGGACCCAATCGGATCCCTTGCACCTTTTATCTTGTTTATCTCTCTTTTCCAAGTTGTTGTTGATCATTAATTAAGAAAATACCAAAAACATTTTACTTTTGTTGGTTTTGTTGCATGTTAATTGAGCTCCCTTCCTTCCAAACGATCGTCTAAATAGTAGTTCAATTTGAGAAATGGTAGTTGTCCGTGATCCCTGAAAATGATATCCAGTCTCACCACCGTATTACCTGTTAGCGACAAGGCATGCTTGCCGAAATCGTACCTAACTGGAGAAGGATCGGGTGACCCTCCTCCGACATTCACATCAGTGATGGGATCAACAACATCATCATCTAGCGGGTGATACTCTACCCCTTCCTCGGCATCCTCCACCGGATCCTCTTCAATCGGATCCTCTTCCTTAGGGTCTTCTTCAATCATCACATAATAATCATCGTCCTCTCCTCCAACGAGGACAGTTGGTGCTGGTAACTCTGGTATAGAAGATGTAGGTGCTGATCCCGGTACAAACTGAAGTGGTGGGGGTTGATTATAAGTATTTCCTGTCTCCACCAGATTCCTCAAGAGAAGTCATATAGGAGGTAATGGCACTTCTACTGTCTTGATGTTGTGGGTACAAGACATAGTTCCTGCTTCTATTCCCTTCGTAGTGAGTAAAGACCCGGAATATACACCGCTTCGGGTCCCCCTGGTGTATGACCCAAGTGCCACCGTCATCTCTACGTTCAAAATCCAGTCCCATGAAGCCCGAGTGAGTTAGATGGTTCATCGGGTCCATCTATAGACATATACAAATATACCGCAAAAGAGAACCAAACAAAAAATAATGCAAAGGTGAGATACCAATAGATGAGTTTTTCAAGGTAGTCACATACATGACTCACAAAACAATAGCATATGACAATGATAATACATAATATAACAACATAATTATATCACAGGGATTCATTCCCGACAACCAAATGCAATTTCGTAAAACCCTTCATGTCACTTCAATATTCACTATCTAACTCATAATTCTCTGGAGATCCTAACTTCCCTTCGTCGAGCATGATAGGATCGCGATATGCCTTTAACACAATTGTTTCGCATTGGGTCGACCTCTCTTGTGTCTGATTCCCCCAATTGTTCTAGGGTATCGTATCTCACCTAAATCATACAGAATAGTTCCTGATTTAGTACATTTCGAGCAGGGCAACCGATTTCCATTACCCTAGATTGCAAGGCCCCGAGTATCCCGTGGAGTTCGAACCTGAATGTCCCTAAAGACCCAAAAATTAAATAATACGTCTTTGGTCAGTTACTATTCAGTTTGTCAGTTCACCATGTGTGAAACTGTAGCTCGATACACAACGCCACGTCTGCCTAACTATGCGTGTAAAACAATGGTTTTCCGTTTTCTTTTTCTTTTTTGCTTCTTTCTTTCCTCGTCGAGACTTAAAGCTCCCGACTACTTTTTATTCAAGTATTAAATAACTTTAATCCCAATTTAGGATATCAACCAAAACAATGGTTCATCATCCTTCTCAATCGAACACTAGCCCGACGTCTTGGAAATCTAGGTTCTTCACTTTCCTCAAAACTCAAACCAGGAACTCTAGCCCGCACTAGTGTAAAATATGCTTTTTACATCGGAGTTTCCACATCGGTTTCTGTAAAACCGATGTGTAAAATGAGGCGGTGACATTTTTTAAATTAAAATCAAAGTATTCCACATCGGTTTAGGATTTAACCGATGTGTAAATATTTTCCACATCGGTTATATTTAACTGATGTTTAAAAGTAAAAAAAAAATTTAAATTTAGAATTTTTATCTTTTAACATCGGATTTTCTAGAACCGATGTGTAAAGTATTGATTAACCACATCGGTTTAAAGATAACCGATGTATAAAATTATATTAAAAAAATTAGAATTTAAAATTTTATCTTTCCCCATCGGGTCCAGGATAACCGATGTGAAATATAAATTAACCACATCGGTTTTATAATAATCGATGTGTAATATAACCCTTTTTATGTTTCTATTTGCATTCCCTCCAATGTCATGCGCCCTTTTCCTTTGTTCCAAGAGTGTAAAGTCAAGACAAATGGAAAAACATCTCAAACACAGACACCGACCCTAAAAATACGCTCAAACTCACTCTCATTACTCTCAACACAGACACATTACACTTTCTTTCTCTTTCTTCCCACATCTTAGTTCTACCTTCACACTCACTCACTCTCTCACTCACTCACTCACTCTCTCACTCACTCACTCACTCTCTCACTCACTCTCAGTTCTCTGGTTTCTCATTTCTACCTTCACACTCACTCACTCTCTCACAACTCCACAACAAACCTTTAAGATCTTCATTCTTCAACACAAAAAAGGTGCGTTTTCCCTGTTATAAACAGTCCCATTTGCAAAATTGGTCATTTCTTCGTTTCTTGTTTAAAAAAGTTAAATATAATATACTTGCATGTGTTGTTATGTGTGTGAAGTGTTATAAAGTGTGAATCTGTGTCTAATCCACCATAGTGGAAATGGGTCCAAGACTGGATTTTTCCAGTGGTGGTATCACGTGTCACGGCCGTGATGGATTCTGCCTTGGAGGTTGCTTCACTGGTTGGTCTGTCACGACCGTGATCAGTTCTTCCTGTGAGGGTCTAGTTCAGTTGGCATGTCACGGCCGTGATGGACATCACGGGCTAGCCGTGACCAGTTCTGACTTTTTCAGCTCTACTCTATCATGGCCGTGATGGCTGTCACGGCTAGGCCGTGATGGGCTCTGTTTGGCTCATTTTATTCACTTTTCAATCCCCATCTTCATGCAAACTACATAATTAGTAAAGCCTTAGTTTCCCGTTTGAGATGCAATACTAATGAGCACACGTGTACGTGCTTAATGTACCGCTCATTGTGTTGGATCTTGAATTGTCCAAAGTTGGACAGTTTGGGAAAAAACTTTTTCTTAATTCATTTAAAATAGTTATTCATTGATTCTAATGTTATATACTTGATGAAAGTTCGGATTGATACAATTCCTTTCGTTCTCCGGGTGCATACTTTATCGTGGTGGATGTCATCGCGTTCAAGTCGTGTACGTCGGAGACCGAAGGGAAATGTTGCCGAAATTTTATCGAGTATGAGCATGAGAGTTAAGGACTAACTGTTAACCGAATGTTGAAAAAGTTTCTTCTCGAATGGGATAGGGCCATACCCTGTCATAAGAAGTGGTTGATGAATATGTTGGACTAAGTACGAAGTTATTGGTTTAGTCATGGATCGCGGTTGGATGAATACTAGACGGACAAGTGATGAGTATGAGAATGGAGTGGAAGATTTTCTACAGATTGGAAAAACAAATGCTCCCGATAGTGGTAACGGAAGGTTTTATTGTCCTTGTGTTAACTGTTTGAATGAGAGACGACTAGAAGCTGAGGAGATACGTGATCATCTTATTTGTGAGGGGATTTGCAAGAGTTATACAAGATGGATATGTCATGGCGAATCGTTAGACAGGTCGAGGGTGTCGGATAGAGAGGAAGTTGATGACGTGGAAATGGACGATGGACTAGAGGACATGATCCGTGATGTTGGGCAAGAGTCTTTTCGGCGCACACATGTGTATGATACTTTGTGCAGTGATGCGGATGTGGCTTTGTATCTGGGGTGCACTAATTTCACACGGTTGTCAGCGGTGTTAAGATTGTTCAATGTGAAGGCGAGAAATGGGTGGAGCGATAAAAGCTTTACCGAATTGCTTGAGTTGTTGAAAGACATGCTTCCAGAAGGCAACACATTGTCATCTTGAAACTATGAGGCGAAGAAGATATTGTGTACGATGGGTATGGAGTATAAGAAAATACACGCTTGCCTCAAAGATTGCATATTGTACAGGAAAGAGTTTAAAGAGATGCACGAGTGCCCCAGGTGTGGGGTATCACGCTACAAAGTGGAGGATGGTGATTCTAGTTGTCATGTGGTCACCAAAGGTCCTCCTGCGAAGGTGTTATGGTATCTTCCCGTGATTCCGCGGTTCAAGCGATTGTTTGCTAATGTAAATGACGCAAAGAACATTAGATGACATGCAGATGAGAGGAAGTGTGATGAACAGCTTCGACATCCGGTCGATTCTTTGCAATGGAAGAGAATTGATAGTTTGTTTCCGGATTTCGGCAATGAGACCAGAAACCTCAGACTTGGACTTGCTACCGATGGAATGAATCCATATGGAAACTTATGTAGTATTCATAGTTCATGGCCTGTTCTCCTGGTAATTTACAACCTGTCTCCTTGGTTGTGCATGAAGCGCAAATACATTATGTTAAGTATGATGATTTCGGGTCCTAAACAGCCAGGAAATGATATTGATGTTTATCTGAGTCCCTTTATTGAAGACTTGAGAATGTTGTGGGATGAAGGCATTGATGTGATCGACGAGTATTGCCGTGAGACATTCAGATTACGTGTCATGTTATTTTGCACCGTCAATGACTTTCCAGCATACGGGAACCTGTGTGGGTACAGTGTTAAGGGGCATAAAGCATGTCCAATATGTGAAGAAGGCATATGTTACCATCAACTGCAACATGGAAGGAAGACGGTTTACCTTAGGCATCGGAGATTTCTCCGACGTAATCATCCTTATCGTAGATTGAGAAAAGCTTTCAATGGATTTCCGGAGAATGAAATTGCTCCGATGGCATTGACTGGAGAGCAAGTTTATGAAAGGGTGAACAACACTAATGTTATCTATGGGAAGACCCAGAAGAAGGCTACCGAGAAGAAAATATGGAAGAAGAGGTTGATCTTCTTTGATCTTCCATATTGGTGCAAGCTTGATGTAAGACATTGTATTGATGTGATGCATGTGGAGAAAAATGTGTGTGACAGTTTAATCGGAACTCTTCTCAACATTCAAGGCAAGACAAAGGATGGTGTGAATGCTCGTCTGGATCTAGTTGCGATGGGTATACGAGAGCAGTTAGCTCCACTTAAAGTGGGGGATAAGAAGACTTATTTGCCCCCAGCATGTCATACTTTATCAAAAAAAAAGAGAAAAGAAGTTTCTGTGAATGTCTACGGGGAGTCAAAGTGCCACAGGGTTACTCTTAAAATATCAAAAGACTTGTCTCCATGAAAGATCTCAAATTAGTTGGCTTAAAGTCTCATGATTGTCATGTCTTGATGCAACAACTACTACCGGTGGCCATTCGTGACATATTGCCTAAAAAAGTCAGACATGTCATTTCTAGGTTATGCTTATTCTTCAATGCTATATGTAGCAAGGTCATTGACACTAAAAAGTTGGATGACTTGGAAAATGAGGCAGCCATTATCTTGTGCCAATTGGAGATGTATTTTCCACCTTCATTTTTCGACATCGTGGTTAATTTGATTGTTCATCTAGTGAGGGAGATTAGATTGTGCGGCCCCGTTTATTTAAGGTGGATGTACCCGGTTGAGCGGTACATGAAGATCTTGAAAGGATATATGAAAAATCCACACCATCCTGAAGCATCTATTGTTGAAAGGTATGTTGCAGAAGAAGCTATTGAGTTTTGTACAGACTACATGTCAGAAGCGGAACCGGTAGGGCTTCCGAAGTCTCGTCACGAAGGAAGATATGATGGTAAGGGTACACGAGGTATCACTGTTAAGAGCATGGATCGGGAGGAAGTGCTTCAAGCACATTTGTATATATTGAATAATACTGATGAGGTTGAACCATACTTATGTGAGCATAAAAGCATCATCAATGAAACTTACCCTAGAATGAATGAAAAATGGTGTTTGAACAAGCATAACAAGACTTTCTTGAACTGGTTTAAAGAAAAAATTGCAAAGGATGGTATTGCTTCTGATACATTAAAATGGCTAGCACAGGGGCGTAACTTTGATGTCATATGCTGGAGTGGGTACGATATCAATAAGTTTTCCTTCTATACAAAGTCCCATGATGACAAAAGTACTATGCAAAATAGTGGGGTTATGGTCGTCGCTGAGTCCATGCATTTCTCTAGTTCGAAAGATAAAAACCCTGTTATGGCATCCATTTCATACTTTGGAATCATTGAAGAGATATGGGAGGTTGATTACACGAAGTTTAGAGTACCTGTTTTTAAATGTCAGTGGGTCGACAGTAACAATGGTGTGCAAACCGATGAGTTAGGATTCAAATTGGTGGACCTTAATAAGGTAGGTAATAAAGAGGAGCCTTTCATCATGGCATCCCAAGCAAAACAAGTGTTTTATATCCGTGATCCTTCTAACAAAAGGTGGTAAGTGGTTCTCCAGGGAAAAAACATGTATAATGGTAGTGAGGGAAATCAAGATTCAACTCTTGATATTTCTGATACTCCTTATTTCTCAACACGAGTGCCTAATTTCAATGAGGAAAATGAAGTGGATGATGTACATGCTACTCGTAATGATCACCAAGAAGGGTTATGGGAGAACTTTACTAATTGACCACAAAGTAAGTTTAGTTTGAGTTATGTTTAAAGGCATATTATATGTTTCCGTTGATATTTATAAGTTATGTTTACGTACGTTGATCGATATTCATAAGTTATGTTTGATATTTATCCTGACATACTAACAAGTTTTTTTTGTTTAAACAGGTATACATGGCTGATCGTGAGGATATCATTCCTTCATGCAGCGGGTCGGAGACCCCGTCTACGGGTAGAAAGGGTAGACGTGCCACACAAATGAGGAATTTGACTGCCAACCGTGGTTCAAATCAAAGGATAAGAATAGACTTTGATAATAACCTCAATCCTATTGGGCTAATGGTAGAGCAGTTTAACAGTTTTGTGGCGACCCTTGCTAGGAGCAGGCCTAGTATACTCATTGATAATTGGAAAGATGTACCGGCGGACGTGAAGGATCAGATATGGGAGAGTATTCTGGTATCTATACTTTTACGTCCTGTGTTTGTTTGTTTCTACTTTATTTTAATCTTACTAATATCATACAGTAATTCATTAATTCTTTTGGTCTTAATGCAGCTCACCTTTGACATACCGGATACGATGGTTATGAAGAAGCGTTTGTTAAACTATGCTGGTGAGCATTGGAGGGCTTTTAAGGTCGACCTGGGCAGATACTATGTATTCAATCCAACATGTGAAAAGAACCCACTTGAGGTGTACCCGTTTCTTGACCAGGCAACGTGGGATCGCTTTGTTCAGGGCCGACATGATCCCGGCTTTCAGGTTAACTTATTTGATTTGTCTCTAAATTTATGTAATTTCATTAATTTTATTTACTTATGTAATTTAATTGTCTTCTATTTATAACAGGAGAAGAGGAAAAGGGGGCAGGAAAACCAAAGCAAGAATGTCTACCCCCATGTCATGTCTCATGGGGGATATAAAAAGCTTGGTCAGATAATGGTGGAAGAAGAAAAGAAAGCATGTCAGGAAGCAGCATCTCAGGCGGATCCTAACGCTGAAAATCGTCCAGAGGTTGTTGATCCACCTCCACCCCCACGCCATCGTAAATGGAAGAGGGCCCGACAAAGAAAAACGGGACAATATACATCTGAGGAGGCCCGCCAAGTAGCTGAGAAGATTGTAAATATAGTTTGAATTGTAATTGTCATTTTAAGATTGTTACCGAATTGTAATGTGACCTGATATTTTATATGTGATAGGATGCCTTGGATGAGCAGGTAACCCAAGGAACCTTTGTTCCTAGAGGACGCGATGATATCTTAGTTGCTGCCATCTGTAAACCAAACCATCCGGGCCGTGTCATTGGTGTTGGATGGGGTGTCGGCATTCGCCAATACCATGGTTCATCTTCACACCAATCCCACAGGGATGTTGATACAGATAGAGCACGGCTAAAATAGGAGATTGCAGCTTAGCTTAGACAGGAGGTGGCCGAGCAGTTTGCCCAGCAGATGGCAGTATTGACTTCTATGTCCCAGCAGATGACAGCCGGTGTCCAACCCTCTGTCCATGTGAGCACTAAGGGCTCATGTGATCCTCCTCATCAGCCTGAAAATGATGATGATGGTGATGATGATGATGATGATGATGATGATGATGATGACGACCCTGATAGGTGTGAGCTGTATGTTGATGATCATCATGATCGCCGCTTAGTGGCATTGGGGAGGGCACATAATAACTTAGGTAATACCATACACCATCGTTTATTACCGGATGATCAGCTGAGGGTCGTTGTTGAGATTATTCGAGATGCTGATGCTCGAGTCCCTGTGCCCACTGAGGTTCAAACAGTGGGTCAGGCCCCCGGTAACTTCATCCTCTGGCCAAGAAGATTGGTCAGCTTTCTTGTTGCATCTGAGGTATTCAGTTAGTTGTGTTTTTCTATATTCATAGTTGAAATTATTTATTATTGTTTAAAGATAATGCTTTATTTTTATTCGTTATAGGATGTTGGAAATGATCATATTCTGCCTAAAAGGTCGGATCCAGGAAGACCAGAGATGTCTGCTCCAGCCAATGTATTCATTTGACCATTTAATTAATTACCAATGAAATAACTTCATTATCTGTGATTACTAATATATATCTTTGTTGTTTAGGGGGTCGACAAAGGGGCACCTGGTGATGTTTTTAAACTTATAGCTATACAGGTTGTCACCATGGAGAATGACGCAGCTTTGGCGAGGTTGGAACATGATGCCAACCCAGGTGATGAACTGTATATTCCAAAGAAGGAACTTATGGAGATTGTACTCAATAAAGAAATGGCTAGTGCTGCACACCTATCGTTATGGTGCACGTAAGTACATTTTATTTATAAGTTAAGTAATTAATTTTTAAATACTATGATAATTAACATGTTTTTTCAATATATTAGGTATCTGCATCGTATGTTAGTTGATCAGGGTAACCTCGCCCTTTATGGATTCATTGACCCCATGTTCATTCAAGGTGATGTTCTCCTAGCATCAGAAGACCGGGTCATCACCATACGTGATATACTTACCCGAGACGATCATCAATTCTACCTTGCGCCTTATCTCAATAAGCAAGTACCTGTTATTTAATTATAACTATATATGACTTAGTCACTAACTGTTCCGCAAATACAGCCAGCATTGGCAACTGTTGATCTTGTACCCTAGGATGAACGTTGTGGTCTTCTTCTGCTCAATTGGAAATAAGCCGGAGAATGAACTGCAAACGATCATCGAAACATAAGCATTAAAATACTTTATAATCAGTAATGCAATTGTTTTAATTATCTGAAATATATATAGATATACTTTAATTAATGTTTATTTTGTCATGATAGTTCTATTAATGCAAGCCACATGTTGCATGGTGAAAGGCGTCGGCCTATCAGATGGATTATTCCTAGGGTAAGATATTTATTAGTACAAATGCATCAAATGCAGTGGGTATAATTATTGATTTCTATTTAATTTAATTCCTCATATTCTAATTGGGTTTCATTTGTACGTAGTCACGTACACAACGTGGATCATGGGAATTTGGATACTATGTGATGCAGTCGATGTTGGAAATTATCTCCTCCAGGATCACTGAAAGATGGCACGAGGTAAATGTTAATTGATAACAATTAGAAGTAACAGTTGTAGATTCGTTATATGTTTTATATTAGTTTATTAATTACTTAAAAGATATAATCTTTTGTCCAATTAAACTTGCAGATATTCAACAATCCAACTCCATTATCTGATTCCGACGTCAACAACATAAGGAGGCGTTGGGCAACTTTCTTTCTTGAAGTGTACCAACCATAGTTTGTATATATATATATATATATATATATATATATATATATATATATATATATATATATATATATGTAGTTAGTTTAAAAACTTATAATGTACTGGCTATAGTGTACTTTTGACTGAACATATGTATTTTGATATGAAATCTATAATATATCATGTAGCTTTTTGGTTTCTAATTATCTTTGTTGTCTGAATGTAATTGAACGTACATATTTATTGTTCGTAATAAATTCAGTATATATTAATTGTGTTTTTGTTGTACAAAAATGATTGTTAGAAAATATTTAGAGTATGTTATTCTGGTATTGATCTGCATTATTACTGAAACAGTGGAAAGAAATGATAGAAATGTAAATAACAGTTTCAAAAAAAAATTAGACTATACACATCGGTTTTAAAAAAACCGATGTGGAAATTCAATTTCCACATCGGTTTTACAGAAAACCGATGTGGAAAGTGAAATTTCCACATCGGTTTTTGTGTAAACCGATGTGTAAAGTCTAATTTCCACATCGGTTTTCAATAAAACCGATGTGGAAAGTGATATTTCCAATAGGTTACCCATTGACAAATGAACTTTCCACATCGGTTTGTTATAAAAACCGTTGTTAAAAATGTACTTTACACATCGGTTTCAAAACCGATGTGTAAAGTGACAATAAACCACATTGGTCTTTTCAACATCAGTTTGAAAACCGATGTGAAAAGCCAAAAATAACCGATGTGGAATCCCTTTTCTGCACTAGTACCGTCATTTCGGTAATCTAGTTCCTTTCCACTTTCACTTCTTCCACTTGGTTTTTCTTTTTCGTTTAGTGAAAACTAAATCGAAAACAAAAATACAAAAGTCTTCTCAACTTTTTGCCCTAACGACTTTTTAGTTTTTAGAAATACACTTTCAATGAAACTTTTTCTTTTCGAAGTCCATTTTCTGAAAACTTAGAAAACTTTTAAAATCCTTTTCTCACTTTAAAACCAATTACAAAACTCTTTCAAATCGATTTATCAAAGAGGAATTTTCTCTAAATATTTCCATTTTTTAAACAACCTTTTATAAAACCTAGGATAAAGTCTTTGTTTTCCAAAAGCTTTCCCTTTCTAAAATTCTTTTAAACAGTTTTTCATAAATTTGGATGTTTTCCAATTTCTTTCTCTTCCTACACTTTACTATATTCCATCCTTACATTATTTGAATTTTCTTCTCACTTTCTAAAACAAAACATCACTTTTCCAATATTTGTGTTAAGGCATTTTAATGATTTAATATTGATTAACAAGCAATGACAAATGTCATGCCCTCAGCCAATCACAATCAAGCAATAAAACATATAGTCCAATACATACATAATCCAACAACAACATATTCATGTTCAACAATTCCAAATAACATCAACACACATTTTTAAATCAAACATATAATCAATCAAGACACAACAGGGTGCGTGACTAGCCAATAACTCCTCAGGCAAACTCCCTTGACCTCAAACTATGAAATCTTGCTCTGAAATTGATTGTCCAAGCTTCAGTTTCCTCCACTCAAAACCAAACAACAAACTAGTCCACAAATCCTTCACAAAACAACATAGAACAAGTTAAATTTTGAAAAATTCCTTCTAGCTCACTAAAGAGTGAATTTCGGCCTCTATAGGGAAAATAGGCTAGGGATTTTTGTTGAATCTAAGCTCTTGGATTTTGATTATCTATGTACCAGAGAGTCTAAAACAAGCATTAGTTTTGAAAAATGGAACAAAAACATCAACCCCTTTCTTTTTGAAATTTCGGCCAAAAATGGGTTTTTGGGGTTAGGGTTTTCATTTCATCAACATACTTAAAATACATGGAGTTATAACCTTAGATTGATGATCTAAATCATCATGATGCAAGAATCTAATGCATCAAAGAAAGTTTGATTTCATTTTCATGAGCAAGAAAAAATGGGTTTCAACAACTAAGAATCATGTACAAGATGTAGATGATGATCAAGAAGAAGAAAAGAAGATCAATGATGAAGATCTAAGAAGAAGATTGAATGAACTTGAACAAGGTGGCACTTGGAGCTCTTGAACTTGGGGGGGGGGGGGGGGGGGGGGCATGGGGTGTTGGGTAGTTTAGGAAAGAAAAATATCCATTAGGACATGTTTGGATCTTTACACAAATCATTAATAGGTTTTTGGTTAATATAAAACTATTTCTTAAAAGTTATCATCATGACTTTTAGTGAGTCATGAAGTGACAATTTTCACAAGTCCCACCAATCACTTCCGTCATCTCTGCTCCATATTATCTCTGCACCACATCCAGTTCCATCGTTTACCCGTCTTAAAGTTCTTACGCGCGTTTCGTTTGATTATTTCGCCCATATAAAATATAATATTTATTTTAGAGCGAAAATTTGGAAATTACCCATATCTCTTAAAAAGGGATAAGAACCATTGATGTTTCGTTCACGGTTCAAAATTAGGTTTTCTGATCAGTAAATTTATACCGTCAGTGAAAACGCAGACCTGGTTTCGTCTGAATTTTCAACCCAAAATTTTACTGGAACTTTTCACCATCAAACATGATCTAGATATGATTTTGGTTGAGTCAAAATCATTTTATAGATTTCGTATTAAAAAAATAAGCATATAAATGTCTTTACAGATATTGGAAAACATTGAAAAATCGGGGTGGGTGTTACATTACTACCCCACTCTAAAAAAAATTCGTCCTCGAAATTACGTACCTGGAAAAAGATCAGGATATTGTAATTTCATCTTGTCCTCAGCTTCCCATGTTGCTTCTCCGGTTGTCGCGTCCCAAATAACCTTGACTAAGGAAATTTGTTTACCCTTGAGTTGCTTAATCATCTTATCCTTGATTCGTACAGGTGAAGTCTCATAAGACAAGTTTTCTTTTAATTGTACTACATCGGGTTCAATTACATGCGATGGATCAGGAATATACTTCCTCAGTTGTGAGACATGGAACACATTATGAATGTTTGAAAGAAAAGCTGGTAAAGCAATTTGGTAGGCTACTGGACCAATACGGCGAAGAATTTGGTAAGCTCCAATGAATTTAGGGGTGAGTTTTCTGGACTTTATGACCCTACCTACCCCAGTCGTGGGTGTGACTCTCAGAAATGCGTGTTCACCTTCTTGAAATTTGAGAGGTCGTCTTCTTCAATCAGTGTAACTCTTTTACCTGCTTTGGGTTGATTTCATCCGTTCACAGATTTGTTTAACCTTCTCTATTATTTGCTGCACGATTTCAGGACCGAGAATCATGCTCTCTCCTTCTTGATACCAACACAACGGTGTTTGACATTTTCGCCCATATAGAGCCTCATAGGGAACCATCCCAATACTTGCATGAAAACTGTTGTTGTACGTGAATTCAATCAGGGGCAAGAGATCATCCCAACTTCCATGATGATCTAAGGCACATGCTCTCGGTAAGTCTTCTAATGATTGGATTGTCCTTTCTGTTTGCCCATCGGTTTGAGGATCATACGCAGAGATTAAACGTAATTTAGTCCCTAGCGCCTGATGTAAACTTCCCCAGAAACGTGAAGTGAACTTTGGATCTCGATCTGACACGATACTCGAAGGCGCTCCATGAAATCTGATCACTTCCTTGATATAAACATCAGTTAACTTTTCCACAGTGTAATTGATCTTAATATGTAAGAAATGTGCTGATTTCATTAACCAGTCAACGATCACCCAAATTGAGTCAAAACCTTTGGAAGTTCTTGGTAAACTTACTACAAAATCCATGGATATGCTATCCCACTTCCATTCAGGTACATCGAAAGATGTAAGCATTCCTCCAGGTCTTTGGTGTTCTACTTTTGCTTTCTAACAAGTCAGACATGATGCCACGTACTCAACGACTTGCTTTTTCATTCCTGGCCACCAAAACCTTTGTTTCAGATCTTGATACATCTTAGTTGATCCAGGATGAATACTTAACTTGCTGTTGTGTGATTCTTCTAGAATCATCTTTTTCATCTCAGGATTATCAGGTACACAGATTCATCCATTGCACCTTAAGATGTTATCCAATCCCAAGCTAAATTCAGTAGCTTTCCTTTTTCCATTAATTCTTTCTTCTCTTGAATGAAAGCATCCACAGCTTGTTATTCTCGGATCTCATCCATTAAGCCACTAGAAATTTTTATCATTCCCAAACTGATTTTCTTTTGCCTTACTTCCATGATTAAATTGAGATCACGGAACTTCTCAATCAACTCAAATTCTTTTACCATCATAGTTGAAATATGAATGGCTTTCCGGCTCAGTACATTCGCTACCACGTTCGCTTTTCCAGGATGATATTGCAACGTGAAGTCATAGTCTTTTAGAAACTCCATCCATCGTCTTTGCCTCATGTTGAGCTCCTTTTGATCGAACAGGTACATTAAACTCTTGTGATCACTAAAGACATCAAACTTGGATCCATAAAGGTGGTGTCTCCAAATCTTTAGTGCAAAAACCATAGCAGCTTACTCTAGATCATGTGTCGGATAATTCCTCTCATGATTCTTCAGCTGACGTGGCGCGTACGCTACGACCTTTCTATGCTTCATTAACACACAGCCTAAACCTTGATGTGAAGCATCGTAATCTACTTCATAAGGTTCATTTGGTTTAGGGAGTATCAACACCAGTGAAGTTGTCAGACGTTCCTTTATTCTTTGAAAGCTTTCTTTGCACTTTTCAGTCCACGTAAAAGGTTGATCTTTCTTTGTGAGTTGAGTCAAGGGCGTTACTATCTTTGAAAAACCTTCGATAAATCTCCGATAGTAACCGGCTAGACCAACAAAGCTTCTAATTTCCGTCACCGTCTTTTGTTGACAAGTGACTCCAAACACAAGAGTGGGGGGGGTGAATTGTGATTTTCAAAAGCTTTAATAAAATTGAAACCTTTTTGTTATCAAAATGAATTAACAAAAGCGCGTACAAGTAAAAATGATTTGCGTAAAACAAAGCGAGAAATGAAAGAGTTAAGGGTAAGAAAATTGACACGGCGATGTATCCTGGTTCGGCCACAGACTACCCACGTGGCCTACGTCCAGTGCCCAAGGCAATACCACCAAGGGTTTTCAATCAATCCCTAGCTTTTAAAACAGGCGCAGCTAGAACCTTTACAACGAGAACTCTTCACAGACTAGAGACATACTATCCCCCAGTGATAGAGTCTAAAAAACGTGAGATAATGACTCACAAAAGTTTCCCAAAAGATTACAATCAGAAAGCACTCAAAAGTGCAGATATAAAACAAATTGAAGCTCAATAACAATCACCTATATGGTGTGCAAGTCTCTCTCAAGTAATTCATAGATATGCAAGTGTAAGAGTATGAAAATGATATAGAGTTATGTTCAAGAGTATAGAAGGCTTAGAGAAAAAGATCAGAAATTTCCTTCAGGTGTTGTGTGTTTTTGTGTTTAGATCAATATATATCTCTTTGAAGTTTAGGTCAAAACTCTTGAAAACTCATTTTTCTCGAGCCATAATCGATTATTAGAAAAGCATAATCGATTATTTTAGCCAAAGTCAAAAGGATCATGAAGAAACAGTCAGGACATAATCGATTACAATAATTGATTACACAGTCTCGGTGAAAAAGCTTAGACTGAATCAACTAAGCATAATCGATTAACCTAATCGATTATGAAGCCTCTGACTTTTTATCAGAAAAGTAATAATCGATTTTTCCAATACCATAATCGATTATAGTTCAAATTTTAAACTCAAAGGCTAAGACAGAATCAAATCTCCATTAAAGCACATTTATGCCATAATCAATTACCATAATTGATTATGACAGTTTAAATTTTGAAATTTCAATGGGCAACGGCTCTATCATTTAAAGAATCAATTAAGCATAATTAAGAGCTGAATAATCGATTGCCCTAATCGATTATCCCTGTTCGAATTTTGAATTTCAAAAACCTGACAGCTCTGTTATTTTGGAAACTCATTTAAGCACATTTAGGAGCTGCATAATCGATTACCATAATCGATTATCCTTCGAGTAAAATGATTTTTAAAAATCTTTGAAAGTCTTTTAAGGTCTTAAAAAGATGTGGTAAAATTAATTTCGAAGGTCTTTTTCAAAACAGATTTTTTTTTTTTTGTGTGCGATTTATTTTACCTTTGAGAGACACACACCCATTTACACTTTATCTAAAACAAACAATACAATAAAAGAATATTTCCCTTTTTAACCCCCGTATTTGTTTGTTTGGTCCTTTCCATGTTTTTTGCAATTTGATCCTCTTAGCTTTGGATTTTGCGTGTTGGTCCTTTCCACGCTTTTTGCAATTTGATCCCTTCAGCTTTGGATTTTGCATGTTGGTCCTTGGACTTGAAATTTCCCTTTTGCTCATCATCAAAACCAAAATACCTGTCAAGGCATATATCCACAAGCTCCCCCTTTTTGATGATGACAAACATCTCATGAGGGAATTTCTAAAAGATGAAGTTAGAGAAATAATATATTACATATTATAAATCTGCTCTACTCCCCCTCAAACATGCAATCATACATATTATTTACATATCGTAGAGTTAGAGCAATACTATATATATCTCATTTAACAAACTTTTGCTCTACTCCCCCTTAAGCATGTAATCAAGTGATTTGTGAATAAATTCATGCAAATCCCCCCCTTAATCATTTACTCATGTAAATTTGTATCACCCTTAATCATTCACATTAATATCTCCCCCTTAATCATTCACTCATGTTAATTCTCCCCCTTTTGTTATTATCAAAAAGTGGGAAAAGCATTGTAGCATAGTCATGGCATATATCCAAAAAGTCAATTATTTCAAATGTAGATCATAGAGTATACCATGCAAAATTAAATCAGGTAACCGCGGAAGCAAAAGTACCAGGAAGAATAAGATTAAGATTTTCAAATTGGAGGAAACAGTATGAAAGCTTATCTGATAACATTTTTCGACCAATAATCGATTAACTAATCGATTATCTGCTTTCTGGAATAGGGTTCATTAGGTAATCGATGTCCATAATTGATTATTGCTTCTCTGTTAGGACTCCTCGAAAATCCAGTGTTTCCCTAATCGATTCCTCTAATCGATTATTCTTTCTCTCTTTTGGGAAATGAAAAATTTTCTTGGCATAATCGATTATTCTAATCGATTATGTCCTTTCTTCCTACACACTCAATAGACTCATTAGCAAACAACAAAGTGTAATATGTAGATTTATGAAACTTCAATTTGTGCGTGATGGATCCAAAATTCCTAGTTCAGTTCTTATGAAAAAGAAACTTTCTTTAGGAAGGGGTTTAGTAAAGATATCCACTAGTTGTTTAGATGTTTCCACAAATTCTACTGTGAAATCTCCCTTTTGAACATGATATCTAATGAAGTGATGCCTAATATCATTGTGTTTAGTTCTTGAGTGATATATAGTATTCTTTGTGAGGTTTGTGGCACTGGTGTTGTTTCGTTTGATAGGTACTGTATTAAGCTTAATGCCATAGTCATTCAATGGTTGTTTCATCCAAATGATTTGTACACAACAACTACCTGCCGCTACATATTCCGCTTCGGCAGTGGATAAAGCCATACTTACTTGTTTCTTGCTATGCCAAGAAACTAAAACCTTCCCTAGTAAGTGGTAGGTTCCACTAGTGCTTTTTCGGTCAAACTTGCAACCCGCAAAATCAGAATCCGAATACCCAATTAGGGTGTAGTTAGACCTTTTGGGATACCATAAACCCATATTTTGTGTGCCAATTAAATATCTCATAATGTGTTTTACTGCAGTGAGATGCGATTCGTTTGGGTTTGATTGAAAATGTGCATACATGCAAACACTAAACATAATGTCAGGATGACTAGCAGTAAGGTAGAGAAGGGATCCGATCATACCTCTAAACTTACTTATGCCGACTGACTTACCATTTTCATTCTTGCCAAGATAACAAGATGTACTCATGGGAGTGGATAGTTCCTTTGAATTGTTCATCCCAAACCTTTTGAGCAGCTCTTTACAATACCTGGATTGGTTAATAAATGTACCTTCCTTTGCTTGCTTAATTTTCAATCCAAGAAAGTAATTGAGCTCTCCCATCATTGACATTTCAAATTCACTTTGCATAGATTTAGAAAATTTCTTGCACAAACCTTCGTTAGTTGCACCAAATATAATGTCATCCACATAAATTTGCACAAGTAAGATGTCATGCTTTTTATTTTTGATAAAAAGAATGGTATCAACTTTTCCTCTTTGAAAATCATTTTCCAACAAAAATTTGCTCAAACGCTCATACCAAGCTCTAGGAGCCTGTTTCAAGCCATATAAAGCCTTTTTCAATTTGAAAACATGATTTGGAAATTCAAAATTTGAAAAACCCGGAGGTTGATCCATATAGACTTCCTCTTGTATAAACCCATTTAGGAAAGCGCTCTTAACATTCATTTGAAAAAGTTTGAAATCCATGATGCAAGCAAATGCAACAAGCATGCGAATAGCCTCTAATATAGCTACGAGAGAATAGGTTTCATCAAAGTCTATGCTTTCTTGTTGACTATATCCCTTTGAAACAAGCCTAGATTTGTTTCTAGTGATTATTCCATTTTCATCTAGCTTGTTACGAAAGACCCATTTAGTTCCAATGACTAGTTGGTTTTAGGTTTAGGGACTAATTCCCAAAAATCATTTCTTTCAAATAGGTTTAGAGATATCACCTATAATATTGTCAAGAGGATGGTATCTAGAAGTTCTCCATTCTCTTGGAAGATCGGAATGAGGTGCCTCTTCTTCTTCTTCTTCTTCTTCTTCTTCTTCTTCTTCTTCTTCTTCTTCTTCTTCTTCTTCTTCTTCTTCTTCTTCTTCTTCTTCTTGTGGAGGTGTTTTACCTACTTTGTCCTTCTCTTGAGTTCTTTTATCCTCAAGATATGTGTTACCCAAAATTTCTGCAAGTTCATCAACACTTTCTTCCACTACAACTTTAGGGTTAGCCTCATCAAAAGATACATGTACAGATTCTTCAATAGTCATTGTTCTCTTGTTATAAATTCTAAAGGCCTTACTAGAATTGGAATATCCAAGGAATATGCCTTCATCAGCTTTAGCATCAAATTTACCAAGGTTATCTTTACCATTATTTAAAACAAAGCACTTACATCCGAATACGTGAAAGTGGGAGATGTTAGGCTTCCTTCCCTTGTAAATTTCATAGGGCGTCTGTTTCATAATAGGTCTTATGAGGACTCTATTCATCACATAGCATGCGGTGTTCACCGCATCTTCCCAGAAATACTTAGGAAGGTTGGTCTCATTGAGCAACGTCCTCGCTACCTCTACTAGAGACCAATTTTTCCTTTCCACAACCCCATTTTGTTGGGGAGTCCTTGGTGAGAAAAAATTGTGCCCAATGCCATTTTCAGCACATAAAGCCTCAAATGACTCATTTTGAAACTCACCACCATGATCACTTCGGATAGTTACAATGTTTAATCCCGTATCATTTTGTATAACCTTGGCAAGTTTCTGAAAGGCATCAAAAGCGTCGTTTTTGTGAGAAATGAACAAGGTCCATGTATAACGAGAATAGTCATTCACAATGACAAGTCCATAGTAAATACCACCAAAGCTCATAGTTCTAGAAGGTCCAAATAAATCCGTGTAAAAGCTGTAAAGGCAGGTTTGTAGAAACGACGTTTTTAGATTTAAAAGTGGCTTTTACTTGTTTTCCTTTTTGACAAGCGTCACACATTTTATCTTTTAAAAAATGGAGCTTTGGTAAACCAATTACTAGGTTCTTGCGAACCAATCTATTTAGATGGTCCATGTGAACATGAGCCATCCTTCTATGCCATAACCAAGTTTCATCCTCTTTACTAATTAGACAGCATGCATCATTTGAAGGTAGATCATCTAAACAAACCATATAGATATTTCCAATTCTTTGGCCAATTAGTTTAGTTTGATTACTAGCATTCAAAACCTTGCATTTAGTTTTTCAAACACAACATTATAACCTTTATCACTTAGTTGACTTATACTAAGCAAGTTATGTTTCAAACCTTCAACATAGAGAACATTTTCTACGGTAGGATTAGGACCTTTACCAACAGTCCCAATTCCCAAGATTCTACCTTTGTTATTATCACCATAGAAGACATATCGACCTTTCTTTAGTGTGAGAGAGGAGAACTTGCTTTTATCTCCCGTCATGTGCTTGGAGCATCCGTTATCGAGATACCAGTTTGAGCTCTTTGCTTTCAAGCACACCTATAAAACAGATTCGGTTTTTAATTTTTGGTACCCAAATCATGTTGGGCCCATGAGAGTTAGTCTTGGACACGTTGCCCTTTTGTCCCACACTTTTTTGCCCTTTAAATTATTGTTCTTTCTAGGATTGCAAATAGAGGCAGTATGTCCTTTTCCACAACAATAAAAACATTTTACAAAAGGACTACTAGATTTGTTTGTTAGGCTTAAGAACCTATTAAAAGATTTTTCATGCAACTTAGGGTGATAACCCAAACCGGCTTTATCATAGGCTCCTTTTTTATTTCCTAGAAAGATATTTAGGTTATCCCTTCCATTAGTGAATTTAGCAAGAGTATCATATAAATCTTCAATTTTCACTTTCAAAACCTTGCATTCACTACAACTTGAACCTTCATTATTTTCGTTTTCACATGGCAAGCACAATGAAGTTCTATTCAACAAAAAAAAATGTTTGATTTCTTCCATTTCTTTATTCAAAGAGTTGTTTTTCAATTCAAGACTAGAAATTGTTTTTCTTGATGAAGAAATTGTTTTTCTAAGACGTGTGGTTTCATCATTTAAATCTTCACAAGCAACAAGTAATTCATTATAAGATAAATCAAGAATAGTTTCATCATCCGTTACCTCATCATCATCATCCTCATGATTGGTCATGAGACAAAGATTAGCTTCTTCTTCTTCTTCTTCATCGGTGTAATCTGTGTCGTTGTCCTCCCATGCGATGTAGGCCTTTCTACCTTTCTTATCCCTTTGTGGTCTCTTTACCGTTCTTTCACTTTTATTTTGAGCTAGAGGACACTCGGTACTAATGTAGCCTTTCTTTTTGCATTTAAAGCATATTGGAGTATAGGAGTTTGTTTCTTCTTCATTTTTCTTTTGAGGGGTGAAGTTTTGATGAGCTCTCCCTTTGTTCCTTAGGAAGCTTTTAAATTTTCGGACCATCAAGCTCAAATTCTCATCTCCATCATCAAGTCCTTCAAGCTCATCAAATTCGCCATCTTCATCAATGGATTCATTCATACTTCCCTTAAGAGTAAGCCCATTTTTCTTCTTGTCGTTTTCTTCACTTTCAGTGAGGCGATTTAGGTCTAGTTCATGTTCCTTCAATTTACCAAACAAAGTAGCCAAAGACATAGAAGACAAATCCCTTGAGTCAGAAATAGCAGTTACCTTGGGCTGCCAACTTGTATTTAGACATCTAAGAATTTTATTTATTAAATCTTCATTTGAAAACGTTTGTCCAAGAGCCCTAAGATGATTAATTATATGAGTGAAACGTTTTTGCATATCTTGTATACTTTCACCCCGTTTCATCCTAAATAACTCATACTCATGGGTCATCGTGTTCATCCCAGCCATTTTGACCTCGGTAGTACCTTCATGGGTCAATTGAAGGGTGTCCCACATCTCCTTGGCAGTCGTGCAATTTGAGACCCTATAGAACTCATCGTAGCTTAAAGCTGAAGTGATGATGTTCCTAGCTTTCAAATTGTGTTGGACCTTTTTCTTATCATCTTCGGTCCAAATATTTATCGATTTATCCACCGAAGCACCATCAACTTCGTGCTTGGGAACAAATGGACCATTTTCCACAGCATCCCAAATATCAATGTCAAAAGCTTCTAAAAATATTTTCATTATTTCTTTCCAGTAACCATACATTTCACCATTGAAAGATGGGGGTCTGTTTACAGAAGAACTTTCGTTTAAAAAATTGTTTGAAGTCATCTTTCCTCTTGAGACGGTGACGTCCTTTATATCCAAGAGTTAAGCTTTGATGCCACTTGTTGACAAGTGAGTCCAAATACAAGAGGGGGATGAATTGTGATTTTCAAAAACTTTAATAAATTGAAACATTTTTATTATTAAAAATATTTGTCGAAATGAATTAACAAAAGCGCGTTCAAGTAAAAATGATTTGCGAAAAACAAAGCGAGAAATGAAAGAGTTAAGGGTAAGAAAATTGACACGGCGATGTACCCTGGTTCGGCCATAGACTACCCACGTGACCTACGTCCAGTCCCCAAGGCAATACCATCAAGGGTTTTCACTAATTCCCTAGCTTTTAAAACAGGCGCAGCTAGAACCTTTACAACGAGAACTCTTCACAGACCAGATACGTATAATCCCCCAGTGATAGAGTCTTAAAAACGTGAGATAACGACTCACAAAAGTTTACCAAAAGATTACAATCAGAAATCACTCAAAAGTACAGATATAAAACAAATTGAAGCTCAATAACAATCACCTATATGGTATGTATGTCTCTCTCAAGTAATTGATAGATATGCAAGTGTAAGAGTATGAGAGTGATATAGAGTTATGTTCAAGAGTATAGAAGGCTTAGAGAAAATGATCAGAAATTTCGTTATGGTGTTGTGTGTTTTTCTGTGTTTAAACCAATATATATCTCTTTGAATTTTAGTTCAAAACTCTTGAAAACTCATTTTTCTCGAGCCATAATCGACTATTAGAAAAGCATAATCGATTATTTTAACCAAAGTCAAAAGGCGCATGAAGAAACAATCAGGACATAATCAATTACATAGTCTCGGTGAAAAAGCTCAGATTGAATCAACTAAGCATAATCGATTAACCTAACGATTATGAAGCCTCTGACTTTTGATCAGAAAAGTAATAATCGATTTTTGCAATACCATAATCGATTATAGTTCAAATTTTAAACTCAACAGCTAAGACATAATCAAATCTCCATTAAGGCACATCTAAGCCATTTTAAAATTGAGTTTAAAACATTTTGAAAATATACATAATCGATCACCATAATAAATTATGACAGTTTAAATTTTGAAATTTCAACAGGCAACAACTCTATCATTTAAAGACTCAATTAAGCATAATTAAGGGCTGAATAATCGATTGCCCTAATCGATTATCCCTGTTCAAATTTTGAATTTCAAAAACCTGACAGCTCTGTTATTTTGTAAACTCATTTAAGCACATTTAGGAGCTGCATAATCGATTACCATAATCGGTTATCCTTCACGAAAAATGGTTTTTGAAAATCTTTGAAAGTCTTTTAAGGTCTTAAAAATATGTGGTAAAATTAATTTCGAAGGCCTTTTTCAAAAAAGATTTGCACGTGTGTGTGATTTATTTTACCTTTGAGAGACACACACCCATTTACACTTTAACTAAAACAAACAATACTGTCAAAGAAAATTTCCCTTTTTTACCCCCGTATTTGATTGTTCGGTCCTTTCCACGTTTTTTTCAATTTGATCCTCTTAGCTTTGGATTTTGCGTGTTGGTCCTTTCCACGCTTTTTGCAATTTGATCCTTTCAGATTTGGATTTTGCGTGTTGGTCCTTGGACTTGAAATTCCCCTTTTGTCATCATCAAAACCAAAATACCAGTCAAGGCATATATCCACATCTTTGGTCTTTCCCAAGAAAGTACAGCTTCTACTTTCGCAAGGTCTACAACAATTCACTCCTTGGTGATCACATGTCCTAAGAACTTCACTTCTTCGAGCCAAAACTTGCACTTGGAAAGTTTTGCGCACAACACCTTCTCGCGCAGGGTCTGCAAAACTTGTCGCAAATGTTCTTCATGCTCCTCATGACTATTAGAGTAAATGAGAATGTTATCGATGAACACTACGACGAACCTATCAAGAAACGGACGAAAAATCTTATTCATGTAGTCCATGAAGATAGCAGGTGCATTCTTCACTCCAAAAGGCATTACGAGATACTCATAATGTCCATAACGAGTTCTGAACACGGTCTTTGTTATATCTTCTGTTTTCACCCTTATTTGGTGATAACCCGTCCTTAGATCGATCTTTGAGAATACCATAGCTCCTCTCAATTGATCCATCAGATCGTCAATGCGTGGTAGAGGATATTTGTTCTTGATCGTCACCTTGTAAAGTTGTCGAAAATCTACACAGAGTCTTGAACCTCCGTCTTTCTTTCTCACTAACAAAACTGATGCTCCCCACAGGGACACACTCAGTCTTATGAATTGTTTTGACAAAAGGTCCTCTAGTTGAGCTTTCAACTCAACAAGCTCTGTAGGTGCCATTCAGTACAGCGCGATATAAACCGGCCCGGTTCCTGGAACTAGATCGATGGAGAATTCGATATCTCTAATTGGTGTCAAACCCGGAACATCGTTCGGAAAAACGTCCGAAAACTCGTTTACTACAGGCACCGTACTCAGATCGATCTCCCCCTCGACTTCTAAGCTAGATAAAAACAAGCATCCCTGGTCTTCTTCTTTCGAAGAAGTTCTTACTTGGTTGGTAGATAAAAATCCAGAAATCTCAGGATCAGGAAAACTAAAGTTTTATGGGCACAGTCTAAAAGGATATGGTTGGAAGATAACCAATCCATGCCTAGAATTACATCTAACTGTATTAGAGGCAAACATATCAAATTCACAAGAAAATGTCTGTCCCGAATAACAATAGGACAGTTCAGACATATAAAATTCACAATAATGGGTTCAGCAATAGGGGTTGAAACAATCAAATCATATGTCATGGAAGAAACAGGTAATTTCAAATGTCTCACACAACCCATCGAGATAAAAGAATGCATTGCACCAGAATCCAAAAGTACAGTTAAAAGTTTACCAGCTATGTCGCAATTACCTTGTATGAGATCATCGGGCTGTGAAGTTTCAGCACCGCTCATGGTATAAGCCCTTACCTTAGCGGTCAATTTATTGGTCCTTGAATTGTTACCAGTTGGTGCAGACCTCTGAGCATTGCAGTCCCTGGTCAAGTGTCCTATTTGTCCACACTATTGAAACATTTCACCCCATTCAACTGACAGTCTTTTGTAGGGTGGTTTGGATTTCCCCACTTGTAACATTTCTGAAAATACCCTTGATCTTGGTTCCTCTGGCCTCCACTACCAGATGCAGAAGCAACTGGACGGTACGATTGTTGATTCTAGTTGTTTCCGGGTGGTCTGTAGTATGGTTTCCTCTGGTTTTGCTTTCCTCTCTGATTCTGGAATTGATTCGCAGATCGAGACGGTCCTCCAACATTGCCTCTGTTATCCCTTTCTCTCTTCATTTGTTCCACCTTTCGGCACATCTCTACTAACTCTTGAAAGTTTCGGATCTGCAGTGGTAACACTAATTCCTTGATCTCAAATCTCAGTCCTCCTTCAAACTTCTCACATTTCCAGCTTTCATCAGGTTGAGCTTGGAAGAAACGGAAATATTTAGCAAGAGATTCAATTTTCGCTGCATATTCCCTAATTGATAGATCCCTCTGTTGTAGACGGAAGAATTCTTGTTGTTTCTCAACTCTGGCACCTAAAGGGAAATACTTGTCCAAAAAGGCATTGCGGAACACCTCCCAAGTGATTTCCTGATGATCAGCAACTAACAGTTGCCTGGTACCCTTCCACCAGTACTCAGCATCTCCCAAGAGTAGGAAGGTAGCATAGGAAACTTTAACTCCTTCTGGGGTATGAATCAATTCAAAGATCTTCTCAAGTTCTTGTATCCACAAGTCTTCTCTCATGATCAGTCTCTCCATGGAACTGTGGTGGATTCTGACATCTAAAATCCGTCAGACCTCTTCCTTTTGCAGCTTGCTCAGCACGAAGCTGTTATTGTTGAGTTTGAGCAATCATTGTAGCTATCTGGAGAGCAATAGCAGCGGCAACATCTGCCATCGCTTGTGCTGCGTAGTCCATTCCCCCAGCATCATCATAATTCTCCTCGAAATCACCCTGACCAGCTATACGACCACCTCTACGGCCCCTTCCACTGTCGCGACCACGTCTACCTACTGGTTCCATAACTAACCTACAAGACAAAATCAGTTAATTTGAAACCAGAAAATGAAACGTAAACTATTATGCTAACACGCATTAATTCTAAAGTAATTCAACCAAGTCTTAGTCAGAGATCATACAACATAGACATAACAGACCTATTCCCAAAGATTCCCAAAAGACTCGACCAGCTCTGATATCACTAATGTAATGCCTCCCTCGGCGCTAAATGGTTAGAACTCACTTCACGGAAAAGGAAACTTAAAATATAAAACTATTTGCTGGTTTACTTTCGGAAAATAATTTATCACTTGTTCTAGTTCAAAAAACTGTGTGAAAAAAAACTTCTGAATTATACATAATAACAATCACCTACATATATAAATACAGATCCATACAACTATACATTTCCTACATACTTACATCCTTTGTTTTTCATTTCCACAGTCAGGACCCTTATAGTTTGGGTCATTACTCAGAGTTTCAAAAACATTTGTAAGGAAAACACATACATATAGAAACAATAGCAAAAAGATTAGAGGGTTAAGCATAGAACCAGGTTACTAAAAGACATGGCTCTCATCAGCCTGATATACAAGTAAAAGAAGCAAACACTACCCCTATAAGACAACAACCTAAGCTAGTCAATCTAGTGGAACCCGTTAGGGAGACCTCCATGATCATCCCTAACTGGAGAAGGATTGGGTGACCCTCCTCCGACATCCACATCAGCGATGGGATCAACAACATCGTCATCTAGGGGGTGAGACTCTACCCTCTCGTCAGCATCCTTCACCGGATCCTCTTCAATCGGATCCTCTTCCTCAGGGTCTTCTTCAATCATCACATCATCATCAACGTCCTCTCCTACAACGAGGAAAATGGGTGCTGGTAACTCTGGTATATGAGATGCAGGTGCTGATCCCGGTACAAACTGAAGTGGTGAGGGTTGATGATAAGTATTTCCTGTCTCCACCAGATTCCTCAAGAGAAGCCATATAGGAGGTAATGGTACTTCTACTGTCTTGATGCTGTGAGTACAAGACATAGTTCCTGCTTCTGTTCCCTTCATAGTGAGTAAAGGCCCGTATATACACCGCTTCGGCCCCCCCGGGTGTATGACCCAAGCGCCACCGTCATCTCTATGTTCAAAAGCCAGTCCCATGAAGCACGAGTGAGTCAGATGGTTCATCGGGTCCATCTATAGACATATACAAATATACCACAAAAGACAACCAAACAAAAAATAATGCAAAGGTGAGATACCAATATATGAGTTTTTCATGGTAGTCACATACACGACTCACAAAACAACAGCATATGACAATGATAATACATAATATAACATCATAATTATATCACTGGGATTCATTCCCGACAACCAAATGCAATTTTGTAAAACCCTTCATGTCACTTCAATATTCACTATCTAACTCATAATTCTCCGGAGATCCTAACTTCCCTTCGTCAAGCATGATAGAATCGTGATATGCCTATAACACAATTGTTTCGCATTGGGTCGACCTCTCTTGGGTCTGATTCCCCCAATTGTTCTAGGGTATCGCATCTCACCTAAATAATACAGAATAGTTCCTGATTGAGTATATTTCGAGTAGGGCAATCGATTTCCACTACCCGAGATTGCAAGGCCCCTAGTATCTCGTGGAGTTCGAACCCGAATGTCCCTGAAGACCCAAAAACTAAAGAATACGTGTTTGGTCCATAACTATTCTGTTTGTCAATTCACCCTGTGTGAAACTGTAGCTCGATACACAACAGCACATCTGCCTAACTATGCATGTAAAGCAATAGTTTTTCTTTTTCTTTTTCGCTTCTTTCTTTCCTCGTCGAGGCTTAAAGCTCCCGACTAATTTTTATTCAAGTATTAAATAACTTTAATCCCAATTTAGGATTTCAACCAAAACAATGGTTCACCATCTCTTTCTTAATCGAACACTAGCCTGACGTATCAGAAATCTAGGTTCTTCACTTTCCTCAAAACTAAAAACAGGAACTCTAGCCTGTCATTTCGGTAATCAAGGTCCTTCCCACTTTCACTTCTTCCACTTGGTTTTTCTTTTTCGTTTAGTGAAAACTAAATCGAAAACAAAAATACAAAAGTCTTCTCAACTTTTTGCCATAACGACTTTTTAGTTTTTAGAAATACACTTTCAATGAATCTTTTTCTTTTCGAAGTCCATTTTCTGAAAACTTAGAAAACTTCTAAAATCTTTTTCTCACTTTAAAACCAATTACAAAACTCTTGCAAATCGACTTATCAAAGAGGCATTTTCTCTAAATCTTTCCATTTTTCAACAACTTTTAATAAAACCTATGATAAAGTCTTTGTTTTCCAAAAGCTTTCCCTTTCTAAAATTCTTTTAAACAGTTTTTCATAAATTTGGATGTTTTGAAATTTCTTTCTCTTACTAAACTTTACTCTATTCCATCCTTACATTATTTGAATTTTCTTCTCACTTTCTAAAACAAAACATCACTTTTCCAATATTTCTGTGTTAAGGCATTTTAATGATTTAATATTGATTAACAAACAATGACCAATGTCATGCCCTCAACCAATCACAATCAAGCAATAAAACATATAGTCCAATACATACATAATCCAACAACAACATATTCATGTTCAACAATTCCAAATAACATCAACACACATTTTAAAATCAAACATAGAATCAATCAAGACACAACAGGGTACATGACTAGCCAATAACTCCTCAGGCAAACTCCCTTTACCTCAAACTGGGAAATCTTGCTCTGAAATTAATTGTCCAAGCTTTAGTTTCCTCCACTCAAAACCAAACAACAAACTATTCCACAAATCCTTCACAAAACAACATAGAACAAGTTAAATTTTGAAAAAATCCTTCTAGCTCACTCAAAAGTGAATTTCGGCCTCTATAGGGAAAATAGGCTAGGGATTTTGTTGAATCTAAGCTCTTGGATTTTGATTATCTAAGTACTAGAGAGTCTAAAACAAGCATCAGTTTTGAAAAATGGAACAAAAACATCAACCCCTTTCTTTTTGAAATTTTCAGCCACAAATGGATTTTTGGGGTTAGGGTTTTCATTTCATCAACATACTTAAAATACATGGAGTTAGAACCTTAGATTGATGATCTAAATGATCATGATGCAAGAATCTAATGCATCAAAACAAGTTTGATTTCATTTTCGTGAGCAAGGCGAAATGTATTTGAACAACTAAGAATCATGAACAATATGTAGATGATGATCAAGAAGAAGAAAAGAAGATCAATGATAGTGAGGTTACCTTAAATGATGAAGATCTAAGAAGAAGATTGAATGAACTTGAACAAGGTGACACTTGGAGCTCTTGAACTTAGCTTTGGTGTTCTTGTCTTTGTGAGGAAAATCAAGACAAGAGTGGAAAATAGGTGTGTGTGTGTGTGGGGGGGTTGGCAAGTTTAGGAAATAAAAATATCCATTAGGTCATGTTTGGATCTTTGCATAAATCATTAATAGGCTTTTGGTTAATATAAAACTATTTCTTAAAAGTTGTCATCAGGACTTTTGGTGAGTCATGAAGTGACAATTTTCACAAGTCTCGTCAATCACTTCCATCATCTCTACACCACATCCATTTCCGTCGTTTACCCGTCTTAAAGTTCTTACGCGTGTTTCGTTTGATTATTTCACCCAAATAAAATATAATATTTATTTGAGAGTAAAAAGGGATAAGAATCATTGATGTTTCGTTCACGGTTTAAAATTAGGTTTTCTGATGAGTAAATTTATACGGTCAGTGAAAACGCAGACCGGGTTTCGTCTGAATTTTCAACCCAAAATTTTACTGGAAATTTTCACCATCAGACATGATCTAGATATGATTTTATTTTAGTCAAAATAATTTTATAGGTTTCGGATAAAAAAATAAACATATAAATATCTTTACAGATATTGGAAAGCATTGAAAAATCGAGGTGTTACTTATTCACACAAGAAGCGTATGACTATTTAAAATGTGCCTGAAGCTCTGACTTGATCAGGAAGACATTTAGCTCATGTCAGAATCATCAAAGCATCCTAAATGTAGTCAAGTTCATATCTCTGTCGTTGAAGACTTGAAGTAATTAAGTATGAAGATATATTTTCTCTCCTGAAAGCAACGTTCAAAAAGAGAAAATATTATATAAGGAAATTACATGGAATCTGGGTGGAAGTGTTTTATCGAAGAAAGGAATAAAAATATTTCAAATAAAGAATAATATTTTATTCCTTGTCTTCTATCGAGTATAGAAAAGAAGAAAAGACAAAGGCACTCTTGCAGATCTCCACTTATGCAATAAAATGAAAAGCATCTTTCTCCGAGCTTTTCTAAATGTTGCACAAATAAGGAAAGAAACTCTGCCCGAGTAAGAAAGTATATCTGCTATGCTCTATGGTCAACAAAAGACCTTCAATGTTCTCAAATATTAAATGCCAAGTCAGAACATCTATTGTTTGTCAAGAAGATAAAGAAGAAGATCCCTAAACGTGGCCCAATGCATCTTTTATGGACAAGTATAAATAGAAGAATTCAAAGACTGAAGAAGCAGTAAAGATACACATATAGAGAAGCGGAGACATAATATTCACAAGCATCATAAACTCTCTCAAGATAAAAATCATTCTTATGGAGAATACAAAAAGCTGAAAGCTCTCACACTCTCATCATTATCTTCTCTCCAAGCTACAAATCATTTAGAGAAGAATTTATTCTGCAACTCAACAGATCTCAAATTTGTATTCACTCTCTTAAGTGTTATTTGATTGAATTGTTGTTGTAATACTGAAGCCGTGCTTCAAAAAACTTTCATACTCCTTGAGCTTGAAGAGGCTTTTTCAAGAATACTTGTTGTAGAGTCTGAAAAGTCTAGGTATACAAATAATACTTGTGTTTGAGTCTGGAAAGGCTATGTGTGCAAATAATACTCGTCTGTAACCTTGATCAGTTTTAGTGATAACACTTGGTGAAGGCAAGGACTAGATATAACCCAAAGGTTGTGGGTGAACCAGGATAAATCCCTGAGTACTCTCTTTCCTAAACTCTTTACTTTATTTACAAGTTATTTATTTGTTGTTACTAATAGTTTGGGAAGTGTTAATAGTTACTCTTTGAAATTTAGCTTGCTGAAAAAGGCGTCTACCTTTTAGCGTCTTATCTGCATTAAACTTTTGTTTTGTGTTTGAAAACTCTGATTTCCTAAAACATTATTCAACCCCCTTCTAGCGTTGTTTAGTTCCATTTTAGTTGGTATCAGAGCTTAGCCTCTGGGTTGAGCACCTCACAAGTGTAGAGGAAAAGATTCTGGAAGATGGCAAGTGAAGCTAACAATGTGTACAATCAGGGTACATACCTCAACAGACCTCCCATGTTCAATGGAAAAGATTACAAATACTGGAATAGCAAAATGAGAATGTTCATAGAGTCAACAGAGATATGGATCTATGGGATATTATATCTCAAGGACCTTATACTCCAACTGATGAGAATTGAAATGCTATTCCAAAGAGCATATGGTCAGCAAATCAACAGAGCATGGTTCAGCTAAATGCAACATCCAAGTATCTACTTGTATGCTCTCTTAACATATCTGAATATGATAAGATCAACAGCTGTGAAACAGCTAAGGATATCAGGAATAGGCTTGAGGAATCTATGATGAAGATATTGTTGTCAAAGAGATCTCTGAGAAGCAATCTGTGAACAATGATCACAACCATCCATCTTCAAGCATACCAAAGGATAAACATCCTCATACTAATGAGCTATGGGATAGGAACTTCAAAGAAAGATACTCTCCCTCCTGCTAGAACTACTGAAAGTCTGTTGTAAAGAGTTATCACCCATTCTATCATTGATAGATTGAGTATGTTTTGCAGGACCTCAGTATTTGAAAATAGTTTCTCTGGATCTCTACCCCCATTACAATTTTTCACATCTGTGAGCACACTACATGACATGTTATGTTCTTTTTCCGAAACAGTGTTTGTTTCCAGAAATGTGTTAGATTTGATGTCTCTGGATGTTGATCCTCTGACTATTGTAGAATATGTAGTTGTGACTGGAACTGTTTCTGAAGTTGTGTCTGAACCTACCTCTGAGTTCGTATCTGAACCCCATTATCAAAATGTTTATGAATCTATTGTTGAAACTATATCTGTGTCAGTTTTTGAACCCTCTATTGAGTCTCCATCTGAACCCCATTTTGAACCTCATGTTGAAAACCTTTCTGAACCTTGTTTTGAAGTAATAACCTTTGATGGTTCTAGAGTACCACTCTCAAATCATTTCTTTTTGGATGATGATGATGATGTGGATTTAAATGTTGAAGTGGTTGTTCTGAATGATTCCTCTGAAGAGGTTGATGAGGAGATCGAGGTAGAAGAAAGAGAGGTGGTATCCTCAAGGACTACTCCAGTTGAAACTGGTTTGGCTGATAATTCCATAGAAGCCCTTAACCTCTGAGAATTTGTCTGCACCTGAAACACCTGCAAACATAATTCTTCTGCCTTGGTACACAAACTATGAAGCTGCCATGAATGAAAGTCAGGCTATTGTTGAAGCTGCACCAACCCTTCTAAACTCGATACATTCCGATGAGAATGTTGAGCAAGAACCCTTTAACCATTGATCCGAGCATCATGCAACATCTTCTGAGCAACAATCTGAGGAGAACACAGCCCATGTGTTCAATCCAGTTGCAAGAGCAGAAATCAGACATGCCCATCATAAATTGGACCTAATCATGGATCTCCTTCATAAAATTCTTGAGAAGTGAATTGATTAAGCTTTTCAATGATGAATTTGATTTGATGATAGTGTTTGTTTATAATTTTTGGTATCATTTTGAACTGATTCACTAGTTGAGTATTTTAAACTCATGAATAATTGTTATATGATATCTAATGTTTCATTGATATTCATGTGATATGTGTCTTGATATATGTCTAGTGTTATGATGAAATATTTGCTATCTTGATGTTTATTGTCTTGATTTGATGCAATAGAGAAATTATTTTACCAATGTACCTCCCTAGTTACCGACGTACTTACCTTTTTTATAATGCCAAAAGGGGGAGAGAAAGTGTAGAGAAAGAAATGAAAGTGTGAAAGAAAGAAAACAAAAATTAGAATAAAAATAATATGATTTTATCTTCGCTAACATATAAAGAAAATAATAAGTTTAGGGGGAGCTTTTAAGGAGAGATTTGAGCTTTAAAGAAAGATTTATCTTGTAGAAATTCTTTTCGTGTAAAAAATCTTTTATGTCTCTGAAGTGTTGCTAAAGAAAACACATATATATTGGTATCTTAATTCAGTTGAATCTATCTTTTGATATATTCTTTATATTTGCCTATTTTCAAATAAAATCATATGAAATGTTTGTCATCAACAAAAAGGGGGAGAATGTTAAGTCAAAAAGTGTCCGACTCTGACATGCATCTGACTCACACTCCAGTTAGCCTGTATGTGTTTTGAAGAACCCAAACATTGAGCAAATGATTTTAATTGAACTATTTGAGCAGTGCTAATCATCTACTTGAGATGTGCAGAGAAAATTAAATAACCCAAAGCATAGTTCATGCATCTGATCTTTGGAAGCCAAAAGCGCTATGCAAGAGTAATGCGTCTAATGAAAGACTCAAGCACTGAAGCACTAAAGCATCCATCATATCTCAGACTCCTTGAATATAAAGGAAGAAGGTAAGAAAAACAAGGCAAAATGTTATTCACTATCAAGCATCTTGAAGATTGAAAGATGAAGATATAGCAACAACTAATCATCAAGCTAATCAATGTGAAGACTCTGTCAAAGAATGAAGAATAATCTACTTGTAACACCCCCTTGGTGCTACATGGTTAACTCGTTGCGGAAATATAAAACTAAAATAAAAGATGGTAACTTTCGGAAAATAAAATTTTCTAATTACTTAGGTTTACTCGAAAATGGTTATGAAATTTTTCTTTTCCGGTATAAACAAACACCATATATATGTATGCATCATCATCACTTTTTACATCAGGACCTTTATAAATACAGGTCATTTGTCAGAGTAATAACTGTGACACCCGAGGCTGATGAGGGCGGGGAGTGGTCGCCAGTGCAAGAAGGCACGGACAAGGAGCTGCTCCTGGCAGGCTTCTTGGCAGAGGGACATATGAATGAACCGATTACACACCGGAATGAGAGGGATCCTAATACTGTGTAGGTATAGGACTATAAGTTGAGGATGACTTATATGAATTTATTGGTACTACCTATACTAACAAGATGCATCTTCTTTTCGGGAGCCAATCACTTAAGAACTCCACAGCTAAGCGTGCTTAACTTGGAGCAATTTTGGGATGGGTGACCTCCAGGAAAGTTTTCCCAGGAAGCGTGTGAGTGAGGACACAACACGATGAAAAGACCCGTGTTGGTTTGTGGGAACAATCGTCAATCCATAAAGCAGCCAAGGATGTTACAATAACATAAGTAAATTAAAAACATAACTATACTGTAGCGGTAAGACTGGAACCACAACTCAAAAAGAATGGCTCTCAGTAGCCAAATATACAGACTGATGAAAATACCACTACCTCAAAAATGGAAACTAAAAAGTCCTACTGCTGGTCGTACTAGTGGAAACCGTTGGGAAGATCACCATGGTTCTCTCCAACTGCAGGGGTATCCTATAGGGGTACCTCTACTCCCGCTTCAGCAGCAGGGTCTACACCATCATCCATAGGATGATACTCAGGAACCTCCTCATCCTCCTGCGGATCCTCTTCAATCTCCTCGTCTACCTCGGGTACAAGAATCAGAGGGGCTGGAGGTGAATGTAGTGCTTCCTCCTGAAATGGCTGAACGGGTGGAGGCTGATTAACAAGATCTCCCTACTCCACTAAGGCTCCCAACAATAACCACATAAGTGGTAGTGGGACTTCCACAGTCTTAGTACTGTGGGTACGAGTCTGAGGTTCTACTGCAAGTGTGGCCTCAGTAACACACACCGGGCCAGTATACGCAGCGTTGCGGGCTCCAGGATTAATAATCCACGCGCCTCCATTATCCGCGTCATCAAACATCTGGGATAAAATCCCCGAATACGATAGGTCCCCAATGTGGTTCATTTGTACTCAAATATAAAATACCACAGTAGAAACCCAACAGAAATAATGCAAGGGTGAGATACCGACAAATGAGTTTTATCATGATAACTACATGCGCGACACACAATGGGATTCAGACCCAACAGTCATCGCAATTTGTAAAAATGCATGACACTTCAATATCCACCATCTATTTTTGATATTTATTCTCTGGAGATCCTAACTTTGTAACATCCCAGTTTTTCACATATACATTTAATAATTTTATTGAAATAATTAATTATCTGGATGTTTATTTTTGTCTATTTTTATTTTGTTTAGTTTGAGTAATTTTATTTACTCATTTAAAATATTTTTAGGGATGCGTTAACACTGTGTTATTGCAGTGGATACATGCTTGCAGAACAATAATATTATGTTATTGTCACTATTATTATTTGTTTAGAAAAATGTTTGAAACAATAAAATTCGAAGGAATTTATTTTCAGATGTTACTCTATTTAATTTTAGATTTGAACATATGTTGGTTTAAAAGTAATCGGAGACTAATTTTGAATCGTCGATTTCCTTGGTTGATAAATTCAACCATCAATATTTAATCTAATTTGAATTTTGAAATTATATATTTGTTACTAATTCGTTGAGCAGAATATGCCGCATTAATCCCCATACTACAATTGTTTCGCGTTGGGTTGGTCTCTCAAATTAGGTCTGATCCCCAATTGTTCAAGGGTATCACATCTCACCTAAATAATATTAAATAGTTCCTTATTGAGTACATCCGTGCGGGATAACTGAGTTCCACGGCCTGAGATTGCAAAGCCCCGAGCATTCCGTGGAATTCGAGCCCGGATGTCCCTAAAGACCCAAAGACACCTCTTTGGTCCGTAACTATCCAATTTGTCAATACACCGTTTGTGAATTGTAGCTTGATAACACAATGACCGTCTGCCATAATGGCACATCTGCCAAACTATGCATGTAAACCACTTGTTTTCGTTGCTTTTCTTTTTTGTTCGTTCGTTCTTTGTCGAGGCTCAAAGCTCACGACTACCTTTACTCGGGTATTAAACCCATTACATTACCAACATAGGATTTTGTTTTTAAAATCCGCTACCACAATTTCTTTCTCATAGGAACACTAGCCCGACGTCTCGGCCATCTAGGTCCTTATCTCTTTCCTCAACTTTTCAACTGGAACACTAGCTCGATGTCTCGGCCATTTAGGTCCTTATCTCTTTCCTCAACTTTTCAAAATCTTTTTCGTTTTGTGAAACAACAAATACCAAAAACAAAACTCTGACACTTATCCAAGTTTATCGGAAATATTTTCTCGGATTTAAAACCCTTTTGCAGAAAATCATTTTTAGCCGAAATTCGTTTATAAAACATTAAATCACCAATAAAATTTTTTTTCTTTTGAAATTTCTTTTCCGAAAAACATCAAATCCTTAAAAATCATTTCTAACACGTTTCTGTCCAAAATAATAAAACTATTTCTCATACCCTTGTAATTGGCAGGTACTGTGATGTAGTCTTGGGGGAACATATCTTTTATTTTACTTGTTGATTCATTATGTATATGGGTTTAGAGTATCATTTGTACTCTGTTCTTAATAAACCATTTGGCTTATAAAAAAACATAAAAAGACATCTTCAGTAAAATAAATTTTTTAATTACCGCTAATAAATAAAAAAAGATAAAATAAACAAAATGACATATTAATAAGTTCTTTATATAAATTTTATAAATAAAAATATATTCTATATTCTTATGTATCCTAAAAAGGTCTTATAGACACCAAGAAGAAGTAAACAGAAAATAATGCAGGGATCAATCCCATGTGTATATGTGAGAAATCAAATCATTGACTTGTATGCTTCTTTTTTAAAGTAATATTTAGGTTATACATAGAGTCACCAAAGTGTTTCAATAGGGGAGACAATTGAAGCAACATATTGGAGTGCAATGTAATTTTTAATAAACGTAAGTTTCTGTAAATCCGTTAATTATGTTCCCCAATGTATCGAGGATGATAATTCACAATTACAATAATTATAAGAAAAAGCTATGAATGCCGTCTTGAATTAGGTAACATCAAGGCCAATATAGTACTTGGATTTATTCGATCCGTGTATCTTCATATGGTAGCATCTAAGGCTAAGATAGTGCTAAGGTTCATTGGGTTCATGTAGCTTTTAGAACCTGACATAATCTCCTCTACAATAAACCTATTTGCCTTTTCAGATGGATGGAAAGCATCCCAAAATGCATACAAGCTTCTGTCGGGGCACAAGTTGGAGAGTGCTGTGCATAGCCCAATTCCATTGTAGGGTCCTTGCCCGCAGCAAGCTACTTGTGATGTAATGAACCCTGGCCAATGCAAAAATATAGATGTCACTACTTGTCTCTTGGATGAAGAAAATTTATAGTGTGATATTGGGATAGCATTAAATGTTTTTATTATTTTAAGTTAACATTGTTTTTAAGAAAACATGTTGAAAATTAAAAATAGCATTTAATTATTAGATACTTAAAAAATGAAATATTAATTAATTTGAAATTCTTAAGATGATAAATGTTTGAAATATTTATTTATTTATTTTTTATTCGATAACAAAACCCGAAAATTTTATAAGAGAATATGCTTATTATGGCTCTAACATATTTCTAGAAGAGTAATGATGGATGGTATGAACATATAAAATATGAAACTTGCTGAGAAGAAAGATAACCGTTTATCACAAATTTATAATGTTAATTTTTTTTTCCTATTCATTACAAAAGAAATGAGATTATAAGCTTTTTTTACACCTTCATCACTTTTTTTTTTTTTTTTAAGAAAGTTTATGTAAGTTGGATCCCGATGGCTAATCACTTTCGTTTTCGTACGAAATAGTAAATCTCTTTCTTGAAATGCTGGAAATTTAACATTAAATTTTGTAGAGTGTCTAGTGCATACCAAATCCTGTAGGGTTACTAACAAAATTGCTGTGCATTTTTGCTGTGTTTGCAGCGATGAAAACGTCCCTGCCAATTTTCCTGTTGAGTTGTAGTAACATGCGTTCAAGTTGAGGGTTAAACAATGATGCAGCTCGTTGTAATTCAGCAGAACATTGGCCATTTGTGCCACGTTGTGCCAATTCTGATGGAACACAACCTAATGGTCCGGTTCCTGTCACAAGAACTCTGCGAGCTCCAAGATCATATAGCTTCTGCAATACATGATTATCACATGACTATGAGTTTGCATTTTGTATCTGAAATGTTTTATTCCACTATATTTTCGGGAATCACATTTTCGTGAATTTTTTTTTCTCACATTCACACAAAGAAATAAAATTTCTCCAAGTTTTTAACTATCATTTATTAATTTTATTCTCGAACATCTTTTATGTATGGAAACAATTTTTTAAAACATGTACCAAACATGATAAATTCTTATTCCTATGTCAACATTATGAGGAATATTTTTTTAAAATTTGTATCAACGCTATTTGATAATTGATAATATTGAATACAAGAGTTTTGTGGGCAAGGCATGCTAGAAGTTTAACCTAATTAGAGAGATTTTTAGGTGCTCTCATGAACAAGAAAAAAAAAAAAACAAAGAAAGACAATGATATCAATAATGCTGATATAATACACATACAATGATATAGAACAAGAAATCTTTGTCGAGTCTTTATGGGATGTTAGTTACCTTCAAAAGCTTTTTGTACTCAGAGATAAGAAACTTGACATATTCGGGTAACTGATATTGGCGAGACCTTGCAGAGTTGGGAACCAAGTAGTAGTTGTTTACAAAATCATTGCCACCCACGGTGATGAGGACTAGTGCTTGATTCACGAGACTTTTAGTCTGTGAAGCTCCAATTAGAGATCTCACTCTGTTCTGGTATTCTTGAAAATACTGAAATTGTCTATACATTCTGATTACATTTATCTATGAAGAAGACAAAAGTTGAATTAAGCATTGTCAGATGCAAATCTTAATTAGCCTTTTAATTCTACAATTGTTTTTCTTATTTCAGAATTGGTCTTGAGTTATGTTTACACAAGTAGAGATCACCTGTCTCAACAGGATAACCCATTTCTTGTTTTATGTACCCACTTAGATTGTGTCATATAATTTAAAAAGAATATATTTATAATGAATAATTAATGTGATTAAATTTTCAAATGACATAATCTCAATGGATAATATAGGAAATGAGAAACACAGTTTTGAATAATGAGATACTCATTTTCCAAATGAGTATACAATATGTTCATATTTATTTGCCTAGTAATTTTGCAGTTCAAACCCTAACCAACTTAATTAAAGCATTTTGTTTTGTTGGATGCATTAGATGGTAAGTTGGTAATAATGAAAGTGGTAATTACTAATTAGCTAGTAATCAACTTACAAACTGAATTCCAGTGTCATTAAGGATTCCAATTCCAGCTGAAGCGAAATTGGCACCAACCAGGAGTTTCTCTCCTGTTAATTGTGGGCTCAAGTATGGCAATGGAGAGTCCGAACCAAGTTTCTGACCTGAAAATAATTCAACTAGTTAGATATACATTTTGTGTCTATAAATGATTAATTACTAGGCTAAGCTACATGAACAAAAAAGGGTTAAAGATGTGCATGATGGAAGGAAGCTTTAAAAAAATGAAATAGAGAATGCCAAGATATTACTAATGAGATCAGGAATGTTATAGCCATTGGAGAAACGGCCAGTTGGTCTATGAGTTGGATAATCAATTCCATAAGGAGGAGCATCAGCACGTGCCGTGGTTGCCAAGTAATTGTTATTTCCACTATCAACAAGTGAATCTCCAAATACAAAGAAAGCCCTTGTCCTAGGACTAGCTTCAGCACCAGGGACACTTATTCCAAACACTAAAACTAAACTAAGAATAGCCAAAGTACCACAACTTGACAAGGATGCCATTGAAATGAACCTAATTTGGATGTGTGGTTTGGTGTGTTAACTGAATTGAGTTCTTGATTTTAGATGTGGATGGAGAATATGTTCAAGTCTTTATATAGTAATTCTTTATCCCTTAATTTTGCATGCAAATCTCACTAGTTTAGGAGGTCACTTTAAGTTGCTCTTAATTGAAGGTCTCGTGCTCTACTTTTGAAAATTGTTGGCGTTACAAATTAACATAAATGCGATAGGTTGGAGTCATTGATATGAAACCGAAAACCGAAGACTTAGACTTGACATTTTGTAAAACTAGCTTTGGAGTTTAAATTTCTATATTTCATTCAATCTTGCTTGAAACTACTACATAAAACTTTGACGTTATTTTAAGTAGTTGTAGTCTTCATATTGTTAAAAAGTAGTTGTAATCTTAATTATTATATATTGAATGATTATAAGACTTCATTCATTTATATATGAGGTAAAATTTAGATGAATCTATATGTTAAATATAGTAAAATATTCACTCAAAAATCTTATTACTCAAACATAAACTGCGGTGCAATGAAGCTTAGGCCTAGTTGCCAGTGCCACAATCAATTACCCCAACCCCATTTTCCACTTCTGAAGCGATTAAATTAAAACTACCCACATTGGCCCCTCTACAATTTTAGTTTCTTATTTTATATTTAAATTGTTTTAAAAATGAGTCGATGATTAGGGATGTAAATTTTAATCGTACCCGTGGATAATATCCACAATTGATAGAAAATTGGTACCTTAATGGATATCCGCGGGTAAATTAAATGGGTATTTATCTATCCATTTATTAATGGAGTGGGGACATGTACTGCAGCATTCATACCCGCAGATACCCACTAAGGTAACATTACTAAAATTCCGCTTCACATACATAAACAAAAGGTCTTGCTAATGAGTGTCCTAACCCTTGGGACACTGGTTAAGGAATATAAAAGAAGTTCTTATTGGAAATCTAAGTTTCTCACTCTTTTAAATATCAAATGCATCAATTCCCAATAAATTTATATTATTTTTGACTCCGTATCCAATTCCCTTAAGGCACTAGTTAGCATTCTCCATAACGAAATTACCTTGATGCTTATTGATTAACAGTTGAGATTTAATTTATTTTTACTATTTACTATTTTAGATTTTAATTTAATGACATGTATGATTATACTTTTTTTTTATAAACATGGCTGGGATGCAAAGACATCACAATAAGAAACTAACATCTCAACTAGATTGACACCTTAGCTCTCATCCATCATTTGCAGCACACCAACAAGGAGAATTAGCTTTCTCTTGGCATCTTTTTCTAAATAGACTACCTACCCGTGATCAGTTGGCAAAAAGGAGAATTATTAATGGTCAACATGATACATATTGTGTGTTTTGTTTTAATCATGTGGAAACTGTTAAACATCTATTCTTTTCTTGCAATTATTCTTCTCAAGTATGGTCACACATTTATTCATGGCTTGGGGTGTCTGTGGTCTTGCACTTTGATGGCTTAGAACATTATATACAGCATGGTGTGTTTTTTAGGGAGAAGAGTATCAAGAAATTCAAACATTTGTTCTGACATGCAGTTTCTTAGTCCATTTGGTTGATGCGGAATAAAATTGTTTTTAATGGTGGTACTTTTGATATGTGTGAGATTCTGGACCTCATTAAGATTAGATCATGGTCTTGGTTTGTTGCTATGAAAGGGGGTTTCAAATGTCTCTTTTCTGAATGGTGTTGTAACCTACTGGAATGTATTAAGAGATAACTTATTGTATCCCTATGTTTCTGGTGGCACTTTGGTTTTTTGGCTTGATGCGTCTCAATGGTTTTATGACTGGATATGGTTGTTTCACGCTTGGTCAGTGGTGTTTCATGTGTGTGGTCTCCTGGAGGTTTATGGCCCTGTTTTCCTCTATCAGAATAGTCAACATTGATATTTTGGTTGGGAGCTTAACTTTTGGCGGTGGTGCTGTGAAGTGCACTCTTCCCAACATGTGCAACATTTAGTTCAAGTATTTACATGATGATCTTTGATACTCGGTGGCAACATATATGTTTTAATTCACTCTTGCCTAGTTTTGGTTACTCTCTGATGGGTAGTTATTGACTCTTTGGACCATGGATTTTGTTGGTCTTTCTAGTAAAGATCTTAGTGTTAGATATGTGCTCTTGGGTTGGTTTTTTTGTCTAGTGGTTTATTGTCTTTTGTTCTTTCCTTTGTACTTGTTTATGGGTTTGGGTACCCCTTGTACTCGTTTTAATGATAATACTTTGGCTTATCAAATTTTTTTTTATTAAATAAGATAAAAAGAATACATCAAAAAGCATGGGGGGACATAAACCAAACCCATGGCAGAATTATTTAAACATGTAGTAAAGAAGGCCTATCATATCACGATAGAACTCCTCACTAATAAATCCAGGGATTGTTTCCCACCAAATAAAACCATTACCAAAAATAGCATGTGAAGCTAATTTGTCCGCACGTACAATGAAAATTCATGCTATTAACTAAATGAAGACAATTTTTCCATCTTGTTCTCAGTTTCCAAGGAACCACATTAAGAGATTGGAAGGTTTAAATTACCAACTTTGAATCACAGTCTAACCAAAAATTGTGCCAATCCCGGCTATAATTAATTTCCATAGCAATCACGGCACCAATTAACTCGACATGGAGAGCATAACTTAAACAAAGACTAGCTTCACAACATCCCAAAGTCGCACTGCCCTATAACCTCTGAAGATACCTCCACAACCAGCCAAACCAGGAGATCCTCTAGCAGCTCCATCAGTGTTGCATTTCACCCAATTACAAGCTGGAAATGACCAAAAAACTTTCTTTATCATAGAGGCTAGCCTAGGCTTAACCAAGACTGAAAAGGCTTCGAGAATGTTGAATTCTAGCATGGATGGATACATAAAGCCAGAACTCGAGTAGCCTGAAAGATTGACCTGAGCAATAATCATGTTTTTAATGGATTGGAAAGGATATCTTTTATTGTCAAACCTGAGCTTGTTTCTGCTCCACCACACTGCCCACATTACATTCACAACAGCTGCTAGCTAGCAAAACATGCTTAACTTGAGGAGAGAAAGGCTTGAAACAAATAGATATTATACTTGCAATTGAAGATTGATCAATGTTGAAATTCAACAAATTATAGAGCCACCTCCAAAGATAAGAAGCAAAAGAGCATTCAAAGAATAAGTGGGAAGTAGTCTCAGCAGAAATACCACATAAACTACACATTGAAACTGTTATGCACCCTCTAGCACAAAGCAATTGATCGGTTAGAATCCTATTATGAATAATTCTCCATATTAAGAAAGACTTGTATGGAGGAATGCAACTTTGCCAAATAAATTTAAACCAAGGCTGAGTTTGTACAGTCGAATTTGGAAAGTTAAAAGCATCCTTGAGAGAAAGAGTGCCAGAATATGTTGCAGACCAAATCCTATGGTCCTTAGCTTGGAACCTAGGGATTGGAAAAGAATTCAGCTCCTGAAACAACACAGGATAAGCTTGCAGTAAGCAATTAGGCACATATTCCATCTCCCATTTGAAATGTAATCCTACACTTTAGATTGCAGCAAACTGTGTAGATTGGAAGGAATGCCAAGAAGTTCAACCAGAGAGTTAGCCAACCATCAACCTGTCCAGAAAAGGATGCAAGATCCATCACCAATTTGCCAAGAAACGTTATCCAAAGCTGTTTGAATAAAAGGTGTAACATCCCAAATTTCCTGGTTGGCTAAATAGTTTTACGCAATAAATAGAATGAGCCTATCTTTAAGGGAGAAGTGTTTTAAGGGTGGTTAAGAATAAATGTTTTAGATTTGTGAAGGAAGAAATGTTTAGAATTAAGGGAGGGGTGTATTAAGTAACTGAAGAGGTGTAGAGAGTAAGTTAGTTTTTCTTTATTAAATAAAAAAGAAAAAAAAGAGAAGGGGGATAAGAAAAAGGGGGGAGAACGTGAGGGAGGGGGAGAAAAAAGAAAAGAAGAAAAGAGAGAAAGCAGAAAGAACAGAGAATTTGTTTTTATGTTGCTGTAGTGTTCTGGACATAACTCCCTATACAGTTACTGAATTGAAACCATTCTTGTGCCATTAGAAAATAGACTTATTTTTTTTACAATTTAGGCTCTGGAAGTTCTAATTTTGGTGAAGTTTTTGTGGAGAAAAACCAGTTCCAAGTTGCTGCAAATTCTGTTTACATAATTGTGAGCATATGGGCACTTGATTTGTGTGGAATAGATTCCTATGTGTTTAATTCTGTCCAACCATGAATAATATGTATATGTGCAATTGGTATGGTGCTCTTGTGGCTATATGATCTAACTTAGTGGTTATTGCATGGTGATTTGGTTGGTATGAATTGCAATATGAAGGTGTGACATTTCCATTTATGTTATGTCTTCACTCTTTGCATTTTGTGCATGCTTAATGAAGTTATTATCTTGGTATGCTTGATGAATATTTAACGCATTTGAATTCCATTTGAGAAGATGTATAAGAAAATGAATCACAGCATGGCATTATAAAATTAAAATGGTATATGTTTAGTGAAACTTAAGGTTTCAAAACTATTCTAGCCATTATTTAAGGTCACAATATCTATGTGGGTGCGATGTTTTGTAAGTCCTTCATTTTTGGAGGCTAGGATATGATATTAGCAGTTAAGGGACGCCTAATTGTTGTCAGAGCTCTGACTGCCATATCAACCAGTTTAAACTACGTATGCCTTATTTTCTCTCACACTTCAGATACCTAGTAAAAGTTTTTATATTTAAAATGCCTATGCTTACATTCATTTTCATAAAGAGGGAACATATTGATTATTCACATGTTTTTGCTTGAAGCAGGAACTCATTGAGATTTATTTCTCACTAGGCTCCTTCATGGTTTCAGATAACAAGTACATATTGGAAACTAATAAGCAAGTTCCGGAGATTGCTTGACAGTCACCCAATAGTGTCCCAAGATACATTAGTTTTCACTGCCGGATTAAATTTGGAGTCTTACTAGGATTCAATGTTTATATGAGATTGAATCGTATATTAGGAGTGAAATGCTTATTTATTTTAAATAATCCAATTCTATGTTCAATTCTACAAAAATCTCTTGTAAAAAAAATGCTTCTCTTAGTTTCAAAATTTCTATGTTCAACTATTATTCTTCATGCTATAAGGAGGTAGGTGTGTGTGTGTGTGTGTGTGTGAGAAGTTCGATCCCATCGGACTGTGAGTCTAGAGTGATCCGGCTTAGGCTGTCAGTCTAAGTATTCTGTGATGTTTTTAGTCTTCGAAATTCCTGATATGAATTAATGAGTTAGGCCACCTCAGGTATTTGTTTGAGGAATGATGAAGAATCAACTCATAGAAGTGTTTCCAAAAGAACGATTTCCAAACAAGATGTCTTCTAACATCTCAACTAGGTTGGCACATTAGCTCTCATCCATCATTTGCAGAACAGCAACAAGGAGAATTAGCTTTCTCTTGGCGTCTTTTGCTAAATAGACTACCTGCCCATGATGAGTTGGAAAAAAGGAGAATTATTAATGGTCAACATGATACATGTTGTGTGTTTTGTTTTAATCATGTGGAAACTGTTGACCATCTATTCTTTTCTTGTAATTATTCTTATCAAGTATGGTCACACATTTATTCATGGCTTGGGGTGTCTATGGTCTTGCACTTTGATGGCTTAGAACATTATATACATCATGGTGTGTTTTTTAGGGAGAAGAGTATCAAGAAATTCAAACATTTGTTCTGGCATGCAGTCTCTTAGTCCATTTGGTTGATGCCGAATAAAATTGTTTTTAATGGTGGTACTTTTGATAAGTGTGAGATTCTGGACCTCATTAAGATTAGATCATGGTCTTGGTTTGTTACTATGAAAGGGGGTTTCAAATGTCTCTTTTCTGAATGGCGTTGTATCCTATTGGAATGTATTAAGAGATAAATTATTGTATCCTTATGTTTCTGGTGGTGCTTTGGCTTGATGTGTCTTAATGGTTTTATGACTGGACTGGATATGGTTATTTCTGTTGTTTTGGCTTCAAAGACTCAAGAGGGGGGGTTGAGTTTTCTTAAAATCTTTCCCTCTTAAAAAACTTTTCACAAACTTTTCGAATCAGAGTTATGGATTTGTGGCCTCGGGATCTTTTACAAAATCACTGAATGGCTTATTTAAAATCTTGAATAGAAGGTGATGAGGATAAGAAAGATTAATTCAAAATAGATTCGGGTTCAAAACTCAGTAATAACAAAATACGGAAACTGATTAAGCCTTTAACGATTAAGAACAAGTTATGCAAGTTTCAAATACAAGCATTAACAATCAAGAACGAACTTGCAGATTTCAGTTTCAGTAATTAGTTCAGTTTCAGCACTCAAGAATGGTTTTGATCAACTCAGTTTTGAACGCGGATAACACAAACTTGATTATAATCAGTCTCAGGTTTCAATACAGTTTATACAAATCAAGAACACAAATTATATTGAACTTTAAACATCAAAATCACAGGTTCTTGATCATAAACAAAAAGTAAAGAATCTGAGTTTAGAGATACCACACAACTAGATTTATCCTGGTTCAGTCACCACCACTGTGACCTACATCCGGTCCCCACTCCACCGGTGGGTTTTCACACACTAACACAACAAGTTTAGTCAGGTAGCTTGAAAAACCTTCACAGAGCACTCCTTCACCTCGAGATACCACACTCTTGTGAAGAGCCTCAATGTTCTTCCTTAGGGATACCTCACCCTAATCACTCAGAGATTCCCTCTCTCTTTATAATCAAATAAAAATTAAAAATTGATTCCTAACTCTCAATAGTCAGATAAACAAATTGAAGCACTTATGAGTATTGAAACACTCTTTTCACAATAAGCTCAAGCAAGAAGATGAATGTTTTTCACGATTGATTTCTCGAAATGATTTCGTGTGATTCTGATATGTATTCGATATTTTTAAAGTGTTCATTTGATCCCTCTTTATATAGAAAACAAGTTATAGTCGTTGGGATCAATCAAAACAGATTTGGATCTGATAACAGAATCTATTTCTTGATTCTGGTTCTTGAAATAAGATTTTGATAGTTCTAATAGAATTCTCGTCCATCTTGAAAATAACCACATCCATCTAGCCATTAAGATTTTACATTCGGACGGGCTAGTAGACGAGCTCCATATGCCATGTCATTGGACGGATTTTCTCATTAAGATCTTAGCAAGTCCAAAGACTTGTGTGGACGTACGCTTCTGTCACTTCAGTGGACGAGCGCTTCTATCACTTCAGTGGACGAGCGCTTCTGTCACTTCGGTGGACGAGCGCTTCTGTCACTTGTGTTGGACGGGCGCTTATATTACTTCAGGGTTGGACGAGTGCTTCTATTACTTCAGTGTTGGACGAGCGCTTCTATTACTTCAGTGTTAGACGAGGGCTTCTGTTTCTAATTTCCAAAAATCATTTTCGTTAACGAAAACTTTTTCCTTTTAATACAGGTTAGGAAAAATGATTTTCTTCATGCATCTTTTTAGTTGAGCTTTTGGTAACGAAGAGATTTCTTTCTCTTACAAATCATCTAAGACTTAAATCTAATTTCTCCTTTAAGCTTTTGTCTTGATGATTCCTTGATTCTTGTCTTTGCTCTTTGATTCCTCCATGTAGCTCTTTTGATTTCTTCAAGTTCTTCCTTGAGTATTTTCTCCTTGTCTTTGCTCACTGAACTTGTTAATTATTGCTTGATACCTGTCTTTACAATTTAACACTAAAACACTTGCATACACATCAAGTTGTATTTGTTTTATATCAAAACCTCTAAGTCATTGAGTCTAACAGTTTCACGCTTGGTCAGTGGTGTTTCATGTGTGTGGTCTCCTGGATGTTTATGGTCCTATTTTCCTCTGTTAGAATAGTCAACATTGATATTTTGGTTGGGAGCTTAACTTTTGGCGGTGGTGCTGTAAAGTGCACTCTTCCCAGCATGTGCAACATTTAGTTCAAGTATTTACATGCTGATCTTGGATACTAGGTGGCAACATATATGTTTTAATTCACTCTTACCTAGTTTTGGTTACTCTCTGTTGGGTAGTTATTGGCTCTTTGGTCCATGGATTTTGTTGGTCTTTCTAGTAAAGATCTTAGTGTTAGATATGTGCTCTTGGGTTGGTTTTTTTGTCTAGTGGTTTATTGTCTTTTGTTCTTTCCTTTGTACTTGTTTATGGGTTTGGGTACCCCTTGTACTCATTTTAATGATAATACTTTGGCTTATCAAAAAAAAATTTATTAAATAAGATAAAAAGAATACATCAAAAAGCATGGGGGGACATAAACCAAACCCATGGCAGAATTATTTAAACATGTAGTAAAGAAGGCCTATTGATGAGCCTCTGTTTGACAGGTTTTATAACTAGTAAAGACCTTGGCTTTGTGCTTATTTTATATCATTTTTACCCAAATTAGGCTTTATTGTCCTTAAGTAATATTTTGAGTCTGTAAATTGTTTTTAAGTTAAATTAGTTGATTTAGAGTTAAATAAAATACTTATTATATTTTCCTATTTTCAGGTTTATAAAATAAAAATAAAATAAATCTGGAGCCACTCGCCCCGCGAAGGATCTCTCGCCCCACGAGTATTGCAACCATGAAAAAGTCAGAGACGATCACGGCTTGCCCGTGTTGAAGATCACAGCCGTGGCAATTCTGAAGTTGAAGCGTTCGCCTCGCGAGAATTCCTTCGCCTCGCGAATACTTGAAAGTCAGAAGCCATCACGGTTTGGGCACGTTGAAGGTCACGGGCGTTACAATTGAGAATCTGAAGAGTTCGCCTCGCGAAGATATGCTCGCCTCGCGAGAAGACAAAGAGTTGCAGACCTTTCGCATAATTCGCCTCGCGAGCAATGCTTCGCCTCGCGAGGACTTGGATTCCAGAATGTGTATATAAACTGCTCTATGGCAGAATGATTAGTTAGCTAGTTTTTAGGAGTAGTGGTAGTTTCAATAGTTTATTTTCCTTTTCTTTTCTACTTATGTCTGTAATGGAGAACTAGTCTCCTAGATTAATCTACTGTAATTGGTTTTTATCCATACTCGAGGTTCTTGTATTTCCTGTTTTCATTTCCTTTTCTCTTTTCAATGCCATGCTTTATATTTCTGTTTGCTTAATTCAGGAGTATATTGTGTTGTGTTGGTTTATCTCGGTAATATCATGTTCCTATATATAATCGCGTTTGCTTAATTCGCGTGTGTTCGTTTCGTGTTCGCTTAGTTCACGAAGGGCTTAACCCCGTTTGCTTAATTCGGGAATAGGGACATATATCTGTAGTAGTGGTTTCGCTTGTAAATTGTTGCTACAACCGGGAGGGGATTAGAATCTGCTTAGGGTTGCATGAACCGATGATAGTTAGGAAACCGAGAACAGTAGGTTAATCGCTTAGCTTATTTGGTAACTGCTCTATTTTCTTTCTTTGTTATGTTTTGTTTTCTTTATTTTAGTTTCAATCCAAAACCCCCCATTTCTAACTTTTTCTGTTAATAATAACAACAACTAAAGAGTCCTTGAGAGACGATCCGAGTTGTCGCTCTATACTACATTATTTTGTAAACGCTCGTTCTTTTTGGCGCGTGGCGACAGCGCGTTCAAAAATTGGCGCCGTTGCTGGGGACTCTGGTTTGTTGTTATTAGCAGAAAATAATTTTTGAAAAAAAAAAAAAAAAACTTTTTGCTTTGCTAATTAGTTTTGTCTGCTTTGTCTGGTCTGTAAATTTTATTTTCCCCCATGGATAACTACATGTATGGGTATTTGCCTAATGTTTATCATGAACCACCGCCTTGCATGTATTATCCTAATTTTAGTGAGCCACCACCATACTATCCTAGCCAAGTGACCACCTCTGCACCTTCCGAACCTTCACAGAGCACCTTGGATGAGATTGCTTCAATGCTACAACAAATGGAAGAGAACAATCAACGGATGGCATACAATCTTGAATTTCAACAGAGGATGGAGGCAATGGAGGCAAGTAATCGTGAAGCCCAACAGAGGGACCAAGCTGAATCTCAAAAGTTGTGGGCTCTAATTGATCAAGTTACCGCCAACTCGGCTGCAATGCTAACTCCACAGCCCCTTGAGGAACATAAGGATTCACAGATGGTTATTCCTGAAAATACTTTTGATGATAATTCTGATGATGATGTTGCTGTTGATGATGAATTATGTGTTGAATCCCCTGATTCTAATGATTGTTATTGTGATGGTACTGCTGCTTTGTGTATACACTGTTATGCAGGTTTATACTTGAAAGGAAACAAAGAAAATGAGGATCAGGAGGATCAAGAGAACATTTGCTCCACCGTGCTTGAGGATAAAGAAGAATCTTTGGTCTTAGATGCAGGTGTTGAGAGTGATGGGGTGGATGAACCGTGTGCAGAAAGTCCAGACAATCAGACCTTTACTAACTCAGTTTCTTTTACTACATGTACTAACTGTACTGACACTAACCCGTGTGCTGTTTGTGGCCAGTTTCTTGACTCTATTTTGCAGGATGATAGTGAGAGTGATAGCGATTGTTCAGTCGAAGTTCCAAATACACTATCCATTGAGCAGCTACCTCCCACTGTGGAACAACCGGTGATGGAGTTCAAGCCTCTGGAATTTGCACCATGGCCAGTCCAAGCGGTTGGGCCCCACTTCTATTGGGGAGACTTTATTGAGAAGGAGGTCATCTGTGACCCGAGAGGTAATGAGAAGTCCGCCGCACTGGGTGGAGTTATTATAATTGTCAAGTGCTCACCTCCGCATCAAAGCTGCAAGTTAGGGAGGCTTGGAATGAATTTCAGTCCTTTGGCTACCATGTGGGACTTATGTTACAAGCAATGGGATCCTGGTGGAACTGCCCATCAATGAGTTTTTCTTTACCTTGCTCTTTTAATTTTCTTTTTTTTTCTTTGCTTTATTTCTGTTTTATTTTCAATAAAGCTCCTGACTAATTTGAGAAGCTCAGGAGTTGTGTTTGAGTCTTGTGTTGGCAAGTTTATTGGATTTTATTAATTTTTGCATAGATTGATTGCATGATAGTGTTGACTGTTTTCCCCTTAGGATTTGAGAAAAATTTTTGAAAAATGATCCCCATATGATTGAAAACTGAACTTTGAGATTTTGTTATGATGGCATGATTTATGATAAGTTTGGGGTGATAGGAAGCACACACTAGGGATAGTATCTCTTTCAAATAATTTGCAAAAAAAAATGTCCAGGTGAGGTTTTGAGCCTCCAACATGTTTTTTACTGTGAGAATCTCTTTTTAAGTTGCACTTTCCTGAATTTGATTGAATCTCTATTTGGTTTGCATGATTATATGTGTGTAGCAAATGATTTAGGCATTTTCTTTGTAAATAGCTACTTAGCCTAAAATAACCATCCCTAATGCATGTTCCCTAGTTAGCCCATTGAGCCTAATTAGCCTGTTAGTTCTTGATAACCTAATGTTATAAGCCCAAAAATCTGGAAAACCATGTTAACCCGATCTTAGGATTAGGAGAGCATGTAATCTTAGAATGGGTGCAAGAAACTAAAGTTTGGGGTGGCTGCAGGTGCAATGTGCTGTTTGGGATTGAAAAAAAAAAAAAGAGAGAACAAGAAAAAAAAATGAAAAGTGTAAAAATGAAAAGTGTAAAAATGAAAAAAAAAAAGAAAGAAAAAAAAAAGAAAGAAAAGAAAAAAACAATAAAATAAAAGTATTAGAAAAATAAAAGAGGCTGTAGTCATCCAGAAGCATAAAGAAAAAAAATTAAGAAAGGAACTTGAGTGAATTTCAAAGTGTAAATAATGTTTCATGCTCTCTTAGTTCCTAGGGTCTTCAGCCTAGTTTCCTTTGTATATCCTACCCTTAGCCAGGCCCCATTACAACCCATAAAAGACCTGTTGATGTTGCTTGCATATTTTCTGTGGGAATCATTTAGAGATGAAAATCAAATTTATGGGAAGTGTTCTTAAAAGTGAAACTGAGTGAAATGTCGATAGCCTGACACAAACTGAGCGAATGAGTGAACACAAATTTCCCTTGTGAGGAAGGCAGTTGTTTGATTTTGGTGATCTCCCTTTTGTATGTAACTTAGATCCCCTGCTTTGATTAATGATTGTTTAAATTATGAAACTCTCAATTGTTTGGAATAAATGAATGTGGGGATTGTTTTGTTGAAAAGGGGGAACATTGAGAAAAAAATTGTTTTCAAAAAAATGCTTAAATTCTGTGCAGAGTTGATTGAATCCTTAAGCTTGCCATGTTTTGCCAGGTCTTGAGTCTTTTTATGTTTTTGAGTGTAGTTTGCTTGGGGACAACCAAAGTTTAAGTTTGGGGTATTTTGATGAGCCTCTGTTTGACTGGTTTTATAACTAGTAAAGACCTTGGCTTTGTGCTTATTTTATATCATTTTTACCCAAATTAGGCTTTATTGTCCTTAAGTAATATTTTGAGTCTGTATATTGTTTTTAAGTTAAATTAGTTGATTTAGAGTTAAATAAAATACTTATTATATTTTCCTATTTTCAGGTTAATAAAATAAAAATAAAATAAATCTAGAGCCACTCGCCCCGCGAAGGATCTCTCGCCCCGCGAGTATTGCAACCATGAAAAAGTCAGAGACGATCACGGCTTGCCCGTGTTGAAGATCACAGCCGTGGCAATTCTGAAGTTGAAGCGTTCGCCTCGCGAGAATTCGTTCGCCTCGCGAATACTTGAAAGTCAGAAGCCATCACGGTTTGGGCACGTTGAAGGTCACGGGCGTTACAATTGAGAATCTGAAGAGTTCGCCTCGCGAAGATATGCTCGCCTCGCGAGAAGACAAAGAGTTGCAGACCTTTCGCATAATTCGCCTCGCGAGCAATGCTTCGCCTCGCGAGGACTTGGATTCCAGAATGTGTATATAAACTGCTCTATGGCAGAATGATTAGTTAGCTAGTTTTTAGGAGTAGTGGTAGTTTCAATAGTTTATTTTCCTTTTCTTTTCTGCTTATGTCTGTAATGGAGAACTAGTCTCCTAGATTAATCTACTGTAATTGGTTTTTATCCATACTTGAGGTTCTTGTATTTCCTGTTTTCATTTCCTTTTCTCTTTTCAATGCCATGCTTTATATTTCTGTTTGCTTAATTCAGGAGTATATTGTGTTGTGTTGGTTTATCTCGGTGATATCATGTTCCTATATATAATCGCATTTGCTTAATTCGCGTGTGTTCGTTTCGTGTTCGCTTAGTTCACGAAGGGCTTAACCCCGTTTGCTTAATTCGGGAATAGGGACATATATCTGTAGTAGTGGTCTCGCTTGTAAATTGTTGCTACAACCGGGAGGGGATTAGAATCTGCTTAGGGTTGCATGAACCGATGATAGTTGGGAAACCGAGAACAGTAGGTTAATCGCTTAGCTTATTTGGTAACTGCTCTATTTTCTTTCTTTGTTCTGTTTTGTTTTCTTTATTTTAGTTTCAATCCAAAACCCCCCATTTCTAACTTTTTCTGTTAATAATAACAACAACTAAAGAGTCCTTGAGAGACGATCCGAGTTGTCGCTCTATACTACATTATTTTGTAAACGCTCGTTCTTTTTGGCGCGTGGCGACAGCGCGTTCACCTATCATATCACGATAGAACTCCTCACTAATAAATCCAGGGATTGTTTCCCACCAAATAAAACCATTACCAAAAATAGCATGTGAAGCTAATTTGTTCGCACACATGTTTCCTTCCCTAAAGATATGAGTACAATGAAAATTCATGCTATTAACTAAATGAAGACAATTTTTCCATCTTGTTCTCAGTTTCCAAGGAACCACATTAAGAGATTGGAAGGCTTAAATTACCAACTTTGAATCACAGTCTAACCAAAAATTGTGCCAATCCCGGCTATAATTAATTTCCATAGCAATCACGGCACCAATTAACTCGACATGGAGAGCATAACTTAAACAAAGACTAGCTTCACAACATCCCAAAGTCGCACTGCCCTATAACATCTGAAGATACCTCCACAACCAGCCAAACTAGGAGATCCTCTAGCAGCTCCATCAGTGTTGCATTTCACCCAATTACAAGCTGGAAATGACCAAGAAACTTGCTTTATCATAGAGGCTAGCCTAGGCTTAACCAAGACTGAAAAGGCTTCGAGAATACTGAATTCTAGCATGGATGGATACATAAAGCCAGAACTCGAGTAGCCTGAAAGATTGACCTGAGCAATAATCATGTTTTTAATGGATTGGAAAGGATATCTTTTATTGTCAAACCTGAGCTTGTTTCTGCTCCACCACACTGCCCACATTACATTCATAACAATTTGCTAGCAAAACATGCTTAACTTGAGGAGAGAAAGGCTTGAAACAAATAGATATTATACTTGCATTTGAAGATTTATCAATGTTGAAATTCAACAAATTATAGAGCCAGCTCCAAAGATAAGAAGCAAAAGAGCATTCAAAGAATAAGTGGGAAGTAGTCTCAGCAGAAATACCACATAAACTACACATTGAAACTGTTATGCACCCTCTAGCACAAAGCATTTGATCAGTTAGAATCCTATTATGAATAATTCTCCATATTAAGAAAGACTTGTATGGAGGAATGCAACTTTGCCAAATAAATTTAAACCAAGGCTGAGTTTGTACAGTCGAATTTGGAAAGTTAAAAGCATCCTTGAGAGAAAGAGTGCCAAAATATGTTGCAGACCAAATCCTATGGTCCTTAGCTTGGAACCTAGGGATTGGAAAAGCATTCAGCTCCTGAAACATCACATGATAAGCTTGCAGTACGCAGTTAGGCACATATTCCATCTCTCATTTGAAATGTAATCCTACATTTTAGATTACAGCAAACTGTGCATATTGGAAGGAATGTCAAGAAGTTCAACGAGAGAGTTAGCCAACCATCTGCCTGCCTAGAAAAGGATGCAAGATCCATCACCAATTTGCCAAGAAACGTTATCCAAAGCTGTTTGAATAAAAGGTGTAGCATCCCAAATTTCCTAGTTGGCTAAATAGTTTTACCCAATAAATAGAAGGAGCCTATCTTTAAGGGAGGAGTGTTATAAGGGTGGTTAAGAATAAATGTTTTAGATTTGTGAATGAGGAAATGTTTACAATTAAGGGAGGGGTGTATTAAGTAACTGAAGGGGTGTAGAGAATAAGTTAGTTTTTCTTTATTAAATAAAAAGAAAAAAAAAAGAGAAGGGGGATAAGAAGAAAGGGGGAGAATGTGAGGGAGGGGGAGGAAAACAGAAAAGAAGAAAAGAGAGAAAGGAGAAAGAAGAGAGAGGGAGGAGAAGAGGACAGAGAGAAAGAGAAAGAGAATGGGAAGAAGAGGAAGCCCAATGGGAGAAGAATATGATAAGCAAAAGAAAGAAAGGGATGAGACTTCAATGGAGCAAGCATATGAAAAGCTAGGTTTTCAACCATGGAACAGAGACCCACATTTTCAATCTTGTTTCCACTACCTTTTCATGTGAGTTCTTGTTGTTTGTAACATTGGGTGACCATAAATCCGAACTATTTGCTAAGTGTTTTATTGCTTATGTTGCATGCTTATTTTGATGTGGCAAGTTGTGTAGAACCGCTGATTTTTTTTATTGCATGCAAGGATAGGGGACTGTTTTGGGTGAAAGTGATAAGGGGGATAAATCAACCTTCAAACCCGTATTGACACCCTGAAAGTAATTTGTCTTTAACTTGTTCTACAGAGATAGTTTTGAAATTATTTTTGAACCTTTGGAAACTAGACAAAATTTGATACGAAATAGACACTGAAATGACTAAATTTCGTTAAGTTTTGAAGGAGAAAACTGGCTTGATATGAAAACTGGCTCACATCACCTATTTGAAATGTAATCTTGCACTTTAAGGGACATCTAATTGTTGTCGTAGAGTACTGACTGTCATATCAACCAGTTTAAACTACGCGTGCCTTATTTTCGCTCACACTTGTCGTACCTAGTAAAAGTTTTTATATTTAAAATGTCTATGATTAGATTCATTTTCATAAAGAGGGAACATATTGATTATTCACATGTTTTTGCTTGAAGCTGGAACTCATTGTGATTTATTTCTCACTAGGCCCCTTCATGGTTTCAGATAACAAGTACATATTGGAAACTGATAAGCAAGTTCCGGAGATTGCTTGACAGTCACCTAATAGTGTCCCAAGATACATTAGTTTTTACAGTCGGATCAGAGTTGGAGTCTTACTAGGAGTCAATGTTTATATGAGATTGAATCGTATATTAGGGGTGAAATGCTTATTTGTTTTAAATTAACCCAATTCTATGTTCAATTCTACAAAAATCTCTTGTAAAAAAAAATGCTTCTCTTAGTTTCAAAATTTCTATGTTCAACTATTATTCTTCATGCTATAATGAGGTATATATATATATATTAGTACTTAGTAGTATCGTGGTGGAATCATGGATATTAAAAAAGGTTTGATACCAAGCCAAATGGAGGAAGCAACATGATAATTTACTGGTTTTCCGTTTCTAAAAACTCGAGCCCTCAACAAAATAGGCCACTGATCTTCCGAATCAATCAAATTCGAACCAAGTCTAAGCATAGCAGGATTGTTGATTTGATTTAAAGATCTAATCCCCAAGCCTCCTCCACTTGAACGTTTGCAGACTTTGTGCCAAGATACAATCACAACTTTCCTTGTTTCAATGGTTCTAATTAAGGGGACATGCCAAGAATAAACCATAAAGCTGTAATTCATCATGCTATAAATGACAGATTTGACCAACTGGATTCTACCAGTAACAGATAACATAACAGCCTTCCAAGATTCTAGTTCGGATCTGATTCTGTCAGCAAAACACATTAGGTGCTGCCTTCTAGGCTTACCCTTAAAGATAGCAATTCCTAGATAAATGAAAGGTAAGCTACCAGCTCCAAAACCTATGGAATTCTTAAGGGAATTATACCTTCTAACAGAAACAGAAGAATCACTATAAAAAGAGGACTTACTGCTGTTTACTTTTTGCCGTGAGATTTCACCATATCTCTGAAAAAGATGCATGATATTCCTTAAGGATCTTTTAGTGCTTCTGCAAAATATCATCACATCATCTGCATAGAGAATGTGGGAAGGGACTTGCATTCCCCTAGCTCCAGTCATCAAGTTCAGTTTATCTTCACTGACTAGTTTAGACAACCCCCTAATGAAAACTTCCTTTGCAAGGCAAAACAAAAGAGGAGATAGTGGATCTCCTTGCCTAACTCGCCTACTGCAAGAGAAGTATCCACAAGCCTTACCATTAACAGAAATGGACATGTTAGCATAATGAAGTATCACTTCAATACATTTGCAAAGTTTGGGATCAAAACCAAAAGGCTCAATAGTTTTTTCAAAAAAGACCAATCCACATTGTCAAAGGCCTTCCTAATATTAAACTTGGTAGCTAAATTGCCTCCAAAAGACCTCTTGCTTAAGAGGTTAATTGCTTCGGATGCTAAACATTGAAGCCTCCAATTTGTATGATTATACTGTTTACATATCATATTTTAATTTAGTATATTTACTATAATACTTTTCAAGCACGTAAGAATTTCTCGTAGTAGTAAGGAACTCAAATCAAGTGTGATCGGTAAAATTAGTCTAATTTCAAGTATCAATAACAATTTTTGTTAGGTGCTTACATATGGATATCCATACCCGCAAATATTAATAAATTTGTTTTTACCCGCATGATGGATACTCGTACAAATATAGGGCGGGGACGGATATGAAATTCATCTAACGGGGTTGCGGTGGGCCACTACCCGTTTAAAATCAATTCATGTCATTTTATACTTTTTCCTATAAACTCCAACCACTGATAGTAAAAATCAATGTTTCTCTTTGCATTGAGGCCTTTTGTTCTCTTCTACTAACATGTTATCAACCCTTCATATTGAAATGGAGATATTTATGCGTTTTAAACAATACATAATTTTTAATAACATATAAAAAATTATTTTAATCATGGTTATGTTGCAATTAGGTTACCTTATCGTCGATGCACCCTAATGCGGTCAATACAATCTAGAATCGTGGTCTGATGTGGTTGTCACAGTTGTCGCGATGTTTGAAACACTATATAAAATGGTTGATGATACCATATTTTTAGTTACGAAGAGTTCGAAAATGATACCAAAAAATACAAGAGAATTACTAATTATTAACATATTTATAACTTTTATAAATAAAAATAAAATATTCATATAGAATATTTATACGAAGAAAAAATTAAATTACTATGTATGATGTCATTTAAACATAAAAATTCAAAATAGTAAAATTACCAGGGGTATTAGAAGTAATGTCTAACTTTGATATCTAGTTATTTTAATATGTAATGTCACTTAATGTGCTACCTATAATTAGTTTCTAACGTTGAAAAAATAATTGAAATCACAATTGCTTTTATAAGCAAAAATGAAGTGCAAAAGCATCATTGTAAGATAAAAGATCCCAACTAAGTTGGCACCTTAGATCCTACCAAATCATTTGCAACACTTTAGCAATAATATTAAAAATCAAGAAATGAATACAAAAATAGCATGGGAGGACCAAATCGAAACCCATCCAAGAAGATAAAGAATAATTTAAACCTAAAAAAAAGGTAAACCAAACCTATTATGGTTAAAATCCTCTCAAATAAACTTTGGGGGCAAGTCCCACCAAGTAAAACAATGATTATTAACTCCATAATTGGCCAATTCATTTGCACATGTATATTGCCTTCTCTGAAGATATGAGAGACTTGGAAAAACATTTCCTTTGATAGAGATAGACAATTTTTTTCATCTGTTTTTGAGTTTCCAAGGAACTAACTCTATGCATTTGAAAGCAACAACCATTAAGGAGGAGTCACATTCTAACCAAAGTTTAGACCATCCCTTTTGAGAAGACCAATTCAATAGCTTTAATAGCTACCAACAATTCTGCATAGAAAGACGTGGATACACCAACAAAATTTGAGTAACACCCAAGATTAGCATCATTGGAATCTCTAAAAATTCCTTCACATGCAGAAAGACCTAGATTTCCTCTAGATGCACCATCTGAATTGCATTCTATCCGGTCACAAGGAGGCTTATAACAATTTACTTGAATTATCCGAGGAACTTTTGGAGGGTGATTGGATACATGAAAAAATTTCAATAAACTGAATTCAACCGTTGAAGAGGAAAGCCTTACCCGAGGATAAATTCCCTGACAGAGCAACATTGGCAGATAACAGATGTATGGTCCTAATAAATGTAACAATATTATCATTCAACCTCAGCTGGTTTCTTGAAAACCAAATATACCAAAAAATATGGATGACAGTAGAGGGGATTAGATCTTTTACTTGTTCACTCCATTGTTTTTTTTAAAAAAATTAAAAATTGGCATGCAAAGGCATCACTGTCTAGCAAAACCCATCATTTGCAGCACACCATGAATTTATTAATAAAAGAAGAACAAAGAATACAAAAAATGGGAAGCATGAACCTAACCCATAAAAGAATCATCTACATCTATACTTTGAAAAACTAATTATATCAAAGAAAAAGTCTTCCTAATACTTGAATTATATTAGCTAAAATATATACTAATATAATTATGCACATTTTAATGTATAAGATATTATTATTCTCTATCTTTTTTTTTTAGCAATGGCTCACACTTGAATAGGAGGAGGTAGATTTTTTTTTTTATAAACAAAATTTTATTAAAGAGTACAAGGGATACTCTAATCCATATACAAAGTTACAACTTAAACAATAAGCTATTAGAAAAGTGTCATACATTGAACATGAGTACTCACACACCAACTTAGGGCTGGACAAACGCGTGGCTGTAAATGAATGACTGAGATTATATCAATTTGTGTTTGTTTTATGACTATCTCAATCTCTCTATTCTCAATCAGTTTCGTTTTACAAAAACCCTACCCCCCTCGCTCTATCTCCTTTCCCTAGCTCCTTACCTGTCTCTTGTTCCCTTCTCTTTCATTTCTTCAGAAACCCGCCTATTGCATCGTTCCACAGCCTCTCACTGCATCATTAACCGCTGCCATCACACCACCGCTATCGCACCACCGACATATGCTCTCTGCCTCTCTCACTCTTCTTCCTCTCACACTCTTTTGCGCTAGATATGCTTTTGTGTTGCAGATCTACACAAATCAAAGGTAGATCTACACACTCTTTTGAGGTTTCAAACCAAGCCATCAACTGCATGAAGCCTTTGCTCACCCGCTCTCTAAAACCACAGCGAGAAACCCATAGCCACCACCACGCCGCGGTCGTCGTTGGTCTAGAGCACCGTGCATCTTCCTTAGATCTTTCAAAGAAGGTCTAAAATCTGCCAAAGAAGATCGTAGATTTGCCAAAGAAAATTGCCGCATCTCTGCTTCTTTTCCTTTTTCAATTTTGAAGCTTTTCTGCCTTTGTCTATTGCCTTTCTTGAAATTTATTTTTTAGGATTTTGTTGAAAGTATGATGTATCATTATGTTTATGGGTTTGTTATACTCTTTTTACATTTTTTTTCTTTGAAGTCACCCTCTCGTCACCTGTCGAACCTGTCACCCTGCCAAATCGTTCCCTAAATGAACGGCAACAAGCTGCATATTATCCATTTTCATTCCCCTGACTTTTTTTTTACTTTATCTTGATTGTCCTACTTCTTTGACTCCCTGACCTCCTAAATGCTAATATATTTGGTTGCCATTTACCTCAACTCGTCAATGTCATGGGCCTCCCACTTGGCTAGGGAGTCCGAGAATGGACCTAACTTCAAACCATAAGTGAAAGCATGGAAAGCCACTCCTTATCGCAGATCTGGCACTTGGATGACCGCGACGTTAAAACAGTCTAGGTATTCCCGTAACGCTCCTGCTTCCCCTGTCTGAAGTTCACCAAACAAGCTGACATTTTTCGAATTCGTCGACTTGTGGCGAATTGAACATTAAACTTTGTGGTTAGATCCGTCCATGATGTGATAGATCTCGGGAAGAGCCGAGAATACCACATTAATGCATCCCCCTCAAGGGTAATTGGAAATACCTGACACTTCAAGTTAGATGATGCTTGTAAAGGTATCATCTTGATGTTGAAGGTTGTGATGTGTTCCTGAGTATTTGTACTCCCATCATACTGTTTCACCTTCGGAAACTGAAAGTTGGCGGGAAAATCAGTTGCCATGACCTCTTCTACTAACGAATGCTCCCTTGGTTCCCCCTTCATTCATAACACGACTGCTGGTTTCTAGGTCATCACGACGAGAAGTTCTATCCCTTCGGCTTCTTTCATCATGCCTAGAAGATTCAGTCCGCTCCTGGTTACGACCCCCCGTCCCTCCTGTACTCCTCATTCTCGCTCTATTTGTTGTCTCATCTCCATCATTTGTTGAATGAGGATTGCCTCTGGTATATGCCGACGAGGTGGCACTTCATCTCGTGTCGTGGTGGTTGTTGTTCTACTCCTTCTGTCTTTCGTACTCCGAGTTTCTACCATCACTATTCAACAAAATGCGGTCGGGGACAGCTTGCCTCGGTCCCATGGTGGCGCCAAACGTTCCTACATATCTTCTGTCGTTCGTACTCCGAGTTTCTACCATCACTATCGCTACGTTTCACACACAATCTCAATCAAGAATACTCTCTTTTCTTGAGGAATGCAGATAGAGATTATAGTTACCGAATAGCTTATCCTCTACTATACAATAATGAAAACTATTTATACATCCCTCCCTTTCTATCCACTCTCTCGGTGGTTAAGCACATCTCATTGGTAACTGACTCACGTGGGCGAGTAGTCAAGTATCCACGATCTCGTAACCATCTCTTTATGCATGGAGCTCTATATCCGTGTGGGGTAACCCAGCATCCTATCGGTCCTAGTATTCGGTGAACCCGGCCCAAGTTTTTGGTCCAACTCTCGCCCAACCAATTCTCAGATCGCTATGGGGTACATAAGCCCCCCAAGCTCTAAGCTTTAACAAAGGGAAAGAGCTTAACTCATCAGCTCAATGATCCCGGACTGTTATGTAACACAATAACCGTGAGTTTTATTTGGTAAAAACTAGCTGATGATGGATAAGCTAACTGTTGATAATGGATGAGCCTATAATTGATAACTTATAGAATATATAAGCTAACTGATTAGATTTGAAGTATTTGGTAAAATTGACGGTTGAACTAGCTGATAAATATACAAAAAACATAAAAAGACATCTTCAATAAAATATTAATTTTTTTTTGTCAAAAAAATTTAATTTTTTAATTATATATAATAAATAAAATACGATAATATAAAAAAATGACATATTAATATGTTCTTTTTATAAATTTTATAAATAAAAATATATTCTCTGTTCTTTTGTATCCTAAAAATGTCTTATACACTCCGGGAAGAAGTAAATAAAAAATAGGGATCAAACCAATGTGTGTATGTGAGCAATCAACTCATTGACTTATGTTTCTTTTTTACTCCCTCCGGTCTGCAAATATATAAGAAACAAATTTTTTTTTTCAAAAATATAAGAAACATACATTAATTTTCATACGTATTAAATGTTAATTTTTAATATTGACCTTATTAATTACTGTCATTAATTATAGACCATCAGAATATTAATTAAAATTAGAAGGGTTGTTTTGGAAATTTATATGAGTATTAATTATAATTAACTAATTTCAATATATTTCCATGATCGTTGTTTTAGGGCTTTGTTTCTTATATCGTGGAACATAGGGAGTGATATTTAGGTTATATATATAGTCGCCAAAGTGTTTCAATAGGGGAGACAATTGAAGCAACATATTGGAGTGCAATGTAATTTTTTTTTTGTTGATAAAGTGCAATGTAATTTTTAATAAACGTAAGTTTCTGTAAATCCATTAATTATGTTCCCCAATGTATCGAGGATGATAATTCACAATTACAATAATTATAAGAAAAAGCTATGAATGCCGTCTTGAATTAGGTAACATCAAGGCCAATATAGTACTTGGATTTATTCGATCCGTGTATCTTCATATGGTAGCATCTAAGGCTAAGATAGTGCTAAGGTTCATTGGGTTCATGTAGCTTTTAGAACCTGACATAATCTCCTCTACAATAAACCTATTTGCCTTTTCAGATGGATGGAAAGCATCCCAAAATGCATACAAGCTTCTATCGGGGCACAAGTTGGAGAGTGCTGTGCATAGCCCAATTCCATTGTAGGGTCCTTGCCCGCAGCAAGCTACTTGTGATGTAATGAACCCTGGCCAATGCAAAAACATAGATGTCACTACTTGTCTCTTGGATGATCTAGTCTTCTGTTTTTTTTTTTTAGAAATAATTACAAAATTGTCATCTTATTTTTATTTTGTTTTCAGTTTTCTGATTTCATTTTATATTTTCAGAAATAATTATGACTCTAACATATTTCTTGAAGAGTAATGATGGATGGTACGAACATATAAAATATGAAACTTGCTACGAAGAATCATAACTGTTTAACACGAATTTATAATGTTAACATTTTCTATTTATTAGAAAAGAAATGACATTATAAGCTTTTTAACGCCTTCGTCAGTTAAAGGTTTACATCAGTTAACAAAAAACTAGACGTTAAAAAGGGGGCGGTGGCAGTTTTGTAAATAATTAATTCACTGTTAACATCAGCTGTTTTAAGGACTGACGTTAAAAGTGAGGCGGTGGCAGTTTTGTAAATATAAAATCACTATTTGCGTCAATTGTTTAATGAACTGACGTTAAAAGTGTTTTGGAAGAAATTATTAAAACTTTTAACGTCAGTTGTTTATAAACCTGACGTTATAAGTGTGATTTTTACTTCAGTTAAATAAATAACTGACGTAAATAATCAACTCATTCCTATCTTTCTTTCGTTGTCATCTCAGGGTTGTCACTCTTAACGCAGATCATCACTCCATATAGTGCAGTTTATTTCTAATCTTTTTTTTAAAAAAGTTTATTTTTAATCTTAATTAATTAGCTTGAATTAGTAAATTAACAAATTCTTGTGCAAATTAAAATAAATAAACACTTAACATAAAACAAGTTATATATGTATAATCAAATCGTATCTCATTGAAGCGATTCATAAGTTACAATTACATGTTTAAAAGATAAAAAATTTCCGCAAGATATATAGCACTAAAATTAAAAAAGTTTCTGCTTCAACATCATTTTCTTCTCAGTCCTGTGCTGATCAGAATCTCCAACATTGATTCTTCTTATTGAAGCGATTCATAAGTTACAATTACATATTTAAAAGATAAAAAATTTCCGCAAGATATATAGCACTAAAATATAAAAAAGTTTCTGCTTCAACATCATTTTCTTCTCGACCCGTCGTGATCTCCAACATTGAATGCATCCCCTCCCTCATTTGAAGCCGATGCTCCATCTGAATCCACAGTCACTTTGGAGCCGTGGCAGAGTGAATGGTGCACTCGATCTGTTTCAGCAATATTCTTGGAACAGCCACTTGGTTCCAAAGCCGAAGTTTTGGAACTCGTAGTCTGCGATTCTCGGAGAAGGATGATGGTGTGTGCAAATCACATTACGTGATTCACCCAACCTTACCATCCATGTTACGTGATTCACACAACCTCAGAAGTTGTTTTGACCATTAAGACAGAGACCTTTAAGTCTAGGTATAGGAAGAAAGAGTGATGAAGTTAATCTCCATGGCAGGGCCATATTGTGAAGCAGAAAAATTAAAGGAAGGAAGGAAGCTATTTATAGGAGTAGGGGATGAAGTTACTAGGCGTCGTAAGTTGCTAAAAAATTAAATTGATCATTAAGAGCATTAGGTTCCAAGGCACATTGGGAGTTGGCCTGGCAGTCATATATTATAAACGTGCAGAAAAGAAAACGCCAGAAGGAATAGGAAGATACACTTTTAACGTCAGTTGTTGAATAAAACTGACGTAAAAAGCGTTTTTAAAATAAAAAATATTTATTTTTAACGTCAGTTGTTTATACAACCAACGTTAAAAGTGTGATTTTTACTTCAGTTAAATAAACAGCTGACGTAAATAATCCTATATCCCTATCTGAAATGCCCTGTTGTCACACAGGTCTGTTAACGTCAGTTGTTGAATAAAACTGAAGTTAAAAGTGTTTTTAAAATAAAAAATATTTATTTTTAACGTCTGTTGTTTATACAATTGACGTTAAAAGTGTGATTTTTACTTCAGTTAAATAAATAGCTGACGTAAATAATCCTATATCCCTAGCTATCTGAAATGCCCTGTTGTCACTCAATTAACACAGGTCTCAGAGCCATTTTGTGAAGGAATAGAAATATAAAGGAAAAGAAGAGGCAGTATTACAGACTGTTACAGAAGAATGTTACTTTATACAGACAACACTTTTAACGTCAGTTGTATTCAACAACGGACGTTAAAAGTGTTTTTTTTAAAAAAATATTAATATTTAACGTTAGTTGTTAATAAAACTGACGTTAAAAAATTAATTTTAACGTCAGTTGTTTAATACAACTGACGTTAAATGTTGTTTTATGTTTACACCCGCGCGCCTTCTGCACTTCGCTCTGTACGTACGTCTCTTTTCTCTTTTCGTCACGCTCAACCCTAAATCACTCTCAACCCTCACTCTCACTCTCACCCAGCACAGAATCCTAATCGCGAGCTCATCTCCACCGCAACCACCGCGAGGGCTTCTTCGCCACCACCGTGAGGTACACTATTAACCCTAACTCTGTCTTTCCATCCATTCTTTGCAATAACTTGACGTACATCTCTCTTTCCCCTTCCCGCGCACTAACTCTCCTTGTCCCTCTGCTCTCAGTAACCACATCGAACGTTGGCCACCACTCGAGCTCCCCCCACCACCACGCGAGCACCTATTTCTGGTGAGTATTTAGGGCACATTTTTGTATTTTTGGTTTTGAGTGTATGTTGAAACTGTAGTCTCTCGGTAGTTGAAACTTGAAACCGTGAGTTTGATTTGTTTGGAATGTACGTCTCTGTTTTTGGTTTTGAGTGCATGTTGCTCTGCTGGTTGATCTGTCACTCCCGGTCTTGCCGCTGTGATGGCATGGTCTGTTCAGTTGGCATGTTACGGCCGTGATGGACATCACTGCCAGGCCGTGACCAGTTCTTGGCAATTAATCTTTAAAAACTATAGTTTTCAATCTCTCGTATTGTCCTTATATTGGATATATATATATGTTTTGTATATCTACAGGACCTATCTAGTTATGGATCGTAGTTGGATGGTTTGTAAGCGTACTAGTGCTGAGTATTTGAAGGGGGTGGGAGAATTTATAGAATTTGCTCAAAGGAGTGTTCCTAATAGTAATGGAATGTTCTGTTGTCCTTATGTCAAGTGTTTGAATACGAGGAAATGTACGGTGAAGGATATACGTACTCATTTGATTTGTGAAGGGATTTGCTTGAGTTATACAAGATGGATATGGCATGGTGATATGTTGTTAAGTAGTAATACGGCGAGTGTCTCCCAAAGTGAGGACGTTGACGTAGATATGGAGGATGATCGAGTAGAGGACATGATCCGTGATATTGGACAAGAATCTTTTCATCGAGCGCATGTGTATGATAGGTTGTGCGGTGATGCGGATAAGCCTTTATATCCAGGGTGTACTACTCATACACGGTTATCGGCGGTGCTAAAATTGGTTTGTGTGAAGGCGAGAAATGGTTGGAGTGATAAAAGCTTCACGGAATTGCTTGAAGTGTTGAAAGACTTGCTTCCGGAGGACAACACATTGCTTGACCGTAACTATGAGGCCAAGAAGGTATTGTGTCCTATGGGTATGGAGTATAAGAAGATACACGCATGCCCCAATGATTGCATATTGTACACCGGTGTTCATGAAGACAAACACGATTGCCCCAAATGTGGGTTATCACGATACAAAGTGAAGGGTGGTGATGATGATGATGATGTTGATGATGTGAGAAAAAGGGTCCTCCTGCGAAGGTGTTGTGGTATCTTCCAATAATTCCAAGGTTCAAGCGATTGTTTGCCAATGGGAAAGATGCGAAGAATCTTAGATGGCATAATGATGATAGGAAACGTGATGGAAAGGTTCGTCATCCTGCTGATTCTATTCAATGGAAGAATATCGATACTATGTTTCCGGATTTCGCCGATGAGCCAAGAAACCTAAGGCTTGAACTTGCTACGGATGGAATGAATCCTTATGGTAACATGAGTAGTATTCATAGTTCATGGCCTGTTCTGTTGGTGATTTACAACATGCCCCCTTGGTTGTGCGTGAAACGCAAATACCTGATGTTGTCTATGATGATTTCGGGCCCAAAGCAACCGGGAAATGACTTAGATGTTTATCTAGGTCCCTTGATTGAATACTTGAAAACGTTGTGGGTGGAAGGTGTTGATGTAGTTGATGGGTATTCTCATGAGACTTTCAAGCTTCGTGGCATGTTATTTTGCACCATCAACGACTTTCCAGCATACGGTAACTTGTCCGGGTACAGTGTCAAGGGGCATAAAGCATGCCCTATATGTGAAGAAGGCACATGCTACACTCAGTTGCATCATGGAAAGAAGACGGTTTACCTTGGGCATCGGAGATTTCTTAGACGTGATCACCCATATTGTAAGATGAAAAAAGCTTTTAATGGATGCCAAGAGACAGAAGAAGCGTCGGCGACCTTAATTGGAGAGCAGGTTTATCAGAGGGTAAAGGACATCGATGTTATATTCGGCAAGTCCCAAAAGAAAGGTAAAGCTGTTGAGAAAAACATATGGAAGAAGAGGTCGATATTCTTTGATCTTCCATACTGGCTCAAGCTTGATGTCAGACACTGCATTGATGTGATGCATGTGGAGAAAAATGTGTGTGATAGTGTGATCGGGACGCTTCTCAACATTCAGGGCAAGACAAAGGATGGTGTGAATGCTCGTCTCGACCTCGTTGCTATGGGTATACGAGAGCAGTTAGCTCCAGTTTTTGAGGATGGTAAGCGGACTTATTTGCCGCCAGCATGTTATACTTTGTCAAAAAAAGAGAGACAAAGTTTCTGCGGGTGTCTTCAGGGCATCAAAGTTCCACATGGTTACTCTTCAAATATGAAGAGGCTTGTCTCTAGTGATCTTAAATTGGTTGGCTTGAAGTCTCATGATTGTCACATCTTAATGCAACAACTTCGCCCTTGCTATTCGTGGTATTGCTACAAAAAATGTGAGACATGCCATTACTCGGTTGTGCTCATTCTTCAATTCTATATGTAGCAAAGTCGTTGACCCCCGTATGTTGGATGACTTGGAAGTTGAGGCTGCTACAATCTTGTGCCAATTGGAGATGTATTTTCCTCCTTCCTTTTTCGACATAATGGTTCACTTAATTGTTCATTTGGTGAGGGAGATTAGATTATGTGGGCCGGTTTTTCCGAGATGGATGTACCCAAGTTGAGCGCTACATGAAGATCTTGAAAAGGGTACGTGAAGAATCCTCATCGTCCTGGAAGCATCTATTGTTCAAAGGTATGTTGCAGAAGAAGCTATTGAGTTTTGTTCGGACTACCTTCATAACACGGATCCTATAGGGGTTCCTAAGCCTCGGCATGATGAGATCAGATGTCAAGGTAAGGGTACACATGGCTTAAGAATTAATAGGAAGGATCGGGAGGAAGTGCTTCAAGCACATTTGTATGTATTGAACAACATCGAATGTGTTCAACCTTTCTTATTTGAACATAAAAGAAAAGTCAATCAAGAAAACCCTCGAATGAGCGAAAGGTGGTTGTTGAACAAGCATAACAAGACTTTCTTACCATGGTTCAAGGAAGAAATGCTTAAGGATGGTAGTAATCGCTTCGATGACGTAAAATGGCTAGCACGTGGGCCTAACTTCAACGTCATATGTTGGAGCGGATACGACATAAATAACTTTTCCTTTTATACAAAGGAACAAGATAACAAGAGTACCATGCAAAATAGTGGGGTTATGATCGTAGCCGAAGCAATGCACTTCTCTAGTGCAAAGGACACAAAACCCGTTACAGCACCGACACCTTACTTTGGATATATTGAAGATATTTGGGTGCTCGATTACACTAAGCTTACAGTGCCGGTATTTAAATGTAAGTGGGTTGATAGTAACGGTGGTGTACAAACCGACGAATTGTGGTTCACATTGGTAGACCTCAACAAGTTAGGTCATATAAATGAGCCTTTCATAATGGCTTCACAAGCAAAACAAGTGTTTTCCATCACTGATCCTTCTAACAAAAGGTTGTCCGTGGTTCTCCAAGGAAAAAGCATGTATAATGGTAGTGATGAAAATGAAGATTCAAATCTTGATATTCCTGAGACTCCTTCTTTTTCAACAAACATGCCTACTATAATCGAGGAGACACAGGTGGACGATGTACATGCCACTCGTGATGATCATCACGAAGGGATATTGATATAGGTAGTTTAAACTTAGTATACATTTATAACCTATGTTAATAAATTAATATATATTGTTTTGAACAGGCATACATTATATGGATCATTGTTCCATTTTTCCTTTGCAATTCTGTAATGTGTGTGATATTATTTGTTACTGGTATATTTACTGAATGCAAGGTTGGCTTAGGGGAGTGATATTTTAAAACTGTATTTAAAAATATTAGTATTAACGTCAGTTGTATCATACAACTGACGTTAAAAAGTATTTTATAAAAATATACAGTACACTATTAACGTCAGTTGTTTACTACAACTGACGTTAAAATTAAGACCTTTAACGTCAGTTCTTTATAACAAATGACGTTAGTTTTAACAAAATTTACGTCGGTTATGTTAAAGAACTGACGTTAATTTTGACAAAATTAACGTCAGTTGTGTTAAAGAACCGGCGTTAATAGTGTTATATTTAACGTCAGTTCTCAACTAACGTTAAAAGTGTAACTTTTAACGTCAGCTGTATTTACGTCAGTCAGTATTCTGACGTAAAAAATCAATTTTAACTGACGTAAAAATCACTTATTGCACCAGTGTTAGGTTATATATATAGTCGCCAAAGTGTTTCAACAGGGGAGACAATTGAAGCAACATATTGGAGTGCAATGTAATTTTTTTTTGTTGATAAAGTGCAATGTAATTTTTAATAAACGTAAGTTTCTGTAAATCCGTTAATTATGTTCCCCAATGTATCGAGGATGATAATTCACAATTACAATAATTATAAGAAAAAGCTATGAATGCCGTCTTGAATCAGGTAACATCAAGGCCAATATAGTACTTGGATTTATTTGATCCGTGTATCTTCATATGGTAGCATCTAAGGCTAAGATAGTGCTAAGGTTCATTGGGTTCATGTAGCTTTTAGAACCTGACATAATCTCCTCTACAATAAACCTATTTGCCTTTTCAGATGGATGGAAAGCATCCCAAAATGCATACAAGCTTCTGTCGGGGCACAAGTTGGAGAGTGCTGTGCATAGCCCAATTCCATTGTAGGGTCCTTGCCCGCAGCAAGCTACTTGTGATGTAATGAACCCTGGCCAATGCAAAAACATAGATGTCACTACTTGTCTCTTGGATGATCTAGTCTTCTGTTTTTTTTTTTTTAGAAATAATTATAAAATTGTCATCTTATTTTTATTTTGTTTTCAGTTTTCTGATTTCATTTTATATTTTCAGAAATAATTATGACTCTAACATATTTCTTGAAGAGTAATGATGGATGGTACGAACATATAAAATATGAAACTTGCTACGAAGAATCGTAACTGTTTCTCACGAATTTATAATGTTAACATTTTCTATTTATTAGAAAAGAAATGACATTATAAGCTTTTTAACGCCTTCGTTACTTTCGTTTTCGTACGAAATAGCAAACCTCTTTCTTGAAAAGCTGGAAATTTAACATCAAATTTTGTAGTGTCTAGTACGTACCAAAAGCTGTAGGGTTACTAACGAAATTGCTGTGCATTTTTGCTGTGTTTGCAGCTATGAAAACGTCCCTGCCAATTTTCCTGTTGAGTTCTAGTAACATGCGTTCAAGTTGAGGGTTAAACAATGTTGCAGCTTGTTGTAATTCAGCAGAACATTGGCCATTTGTGCCACGTTGTGCCAACTCTGATGGAACACAACCTAAGGGTCCAGTTCCTGTCACAAGAACTCTGCGAGCTCCAAGATCATATAGCTTCTGCAATACATGATTATCAGTTGACGTTTGATATCTGAAAAGTTTTATTCACAGGCAAACTACATCCCTGGAAATTACATTCTCATGAATCTTTTGTTCTCTTCTTCACATAAGGAATAAAGTTTTCTCAAGTTTCTAACCATCATTCACTAATTTTATTCTCGACATCTTTTATGCAAACAACTTTTTAAAACCGTTTGTACCAAATATGAGAAACTTTTATTCCCATGTCAACTCTCCCGACAATATTTTTTTAAAACTTATATCAAATGCTAGTTGAGAATATTGAAATCAAGAGTTCTTTGGGCAAGCCATGCTAGAAGTTTAACCTTAGAGAGATTTTTGGGTGCTCTCATGAACAAGAAAAAAAAAAGAAAGACAATGATATCCATAAAGCTGATATAATACACATACAATGATATAGAATAAGAAATCTTTGTCGAGTCTGTATGGGATTTTAGTTACCTTCAAAAGCTTTTTGTACTCAGAGATAAGAAACTTGACATATTCGGGTAATTGATATTGGCGAGACCTTGCAGAGTTGGGCACCAAGTAGTAGTTGTTTACAAAATCATTGCCACCCACGGTGATGAGGACTAGTGCTTGATTCACGAGACTTTTAGCCTGTGAAGCTCCAATTAGAGATCTCACTCGGTTCTGGTATTCTTGAAAATACTGAAACTGTCTATACATTCTGATTACATTTACCTATGAAGAAGACAAAAGTTGAATTAAGCATTGTCAGATGCAAATCTTAATTAGCCTTTTAATTCTACAATTTTTTTTTCTTATTTTAGAATTGGGTCTTGGGTTATGTTTACATGAGTAGAGAACACCTGTCACAACAGGGTGTCTCGTTTCTTGCCTCACCCAATAATTTTTCAAATGACATAATCTAAGTGGGTGATATAGGAAATGAGATACCATTTCGAATAATGAGTATATAATATGTTGATATTTATTTGCCAAGTGTTTTTGCAGTTCAAACCCTAACCAACTTAGTTAAAGCATTTTGTTAAGTTACTAAGTGTCTCATTGTTGGATGCATTATAGTTAAATGCATTTAGATGGTAAGTAGGTAATAATGAAAGTGGTAGTTAGCTAGTAATCAACTTACAAACTGAATTCCAGTGTCGTTAAGGATTCCAATTCCAGCTGAAGCGAAATTGGCACCAACCAGGAGCTTCTCTCCTGTTAATTGTGGGCTCAAGTATGGCAATGGAGAGTCCGAACCAAGTTTCTGACCTGAAAATAATTCAACTAGTAAGATATACATTTTGTGTCTATAAATGATTAATTACTAGGCAAAGCTGCATGAACAAAAAGGGTTAAGGATATGGAATGCTAAGGACCTGTTTTGCTTTGTTTTCATTTTCCTATTTTCATTTTCTGTTTTAGAAACTGTCACCTTATTTTCATTCTGTTTCTTGCTTTCAAAGATTTGTATAGGAAATACTGAAAACAATTTTTTTTTCCTGTTTTCATTATTTCCTGTACAAATCTTTGAAAACAAGAAATATAATTAAACAATGCGGCAATTTTGTAAATATTTTTGAAAACAGAAAATGAAAACATGAATCTGAAAACAAAGCAAACAACAATCTTACTAATAAGATCAGGAATGTTATATCCATTGGAGAAACGGCCAGTTGGTCTATGAGTTGGATAATCAATTCCATAAGGAGGAGCATCAGCACGTGCCGTGGTAGCCAAGTAATTGTTATTTCCACTATCAACAAGTGAATCTCCAAATACAAAGAAAGCCCTTGTCCTAGGACTAGCTTCAGCACCAGGGACACCTATTCCAAACACTAAAACTAAACTTAGAATAGCCAAAGTACCACAACTTGACAAGGATGCCATTGAAATGAACCTTTGGAATTTGGATGTATGGTTAGTGTGTTAACTGAATTGAGGACTTGAATTTTAGATGTGATTGGAGGATTGTGTTCAAGTCCTTATATAGTAAACTTTATCCCTCAATTTTACACGCAAATCTCACTAGTTTAGGAGGTCACTTTAAGTTGCTCTTAATTGAAGGTCTCGTGCTCTACTTCTGAAAATTGTTGGCGTTACAAATTAACATAAATGCGATTGGTTGGATTCATTGATATGAAACTGAAAACTGAAGACTTGGACTTGACATTTTGTAAAAGCTTTGTTTTAAATTTCTATATTTCATTCAATCTTGCTTAAAACTTTTTCATAAAACTTTGACGCTAGTTATATTAAGTAGTTGTAGTCTTCATATTATTAAAAAGTAGTTGTAATCTTAATTATTATATATTGAATGATTATAAGACTTCATTCATTTATATATGAGGTAAAATTTAGATGAATTTATAAGTTAAATGTCGTAAAATATTCACTCAAAAATCTTATTACTCACACATAAATTGTTTAAGAGGTGTAGCTGGGGAAGCGTGTAAAACTTTGTTATTTGTCTAACAAAAATTAATAACTTTATGACAATCACATTTACATTTATATAAAAACACTACTCCCTCTGGTATCTTTTATAAGCAAAAATTAAATAAAATACACATATTAAGGTGGGTGGTTAATCCAATTTAGTATTGTTAATCTTATTTAAAAATTTAAGTTTGTTACCTAAATTATCATTAATCTTATTTTTTTATGTTACCTCGAGTGAGGGAATTCACAAAAATTTATTGTTGCTCTCTTAAAGACCAAGATAAGTTTTGGTTTAAAATCTACACTCTTGGAAATTAAGAAAATTATCATCTTCAAAATTTTGTCTTTTGAAGGAAATTCTTGTTGACAAAGGGACTTTATCAGGGCCATGTTTGTAAATATGTGGCTGTACAACGCATTTTTACATTCAGGAACCTATTAAAGAGACTTTTTGTATAAAGAATATCTGTTGTTTTTCTATTCATTTAACTTTATTCTGTTGAAAGAGTAAAGTCTAGAGATTATTTTCTTTTCTTGAAAATTCTTTGTTCAAATTATGAGTTCTTATTTACCATCGGTGTAGAATCGCCACCGTCACTGAGAGTCAAAGTTTTGAATCATTCAAATTTCCAAATCTATCAGAAATTTATGTATTTCATTCTATTGACATTCGAATTATTCGAGTGTGCTTCGCGTCTTGAGAGTTTTAAAGGGATTTACCTGATTTGTTTTATCGGGTAGTGTAGTGAATACAGTATAAGTAGGAGCGACAGTCTAATCTACAAAATAATTCACGTCACGTTTTGAGAAACGTGAATGTTATGAATCTGGAGCACGAAAGTAAAAGGACGGGTTTCGTGTTCGTTTTTCTTAGATGAGTGAATTTCAGGGGCGAAATTCTTTTAGAGGGGTATATTGTAACACCCCGATTTTTACCGTTCTTTAATATCGGTAAATATATACATATATTTGTTTATACTCTACTTTATTGTAGAAGGTTACGGTGAAATTTTAGGTTTTGAATTCAGGCGGAACCTGGTCCGTGTTTTTCACTGACAGTAAAAGTTTACTGATCAGAAAACCTAATTTGGACTCGTGAATGAGACAGTTTCGGTTTATATTATTTTTCCAACGATATTGGTTATTTTGAAAATTTTCAAAATAAATAAGTTATTATACTTTATTCGGGCGCATCATCAACAGACGGGTAATCGACAGAGTCGAGAAGGGACGTGCAGAGAACCCGACATCGGATGATGGGACATCTTGCCACCTAGGGTGGTGAGTCACATGGGTGACTTGCCTAGCATTTATGAAGCATAATGATGACACCAAGATATCATGAAATTTATTCTAGTGAAAAGACCAAAATGCCCTTGGTCTTTAAGTGATATTTCAAGAGTGTTCCTAAGTGAATTTTCACTAAAATACCCTCTCACCTACTTAATTCTGTGCAGTCCCTTCACTAAATCAAACTCATTTCATTTTGATTTCATTTCATCATCTTTCTCTCAAAAACCCTAATCGGGTAAACAACGGAACTAGACACGAATGTGCAGAGATACACCGGGGGACAGAACGGCGAGTCATCATGATGACTCAAGAGGAATGAGTCACCAAATGACTCACCATATCCATTAATGTGCATTTATGACAAGTAAACGTGAAAAAGACTAAAATACCCATAAACTTAACATAACCACCGACGTTTAGTTAAGTTTTAACCATGGACAAGGAACCAAGGTTAGTTCTTGTGGCCAAGAATCAGCCACACCCTTCCTAAAATGTGAGCCACATGTTTGTTAATCATGGTCACTAATTAACCCTAGTTAAGTTACTAATTAACTATAATTACGTTATTATATTATTTTCTAACTTAACCTTGGTCAATTTAACTCAACTATGGTTATCTTTTAAGATTAAACAACTCATTTTCTCACTTAAACTCCCTCTTGGCCGTAGTTCCCTCCCACTCATAGACACCATTTCACTTTTCTGTTCATCATTTCTCACAAAACACAAAAAAACACAAGTTAGGGCTCAAGTTCATTCTTTGTAGGAACTTGCCAAGATTATCATCTTTTCTTCATTTCTCTCACACACTTGAGGTAATATGATCATCCATGATCATCTCATTTCATCTTAAGATCTTGTTCTTCATATTTCATGAGTTTTCCAGTCTTAGATCTAGAAGTTCAAATATTTCCAGAAAATCATAGAAAAATCATTTCAATGTGAGATAAATTTCTATGATCTTCATATGACTTCTATTTTCATTATCCAAGAGCTTGAAAAATTTAGAGATCCCTAACCCTTTATTCTTAACTTGGCTGAACCTAGCTCTTAAGAGAGTTAGATGATTTTCTTCATTCACTAACTTGTTTCTTGTTGATTGATCATGGCTAGGTTTTGGTGGACAAAATCGTGGCCTACAGCTTGCTTGATTTGACTTGTTTTTATTTGATCTTCAAGTGATCTACAAGAAGTATAGGGGAGACTACCACTATCCTACCTTAATGTAGATATGTTGATGGTTTAATTATATTAGTGTAAATATGGTCTTGTAGTTTCTAAGTATGAAAGTTGTATATTTTACTCCATTTGTGTGTGATCCTCTTGGAGGATTTGATTTGATGCTTGGTTGTGATATGGTATGATATATGTTGGTTTTAATTCTAATGATCTCTAATTGAAACCTTGGTTGTTGTTTGATTGAATTGTTAAAAAAATGCTTAACATGATTAATTGGGCCATTCTGTAACATCCCAAAATTGTAATATGGTCTTTTTAATAAAAGATTAAAATAGTAAAATTTTAGTGTAGGCTAATTTTATAAAAAAGGTAAAGAGATGGAGCAAAATGAGCAATTGAAGAGTACAACACTTACATGAGCTTGACCCATTTAATTTGAATATTGGTTTGGTCAAATATATGTCCCAGTGCAAGAAAGCTACAAAATTTAAAGGGTTGTCTTTTTAATTAAAAATTCAGCATGAAGATGAAAGAATAATGTTAAAAAAAATGTGTACTAGGGTTTAAGCCTTGATTTGGTTATTAGTGAGAAAAATAAGAAACGTGAGAGTTTGGGCTTGGAATAGGAAGTGGGAGCCCACACTAGAATTGAAAATTATGGAAGCCTTATTTTAAATAGAGTCACACTCCAACCTAGCAGAATACTATGCGTAACTAGGGAAAGGCATATAGCGCCGCACGAATAAAAAAGGTGAGCAGTGTCACAGCGGGGGAAAAAGCTTTCTAACTTGAAGATGGTTGATTTAAAGGGTATCGTTTTAAGGTTATTTGGAGGTCTACAAGAGGTGAGTAAAAATATTTTTATTCACCCTTTCATGATACAATTAATTTTAGGGTTCTTGATTCTTGATTTGAGGTTTTTAAAATACTTTGATATTATTTGATGAGTTGATATAATAAATATATTTTCTCTGAATTTATAAAAAATGGTTTTACTTTTGAATTATTGTATTCTGTCTGCGTCAAATTCTCAGATGCTTCCTGTGTGAGTCCTACTCCTATATATTTTGCTAAGGCCAATAATTTTGTTAAGGATTATGTTAAAGCCAATTTCCTCTATGCATGAGATTTTTTTGTTAAGGCCAATTATTTTGTTAAGGCCAATTTCCTCTCTGACGCATCAATTGCATGAGTTTATATATATATATATATATATATATATATATATATATATATATATATATATATATAATTCTTTACTATTTGAATATAATATTGTCACACTTAAATTATTATTGTTAAAAATATGTATACATATATATGTTTGATTTATATGAATTGTAGTTGAATGGCATGTTAGATGATGTTATATTGTTGTCTTAGTATGACATAATATAATTGTTATTAACGCATAGACTTTGAGAACTTTGATAGTTATCTGGGATGATATATTGTATTATGCATGAGTTGGTCATCGCTTTCCAGAAGGTATGACGTCGGTATACATTCTATTCCGGGAATAGGATGTAGATATCACCATCTGGGATGGGTTATCAGATAATTAAAATATTTACACCTAGGATGGAATATTAGATACCTCCATCTGGGATGGAGAAGGCAGTGGGACGTCATTGCATGGATATGAGCTCATAGACCTTAGTGGATCTGGGATTCACACCGGTCCTGGGAACCAAAGAGTCAAGTCAAGTGATTCTGGGAATCACCGAGTAATGTTCATGGAGTTGTATTGCATAGAGTTTGCATGGTGAATGTGATTAAATGTAACAAGATGTGACCGTGGTTGGTTTTATGAGCTTGTGGCTTAAATGTTTGACATTGATTAATTTATACGTTATCATTTTGGAGATTTATTATATTTATATTTTCAAAATTAGGGGGTACCATAGATGTTTTTCTGGTTATCACGTCGGCTGAGAACAACGCTATTTACAAAAATATTTTTACAACTTGTTTTTATTTACCGAGATTATATCTCATTAAAGGTGTTGTTTTCAGAGCACGAGGACGATGTCACAGAAACTTGAAGACTTAGTGAATTTTTATTATTTATTATCTAGCTTGGTTAGTACTTTTTGAAATAAAGAGCCGTTTGTGCCTAGACACGTTTATTTTATTTATTTTTAACATTGGGTTAATTTTATTAGACGCCCGAGTTTTGAGGCAATTCGTTTTTATTTATGTAAGGATTTATTATCATTATTTTACCTTAATAATTATTGAGGTATTTTCAGAATATTATATTTATGAAAAAAATTATTTAGCCATTTTTTTGTGAATCTATTTGGGGTTACTATTGTAACGAAGGGTGTTACACATTCGGTCATAACTGAGTAATGGGGTTCCATGTTGATTTAAATTGTTTGAATAATTTTGATGAGGATTGAATGAATATATAAGAATATAGAAATTGGTTTGGATTGATTTGGATCTGTATATTGAAAGATATGATTTTATGAGTCCTTAGAGACTAGAATGCAATTTTTGAAAATGTATGTAATTGGACAGTTAGAAACTGTTTTTCATACCTATTAAACTGTTCTAAAACTCCAAAATGATTTTTGGACTATTAGAGTGTAAAATCGTTGAGAAATGTTTTATGCGATTTACAAAATTAAGACGTTCGGTCAAATTCTTAGAAATTTTGTATAAATGGAGATTTAGATGTAAAATCAGTGTTTCAACATTTTCATATGAGTAATATAACCTAGGAGAGTAATACATTTGAGGTGAAGAACCATATTTTCAAAAAAAAATGGCTTTTAGGCCTAGATTCAGTAAAAAAGCAGCGAAACAGTCGTTATACGTTTTTAAGGATTTTCGAGCAAATGTTTTGAGAAATTGATACCTATGTATCTTTAATGGAAATTGTTCTTGAAAATTGATTTGATGTTATCTAAAGGTTTTGGTTTTAAGATTTTAGTTTTCAAAGACAAGCTTTTACAGTAAAATATAAAAACCTAAGTCAAGAACGACTTAGTGAAAATACGAACGTAATAACGTGGGGTGGAACATGACTTTATGTCATAAAGTATGGATAATTCATTATCCATATTTCCTAAAATTTAATGGACTCAGAATGATTTGTTTTCTTGGAAGCCAAATATTGAGCAAAATTAGCAAGTGCACCAAATCGCTAACTGTAGTAATAAAAATATCGTCCTTAGGGATTGAACCGTTAACTACTAACGTGCCAACTGAATTTCGTTTGAGCGACCAAATGGTTTGAAATTGGTTTTCGCCAATAAATAAGAACAGAAATTTAAAAGGAACAGAAAATATTTTTGGTATTTTCAATTGAGAAAATTAAGTAACAAAAAATTTGGGTTTTAACAATCAAGAAAAAATTGTTAGATGATCGATTTCCCTGCCTTTCCTACTTGTTCAATCCTGGAAATTAACTTGAACAGTTTATCCAATTTCAAGAAACTGATTTTTGTAATTTATCCCCTAATTCCTTAGGTGAATAAACCTTTCTGTCTAAGTTACTGATTCAATTCCTTGAATATTAGATAAATAGCAGAAGCGTTAAGAAAGATTTCCACTCAAAAAAATTAATTTGGTTGTGTTCTTATTCCTAAGTAACACGCGCAAATCGTTTATTCACAAGCATCAACTATGAATCCGAATTTCCCAATTGCAAAATTCATACAGTAGATAAACATGCAAACAGTGAATAAACTCTTGAAATTAAACTAACCAGAACAAGTAATTTTTCCAGAATGAAAACAAGTTATCTAGGCAGTTCCATCTACCTCTAACAAAAGAAAATTAGCTAGACATAATAGTAATAGAACTAACTCCGGAAGAAGATGAAGGCAAGGTAGTCATCATGAGTCTCTACTCGTCAGCTTCAACTTTCTTGATTGCTCCCTTTTCTCCCCTCAAAACTGTATAGTTCTATATATATATATATATATATATATATATATATATATATATATATATATATATATATATATATATATATATATATATATATATATATATCTGTGTGTGTGTGTGTGTGTGTGTGCGGCTACTGTGTCTGCCTCTCGTTCCCTTTTCCTCCTGACGTTGTGGCTATATATAGATGCAAGCCTTCAAATCTTCAATTTGCGTGGGGCTCTAGCAATTCTTGTATCACGTTGTTGCACTTATTGCAAATTGCAATTCATGATTTGATTTAATTTGGACGAAAACTAAATCTCTTAAATTTGTGATCATGGCCCATATCAATTAATGGCAATTGCAATTCTTCATATCAATTATCATCAATTTAATGACTTGGAGCCCCACTTGCTCCATATCACAATATCAATTTGCCCAATTCTCATGCTGCTGCCACTTTTCTATCTTCTTTTTGCAATTTACGTTAGAAGTCAAATCTTTTAATCTCTTAAATTTTCCATCTCATCTTTATTATTTTCTACAAATGTAAACAAGTAAAAATACTATTAGATTAACTCTAAAAACATGAAATTAAACTAAAATATTCAAATATTATTAAAAACTAAATTAGCTAAACTTAGGGACAAAACTCAATCAATCGACACAATTGGGGGCAAAAATCCATTTAATAAGCACACAAAAATTAAATCACATAATCTAGAATATTATCATCAAAGAAAAAGGCTCAATTAGAAAAGTACAGAGAAATAAATAATTGGACTTGTGTTCCAATCTCATAATGCGTTAGGACTTTTAAACAAAGTGTTTTAAGATATCTTTACATAAAGATGAAAGGTTTCTTGAGAACTTCAGCTCGATGTTGAGAAAATCTAGCATCTGAGAAACACTACAAAAAAACAATTGTTTAGCGACCGTACTTTTTGGTCGCTAAACCATGTAAATCGGTCGCTATTTGTTTTAGCGACCGAATCAGATACCGATTTATGATGGTAGCTGAATATCTGGTCGCTAAAGTTTTAGCTACCGAATTATTATTTCGGTCTCTAATTAGCGACCGTAAATTCGGTCGCTATAAAATAATAATCGGTCGCTATTAGGTTGGTTGCATTTTTTGGGTAACCATTTTTAGCGACCGATAATCGGTTGCTAATTCGGTCGCTAATTTTGGTTACTGTTAACCTATATTAGCGACGGATTTTCAGTCGCTATACATCATCTGGAAATCTTAAATAAAGTTTAGCGACCGAATTATTGGTTTCTAATTCGGTCGCTAAACTGGTTATTATTAAATTTTTTTTAATTTTAATTTTTATAATAATTTTTTTTCTGATTTTCTTTAAACGTTAAAAAAATTACTAATAAAACACACCAAATAACTTATGAAATATACAATCATAAAAAATAATAAATATATATAAAAAGAATAATCCAAAATGTCGTACAAGAATCGTTTAAAGTAAAAAATATGGAGAGAAAAAATCAGTCATGATGAGGGGGAGATGGAGGAATCCAATCATCCTCGGCCCGTACCACCGACGCTCGCTAGGCGATCGTCCTCTGCGATAGCAGACATCGATGGTAGCGGCGGAGGAATCGAGGAGGAGCGGCAGAAGCGCACAATCGTCATAGCATCATCCCGAGCAATCGAGAGTCTGGATCCTCATCTGCTCCAACACCAGCCGCAGTGTCTCGCCCCGCTCGATGCTCGCCGCATCGCATTGCTTGGTGTGCCCGAAGTCAATCTGTGCAATCTGGTCCGCCATCTCGCTGCTCTCTCTCGCTCTTCTCCCGAAGCTCCGCGTTCAGCTGCGTGATGGTGTCCTCGCATTTGGTGGAACTGCTCCCGAGGGACGGTATGCGACAAGGAGAAGGAGCGTCTGGACGATGAAGCAATGAACTCGGCTCCCAGGTGTCCGAGGCCATACACGTGCCCCTTCTTGTTCCCGCCCCGACGACCTCCAAATAAATGGCATTATCGTCGACGGAGACAGAGAGCAGCCATCACCAGTCAAAGCCTCATTGTGTGACTGTGAGGCACGTGATATGGCATCGTCCTTCTTCTCGTTGAAGCCCGCCTACAAAGTATAGTTGAATAGATTTAGTTAAAATAATTATATCCAATATTAACAAATCATTTATAATAAATTACAAGTAAACACTAAATTATTTTTTTGCTTACAAAGCATAGTTCACGGGCCTTGTCGTTGACCCATGTCCCCGACTTCAACTTCTTCGTCCTCTCCACCAACTCCATAACAGATCGGGCCATTTGTTTTGTGCTTTCTGCACAGAATAATATAATATTAAATTCATAAGAATAATTAAAAATGAAAACTAATTAATTAAATAGTATATTAAGTCAAAAGTTTAATGTATTACCAGCTCGTCGTAGTGGGCGGCGGCTGATTTAGACCCACCGGTCCAAGCACATGCGCCACCATCGAAGCTCGATCACGCCGAGCTGTGGCCCGGATCTCCTGGAACTTCTCAGAGCCCAACACTGGTCCAGCTGCCTCATGATCTCGGGATCCACCCACCTCCCCTTATTCTCGCCCCTTCCTCAGCTTGTTCATCGATTCTTCATAACCCAGTGAGCCTTTATGCTCAAATATGTCCCCCCGAGAGCCTCTAAAGCTAAGTCCCACCTATACTCTTTCTCGCAACTTACGGTTGTTAGGAAATTCGTGTGTACATATATATAATGTAAATTTAATTTAAAAAACTTAATAAACTGTTACCTTAAACTCTAGAAACAACTAATCCCTATGGCCCCGGTGGGATGGCCTTCCATGTAGGCCATGGACCATCAAACTTTGCGTCGCGAGATCTTCGAGATCGAATCGAAGGGCCCCTTCATGCGTAAAGTCAGTAGCAAAATTAGAGCATTAATAAATGTTATAATTAAATTTTAAAAACAAGTAAATAGAAATTAACGATACTTTATATATATTAAAAAATTAAATTAGCATACTCGTTATCCCCCCTGGGGATAAGAAGAATCCTCCTGTCGGATGGACCACGACTCTCCTGTCCCGAAGATGATGATGGTCCTATCGTCGTAGGTGTGGATGATGAGGGTGCAGCCTGTGTCCCGATCACATGAGGATGGGTGGGGGGGTGCAACTCCATCACCCTGAGGTGTCCCGTCAACAGAGGTGCTGGTAGGATGGTCTCGATCTGAAGGTTGTGGGTCGGCCGGCGAAGGGAGTCTCGCAGCACGACCTCCACGACGACCCCTACCTCTGGAGGAGTCTGCCATCTGTGAAAAAAATGAAAATATGATTACACAACAGTGTAAATAATACAAAAATAAATTACCTAATAAGTAGAATGACATTCACACAATGAATTATGACATAAATAAATTACCTAAGTAGAATCTTCGTCACTAAATTCACCCTCAGTCTCATCAGTATCACTTGATCGGATTGTACCTTCGCTAGATGCGTCCAACTCGGATTGATCCATTAACTCTCTTTCAACTTCTTCCCCATTTCCGGAAATGTCCGCCAGAGAATTAAAAATAATGTCCGGCGTAATTTGCAACGGTACGTGGGGTCTTGAAAACTCATCATCTTGGTACGGAGCATCTTTTTCAGGCTGGTTGATTACATTATCAGTAATTATACTGCGAGCCTTTATCTTAATAACACCCAACCATCCATGATGTCCTTCGGGATATGGCGAGTAATAAACCTGCTCTGCTTGTTGTGAAAAAATGAATGGGTCGTACGCCTTATTATACCTTCGAGACAGCCTAACTTGAACAATACCATAATTTTTATCTATTTTTGTCCCTACGTCAAGAGTAGGATCAAACCAATCACACTTGAAGATAACTAATTTCATCACGGGGAAATCGGTATAATCGAGTTCAAGGATGTCAGTTAGAACCCCATAGAAATCATCCTCTACATTGCCATCAGTGGCTAGCACACAAACACCATAGTTACACGTCTGCATTCCTTTATTCCATGTTTTTGTGTTAAATTTATATCCATTTACAATATAAGTATTCCTTGATGTAACCCATCTGTTAGGCCCCCATGCCAAATTTGTCAACAATGGATTTTGAACATTGTTTTCTGGATCTAGTACCTAAACAATCAAATATTATATTATTCTTATACATGCTATATATTTAAGGAGATAAAATGTATGCTTCAAAAAATGAAGATGCTTAACCTACATATTTACTGAACCACGTAGCAAAGTGAGAAGTAATTTCTCGATCAACCTGATCATTTGAAATGTCAGGTTGGAGATCCCTTAGAAAATTGCCGTACATCCTACATATGGGAGATTAACAGCAGGACGGTTAATAATAATAAATGTCAATTGAACTTATTAAAGACGTTTTAGAAACTTACTCTAAATATGGCGCCACCTCTTCACAATTTTGAAGGATATACAGATGAGCAGCATTAATGTCACGCTGCTCCAAGAAATATCCTTTTGATTTGCCACTAAATCTGCCCGGATAGTTGAATATTGATATAAGAGGACTAGTTGAACATCCTTCGCCCGAATCAACGTTTCTAGGCATCCTTGTCCTTCTCGTGTTAACTTCGTCCGGATAGTAATAAGAGGCAAAAGTGGAAGTCTCCTCTACTAAGTATGCTTCACAAATGGAACCCTCCACTCGTGCCTTGTTCTTGACTTTGTGTTTAAGGGAGTGCAGGAACCTATTAAAGATGGATACATACAAATAATTACTAGTTTTAGGGAAAGCTAAACTACTTCTCTCGTGTTCGTGAATTTCATATGTATTAAGTAAAATAGTTGATGTTGTTTACCTCTCAAATGGATACATCCAGCGGTATTGGACTGGGCCACCAACTCTTGCTTCGTAAGGTAGATGAACTGGCAGGTGTTCCATGGAATCAAAGAAACTCGGCGGGAAGATTTGCTCCAGCTTACATAACAAAACGGGTATCTTGACTTCCATATCCTTTAATTGATTCACATTTAGTGTTGTCGATGTAAGCTCCCTGAAAAAGTGGCTAAGCTCAACAAGTGGGTTCCAAATTTGCTTCGGTAATGCGTCGAACGCAATTGGAAGCAACCGTTACATGAACACGTGGCAATCATGACTCTTCATTCCATGTAACTTTGCTTCCTTAATGTCAACACATCTACCCAGATTGGAAGCATACCCATCTGGTAACTTTAGTTCTTTAACCCACTTACAGACGGTCAATTTCTGTGCTTTGCTTAGTGTATAACTTGCCTTCGGTTTGATAAGTCTGCCACGACCACCGTCTTGCAACTCAAGCTCCTTCCGATTACAAATGTCAGCCACGTCCAATCGGGCTTTATTTGTATCCTTTGTCCTCCCCTTGATGTCCATCACAGTGTCAAACACATTCAAAAACACATTCCTCTCAGTATGCATGACATCAATGTTGTGACGGAGTAGTTGCGTCCTCCAATACGGCAACCTCCAAAATATACTTTGTTTTGTCCAATTATGGTTGACGCCGTAATCAGGAATATGTTCTCCTTGGGTTTCATGGACGAGCGGTAAGTAATGTACTCTGCGCCATACATTAGGACCAGTCAAACGTGGTGGAGGCGGTGTTCTCTCCGCACAACGCTTCTTGAATGCATTCTTGTTTCGCCTATAAGGATGATCTTCTGGAAGGAATTGATGATGACAATCAAAATATGAGATCTTTCAACTGTTTTTAAGCGTGAATGCCTTCGATCGCTCCATACATATTGGGCATCCAAGCTTCCCCGCGGTCATCCAACCCAACATCATCCCATAAGCAGGAAAGTCGTTGATCGTCCACATTAAAGCTGCTTTCATGATGAAATTCTGCCTCAAAGATACGTCATATGTCAACACACCATCATTCCACAGCATTGTCAACTCATCTATCAGTGGCTGCAAGTACACATCAATCTTACCTTTTGGATTAGACGGACCCGGAATTATGACTGTTAGGAACATAAACTCCCGCTTCATGCACATCCCCGGGGGAAGATTGTACGGAGTCAGGATAACCGGCCAACAAGAGTATGCTTTTCCAGATTGCCCAAAAGGATTAAATCCATCAGCAAATAACCCCAATCGGACATTGCGAGGGTCCTGCGAAAATGCCATATGAACCCTATCAAAATGCTTCCAAGCTTCTCCGTCAGATGGATGACACAAGATATCTTGCTCCCTCTCATGCTCACTATGCCACCTCATGTGAGCTGCAGTGGCCATCGAAGAGTACAATCTTGTAAGTCTTGGCACGAGCGGAAAGTACCACATCTTTTTTAGCGACCTCTTCTTCTCAATGCCCATCCTAGTGGTTGTCTTATACCGATCCGCACCACAAAATCGACAACACGTTATGCTTTCCGTTGAATCATCCTTATAGTACAACATACATCCATTCGGGCAACAATCAATTTTCAAACACCCCAGACCCAAATTTTCCACCGGACTTCTTAGCATGATAAAAACTTGTAGGCATCCGATTGCCTTCGGAAACGCCTTGGACACCGACTGACCGAGGCGATTAAAACAGCCTTCTTGCATATTGTAGTCAGATTTGATACTCAACCATTCCATGCACATTGATAACTCCGTGTACTCCCGACATCCTTCCCACAATGGAGATCGTGCAGCACTCAGCATATCATAGAATCTTTGAGCTTCGGGATTCAGATTCTTCTCTATGTATTGGGAACCCATTCCACCATCTTCTCCCCCATCTTCTTCTAGTACAACACCAACCGATGGTCCAGCATGATCCATTATCATCTGCTCGTATGGATTCAATTCTCCCCTCCCGTCACCACTTCCATAGTACGAACCTTCAGCCACAATCGGGTTTAAGTCGGCAACGTCTCACCATGGTTACTCCAACAATAGTAATCAGGCATGAAGCCCTTCTCATAAAGATCGGATACAACTCCAGCCACACTTTTGAAAGATTGACACTTGCATCTTTTGCAAGGACACCTCAATTGATCACCGCCCAGCGGTATAAATCTCTCCTGGCTAACAACAAACTCTATAAACTCACCCACTCCGACTCTATACTCTTCCCTAAGACGTTTATTCCGATCCAACCTACGATACGTCCATTTTCGATTCTCACGAATATCCATTCTTTGGCAATTAAATAGCCTGACCAATCCTACAATAACACTTATATATTATGGTGCATTCCAATAACTCCATCAATCTCGTTCTTATGACAAGGTATGAACCTATCCCATTCGAGAAGAAACCTTTGTCACACTCGGCTACTAATAGTTATTCCCATATTCAAATACCTTATACTTGACAAAATTTGGCAGCATTTCCCATCGGTCTCCAAGTTACACGACTCGAGCACGGTCAGAATCACCGCGATCAAGTATGCACCAGGAGAACAAAAGGAAATGCATCAGACCGAGATTTCAACAAGTATATAAGGCATTTGAACATTGAAATGACTATTGTACGAGTGTGAAAAAGGTTTTTTCCCAAACTGTCCCACTTGGACAATTCAAGATTCAATACAATGAGCATGCATACCTTGATAAGTTACGCATGCTCAATAATATTGAATCTCAAATAGGAAACTAAGGCTTTCGTAAATTAATTATTAACTCTAACAGAAAATAAAACCATTAACCTATAAATATTGCAACATTGTTGAGTTTATATAAATTGCAGCGTAAATCAATACAAACTTATATTAAATATTGTAGCAAACATCCTATTGAGCTCCGCTCACCACTAACAAGTAGCAGTTAATTGTCAAACACATGCATAATTTCTAAATTATCAGAACACAACCAGCATCCCGCCTTTCGGACAGGATCACATCCTATTGAGCTCCGCTCTCCACTAACAAACAACACATATTGACAAACACATGCATAAACATTAAATTATCAGCATACAATCATACAATATCACATCCTATTGAGCTCCGTTCTCCACTAACAAACAACACATATTGACAAACACATGCATAAACATTAAATTAATTATCAGCATACAATCAGACAAGATCGCATCCTATTGAGCTCAGCTCTCAACTACCAAACAAGACGATAATTCACATAATACATTACACTGAGTGTTCAGAGAACTGACCTGAGAGAGAAAACACAACTGAGCAAGGATAAGTGGAGGAGCCGGTAGAAGAATATGACAAGAAGAACCTATCGTGCATAAATGAAATTATTCATTTCAACTCAAATCACTATTCTATTATGTTAAATTGTTATACCTAAATAATTTATCTCATGAATATCTAGTGTTAAAGCATGTGCTGACGAAAAAATAATCAATGAAGCATAAAAAATAATAAGATTGCAGAGCTGAAGGTCAATTTATTTTGATTTCGACTTTTTGTTTTAAAATTATCCTTAAATCGGGCCTAACTGTTTACACAAATCGAATCAATATATTACATATCCAGTACCATAAAAAAAATGTGGATAATGCTAGAATTTCTTTCTATCAAAGAGAAGATTTTCCATGTTGTTCAATGTTCATTTTAGTAAACATGACAGTGCCCATTAAAATAGAAAATAATAGAGAGAAAACTGAAAGGTGTAATTGATTGAATGAGAAAGTTTATTACATCAAGTCATATATAAAAGTGACTTATATTATATGTAAGATAAAGCAACTGATTTGTAACTAACCACTAATTAACTATATTAATTATATGATCTAATAGTCCATCCTAGATAGACAAGATGTTAGGGTCTTAGTTAGTAGGGAAAATTGTCATAACTCACAAATTCCATTTCTATGATTTTCTATAATTTAAATCATAAAAATCAAGGAATATGGAAAGTTGTAGCAACTTAGTGATTTGAATGAAAAACATGAAGAGAAAGGAAGGATGATCATTGATCACTAGACAAGCACATATATCAAATTTGGAGATTTGTTTCCCTTTATGCAAAGAGTTACAAATTTTTGAAATCCAAGAGTAAAATAAAAGGGTATGGTTCGGCCAAGTGGGGGAAAATAGGGGAGAAATTTTTGTTCATCAAATCATTTGGCAAGCATGAAGAGTATGATTATAGAAGCACCAATATTAAGTTTCAAGACTTAAATCAATGGGTACAAAGAGTTATGATTTTTCTACCATTTTCAAGCTTAATTCTTTTTGAACAAAATTAAGAACAAGCATGAAGCTAATCAACTCAACATCAATTGTAATGAAGAAAGGTTGGAGGAAAATTACCTCTAAGTGATGACCCTTGAGTAAGAAATCAAGACACCTTGAGAAACTAAGAGAAAAGAGAGAAATGTGTTGGATGAAAAAATGAAAATGACGAGTAACAAAAACACACATCCCTAAACTCACACACATACACTAAACACACACACATACACTAAACACACATCTCACACACACACACACACACACACACAAACATCCCAAACAGGACACACACACATACACTAAACACACATCTCTCGCACACACACACACAAACATCCCAAGACACACACACACACACCTACCCTATGATTACAATCCAATTGAACCCACAAACTTTAGTACACAGAACACACAACAAACACACACTCACAACGCACACACACACAACACAACAAACACACACACAACACCAATGTACACACAACACACAACAGAAACAACAATGTAGAGAAAGACAACGAGAGAAGCAAATTTTTTTTTTGATAATCAAAGAAATATATTAAAAGAAAGAGCACAAGAAGTGCCTAACCCAAATACACAAATGTCGAAAACAGATTAACAAGACTGAACCTATAGATATTGTTACAACCAAAAGCAAAACTGAAGCACTAAGGTTGCATAATAGCTAAAAGCCAACCCCACATGACACCAAAGAACAGATCAACACCACCAAGAGAACCAAAAGCCAAAAGAGAGCACAGCAGAGCAACGAAAAATCCACCCAGCAGCAAACAAATGACAGCAACAGAAAAATGCAGCCCAAAAAACAACAGAGCACACACCAGCTACCACCAAAACTAGCAACTCAAAATACTAAGCACACAACCACCTTAACTATCATAACTTAACCAGAGAATGAGCTTGGGATTCTTAGCAGGTCAGTCAGTAACAACGAGAGAAGCAATTACCTCGGTCAGTGTGAGGGAGGGCGTTGTGGTGGTGGTGGTGGTGTGAGCAATGTGACCAGAATGAGCCCTGAAATGAGGGGGGGAATGATAGACAGTGACATAGTGAGACAATGAGACAGAGAGATGGAGTAGAGGAGAGCTTACCTGAGCAGAGGGGAGATGACGGTGGTGACGACGACCGGAGGTGTCTTGGGGTGTTGAGGTGGCCGGAGCGCGCGCCGTAGAAGAGAGAAACAGTGGGTGGGAGAGAGAAAACGCCGGAAAAAATGAGGAAGAAGGAGGTTCTGTCGAATTTAGGGATTTCAGTTTTAGCGACCGAATTAATTCGGTCGCTAATTAGGTCGCTAATCTTAATTTGAATTTGTAATTTAGCGACCGAATTAAATTTCGGTCGCTAACACGCGCAATTTTATTTTTCAACGCGCCATTTAGTGACCAAATTAATATCGGTCGCAAATATAAATAAAGTTTAAAACGTGAATTCATAAATTTAGTGACGGATTTATTAATCGGTCGCTAATATAAACACAGTTTGACCGTTGCATTTATTTCGGTCGCCATTTCGGTCGCTAAAAATTCATAAATTTCCGACTTTTACTTTCCTTTGTTTAGCGACCGAAGTAGCGACCGATATCTCTGCTACGCTCTATTTCGGTCGCTATTTCGGTCGCAGAATCAACTCTAACCAGTGTTTCATGTAGATCCTACAATCGGTCTCTATTTCGGTCGCAAAACGGAACCTAAAAATTCGGTCACTATTTTCGGTCGCTAAATGACCTTTTTTTTGTAGTGAAAGCACGTTGAGAGAATTCTGATGGATTCAAGATGTCATCCGATGAATAAACAAGAAGAACGTATTTCCGGCAAATTTTCCCTAAACACATAGTGAAACTATGTTCTGTAAGGTCGTTGTGCCTAGGAGATTGAGCTAACACTTTAATGCGGGTGTGAATTCCGTTTGGCCGATCTGGTTGATGCTGGGGGTATCGGGGTTATGAAATACTCACATAAACCCAGTGGGTTGCTCCTCTGTGGCCTTGTGATATGGCAATACACCGACATACTTGAATAGATGCTACGTGTTTTCTGGTAGTGTAGGGCATTCCCGAAAAAGCCTATGACGTGCACACCCTTTATTATTGACGCATTCTTTATTACCCAAAGCTGGTACCTTCGGAACAATCCTCCGAACCACTCTCTCCGACTGTTCGTAAAACTATGGTATAGGAATTCAGAGGTCATTCCTCAAGTCTTAGATATCTTCTATCTAGGAAAATGCGGTTCGATGCTGTAATCATGTTTCTGTGAAACATTATTGTTTTAATTTGTTATGAATGTAGATATGATTGAATATTGATAATTGTACGTACCCGAGAGTCGTACCACTGCATGTGTGCCTTATGTGTAAGATAAATGGAAATCTCACCTCCTTATTTTTATATTGCCTATGTCGGCTGGTTATGTGCATTCTGTATTCTTTTGAGAAGATTGAGACGTCAAGATGTCGCTTGACTAATGCATCGTAGAGGTCGAGGTTCGAGCATGCGGATGATAAGTTAGAGTTTCTAGTGGACGTCGTTCAGACTGTCGATGGTTCATAGACCATGTTTTTCCTCTTGGAAGAGGAAAGGGCTTAGTCCGAGAGTTACTTTTGTAGTGACTCTAGTAGTGTCTTTTGTGATGACATCGGTAGTGGACTCAAATAGAGTTTCCACTATATCTCGTCAATTGGGTTTGTCTTTCTCACGGTGTACGAGAAAGGATCGTCTTTTCTATTTTAGTTTGGTCAGCTGGGTATGTTTGAGAGTTAATTTTACTGTTATGGAGCTTGGACTCCAAGTATCTTATATTTTAGGAGCTGTGTCTTCAAATCTTCATACTGGATATGTATACTATTATGATTTCTATTTATGAGTCAGGTTAGGTATTATGTAAATGATTTTCGAACTTATGATCCTAATTGTGATAATGGAATATTTTATTGTCCATTCATTTAAAACAAAGTAATTATATTTATGACTTACAAAAAAAGAAAAAAATTACCCCATTTTTTTATAACGAATTTTTAATTAACCTACTTTTCGATATTAAAATGTCACTTACGATGTAGCGCCCGAGAAGGGTGTTATAGTTGGGAATAAAAGAAACTATTGGAAAACAAAATTTATATTAAATAAAGGGTATTTTGAGATTAGCATCATTAAATTAGATAGAAGTAATTGAAATTTACTTATATATTGGATCAAAATGTTTGAGTTTTTTTTTGCTTATGATAGAGATTGGAGGGAGTATCTCGAAATATGCTATACCTTAATATCCATCCTTAATCACCTAACTCTACCATCTGTTAAAAAAAAATAACGTAACTCTACCATGTATCACAGTTGTCTATGAAAAGTGGGCACAAAAGATTAAAAACTGTAATCTGATATATTTTTTAGAATTTTTTTTTTTGGTACATGATCAGTATATTTTTGAGATTTTAACCCGTAACATTTGCCTGTGATGATTAATTCTGTCCGCGAATCAAATAATGGAGCTGAGACTACGGTGCAATTAGGGGTGGAAATAAGTCAGGTCAGGCTTTAGCTAAATAGGTCTGACCTGTTTCAAAAATATAAAGTTTAAACCTAGCCTATTATCTAATATAGGTTAATTTTAAGGCCTGGCTGACCTGACCTTTTTAAAAGTCAAGTCTGACCTGAAAGCCTACTTAATAGCTTGTTTCACATTAACATACTACTAAATAGGTTGAACTTAAACTCCTATCAATAAATAGGCCATTAACTAAACAGGCCAATAGGCCAACATCTAATACCAACCAGCAAAAATACTAAGCACATATAAACTACTAATATTTGTAAAGAAAAAATTAAAATAGGTCTCAAAATTCAAATTAATAAAAAAAAAACCAAATAAGCCTCGGGCCATAAAATACCAAACACTAAAATCACAGAATAGTAACAAACACATCACCAAAATATATAATTTTGGGTTATAGAAGAAACAAGGGGAGGCGAAAAAAGAAGAGGAAGCACCAAAACAACACCAGAAACAACAACCTTCATTACATTTATACCAATGCTATTACAACACCAGATCTGAGATGACCCGGTAGTAAATAGATCTGAGATGACCCAGGTAGAACTGACACCGCCGTGAGCGCCGCCGTGTCCATCTCTCCCCTCGCCAGACGGCGTTACTGCCATCACCTCCCAGCGCCGCCCACGCCACCTCAAGTCAGCCCGCCGCCGCGAGACGTAACCACCGAGAGCTACAGTTCCGTTTGAACTGGATCCGCCACGAGGCTCCGTCACGAACCACCACGAGGCACCGAAGAGACGCTGCCTACGACCGAAACAAAGACGAGATGCTCAGACTCGCAAATGGAAGGAACTAACAAAGGTAATGACGACTGACAAGGAAGCAGGGAGAGGAAAAAAAATGCAAAACTTGTAGCTGAGGATGGCGGCACAATGGAGGGGAGATGAAGAGGGAGGGGGTTTATTTCTTTGAAACATGAATAGGTTTTCTTTTTTACATTCCAGAATAATATGGGGGTTTTAAATGGCTAGGATTAGAAATAATATATTTAAATATTTAATTTTTTAATAAAATTAATATTGTATTATATATTATATATTTAATTTAATTTAAAATAATATTAATTTTAAGTAGGCCAACCTACCAGACCTAAAAGACTTTTTCATAAGCCTAAGCCCGACTTATTTAACTAAAGAGGCTTTTTATAAAGCCTAAATCTGACATTTTTATTAAACAGGTCAGGCCTTAAGCAGGCCAAACCATAGGCCCCTGTCGGGTGGCCTGACCTATTTCTATCCCTGGGTGCAATGAAGCTTAGGCCTAGTTGGCAGTGTGCCACAGTCAAATTCCCCAACCCCATTTTCATTTTCCACTTCTGAAGCGATTAAATTAAAACTACTCACACTGGCCCCTCTACAATTTTAGTTTCTTATTTTATATTTTAAATTGTGTTTAAAATTAAATGAGATGATGATAATGCAAATTCAAGAGTTTAAATCAATTCATGTCATTTTATACCTTTTCCTATAAACTCCAACCACTGATAGTAAAAATCAATGTATCTGCATCAAATTCTAGAGTTTAATATTCTCCTTTTTTTTCCAAAAAAAAAAATATTCTCCTTTTTTTTTTTTATGTTTTACGATTTGTTTTGTTTCTTTTTTCATTGACCTTTTGTTCTTTTCTACTAAAATGTTACCAACCCTTCACTTTCAAATGGAGAGATTTCTGTGTTTTATACAATACACAGTTTCTAATAACATATAAAATATGATTTAAATCATGGTTATGTTGCAATTAGGTTAATTTATAGTCTTTGAACCCTAATGTGGTCAATACAATCTACAATCGTGGCCTAATGTAGTTGTGGCAGTTGTCGCCATGTAAGAAACACTATATAAAATGGTTGATGATTCCATATTTTCAGATACAAAAAGTTCGAAAATGCTACCGAAAAATACAAGAGAAGTAGTAATTATTAACATATTTATAACTTTTATAAATAAAAATAAAATATTCATATAGGATATTTATACAAAGAAAAAAATTAAATTATAGTTTATGTTGTCATTTAAACATAAAAATTCAAAATAGTAAAATTATCGTGGATATTACAGGTAATTTCTAACTTTGATATCTAGTTATTTAATATGTAATGTCACTTAATGTGCTACCTATAATTAATTTCTAACGTTAAAAAAATTGAAATCACAATTTTTTTTTAATAAGCAAAGATGAAGTGAAAAAGCATCACTGTAAGATAAACGATCCCAACTAAGTTTAGATCCTCCCTATCATTTGTGGCACTTCAACAATATTGTTAAAAATAAGAAAAGAATACAAAAATAGCATGGGGGACCAAACCAAAGAGTGGTACATGAGTCTGGGACAGAGGATCCGCATCCCAAACCAAAACCCATGCAAGAAAATAAAGAATAATTTAAACCTAAAAAAAAGGTAAACCAAACCTTTTACGGTTAAAATCCTCTAAAATAAACTTTGGGGGCAAGTCCCACCAAGTAAAACAATGACGGTTAATTCCATAATTGGCCAATTTATCTGCCCATGTATTTCCTTCTCTGAAGATATGAGAGACTTGGAAAAACATTTCCTTTGATAGAGATAGACAATTTTTCCATTTGTTTTTGAGTTTCCAAGGAACCAACTCTATGCATTTAAAAGCAGCAACCACTAAGGAGGAGTCAAATTCTAACCAAAGTTTAGACCATCCCTTTCGAGAAGCCAATTCAATAGCTTTAATAGCTCCTAACAATTCTGCATAGCAAGATGTGGATACACCAATGAAATCTGAGAAACACCCAAGAATAGCACCACTGGAGTCTCTAAAAATTCCTCCATATGCAGAAAGACCTTCCTCTCTAGATGCACCACCTGAATTGCATTTTATCCAGCCATAAGGAGGCTTATACCAATTTACTTGAATTATCCGAGGAGCTTTTGGAGGTTGACTGGATACATGGAAAAATTTCATTAATCTGAATTCAACCATTGAAGAGGAAGCCTTACTCAAGGATAAATTCCCTGACAGAGCAACACTGGCAGATAATAGATGTATGATCCTATTAAATGTAACAGTATTATCATTAAACCTCACCTAGTTTCTTGGAAGCCAAATATACTAGAAAATGTGGATGATAGCAGAGATGATTGTTGAGTCTCAAAAATGTCAGATGTGCATTTGCCCTAAGTTTTGCTGAAAACTATACAATTGTTGATGATTTAAATTGAACTACATATTGGTTGTTGACCTGTCTACTTAGCATGCAAATTATCTTTTTAAAGAATTTTAATCACCTGTCTGCCCTAAGACTATCTTGGTCAAAAGAGAAGATCACTCGTCTGATGAGTAAAGCCAACTCTTCTGTTGAAGAAGTATCACCTGTCTGAAGCTTATCTGGAGATGTTGACTTTCAGTCTAAAAAAGTCAACCCGTCTAATGAAGCTTTCACCTGTCTGCAGTCTCTCGGTGAAGAACACGCGACTGAAGAACTTTTGTGAGTTGTCTACTTAGTCAGAAGATGCTGAAACTTTCTCTCACAAGGATCAAGATTTTCAAAATGTCAAATATTCGAAAGCAACCTTATAACTCAGGAAAAAAGTGCTACCGAAATGCTTTATTCCCTAGAACATCTGGAAGTTGTACGAAAAAGGAAATATACACAGCAAAGTACAAAAGCAACCTGAAGAACTTTGATTTGGCTGCTGCACAAAGCATAAATTACTGATCTCCTCTATTAGAGTACATGCAACGTTCCTAGGCATTAATGGCTACCTAGAACGACTCTATTGCATTTAATGGAGCTCAGCTTAAAGTCAAAAATCAGAAGAAATGTCTCTAACGGATTTAATAGTTGTGTTGCTTTACACATTTAATTCTTCATTCCTTCATTCTTTATTCTTCAATCATTTGAAGTTATTACGCAGTCTTTCAAACTTTCACATTAAATTCACTCTTCTGAGTGTTAGTGAAAGACTTGTAAAGTTGTACTAATTACACTTTTCTTTCAAACAAACATGAGTGAGCCTGAAGAGGCTAGGTGTGTAAATAATGAAGTTGACAAAGGTAAACACAAGAAGGGGGGTTGAATTGTGTTTGTTAATAATTTTCGAAAACAACCTATCAAACATTTTTTACACACAAGGAGATTAGAAAATAGAAGCACGCACAAAGAAAAAGATCCTTTTTAAAAGACTTTAACAAAAGCAATATCAAAACCCCTTGGTTAGTAAGAAATAAATAAAGCTGTAAGAGATAAGAGATAGAAGAATCACACAAGATGTTTTATCCTGGTTCGCTCTCCTCCAACCAAGAGCTACGTTCAGTCCCTTCTACTTGAAGGATTTTCTCTACTATTATCAAAATAGATTACAGTCAAGTATTCAACACCTCTCCAGACTACAAGTATTTCTTTCTTATCAAGCTTCTTCAGGATCTAACTCTAACAAAGAGATTTAATGTTTGATCTTCTTAACTTACTATGTGCGAGGATATGACAATTAAGATCAGATGAATATTTTCACAATATTCAGACTAAGAAATACCGACTCTTGCTCTCTACAGAAATATGAGTATGAGTGATTATAGTTTTGCAAAAGTTGAGCTCGTAAGGTTGTGCAATCAAGAGTGTTTTTTTTTTTGGAATCTCAGGTCTTCTATTTATAGTGACCTTCTTCTTCACTTGTATTTCTTCAACGGTTACTTTGAATAATCCCTTTTAGAGATAGCATTTAATGCATGATATCCGTTGTGACTGATAGCTTGATTGTGGCAATGCTGAATAGTACTCTTGGTTATCGAGGTAGCACGAAAAGGGAGGTTCACGCCTTTGAGTATTGCAGCTTGAGAACTTGTTGTTCCTCCTTTGTGTACAATCCAGCTTTTTCAGTCATAAAGTTGTCATCGTAGAGATCGTTTTGCAATATCTTATTGTACGATTCTGCTTTTTGTATTTCTTGATAGTATTATGTTTCTTTTACAACAAGGTAAAATATTAAAGCAGATAGGACAATAGAGAAGAACAAGTATTCTATTGAAATAAATATCAATCATTTGAAATAAATTCAAGAGATTCGGATAGCATTTATTTATTCTAAGATGGAGCTCGTCTATATAAAAGGAACTCCATCTACTTAGTTATATGAGAGACTAAGTCTATTCAATATTTTATTTTGCTCGTTTGATGATGTGGCATATCCTCTTGTCTATCAAGTCTTTGGACTTGTTATTCCTCAATGAGTTATAAAGATTTCCGTCTAGTGATATGGCGGTTAGAGCTCGTCTACTAGATTACTCTATATTTCAGTTCATTTACTTCGACTAATTACTTTGACCGCCTTACGTGGCAAGATGGACGCGCTTATTATCAAGTCTTTGGACTTGCTGTATCTAACAAGTTATTTTGGTATTCGTCTAGCAAACATTTAGAGCCTTGTCTATTTAAGAAAACCAGTCTACTCAATTAAATAAACAAGTAACTTTACTAAAGTTTTTGAGCAGCCCATCTATAAGTGTGGACGCGTATTTTTCAATGAAAACTTATCCCATGTTTCTTTTACTTATATATAAATATTCCTGCATAATTGAAAGCACATGTTAGATCTCAACTAACACTTTGCCAAGCAAATTTAATCCTTTTGTTAGCATCAAAACTTAGAGATTATTAAATCCAAAACCACTTTGGTTCCAACAAATAATACTTGCCTTGGATCCTGCAGAGGCTAGATGTGCAAATAATACTTGTCTTGGAGCCTGAGAGGCTAGGTGTGCAAAGAATACTTGTCTGTAACCTGATTAGTTATAGTGGAGGAAACTTGGTACTGCCAAGGACTGGACGTAGTCCTATTTGTTAAGGGGTGAACCAGGATAAAATAGTTGTGTTTATCCCTATCCCTATCTCTTTAGTTTATTTGATTATCTTAACTATTAACTGACTAAAGGGGTTAAAGTGTGCATATCAAACTTAATCTTTTATCTTGAATGCTTGTGTGCTTTTCTGTTGAAAAACCTCCAGATAAGTCATGTGTCTGATTGCTTTGATAATCACTCGTCTGCTCTTAGCTCTTACTTGAAAAAAGTTTTTAACTTGGACTAAAAGTTTGATAAACACAATTCAACCCCCTTCTCATGTTTATAGTTGTCTATTTCAAGGATTAGATCCTTTACTTGACCACTCCATTGTTAAATTAGTTAAAATATATACTAATATAATTGTGTACATGTTAATGTATAAGATAATCTTATTCTCTCTCTATCTTCTTTTTTTACCAATGGCTCACACTTTGAATATAAGGTGGTAGCTTTTTTTTTTATAAACAAATATTTTATTAAAAAGTACAAGGGATACTCTAATTAGTATACAAAGTGACAACTTAAACAACAAGCTATAAGAAAAGTGTCATACAATGAACAAGAGAACTCACACACCAACCTAGGGCTGGACAAACGCATTTGGCCAGTCCGAAAACCGAGCTACCCAATAGGAGGAGAAAGCAATTGGGCAGGTGCGGGCAGGTCATCAGGTTATCGGTCCGCTGCTTCATTTTTACACGGTTTTGGGCGGGCGGGTTCGGTTTTAAAAATATTTTCCATCGAAATCTGAACCTGACTGAGGACCAATGAATACTGTCAAATTAAAATGACGAATATCAGTTGTAAATGAATGGCTGAGATTATATCAATTTGTGTTTGTTTTGTGACTAGATCACTATCTCAATTCTCAATCAGTTTTCATTTTACAAAAACCCTACCTCTCTCTCGTTTCCCTAGCTCCCTCTCTGTCTCTCGTTCCCTTCTCTTTCATTTCTTTAGAAACCTGCCTACTCCATCATTCCCTTGCCTCTCATCGCATCATTAACCACTACCATCACACCATCGCTATCACACCACTACCATCTGCTCCCTACCTCTCTCACTATTCTTCCTCTCACACTCTTTTGCGTCAGATCTGCTTTTGTGTTGCAGATCTACACAAATCGAAGGTAGATCCACATACTCTTTTGAGGTTTCAAACTTGGGATGCCAATTTGTACCCTACCTGTTGGGTACCCGCAAAAAATACCTACAATGAGTAGGGTAATTACCCGCACAGTTGGTAAGGGTTCGGGTAATTACCCGTAAGTTTGAATGGGTAGGGGTGCGGGTACGGGTGTTATGGTACCCAACCCACCCCATACCCGCACATATGTATATGTATATATAATCATTTATTTATTTATTAATATCACTAATTTATATAATTTTAACTATAATACAAATTTTAAAACCAAAATTAATCTAACGATTCTTAACTATCTAAACCTAGTTGAATCTATAATTCAATTTAGTATTTTTTATTTATTTAAATATTTTTATTTGTAATATTTATTAGTAGATTTAAAAGACAACTAAATCGTTTTTTTAATTGTAATAACTTTTTTTTGTTATTTATTGCCTTTTCACTGTTAAAGTGCGGGCAACAAGTGTGGGTACGGGTACTTAGGTACCCATAGGATACAGGTAAGGGTAATAAAGTTGCTCCCCACGAGGGTATGGGTCCGAATACGGATAATTTTTTCAAATGCCGGTATGGGGACGGGTACTATAGCACCTTACCCAGACCCTACCCATTGTCATCCCTATTTCAAACCAAGCCATCAACCGCCATGCATGAAGCCTTTGCTCATCCTCTCTCTAGAATCACCGTGAGAAACCCATAGCCACCACCACGCCGCGGCCGTCATTGGTCTAGAGCACCACGTGTCTTCCTCAGATCTTCCAAAGAAGGTCTCATATTTGCCAAAGAAGATCTCAAAACTGCCAAAGAACACCGTCGTATCTCTGCTTATTTTCCTTTTTCAATTTTGAAGCTTTTCTGCCTTTGTGTATTGCTTTTCTTGAAATTTATTTTGTGGGATTTTGTTGAAAGTATGATGTATCATTATGTTTTTGGGTTTGTTATACTCTTTTTACATTTTTTTTTGAAGCCACCCGCCCATCACCTATCGAACCCGCCACCCAACCTGGCCATTCCCCAAACGAACAGCAACAAGTTGCATATTATCCTACTCGATTTTGGTCGGATTGGGATTTTTTGGTCCGAAACCGACTGCTGTCCCCCTCTTCACTAATCTGAGAACAAACAATTGCCTCCAGGAAGTTTAGAAAAAAATCAAGACCAGGAACTCACCTTAATAAGATCCATAACGTGAACCATAATAAAATGCTCACACTTGAATAGGAGGTTGTAGTTAAATAAAAATTCTTTTTAGAGTGGAGATTGCAATATTTGGGCCTTTGATATTGTATCTAAAATCCGTCTTGAATCACACAATCTATATTCACCCTAGGTATATTAACTTATTAGTCTTTTTTTTAGAAAGCTTTTAAACTAAATAAGCAAATAACAAAGTTTCTATTGTTTTTTTTTTTTGGGGCTAAATTACTATTTTGATCCCTCATTTGTTTTAAAATATTTAATTTTTTTCCTCTATTTTAAAAATGTTCAAACTAGTCACTCAATTGTCAAACATTAAGCAATTTGGTTCTTTCCATAAAGTTTGACCGTTAAGTTTGACTTTTGTCGGAAAACACCCTCAGAATCTGAAAAATAGAGGAACCAAATTGAATATTTTAAAACACCACCGACGAAATTTTCCAGATTCCGACGGGCGAGAGTCAAGCTTAATGGGAATGACCAAATTGCTTAACGTTTGGCAATTGAAGGACCAGTTTGATCATTTTTAAAATAAAAGGACCAAATTGGACATTTTAAAACAAATGAGGGACCAAATGAGTAATTTAGTCTTTTTTTTAAAGGCAAATATAAGAGAGATATATATCTATATTAATATATATTAAAAGAAAGTAAAGAAGTACAAGCAGTGCCCCTGGTAAAAATAAAAATAAAAATAGAAATCAACATGTAACAAAAGCCACACCCAAAACCAGTAAACACAAAGACCTGGACTCTAAACCAAATACAACATCCATAAAAAAACCCAGAAGCAGAAAGGCACAAAACGTATGCCACTAAGCTGCCGCAAAATGTACCAAAAACAAGGAATCCAAGCAATCAGCAACCTGCGCAAATTTATAGTACCAGACAAATCACGCCCTTTGTAAATTGTGTCAAACCAGTCAGCAGATAAACTGGTCGGTGACCGAGCAACACAAAGAGACAAAAGGCCAAGGACAATCTTGGAAATATTGAAATACTATAGGCTCAAGGACAACCCGATTGACAACTTCCAGTAAAATATTGGAAATATTGAAATACTATAGGCCCAAGATCCTTTTCACGATTGTAGGAAGTATTGGTGTCCCAATTTGTTTAGATGAATCAACAATTTGGACATTTTCCACGGGTTCTTGTCAAAGCATTGGTCATTCTTTGGCCAATTGTAGGAAATCTTGATCAAATTGAAAAGGAAGTTGTTGATCCTAACAACAATGGGATTGTAGTTAATGATTCAGATCAAGGTGATCCAGTAGAGAATGAAAATATTGATACTAACAATAGGATTAATGAACCAGCAACTCATGCACCAGATCAAGGTAAAGATTCAGATGATAGTTTTCAAGTGATTTATACGGAGAAAACCAGATAATTTGGATGCTAGACTTGAGGATCAAGTTTTATCCACTCCTGATAATGTTCAACAGGACACTAATGTCAGTTTTGATCCTAATGATGATGAAAAGGATAATCAAAATTCAATTCAGCATGATGCAACTTTGAATGCTGAGAATCAGCCTCCTGAAACAGTTGAAGAAATCCACCAGGGGTGCTACAAGATATTGGTGTTTTTAAGAAGTTCTGGGCAGATGAAGTGGAAGAATCTATTGAGGGAGATTTCAATGTTGTGTTAGGAGCTCATGAGTATAGAGGGAATGGTTTACCTTCTCAGGAGAGGATTAGCTTGTACTGAGAAAAGACTAGACAAGGTAGTTTGCAATGATAAATGGCTTGGCTTCTGGTCATTTGTCTCTTGTTGTACCTTAACAGAAAACAGGTCAGATCACTTCCCTATCTTGCTAGATTTGAAAAGAGAAAATATGACCTTTGCTTCTTCTTTCAAATTTATGAAAAAGTGGGCTAGTAGTTTAATTGAGGAAGTTTGGAAAGAAAAAGTTGTAGGATGCCCTATTGGTTGGTCTGACTAAAAAAGTGAAGTCTTTGAAATTAAAGCTTAAGGAATGGAAGAAGTTAGTCTTTGGTGATGTTAATCAGAATGTGAATAGAGCTATGCAAAAGGTTGATAAAGTTCATGAGCAAATTGATACAAATGGCTACTCGGATGAGTTATTCAATCAAGAAAAAGATGCTCATCAGGAAGACTTTTGGCAAGGGAAGTCAAGGTTAAATTGGTAAGCTAATGGGGATAGAAAAACTCAATTCTTTCACAAAATGATAGAAATCAGAAATGTTTCAAAGCAAATTAACTTGCTTAAAAGTGGGGAAGTTGTTTTGAATTCTACAGGTGATATTGAAAGGCATGTGGTGAGCTATTTTGAAGAGCTTTTCTGTTCTGATAATCGCTTCAATGATAATGGTATAATAGAGAAAGTGGTTCCTTCTTTAGTTACCAATGAGGACAGCATTTTGCTAACCAATTTGCCCTTTATTCAAGAGACAAAGGATGCAGTTTTTGCAATGAAGTCAGATGGAGCTCTTGGACCTAATGGTTTTGGGGATTTTTTTTTTTCAAAAGTTCTGGAACATAATTGCTGATGATGTGTGTAAAGTTGTGATTCAATTCTTCTCTCATGGTTGGTTTCCTTTGAATTTTGAATTCCAACTTAGTAGTTCTGATTCCCAAGGTGCCAGGAGCTGATAAGATCGAACTTTTTAGACTTATTGCTTTAGCCAATTTTAAATTTAAAATCATTACAAAAGTTTTAGCCTAGAGATTGGCTAAAGTGGCAAAATCATAGCATACAGATACAAATCATAGCATGTCATTCTCATGTTAATCAAAGTGAAGAGGAGGATTCCATACCTTGGAGATTTGCAGAATCCATCACAGCAGATCAAAGGATGAGAAGATGAACGGTTTCACAATATTGGAGAAGATGAGAGGGTTACTCCTCTCTTTCTGGTAAGTTTTTTGGTTGTGTTACTGACTATGAGAATGCCTAATGGGAAGGCTATTCTTATAACCTACCAGCAGAGAGTAGGGACCTCTCAATGGGTTAATATTAGATATGACCCATCCCATCATAGGGTCATTCTTTAGTAAATACCCAACAATTATTTTATCAATTGGTTACGTAATTAGGAATTAATATTATAACTGATATATTATAATTTAATTATAATTTAATAACTAATTAATGCTAATCCACTGTTATACATATATTAAAATTTAACATTCTCCCACTTGGATAGCATTAATCAATTATTAAAGAGAAATACCGATTCGATCTAAACACACGTTAACTGGCGGTGTAAGAAATACAAGCTTTAACAATGCGAAATAGTATCCGATAGGGAAGTAAATCATACATGCTAAAGACTCATATTTCACATAAAGATTGATGAATATAAAATTGCATATAATTAATAAAGAGAAATATGCAATTCAAAAGATGGTCCAAGCATCTTAAAATGCTATAAGAGATATGAAACCAAGAATGACGTCAATTTACATATCTCATAAAAAAAACGATAATGGGCAAATAATGGTTTCAGACTCCCACTAATCCAATACATCAAAAGACTTAACTAAGCCCATATGAATTACATGATTCCGGAATATTCCAACAGTTAAGCCTTTGGTTAGTGGATCAAGCATGCATGTTTCCTGTATCAATATGCTCAATACGAGTCTGAAACTCCTGAATCTTCTCTCTAACGAACAAATATTTCACATCAAAATGCTTAGTGCGAGAAGAGCTTCTATTGTTATGAGAGAAGTTCACAGCAGCAGTATTGTCACAATATATCACAAGTGGCCTAGATATGCTTTCAACAATATGAAAGCCATAAATCAAATTTTTCAGCCACATGGCTTGACAAGTAGCCTCATAGCAAGCAACATACTCTGCTTCCATGGTAGAAGTAGCTGTAAGCGTCTGTTTGACGCTTTTCCAAGAAATAGCTCCTTCTGCCATCATAAAGATAAAGCCAGAAGTAGATTTTGATTCGTCAGGGCAACCTGCGAAATCGAGAATCGGAATAACCAAGTGACCTGAAGTTGATCGGACTTCTTATAGGTCAACATATAATCTTTGGTTCCCCGCAAATATCTCATGACCTTTTTTACGGCTTTCCAATGACCCAAACTGGGTTGCTCAAGTATCTCCCTAAAGCATTTACAAGAAAAGCAATGTCGGGACGAGTACAAACTTGAGCATACATTAAACCGCCAACAATGGAAGCATATGGGACCTTTTTCATTTCATTTATTTCTACATCATTTTGAGGACATTGAGATTTAGAGAATTTTTCTTCACCCTTTTGAACAAAAAGACATGGGGAGCAAGAATGCATGTTAAACCTTTTGAGGACCTTTTCAATATATCCTCTTTGAGACAATCCAAGAACACCACGTGACCTATCACGATAAATCTGGATGCCTAAAACAAACGAAGCATCACCAAGGTCTTTCATATCAAAGTGGCTGCTCAACATGAGTTTTGTCTCGATCAGATTTTAACACAATCGCTAGCAAGAAGTATATCATCAACATATAGAACGAGAATGATGAATCCACCCTCACAAGTCTTCAAGTAAACACACCGATCCGAGGCATTTTCTTTGAAGCCAAGAGAAGTGACAACCCGATCAAACTTCAAATACCATTGTCCTGGAGGCCTGTTTCAGTCCATAAATAGACTTATTCAGCTTGCAAACCAAGTGCTCTTTGCCTGTTATCAAAAAACCTTCAGTGAACCATGTAAACATCTTCGATAAGGTCTCCATTCGTAAATGCCGTCTTCACATCCATCTGGTGAAGTTCTAGATCAAAATGAGCTACCAAAGCCATGACAACTCGAAATGAATCTTTCAGAGAGACTGGTGAGAAGGTCTCCTTATAGTCAATGCCTTCTCTTTGGTTATAGCCTTTAGCTACTAATCGGCTTTGTACCTTTCAACTTTACCATCCGGAGTACGTTTGGTTTTGAAAACCCATTTGCATCCAACAGGTTTACAACCTATTGGCAATTCCTCCGGACTCCAAACACCATTATGAGACATAGAAGATAACTCATCATGCATAGCATTCAACCAATCGAAGCATGAGAGTTAGAAATTGCCTCCTCAAAGGTAATAGGATCATCATCATCATTGAGGTCAAACTCATGTTCCTGAAGATATACAACATAATCATCTGGTATGGAAGGTCTGCGCACTCTTTGAGATCGTCTCAGTGGAATTTCATCAACAATAAGATCATGTTCTTGTTCATCTACAAGCGGTGCTGCCACACCATCTTCATGTTGAAGATTCTGATCAACATCATCAGCTGGAATCAAAACTTCTGTAGGAAAAGGAACAACTGGTATAGGAACAATGGTGCGATCTTCTTTAAGAATAACTGGTCGTGGTACCTCACTCCCACTATCCAAGTCATCCTCAAAGAAAACCGCTCGATCAGATTCGACGACTCGCATAGAATGAGATGGACAATAGAATCTGCTACCTCTGGAACCCACACAATAGCCAATAAAGAAGCCACTAACAGTCTTAAGATCAAGCTTCTTAGACTGAGGATTATAAGGTCTAACTTCTGCCTTACAACCCCATACATGAAAATGTTTCAAACTCGGCTTCTTTCCACTCATGAGCTCATATGGAGTTTTTGGTACAGACTTGCTGGGTACTTGATTTAGAATGTAGACAGCAGTTTTTAAGGCATCTCCCCAAAGAAAGTCTAGCAATGATGAATGGCTCAACATACATCTTACCATCTCCATAAGTGTGCGGTTACGCCTCTCTGCAACTCCATTTTGCTCATGAGTAACATGCATTGTTTATTGAGATTAAATACCGCATTCATCTAGAAATATGGCAAAAGTTCCTGTGTTTCTACAATTCTCATTATATATAACATAGAATTCTCCACCTCTCGTCGGATCTTACACATTTTATTTTCCTACCGTTTTCAACTCAACAAAGATCCTTAAAGGATTTGAAAGCATCTAGAGAACTAGACTTTTCTTGCAGAAGATCTATCCATCCATATCTCGAGAAATCATCTATAAAGGTAATAAAATACCCATATCCACCCATGGCAGTGGGTGTAATAGGTCCACACAGGTCGGTGTGAATCAACTGTAACACATCGTCACACCTATTTGCAGCTTTATTCCTAACCTTGGCAAGAATTTGCCCTTGATGCAATCAACACATGTATCAAAAATGGAGAAGTCTAGATCATGGAGAATACCTTCCTTGACTAGCCTCTCAATACGGGGCCTAGAAATATGCCCCAAACGTCGATGCCATAACATAGAAGATTGTTCATTAATCCTACTGCGTTTGTTTCCAACAGCAGAATTAACAGACATGTCATGCAGATCTAACATATAAAGGCCATCACGTAAAATTCCTGAACCAACGGAAACAGAATCTGAATAAACAAGCAATTTCCCATTACCAAACTTAAAAGTGTAACCACATTTATCCAAAGCAGAAACAGAAATCAAGTTCCTTCTCATAGAAGGTGCATACACAGCATCTCTTAAAAGCAAATTATGTCCAGAAGGCAAAAGTAAAGAAACAATCCCAATGTCAATAACAGAAACTCCAGCTCCATCTCCCATTATAATCTTGGACTCAAAGATCACTTGGTTTCCTCGGGCTTGTGAACCCCTGCAAGGAATTCACAACATGAATGGTTGCACCTGAATCTAACCACCAAGTATTTGGAGGAACATCAATGACATTGGATTCAAAGCATGTTAGAGCCTTCTCAAAAGTCATAAATTTCTCCCCAACAGCTTTCTGATATTCTTTAGCATTATCGGTCTCTAAGATACTCTGCCTGATGGATTTTTCCATAGTATACTTCATCACTTTCAGGCACACTCTATTAGAGTATTCCCATTTCTCATAAGCAATCCTCTGTGCTGCAGTAGACTCATTTATGAGAGCAGCTAGCTTGTCTTCCCTCAAGGCCAGATCCAAGTCAGCAATGGTTAAGTAGAGATTTAGAGTCTCTTTACGAGTCCTCATATTTTGTCCCATTTAGAGTTTTGACAGAATTTGGGAAGGAGGCTGACATAAAACATAGAATAAGGAATCATTAAGAATTGAAGGGTAATATGATTCCATATATATGTTCAGCCAATCTTGCCCATAATACAAATTTCTTATTCATTATAATTCCGCCTAAGGGTCCCGAATCATAATAAATAAGAAATACAATAAGAAGAATAATACAATGTACAAAACTTACATCACCAAAATTTCTAATACCGATAGGGTACTTGAAACCATAATTGACATAAGCTTTAAGACAATAGTACAATGTATAATAACGAATTACATTAATAATAGTACACCGATAGGGTATAATTATTATTAATATAATACAAATATAACACATTAGAATAATTAATTATTTAACAACATAAATTTTGTATAATTATACCCACGATAGGTGAGTTCATAACTATACAAAATATCAATAGTCATGCTACAATTATACATTAGAATAATTAATTGTTTAACAACACAAATTTTGTATAATTATACCCACGATAGGTGAGTTCATAACTATACAAAATATCAATAGTCATGCTACAATTATACATTAGAATAATTAATTTGTATAACAAATGCATCATAGAACACACAACTTAATTCACATAAGGCTCTAAAATTAATTCCATCTATATGACACATGATCAAGGAGAGTATAACATATCAAAGTGTCACAAAAAAGTAGAGAACAATCACAAAATTTTAGATCAAAACCTTAGAGTACAGTATTAAAAAATACAATATTTTTTTTTTTTTTTTCGGTTTTAACCATAAAATATTCGCGAGGCGAGAGGTATCTCGCGAGGCGAATCTTGTGAAAAGTTAGCAACGTTTGGTCTTCTCGCGGGTACTCGCGAGGCGAGCAAAGTGTTCGCGAGGCGACCCTGAAACCTTTCATTTTCCTAGAACAGTCAGCCTTCGGGGTCGCGAGGCGAGGAACATGTTCGCGAGGCGACCCAGAGACCTTTCATTTTCCGAGAACAGTCAGCCTTCGGGGTCGCGAGGCGAGGAACATGTTCGCGAGGCGACCCAGAGACCTTTCATTTTCCGAGAACAGTCAGCCTTCTGGGTCGCGGCGAGAAATGTAATCGCGGGCGACCCGCAGAGGATGACAATTTCACCTGTTCTTCGGCTTTCAGGTTCGCGAGGCGAGAATAATCTCGCGAGGCGAATCTGGAATTCCAACCCAGAATCGCGAGGCGAGCAAAACTCGCGGGGCGATTGAACCAGTTTCACGCAAAAGGGAAACGAAAAACAACGATTTCTCACGTTTTATTTAATGAAATCCAACGATTTTCGAGTATGTTACTCGAATAACATGTGAGAAGAAAAGCCCTTAAACAATTTTCGAAATCATTGGCCAGAATCATAGTTTCGAATTTTGAAGAACAAGTATGAAAACGAAAGTTGTTGAAGGAAAACAACAAGTATGAAAACGAAAGTTGTTGAAGGAAAACTTACAATTTTCATATTGATATAACATGATATGAAAATTCCTAACAATTTTCGCAAACAGCTATAACATGTATCTATCCAAGGCTCTGATACCAATTGAAAGAAAACATACAATCTAAATACCATACAGATACAAATCATAGCATGTCATTCTCATGTTAATCAAAGTGAAGAGGAGGATTCCATACCTTGGAGATTTGCAGAATCCATCACAAAGAGATCAAAGGATGAGAAGATGAACGGTTTCACAATATTGGAGAAGATGAGAGGGTTACTCCTCTCTTTCTGGTAAGTTTTTTGGTTGTGTTACTGACTATGAGAATGCCTAATGGGAAGGCTATTCTTATAACCTACCAGCAGAGAGTAGGGACCTCTCAATGGGTTAATATTAGATATGACCCATCCCATCATAGGGTCATTCTTTAGTAAATACCCAACAATTATTTTATCAATTGGTTACGTAATTAGGAATTAATATTATAACTGATATATTATAATTTAATTATAATTTAATAACTAATTAATGCTAATCCACTGTTATACATATATTAAAATTTAACAGTTCTGATTCCCAAGGTGCCAGGAGCTGATAAGATCGAACTTTTTAGACTTATTGCTTTAGCCAATTTTAAATTTAAAATCATTACAAAAGTTTTAGCCTAGAGATTGGCTAAAGTGGCAAAAGTGATAGTTTCTAAGAACCAAAGAGGATTTAATCAAGGCAGAAGGATATATGGTTGTGTATGTCTGTCTTCTGAAGCAATGAACTTATTGGATGGTAAATCCTATGGAGGGAATTTAGCTTTAAAAATTGACATAAGGAAGGCTTTTGATACTCTAGATTGAAAATTTCTTATCAAGGTTCTTCAATGTTTTTTCTTTGATACTAAGTTCTGTAGTTGGGTTGAAGTTGTGCTAAATTCTTCTAAGCTTTCAATCTCTATGAATGGGAAAGCTTTTGATTTTTTCTCGAAGATTGTGTTACACGTGATGCAGTTAACGAGGAAGGGTACAACTTTTGTTTGGACGGATGAGTGTGAGAGGAGTTTTCAAAAGCTGAAGGAAAGGTTGACCACATCGCCAGTGCTGACTTTACCAGATCCTTTAGGACAGTTTGACATGTATTGTGATTCGTCATACCAAGGTTTGGGTTGTGTTTTGATGCAAGGGGGAAGAGTTGTGGCTTATGCTTCCCGTAAGTTGAGAGTGCATGAGAAGGGCTATCCGACCCATGATTTGGAGTTGGTAGCTATAGTGTTCACATTGAAGATCTGGCGACACTATCTTTAGGAGCTAAGTTCAATGTATATAGTGACCACAAGAGTTTGAAGTATTTGTTTGATCAGAAGGAGATGAATATAAGACAAAGGAGATGGATGGAGTTTATCAAGGATTATGAGTTTGATCTACAATACCATCATGGGAAGGTGAATGTTGTAGCAGATGCGTTAAGTGGGAAGTCTTTGCATGGGTCCGCGATGATGGTAAAGGAGATGGAGTTGATCGAGCAGTTCAGGGATATGAACTTAGGTATGGAGTTGGTTGAGGATACGATATGCTTGGGTATGGTCACTATCAACAATGAGTTTTTTGAGGAAGCTTAAGGATAAGCAGGGACAGGATCGGTATCTGCAGGAGGTGAGTCAGAGTATATATGAAGGTAATGTTTCTGAGTTCAGTAGAGGATTAGATGGTGTCTTGAGGTTCAGAGATCGGATTTGTGTGATAGAGGATGTAGATCTTAGGAAGATGATCTTGGAGGAGGCACATAAGAGTAAGTTGAGTTTTCACCCCGGAGCCATGAAGATGTATCAGGATCTAAAGAAGATGTTTTGGTGGCCGAGGATGAAGAAGGAGGTAGGGGAGTATGTTCTATCTTGCCTAGTGTGATAGAAGGCTAAGATTGAGCATCAGAAGCCCGCAGGTTTGTTGCAGTCTTTGGATATCCCAGAGTAATAGTAGGATAATATAGCCATGGATTTTTGTAGTTGGGTTACCACGAACTCCTAAGAGGCACGGTGCGATTTGGTTTATCATTGATAGGTTTACGAAGTGTTCTCACTTCTTACCTATATATTGGTGAGAGTTATAGTTTGGAGAGGTTGACCCAGATCTACATCAAGGAGGTAGTTAGGTTGCATGGTGTGCCTTTGAGCATTGGCTCCGACCAAGATCCTAGATTTACATCGAGATTTTGGAGACAGTTGCACAATGCTTTGGGGACGAAGTTGAGGATGACTTCTGCTTATCATCCCCAGACAAATGGGTAGTCAGAGCGGACAATTCAGTCATTGGAGGATCTCTTGAGAGCCTGTGTGTTGGAGCACACTGGCAGTTGGGGCGAGTGTGACACCCTAAACCCCGCATCACATGGTTACCCACTTGCGAAAATATTTCTGATTTACAATGCTGGTTACTTTCGGAAGGTATCATTTTCTCGGTGGATGAGTACACTAAAAACGGTAGTTTTTTTTTTGAAAGGATGAAACATGATAAAGATGATGAACACTCAGAACATGAATTGAACACAACATATATATATATATATATATATATATATATATATATATATATATATATATATATATATATATATATATATATATATATATATATAACATGTTCTAATGAGAGCCAAGATCCAGTACATAAGTTAGGGCCTTATCAACGGCCATTGCAACAGAATTAGACATCTAGAAGATACAACTTAAAGGAGAATAAGTAAAGATACGGGGAAAGAGGGTCCGGAACCACATCCAAGGGGAGTGAGGGAGAGCTTGTTGAGCAAGCTTGGTGGTTTAATGCTTGATTGGATGGAAAAAGAGAGAGAAATGACTTTTAGGATTAGAATAGTCTTATAATTTGAAAAATGTGATGATTACACTTTTGGAGTGTGTCGTAGCCTCTTCCATCATGTCTCCTTACTTCTTTTATGGTCCCTAATCTGCTCCATTTCGTACTCGGTTGCATTTCCGATCGTATTTTTTTCGACGTTTTCGCCTGAATAAAATATTATATTTTATTTTTGAACTAAATTTTTCAAAATAACCAAGGTTGAAGGAAACATAATAAAAACACTAACTTGTCTTGTTCAAGGGTCAAAATTAGGTTTTCTACACAGTAAACTTGTACCGGCAGTGAAAATGCAGACCGGCTTCCGTCTGAATTTTCAACCGAAAATTTTACCGTGACTTCATATGATATAACAACACAAGAAAATGATTTTAGTTTAATTAAAATCATCCTGAGTTTAATCTAAAATAAACACATTTAAATATGTATTTACTGCTACAGACAACATAGGAAAAACAGGGTGTTACAGCGAGTACTTGCCTTTGATCAAGTTCACCTATAATAACCTTTTTCACAGTAGCATCTGGATGGCACCGTATGAGGCTTTGTATGGCAGCAAGTGCAGGACCCCGTTATGTTGGTATGAGACTGGTGAGAGCCAAGTGTTGGGTCCAGATGTGGTGCAGCAAACTGCAGAACGAGTTAGGAAGATTAGGGAAAATATGAGGAAGCACAAGATATGCACATGAGCTACAGTAACAAGAAGAGGACACCCTTAGAGTTTCAAGAAGGTGATCACGTGTTTATAAGAGTCACTCCGAAGACTAGAATTGGCAGAGTCATCAAGTCTAGAAAGCTCACTCCCCGATTCATTGGACCTTTATAGATTCTTCGATGGGTTGGTCCAGTAGCCTACCATATTGCCTTACCACCTAACCTTTCTATATTCATAACGTCTTTCACGTTTCCCAATTGAGAAAGTATTACCCTGACCCTTCTCATGTTCTTGAGCCTGAGTCAATACAACTGCGAGAGAATCTAGAATATGAGGTTTTTTTGTTAGGATCGCAGATAGAATGATTAAGGAGCTTTGCGGTAGACAGAATCCTTTGGTTACTGTCATCTGGGACGAGATCACAGGAGATGCTACATGGAGCACGAGGCAAATATGCAGTAGGAGTATCCATATATTTTGAGGTACTTAAATTTTGAGAAGGAATTTCTTTTAAGGGGGTAGTAGTGTAACATCCATGTTTTAAAATCTTGGTTTATGTGTTCTCTATGTATGTTTAAGTGTTTGAGATCCTGCTTGAGAGCTACATGATCGATTGGCTCTCATTATCAACGGTTGTTCCAGCACCGTCGTGTGTTCATATCAGGAAATAGTGAGGCGACACCATCGATACCACCACCACAGCCAGGCTCGTGGAGAGTTTACCAGTGCAGAAGCGGGGAAAGTCAGGGTAGTAGTAGATATTCGTGTTAGTTTTCGTGGATGGGCCAGAGCGTCTGTTGTACATAGGCATGTGAGTGGTGAGCTATTTTGATGTATTTTAAGAGGGGACGAGCTTGAGTGGAGTGTAGTGAGGATGTTGTATGTCTCTGGTCTTTTGATATATTTTCTTTCAGTTTTTACCAATTTGTACCTTTTGGGACCCTACTGATGGGGTACCCTAGACAGATGTTATGTATATGTATATATGGTGTGATGTTTATGTTCGCGTGTTTTATGTTTAAGTTTTTAATATCTTCGGTTTTCTGGTATGTATGTTTAACGCTAATATCACGATTAAGGTTAGTTAATTAGGTTTTTATATGGGATATCGGGGTGTCTTATCCTCCCTCCTTGCAATTGGATAAAATGCAATACTGATGGTACAGCCAAAGGTGCACCTTGACCAGCTGCTTGTGGAGGTATCTTCAAAGATCATAGTGTAGCTACTCTTGGTTGCTTTGCTGTTACTCTTGGAAATTCCTTTGCTCTTTATACTATGCAATCTATTGAATTGGCATTTGAGAAAGGATGGCATAATCTATGGCTAGAGTGTGACTCACAACTTGTTATTCTTTCTTTCAAATATGAAGATATTGTTCCTTGGAGGCTTAGGAATAAATGGAGTAATTATTTACAATTAACTCATAAAATGAGATTTTTTTTATTTACACATTTTTCGTGAAGGCAATCATTAGGCAAATAAGATTGCCTCACATGGGACTTCTATTCAATGTTTTTTTTTTGTGGGATACCATTCCTAGTTTCATTAGTGAGGATTTCTACCGTAATAAGGTATGACTTCCTAACAACATATTTAAATAATTCTTTGGAATAGGTTTTGTTATGTGTCCCCTTATCCCTTCTTTGTATTCTTTTTTTAAGTTTTAATATAATTTTATGGCATGCTGCAAATGATGGGTGGTAGCTGTGATGTCAACCTAGTTGGGATGGCAGCTTCCATTGTGATGCTTCTGCATGCCAATTCTTGCTTAAAAGAAGAAGGGAAAAAAAGAGAAGTTACGAACCTAGTTGGCAACTTTGCATGAACTTTTCATGTACTTGTTCACCTTTTTAAAAAAAATATATTAGAAGTTGCCAACCCAATTGACAACTTGCTTGGAAAGTGAATTTTTTCCTATCCATTCATAAACCATGGTGATTGTGGCAGTGGTAATGAGCATGACGACCAAAACCCCACAACTACCAGTTAGACAAAGGGCCGTGTGTGGTGGTGTCAGAAGTAGAGGCGCTCAAACTCAGGAAGTGGAGCTACCTCCATAGGATTCAACCAACTTGTGTTAGACGATGACCTCATTGTGGAACATCATCCTACTATTAAACTCTTAAATGTATTTCTACTCATTTAATATCTTTTATTTTATTACCTGAGGGATATATTTTTTTATCATAGTTTTAAAAAATTGATGTAGTAAAAAATTAACATGTTCACAATTTGTCATGGGTTTTGAACGAATGGGAGAAAATTCATTTCATAGCAAGTTGTCAATTTGGTTGGCAATTTCTAATATTGTTAAAAAAACAAGCAGTACGGATATGTGAAAAATTCATGCAAAGTTGCCAACTAGATTGACAACTTTGCTTTAAATAATAATAAAAAAAATATTTTAACGGAAGTTGTCAATCAGGTTGACAACTTCAGTTTAATTCAAGAAAAAAAAATTAATTGAAGTTGCCAACTGAATTGGTAACTTTGTTTAAAATAAAAAAGAAAATAATATTTAAATGAGTTGTCAATTGGGTTGGCAATTTGACTTTTGAAAGTTTCCAAATCTATTGGCAACTTATCATGCAAGTAAATACTTTTCAATCAATACTAATTTGATAAATTTTGAATCCATACCAGGGTGGTCTAAAAGTCATTTTAATCACTACAGAAGTAGGGGAAATAGTCTAAGGTGGTGTTTGGAAGAGCTTATTTAAGCTCCTTTTGACTTATCTTATGACATAAGCTCTTGTGTGGTGTGTTTGCCAGAGCTTATCAAAAGAGCTTATGACATCTCATAAAGAGTTTTTAACTTATTTTTATAAGTTAGTGAGACAAGCTTATGGCATTTCTAAAATCTCTTATGCGACAATCCTCCGCCTTTTTCACTCTTCGACCCCTGCCTGCTCCTATTCTTCTTCTTTTTTCTTTTTTTCTTCACATTTCTCTATTCTTTTGTTCCTGTCCCTCCTTCTTCGATCAGTCTGGTGTGGACCCAAACCCTTCTTCTTCGTACAACCCAGAGAGAGGAACAATGATGGAGGAGCGACGTTGTGGTTCTGAGTGGCGGAGGCATGTGATTGATCTGGACAGTGAGGACCTCGACATGACGGAGATGGCAGAGGAAAGGATGATTGTCTGTGTGTTCTGTTCATTCTATATTTTTTGTGTTTTTCTTTTGAGAAGATGAAATCAATGAAAGGAACAGAAGGTGGAAGAGGAGAGGAAGACGTGAGGACCATAGAAAACATATGAAAAGAGACCCATCAAGTTCTGATCTTCCTCCTAAACTCTCTTATTTTCACACTCAGATTTTCTGCCTTATGTTGATGAGATCAAAAAACATCTCCCCCCTTCTTGCTTCTATTATGCGAAATTTATTAACCAGCAAGAGAAGAAGATGACAAAAAATCCAGCCAAGCCCAGCTGTAAAGGAAAGGGACCATTGATGGAGCCTTGTTATAGTGATGGAGCCACGTTACAGTGATGGAGCAAAGCCTTTGTTTTGATTTTTTTTTAATTTTAAAATTTTCATAAGTGCTTATATATTAATGTATCCAAACGCCTTAATATTGTATAAGTGTTTTTCGAAGTGTGCATCCAAATGCATATAACTTATTGAGTTTAAGTGCTTAGGTCTCATGCAATAAGGTCTTATGTGATAGATGCTTAGCTAAGTTGTTTACCCAAACGCGACCTAAGCTTCACTGCACCGCAGTCTTCGCTTCATTAGTTTAATTCGTGGACAGAATTAATCATCACCCACAAATGTTACTGGTTAAAATCTCAGAAATATATCAAACTAGAGTTTTTAATCTTTTGTACCTAACCAATATAATGGGAAAGAGTTGTGATATTAGAACATCAAAGTATAAATACTGTATGTGATATCGTATATGTTTATTTCTATCTCTTATTTACTTTTTATCATCTTTTGTATACACGCATCTCAAGAATACCCAATAAAACAAAGGAACACAATATGATGTCCCATTTTAGATGTACAAAAATCATTTTTCTAGTGGAAAAGTTTTTTAACTTTTCATAGGACAACCGTGATACACTGTAGAGTTATGCGATTAAGGATGGATATTAACGAATGGTATATCTCGAGTTTAAATAGATGTATATATAAATGTAATTAGTGTGATTGTCCAAAAGTTATTAATTTTTGTTATACAAATAACAGAGTTTTAATTGGTTGACATAATTTATGTGAAACATGTGACAAAATGTGGATGGTCCGTTAATATGTAACCTCCAATTCATCACAAGTTATTACCCTTAATATTGTGTTATAAATAGCTCATAGGCTTGTATGTTACAAGAATTATGTCCTATAAATAGGACTCATGTAGCATTGTAAAGATTGCACCTTGAAGAGCATAATCCAAAATCACTCTTCATCTCTCTTTCTCCCTTCTCTCCTTATTCTTCATAGTTTATGATATTTCACTATTATTTTTGTTTATTTCATAACACGTTATCAGCACGATACTCTTTTAAACGGGTGATGCCTTAATCAGTATGGAGGAATTTGTTTTCTTCTCACTCTCTTTTGAACTCATGTTATTTATTTTATTCTTTTATTCTTCATGTTAATCTTTTAAGTTTTATTCATAGAGATTTTACTATCAATATTGTTTGACTAACATAATTATTATATTTTGTCTTTTTACTCTTGATAAATTCTAGAAGAATTTAGTGTGAAAGCATCCCTGTAGGATTGCACAAAACTATAATTTTTTGGTCATTGCTTATATGAAGATTTGTGGTATAGTTCCTGAAGAACTAGACCTTAGACTACAATTGAAATCTAAAAGATCTAAGATCTATTTGATCTTAGCGTGATTTGAAAAAGAAAAAAAGAAGAGGAAAGTAAGAGAAAGATCATCTATTTTTGCGCCACTCAAATATGCTCTCGAAGTAGCAAAATGAGAAAAATATCATCTGTTTTTGTTTCCCTCAAATATGTTCCTGGAGTAGCAAAAATGAGAAAATATTTTCAAGAATATTTTGAATTAAGTTTAAGCTTTATTGTGATTGAACACAAGAGAGTTCTTGATGAAAAAAGAGAAAGATCACCTAATAGATTGAACATCATTCCCAGAAGTGAATGTTTTGTATTATAATTTCGGGTACGACAAAGGTCGTGATTTTGATCATCTAAGAGAAATATTGAATGTGTTACATTTGAACCTATTCATTAGGCATTAAGGGTAATAAAGTGCCATTAGTATGATTTAAGGTTATAACCTTTATTATTCCTAATAATGGTGTAGTAAGTCAGGGGAAATGTAACTTCTCTCCCTAAAGGACATCATTTTTTCATGAAGTAAGAATGAGAAAATTAGTGGTATGGTTACTTCCGGAAGAAGTACACCTTGTGTTATTATTTTCTTTGTCCTAATCTCTTCTTATCTTGTCTTTTCTTCTATTTACAACATGTTCAAAGTATTTCATGATAACACTTGAAAATAGTGAACATTTTTTTTTAGCAAATGAAATGGTTATTGATAAAGAAGCATTTGAGCTGTGTTGTAAATAGCTCATTATGTATAGGCTTGTAAGTTACAAGAATTATGTCCTACAAATAGGACTCATGTAGCATTATAAAGATTGCACCCTGAAGAGCATAATCCAAAATCTCTCTTCATTTATCTTTCTCCATTCTCTCCTTATTCTTCATAGTTTATGATATCTCACTATTGTTTGGGTTCATTTATGTTCTAACACGAACAGAGTGACCTTGGACCAATTGTCCTTAAGCCCGAAGAGTATTGTTTAACATGGTGATCTGGCCGAGGTGTCCTCGGCCCAACAAGCAGAGCCTGGACATAATGTTCCAACATGGGCCGAGTAGTGCTCGGCCCACTTGCCTTTGAGCACAACTCGGTCCAAGACCAACGAGCACAGCTGAGGGGCCGAGTTAATGTTGGAATATTCGAATATATCAAACACGTTTTCATCATGGATATAACGTCTAGAAACCGAGATTTATGCGACTTTAAGGCCATTAAAACAAAAAGAAAGGAAAACGCCCAGCATAATGATAGGTAACAGAATATTATTTGACACCCCATCTATCTATATGAGGCCCATACCTCAAGTAGAGATCATCTTCCTCATACACCAAAAATCGAGTAATACCTCAGAATTGTCCTAGAACTACGTTTGCTTTGATTCCCACTTAAGATGCGTAGGAGCAGAATAGTCATTTTGTCAAGCTATAATCATGTAACCATATACTCAAATCCTCAACTCTCAAGATCTACTTAACAATATCGAAAAATCTTAGTTCATGTCAGAAGAACGGGTGCCCACCGCGGGGCCAGGTAAAACTTTTCCCTGGCCACACCTCCAAAGACAACCAGCAACCGAGCTTCTCTGGAGTTTCTGACCTCCAATACAGAGCATTTTTCCTCTCCAAGTACCGAAAGCTGACATCATCTGTGTTAGCAAGATGCTTACCTCGTCCATCTTAGCATACCCCTCTTCCCCGATGCAACGATAGTCGAAAGCCATAGCCAAATCCGTCGACCTCGATGTGTCTCCTGCCATAAGCGGCGTCTCGGCCCCAGAAGGGCAGATCTAAGTTGACCTCGGATTTGTTACACAAATCAGCAAAAGGACCATCACCATCGTCTTGCTAATGCTCGTACACGAAGTCCACCAAGAAATACCATTGCTCCTGATCCTTAGCTATGCCTTTAGAAATTATCTTTGAGACCTAGATCTCCAATAAAATGGTGGACAACGCCGACCTCATCTCATCCACAATTTCTAGAGACGATACAGAACTGATGATTTTTTATACACAGTGTCACTGGAATTGTGATCGAGAAATGTTTGCCGCAATGCCTCGGAATGCCTAGGTGATATTGCTCTGTTTATTTTTCATATATGATATAATGATATCCAATGGAACTCTTTCATTCATGTCTTATATGAAGGATAGCACGGTGTGGAATTCACACGCCTAGAACCTCCTTTGGTTACCCAATCCAACACCTTCTAATCACGTTACAAATGCTTTAGCAACCACAAATTGGAACTTATGAACTTTATGTCCTAATGGTGGGAAGGACCATTTCGAATCCGAGATAATATCGGAAGACACAAGAGGATCCACACAAAGCTAGGTGTATGAGCAGTGCTCGGCCAAAAAAGGCAGAAACCCAAGCAAAGTTCAGATCTACAAAAATCCGAGTAGTGCTCGACTAATTAAGCCGGAATCCCAAGTAATACTAGGCTCCCCACAAATTAAGATGGAATCCCAAGTAATACTAGGCTCCACACAAACAAAAAATCAGAGATGTCCTCGGCCAATTAAGTCGAAATCCCATGTAATACTTGGCTTTGTACAAATGAAAAATTTGAGCAATGCTTGACCAATTAAGCCGGAATCCCCATTAATACCTGGCTCCGCACAAATTAAGTCAAAATCCCAAGTAATACTTGGCTCCGTACAAACAAAATATCCAAGATGTCCTTGACCAATTAAGCTGGAGTCCCAAATAATACTTGGCTCCGCACAAATTAAGTCGAAATCCGAAGTAATACTTGGCTCCGCATGAACGAAATTCAGTGCTCGGATGTCCAAGTAAGCCATTGTGAACTTTATGACCGAAGAAATAAGTAAGGTACACAGTGACCTAATTCTTAAGTAAGCCATTATGAACTTTATGTCCCAATGGTGGGAAGAACCATTTAGAATCGGAGATAACATCGGAAGACACAAGAGGATTCACACAAAGCCAGGTGTACGAGTAGTGCTCGGCCAAAGAATCCAGAAACCTAACCAAAGCTTGGCCTGCAAAAATTCGAGCAATGGTAGGAACAAGAAGCCAGAAACCCAAGCAAAGCTTGGCCTGTAAAAATTCGAGCAATGCTCGGAACAAGAAGTAGGAAACCCAAGTAAGACTTGGCTTCGCAGAAACCAAAAATCCGAGCTGTGCTCGACCAAGTAAGCCGGAAACCAAGTAAGATTTGGCTCCGCAGAAACCAAAAATCCGAGCAATGCTCAACCATGTAAGCCGGAAACCAAGTAAGACTTGGCTCTGCAAAAACCAAAAATTCGAGGAGTGCTCGGCCAAGTAAGTCGAAAACCTATGTAAGACTTGGCTCCGCAGAAACCAAAACTCTGAGCAATGCTCGACCAAGTAAGGCGGAAACCCAAGTAAGACTTGGTTCCGTAAAAACCAAACACTAGTGCAATAAGTGCTTTTTATGTCAGTTAAAATTGATTTTATACGTCAGAATATTGACTGACGTAAATACAGTTGACGTTAATAGTAAAACTATTAACGTCAGTTCTTTAACACAACTGACGTTAAATATAAAACTACTAACGTCAGTTCTTTAACACAACTGACGTTAATGTAGTTCAAACTAACGTCGGTTATATTAAAGAACTGATGTTATAGGTTTTATTTTTAACGTCAGTTTCCTAATACAACTGACGTTAATAGTGTACTGTATATTTTATAAAATACTATTAACGTCAGTTGTTTGATATAACTGACGTTAATAGATTTTTTTTAAATTCAGTTTTAAAATATCACTCCCCTCAGCTATCCCTGCATTCAGTAAATATCCCAGTAACACAGAATATGACACATATTACAGAATTGCAAACATTACCCTTAAATTTCAATATTAACAAAAAGAAAAGAAATATACAAAGGAATAATGGGGGGGACTTAAAACCAAAACCATGTATAGGAAAAACATAACTATCTACAAGTATATATATATATATATATATATATATATATATATATATATATATATATATATATATATATAAATTTTAGTCTCTAATGTCTAAAAACAAAACTACCAATCTAAGTATATATATATATATATATATATATATATATATATATATATATATATATATATATATATATATATATATATATATATATGTTATTAATTAGTTTCTAAAGTCTAACAAAAAAAATACCCATCTAAGTCTTGCGGAGGTATCTTGTCAATTCCTTTTTCAGCCGCATACTTGAAGAAGAATTCTTCCAAACGCATCCTCAAGTCTCTAAACTCATCTTTTTGAAGAGGCAATTGGTTGTTAAATGCCTACACACGTTCAAATAATAACAATAACATTAACGCAAGTCATCACCAAAACTACAATATATAATTTAACAAGTTGTTTAAATATTACCTTCTTCCATCCATCCGTAATAGATGCGGAGACTATGTTCACCATATGAAGCACCACATAATAGCCGCACGACCACCCGTCAGGTTGAAATCGAGACTACAAACAAAATTAATTTCAATGTCAGTTAAATATACATATAAATTAGTAATTATAATATTAATTATTTGATAAATAAACTACCAAACCTTAAGGATGATCCATTCAGGATTTCCTTTAGCCTTAGAAGTCCTACTTCTCCCATTGGCGCAACTTATGCTACTCGCCTTCAGCGCGCTATCATAAACAAATAATCATGTCAATTAACAAATTCATATATCATGTATTTAATAAACTAAAAACAACTGATATTAAAACTTAAATTAAATTGAAGATTAGTTACTTACGTATTTACAGCTTCCACCACCTCCTGTGGCGGGTTTTGGTGGAGAGACCAAAAGAATATGACAGTATGCCTAGACGGGTGAAGTACGAACAACTGCCAATGGTTATTCATACAGTAGGGAGCCAGATATAATTCTTTCCTATTGTCTCCCATCAAGTTCCCTATGTATTTACTAAATGCATCGCCAGCAAAGAATTGGGGCATAAGGATTGACGGATCAAGCCTTAAACTGATGCAACGCCCTTATCAAGCTGAAGACGATGGAGATACCTAAGATATGAAAAGGTGTGGATGTTAATTACATAATATATATATTGAAATTAAAATAAATTATTAAATGGAAAAATACCAAAAATAAATAAGTTATAAAATTAAAATTAACTTACGTGCACCAGAGACTCAAAACCGTGCTGGCCATCCACACGTTATCTCTGTAGGCGTGCCCGAGATCTTCACCACAGAAGGAAAATATCCTCTGTTGATTTGGGTGTGCCACCCATCCATCGTGCTCCAATGTACATTCAAAAATCTCAAAGGCATAATCATCATCAAGTGAGAACAAACGAGTGACAGGTGACAGTGCCACCGAGATCGACTTGGTCTTCAATTTAGGAAAAATAAAATAGATAAGTTGTTGATAATTAAAAAAAACACAAGTAATTATTTGACTAATTTGGACATTAATAATGAAGACATACTTTGTTACCATTTCGACTCATGGCGTTTGAAGTCCAACTCAAGCTCACGCCTTTGCATTTCCAACTCAAGCTCACAGCGTTGGACTTCTAACTCCCGCTCCCTAGCTGCCAACTCATCATCCTCCACATGTGCTCTACTATAACTCTCTTTTGTGCTCACATGTGAAGGGTTGGCATGTCCTGCGGTGTCCTGGGATGAACCGACGGAGGAAAGCTCTCTAGCAAGCGCCTGCTTGAATTCTGGGTTGGATAGTAAGCTTTTCATCAGATGCGTTGTAATAGCAGGGTTGGAGATGAGCTGCTGAGTCATGGATTCCAAAATTGATGCCTCATCGACGACCCGCTTTCGTGAAGCAGACTTGCCATAATATTCTCTGATGGTCACGTTCCCAGGAGCACCAATAACCCGACCAGGATGGTCTTTCTTGCCTAGAGCAGTCATCAAGACGTCCCGCCGTTCAGAAGGGACGAATGAGCCCTGGGAGCATTGTGCTTTAAGATCCATCTACAATGAAGAAATGAAAAAATGTGCAAGTGAAAAGTGTTAAAAATATCTATACAAATATCAATTGAAATGAAGTTAATTATTTACTTACAACCTTATCTGCCACTTCGCGAATGGCATCAACTTTAAAAGATCTGGTCTTTGTCATGCGGCCGGCTAACCAGACATCCTCGCGGTCGATGTCCGACGGAGGACTTAATGGTGTGCCCTCAGGCACCTCTCCTCTTTCTATCCTAGCAGCGTGCTCTTCCTGCTTCACCCTCAGCCTATCTGCCATCATCTCCTCGATCCGAGTCTCGTACCCACCCTGAGACATGGTGTGGCGGTGGACGTTCTTCGCCTGATTCTGCCTATCCTTCTATGCCTTAGCCTATTCAAACAAAAACACATAATTAAATACAGTTAAATGATCTATAATAAGCATACAAAATTAACTTAATCAACCAACCTGAAATTTTCCATCCCGTCGACTCCTAGCAAACATATCCCAAATATCCTTATCAGTCTAGGGATAATCCGAGAACATCTTATCAAGACGCTTCTTCCCAGATACATAGTACCTGGTAAGATCATGCTTGAACCCATTCCAACACTTTGATGCCATTTTCATACATTTCGTACGATGATCCTCGTCATTTGGCACAGTCCAAGCTACCTACACATTAAATACATAACAACTGGATGGATTATAACTCGGATAATTATCTAATAATGTAAATCAAAAGAATGTAAAGGTAAAATACCGTGATAGCCTCCCAAATATGATCCTTAACGTTCTGTGGAACGTCATTCCAATGGTTGTAGTTTATGCTAACGTGCTGCTTTGCTTGTAGAAACACCCACTTTTTAAATTCTTTAGCACGGGGTCCCTGGGGCTTTAGATTAGCATCAAAGCACACCTCAAGCTTCTGTCCGCTTTGCCTGGCCGTCTCTAATTTCTTCAAAGTTGTGGCTCCTCTACCCCGTTTCCTCTGAGACTGTGATGTTTGTATGGAAAAAAAATGATAAAATAGAAGGTTGTAACATTATAAACTTACATTAAAAAGAAGGATTAAAGATTGTATATAACATGTAAACTTACACTAGAATCAGGCGTAGGCGCGACCGGGTCCTGCAGAGGCCCCACAGGGTCCTCCCGTGCATGTGGGCCATCCGACTGATCCATATGTATGCCTGTTCAGAAACAATATATATTTATTAAAATAGGTTATAACTAAAAATAAATACAGAAGTATAAATAAAAATAAATATATACTAAGTTTAAACTACCTATATCAATATCCCTTCGTGATGATCATCACGAGTGGCACGTACATCGTCCACCAGTGTCTCCTCGATTATAGTAGGCATGTTTGTTGAAAAAGAAGGAGTCTCAGTAATATCAAGATTTGAATCTTGATTTTCATCACTACCATTATACATGCTTTTTCCTTGGAGAACCACAGACAACCTTTTGTTAGAAGGATCAGTGATGTAGAACACTTGTTTTGCTTGGGAAGCCATTATGAAAGGCTCATTTATATGACCTAACTTCTTGAGGTCTACCAATGTGAACCCCAATTCGTCGGTTTGTACACCACCGTTACTATCAACCCACTTACATTTAAAAACCGGCACTGTAAGCTTAGTGTAATCGAGCACCCAAATATCTTCAATATATCCAAAGTAAGGTGTCGATGCTTTAACGGGTTTTGTGTCCTTTTCACTAGAGAAGTGCATTGCTTCGGCAACGATCATAACCCCACTATTTTGCATGGTACTCTTGTTATCTTGTTCCTTTATATAAAAGGAAAAGTTATTGATGTCGTATCCACTCCAACATATGACGTTGAAGCTAGGCCCACGTGCTAGCCATCTTACGTCATCAGAAGCAGTACTACCGTCCTTAAGCATTTCTTCCTTGAACCATGGTAAGAAAGTCTTGTTATGCTTGTTCAACAACCACCTTTCACTCATTCGAGGGTTTTCTTGATTGACTTTTCTTTTATGTTCAAATAAGAAAGGTTGAACATAATCGATGTTGTTCAATACATACAAATGTGCTTGAAGCACTTCCTCCCAACCCTTGCTATTAATTCTTAAGTCATGTGTACCCTTACCTTGACATCTTATCTCATCATGGCGAGGCTTAGGAACCCCTATAGGATCCGTGTTATGAAGGTAGTCCGAACAAAACTCAATAGCTTCTTCTGCAACATACCTTTGAACAATAGATGCTTCCGGACGATGAGGATTCTTCACGTACCATTTCAAGATCTTCATGTAGCGCTCAACTGGGTACATCCATCTCAGGAAAAATGGCCCACATAATCTAATCTCCCTCACCAAATGAACAATTAAGTGAACCATTATGTCGAAAAAGGAAGGAGGAAAATACATCTCCAATTGGCACAAGATTGTAGCAGCCTCAACTTCCAAGTCATCCAACATACGGGGGTCAACGACTTTGCTACATATAGAATTGAAGAATAAGCATAACCGAGTAATGGCATGTCTCACATTTTTTGGAGCAATACCACGAATAGCAATGGGCAGAAGTTGTTGCATCAAGATGTGACAATCATAAGACTTTAAGCCAACCAATTTAAGATCACTAGAGACAAGCCTCTTCATATTTGAAGAGTAACCATGTGGAACTTTGATGCCCTGAAGACACCCGCAGAAACTTTGTCTCTATTTTTTTTGACAAAGTATGACATGCTGGCGGCAAGTAAGTCTGCTTACCATCCTTAACAACTGGAGCTAACTGCTCTTGTATACCTATAGCAACGAGGTTGAGACGAGCATTCACACCATCCTTTGTCTTGCCCTGAATGTTGATAAGCGTCCCGACCACACTATCACACACATTTTTCTCCACATGCATCACATCAATGCAGTGTCTGACATCAAGCTTGCGCCAGTATGGAAGATCAAAGAATATCGACCTCTTCTTCCATATGTTTTTCTCAGCAGCTTTACCTTTCTTTTTGGACTTGTCGAATATAACATCGATGCCCTTTACCCTCTGATAAACCTGCTCTCCAATTAAGGCCACCGGAGCTTCTTCTGTCTCTTGGCATCCATTAAAAGCTTTTTTCATCTTACGATATGGGTGATCACGTTTAAGAAATCTCCGATGCCCAAGGTAAACCGTCTTCTTTCCATGATGAAACTGAGTGTAGCATGTGCCTTCTTCACATATAGGGCATGCTTTATGCCCCTTGACACTGTACCTGGACAAGTTACCGTATGCAGGAAAGTCGTTGATGGTGCAAAATAACATGGCACGAAGCTTGAAAGTCTCATGAGAATACCCATCAACTACATCAACACCTTCCACCCACAGTGTTTTCAAGTCTTCAATCAAGGGACTTAGATAAACATCTAAGTCATTTCCCGGTTGCTTTGGGCCTGAAATCATCATAGACAACATCATGTATTTGCGCTTCATGCACAACCAAGGGGGAGGTTGTAAATTATCAACAGAACAGGCCATGAACTATGAATACTACTCATGTTACCATAAGGATTCATTCCATCCGTAGCAATTCCAAGCCTTAGGTTTCTTGGCTCATCGGTGAAATCCGGAAACATAGTATCAATATTCTTCCATTGCATAGAATCAACAGGATGACGAACCTTTCCATCACGTTTCCTCTCATCATTATGCCATCTAAGATTCTTCGCATCTTTCGTATTGGCAAACAATTGCTTGAACCTTGGAATTATTAGAAGATACCACAACACCTTCACAGGAGGACCTTTTTTTCTCACATCATCAAGATCATCATCATCATCACCACCCTTCACTTTGTATCGTGATAACCCACATTTGGGGCAATCGTGATTGTCTTCATGAACACCGATGTACAATATGCAATCATTGGGGCATGCGTGTATCTTCTTATACTCCATACCCATCGGACACAATACCTTCTTGGCCTCATAGTTACGGTCAGGCAATGTGTTGTCCTCCGGAAGCAAGTCTTTCAATACTTCAAGCAATTCCGTGAAGCTTTTATCGGTCCAACCATTTCTCGCCTTCACACAAACCAATTTTAGAACCGTCGACAACCGTGTATGAGTAGTACACCCTGGATATAAAGGCTTATCCGCATCATCGCACAGCCTATCATACACATGAGCTCGATGAAAAGATTCTTGTCCAATATCACGGATCATGTCCTCTACTTGATCATCCTCCATATCTACGTCAACGTCCTCACTTTGGGAGACACTTGCCGTACTACTCAACAACACATCACCATGCCATATCCATCTTGTATAACTCAAGCAAATCCCTTCACAAATCAAATGAGTACGTATATCCTTCACCGTACATTTCCTAGTATTCAAACACTTGACACAAGGACAACAGAACATTCCATTACTATTAGGAACATTCCTTTGAGCAAATTCTATAAATTCTCCAACCCCATTCAAATACTCAGCACTAGTGCGCTTACAAACCATCCAACTACGATCCACAACTAGATAGGTTCTGTAGATATACAAAACATATATCCAATATAAGGACAGTACGGGAGATTGAAAACTAGTTTTTGAAATCCTAATTGAAAACTAGTTTTTGAAATCCCGTCAACTATGTATATCTTATTTGACTAACTGCCTAAAACAAAATTTCCACGGTAATCTCACATCATTCTTCTCATCAAGCATGCAACAACACATATTAGGACTATTGCTATATCAAGTACTATAACCACTCAGCCATATGAATCAATCAAGACAGGATGATATATACAAGCAAGGCGTTTAAAAATTATTTCAAATTTACACCATTTTCAGGTTTCTTAAGACAGAAAAGAAATAAACAGATGAAGATAAATTAACAAAACAAAATTCCAATGAGCAATATATTGTTGATGTCACATGCTACAAGCAACTCTAAATTTCTTCCCATTTTGAAATAGGTCATGATAGCAGAAGAAAAACAAGAGAAAACACAAAACCCACGACCAGAAATAGAGACATTCCAAACAACTCAAACTCACAGTTTCAATTTTCAACTACAGAGACTACAGTTTCAACATACAGTCAAAACCAAAAAAAAAATGTGCCCTAAAGACTCACTAGAAATAGGTGCTCGCGTGGTGGTTGGGAGGGGAGCTCGAGTGGTGGCCAACGTTCGATGTGGTTACTGAGAGCAGAGGGACAAGGAGAGTTAGTGCGCGGAAAGAGGAAAGAGAGATGTCAAGTTATTGCAAAGAATGAGCGGGAAAGACAGAGTTAGGGTTAAGAGTGTACCTCACGGTGGTGGCGAAGAAGCCCTCGCAGTGGTTGCGGTGGAGAGGAGCTCGCGATTAGGGCAGAGTGAGAGTGAGAGTGAGAGTGAGCGTGATGAAAAGAGAAGAATAGAGACGTACAGAGCGAAGTGAAGAAGACGAGTGGGTGTAAATGTTATAATCAAAAACCATCTTTAAAAAAACATTTTACGTCAGTTGTTTGTAAAAACTGACGTTAAAAGACATTTATTTAACGTTAGTTGTATTAAACAACTGACGTAAAAAAAATTATATTTTTTATTTTAAAAACACTTTTAACGTCAGTTGTTGAAGACAACTGACGTTAAAAGTGTATAAGTTTCTGCAAAAACATTCATTCCTTTGACTACTGTGCTACTTACCCATGTACCTTGTAACTTAATCCTCTTAATGAGCATTAAGTTTATAGATTAGTTTTGAAAAAAATAAGGTAGTCTCTCTTCTCTATATAAAGTACCATTCTTTTGTATCAGTCTGTAATACACCCTCTTCTTTTCCTCTATATTTCGTGCGTTTTCTATTCCTTCACAATATGGCTCTATCATATTTGAGACTTTTGTTATTTCTTCCTATACCTAGACTTAAAGGTTTCTGTCTTAATGTTCAAAAAACTTTTGAGGTTGAGTAAATCACATTACATGGATGGTAAGGTTGAGTGAATCACATTATGTGATTCCCTCGCTTTATTTCATCCCCGTCATCCCTTTCACTCCGCTTTGGCATCAAGTGACTGTGGATTCAGATGGAGTATCAAGGAATTCAAATGAGGGAGGGGATACATCCATTGGAGTTTCTGAGGACAAGACTGAGAAGAAAATGACGTTGAAGCAGAAACTTTTTTATATTTTAGGGCTATGTTGCAGAAATTTTTTACCTTTTAATCATGTAATTAATTGTAACTTATGAATCGCTTCAATGAGATACGATTTGATTATACATATAACTTGTTTTATGTTAAGTGTTTATTTATTTTAATTTGCACAAGAATTTGTTTACTAATTCAAGCTAATTAATTAAGATTAAAAATAAACTTGTTTAAAAAAAATAGATTAGAAATAAACTGCACCTTATTTGGAGTGATCTGTATTAAGAGTGACAACAGGGAGATGACAATGAAAGAAAGATAGGAATGAGTTTCAGAGGAATATAGGATTATTTACGTCAGTTATTTATTTAACTGAAGTAAAAATAACACTTTTAACGTCGGTTCATTAAACAACTGACGTAAATAGTGATTTAATATTTACAAAACTGTCACCGCCTCATTTTTAACGTCAAACATATGGTCAACTGACGTAAAACGTTCCCGTATATTACATTATTTCCACTAATGAAAAATCCGAGAAGTGCTCGCCCAAGTAAGTCGGAAACCCAAGTAAGACTTGGTTCTGCAAAAACCAAATATATGAGAAGTGCTCGGCCAAGTAAGATAAAAACCCAAGTAAGACTTGGCTCCGCAGAAATCAAAAAATTCGAGTAGTGTTCGGCCAAATAAGCCGGAAACCCAAGTAAGACTTGGTTCTGCAAAAACCAAAATTTTCGAGCAATGTTCACACAGCTCAATCCAAGAAGTATTCGGCACAAAACTTTGACTACTCAAATTTAAAGTATTTCGAGCAATGTTGGACATAATAAAGACAAGTGTCCAAGTAAAACTTTACTATACAAGCATTATATATAATTTCAGATGAGAGGACTCACCAGCGCACGAGAATCCAAGGTAATCTCGGACTGAAAAAATACAAGCTCAAACCAAGCAATGCTTGGGACCGTAGACTAACATACTCAAATACGGACCTGGCTCTGCAAAATGGAACCTAACAATGCTCGGACCAAACCGAACACATCTCGGTCAAAATGCTTGACACGTCAACTCAAACCGACCATTCCTCGGTCCGCCTTGTCCATGAAGATTGGACTGGGTCAAATAATGTGAAGATCACCTCTACAAGATTCATCGTTGACATACAACTCAAAGCTTGGGGGGCTTACTGTTCTAACATGAACAGAGTGACCTCAGACCAATTGTTTAAGCCTGAAAAGTACTATTTAACATAGTGATCTGGTATAGATGGAGGAGTGTTCTGATACGGGCCGAGGTGTCCTCGGCCCAACAAGCAGAGTCTGGACATAATGTTCCAAAATGGGCGGAGCAACGAGCACAGCTGAGGGGCCGAGTTAATGCTGGAATATTCGAATATATCAAACACGTTTTCATCATGGATATAACGTCTAGAAACCGAGATTTACGCGACTTTAAGGCCATTAAAACAACCAGAGAGGAAAATGCCCAACATAATGACAGGTAACGGAATATCCGTTGACACCCCATCTATATATATGAGGCCCAGACCTCAAGTAGAGATCATCTTCCTCATACACCAAAAGTCGAGTAATACCTCGAAATTGTCCTAAAACTACGTTTGCTTTGATTCCCAATTAAGATACGTAGGATCAGAATACTCATTTTGTCAAGCTATAATCATGTAAAAATATACTCAAAATCCTCAGCTCTCGAGATCTACTCAACAATCTCGGAAAATCTTAGTTCATGTCAGAACAATTTCATAACACAAGTTATTAATTTTTGTTATACAAATAACAAAGTTTTAATTGGTTGACATGATTTATGTTTTTTTTATAAACCAAAAAATATGTTAATTATAAAGTACTAGGAGTACTCTAACCCATAAACAACAAGAAGAGAAGCAATTCACCTATGTCTAGTTACATCAAAATTTAAAGCACCGGTATACAAAAAAAAAAAATTGCAAGCACTCTTGCCACCATATAATGCGCCTCAGCCTATGTTGTAACAAAAAGTATTTGACTAGTAGGAGCACCATGTACAATAGGATAATGTATGAGCCGAGATATAGAGTTCGACACCCCGAAAGCATCAAGCTCGGTCACCCGAGCTGCTCACTGAGTTGGAGGATGTATATATATGTATAAAGTATGAAGCTCGGCCAATCACCTGATGAGTCTAAAGACAAAGATAAAACCGAGTTCCTGAGCTCGACTAACATCATGAAAGCTTTTACGCTTAATTAGCTCAAAGCTTGGGGGGCTTGTGTACTGGCCAGAGAGTGAAACCCAGTCACCGAGCTTGGATACCCGGCCCAATCCGGAAGTTAAAAGATAATAAGTTAAAGATCACCTAATTAAGGGATAAGATATTGAAGATCACCTAATTAAGGGATAAGATATTGAAGATCGCCTAATTAAGGGATAAGATATTGGTATTATCCTTAATTAAATCCTGATATTATCTAAAATAACCTTATCCAGTTAAAAGAGATAATATCCCTTAAAATAAGGAATCACATCTCAAAAGAGATTCAAGAGATAGAAAGAGATAAATCAGATATCTTTCAGATATGGGAATCCTATTATAAAAGGAGGAGTACCCACGATAGAAAGGCACCTTTTGACTGAATCCCGGTAACTCTCCCTTAAGCGTATTAGAGGAACTAGCTCGTCCAAGAGACTATCAGACAGTCCTTGCTCGCTGGTTTCCATCAGATACAAGATTAGGGGATCGAGATCACCTCACCACCAAGGGTTGAACCTAGAACTACGTCTGGCTTTGATTCCCATTGGGATACGTAGGACCGGAATATCAGATTCTGTCAAGCCAAAGTCTAAAACAACCCCCATTGTCCACTCTTGGTATGACGTTCTACGGCGAGGTTCTGGCAAGTCGGATCTCGGCAGGAACATTTGGCGCCCACCGTGGGGCCAGGTAAAACTTTGCCCCGACCACTCAATCAACGACCATCAGCCACCGTGCTACCATAGACACTGAAAAACAAACCCACTACTAGTAATGATTGAAGACCTGAAACGAGACTACGTCGTTTTAGCAGAGATCGGGCGGGTAAGATTCGGCACCGTCTGTCGGTGCTCCTCCTTGCACTCCGGCGAGTCCTTCGTCGTGAAATCCATCGACAAACGTGTCATAACCACCGGAGGAGACTCTCTCGATGTCGAATGCCTCTTCACGGAGCCCAAGTTTCTGCAACTTCTCTCCCCAAACCCTCACATCGTCAACCTCCACAGCCTCTATGAAGATGAGACCCACCTCCACATGGTCCTCGACCTCTGCTACGAATCGGAGCTCCTCACCAACCGGGCCATGCCCGAACCGGAAGCTGCTTCCATCATGGGCCAGCTCATGCAAGCCGTGGCCCACTGTCACCATCTCGGCATGGCCCACCGGAACATTTGGTCGCCACCGGGACATTAAACCGAACAACATTTTGTTCGACGAGGGGAACCGACTCAAGCTGGTGGACCTTGGTTCGGCTCGAGTTCTCAAGGAGGGCGAGTCAATGAGTGGGGTGGTGAAGACCCCTTATTACGTGGCACCAGAGGTACTGGATGGAAGGGATTATAGTGAGAAGGTTGATGTGTGGAGTGCTGGTGTCATTTTGTATGTAATGTTGGCTGGGTTTCCGCCGTTTCGTGGGGATTCCCCGGTCGAGATTTTTGACGCTGTGGCTCAAGCTAACTTGAGGTTCCCGAACTGGGTTTCACACTCCGTGTCAGCCGCGGCTAAGGATCTACTTCGTAGAATGCTATGTAAAGACGTTTCTAGAAGGCTCTCTGCAGAACAAGTTCTTAGAATGGTGTACTCAGATAAATAGCTACTTGGAGATGAAACTGAATGAATGCATATCTGAAATTAAAAATACAATTCGGATCTGAGAATTCTCTATCAGCGAGACTCTGATCGAAGCTGTAAGTTCTCAATCCTGTGTTAGCTTTCGAATTCAAGCGGAATTCAGCCCAATCACGTGGTACGGAATTGAATTCTGTGAGATTTAACTTCTGGATAGGACCGAAATTCAAAATTCCGTTGAATTACCATAAACGAAAAGGAAATTCAAACAACAGAAAAGAATAGTATTCAGTTTCGATGGAGCATCCTCAAGCGCGTCGGTTTGGAACCCAAGGAAGGAAACCGACGCATGACTTTCTATCACTCTACAGTAATTCAACTGCCCAACAAGATCCAAGGCCACCTTCTCAAGTATGATAGGGAGGCGACCGCCACAGTGGGAAGCACGGCTGCCACAGCTCGTCCTTAGAGCTCGACCACCACAGTTCGGTCACCACAGCTCGAGCTCGAAGAGCTGAAGAAGATGTCTCGGAGAGCTGGAGAAGATATCTTACGGAGCTCGGCCAGCACCGCTCGGTCCAGGAGAGCTCGACCATATGGGCTTGAGGGAATGCCTAAATCAGAGGCCGCAAAATGCTCAGGTGATATTGTTCTTTAAATCTGGTTTAAATCTAATATGATTTGATATGTTTTTCTCCACGCATTTAATGTTGTGTTATGTAGCATCATGTCATATTATTTATCTATTTGAGCAAAGTGATGTTCGGATGATACCACTCCCAGAGTCACAAAATTTGTGACTACAAAGTGTTTGAGCTTCGGCTAACTTGAAAATAACAGGTCAAAGCTCCGTGCTTCGCTTTCCACCAGGTCAAGCTTTGCTCCCTTAAACACTCCCAGTTCATCTCCGGCTCCCGAAAGGTCGAGCCAAAACTCCCTCTCAAAATTTTACTAAGAGGAAGACGAGTCGAAGCTCCTCAAATTAAAACCATGGAGGTCGAGTTAGACTCCCTCTATAAAAATCATAGAGATCGAGCTCAAGCTCCATCTAAATGGAACAGTGTGGGGAAAATAAAATTCCATCAGCACCAACACTCAAACACCATACTAACTCACAAAAAGACAAAGACCTAAAGAGGCTGACCGAGCAATCGACTGATCAGGGTCGAAGTGCCGAGCCTATAAAGGTGTAGAAATCCTAAAGAGGCTGATCGAGCTAAAATCGACCGATCAGGGTCGAAGTGTCGGGCCTATAAAGGTGCATAAATCCTAAAGAGGTTGACCGAGCAATCGATTGATCAGGGTCGAAGTACCGAGCCTATAAAGGAGCATAAATCCTAAAGAGGCTGATCGAGCAATCGACTGATCAGGTCGAAGTGCCGAGCCTATAAAGGTGTATAAATCCTAAAGAGGGTGACCAAGAAATCGACTGATCAGGGTGGAAGGACCAAGCCTATAAAGGTGTATAAATCCTAAAGACGCTGACCGAGCTAAAATCGACTGGTCAGGGTCGAAGTGCCGAGCCTATAAAGGTGCATAAATCCTAAAGAGACTAACTGAACAATCGACTGATCAAGGTGTATAAATCCTAAAGAGGCTGACCGAGCTAAAATCGACCGGTCAGGGTCGAAGTGTCGAGCCTATAAAGGTGCATAAATCCTAAAGAGGCTGACCGAGCAATCGACTGATCAGGGTCGAAGTGCAGAGCCTATAAAGGTGTATAAATCCTAAAGCTGACCGAGGAATCGACTGATCAGGGTCGAAGTGCCGAGCCTATAAAGGTGTATAAATACTAAAGAGGCTGACTGAGCTAAAATCGACCGGTCAGGGTCGAAGTGTCGAGCCTATAAAGGTGCATAAATCCTAAAGAGGCTGACTAAGCAATCGACTGATCGGGGTCGAAGCAACGAGCCTATAAAGGTGTATAAATCCTAAAGAGGCTGACCGAGCAATCGACTGATCAGGATCGAAGTGCCGAGCCTATAAAGGTGTATAAATCCTAAAGAGGCTGACCGAGCTAAAATCGACCGATCAGGTTCGAAGTGCCGAGCCTATAAAGGTGTATAAAACCTAAAGAGTCTGACTGAGCTAAAGTCGACCGAGTTGAGGTCGAAATGCCGAGCCTACAACGGTAATAACAACTTAACGCCTGAAAAGGTATTTCAAGGCCTAAGAAGGTAGGTAAGAACCTACAGGTATTTCAAATTATGACTATTTCGACTAAATCGCGTAACACGCTGAAACTAAGCAAATACTAACTTAGAAAAATAGTTGCAAAAAGTAAGGTGCATGTCGGTCCATCAATAACCATGGGCCAAGCCCAGAATACATAAGATTTCAAAATCAAAAGGGCATCACCCAAAAACAACGTGTTTCCTAACCTACTAATACGAATTCATGAGTCAAGGTCATCCTCGGCATTTGGAGGGAGGGTAGCAGACTGGCGAAGGGTCCCTCCTCGGTCACTTTCCCCTCGCCCTCTTCCCCTTGAGATACGGCCTCCTCATCCTCCTGCTCGGACAATGGAACTAGGATTCCATCTCGGTTAAAATCCTTGTCCACGTCAGCACAGGAGAAGTCAGCATTCGGATGGAAATGCTGAAGCTGCTTCACGGCTCGGGGAAAGCCATTAATATGCTCCCTCATGATAGAAGCCTCGTTTTCAGCCAGATCAGAACGGAGCCTCAGATTCTCCTCCTTCTCGGATTCCAGCAACTTCCGCAACTCAAGACTGGCTTCCTTCTCAGCTTGAAGCCCTTCCAGGACCTTCTGAAGGTTGAGCCGGTCGGTTCTTTCCATTTCCGGCTCGGCCATAAGGATGGTATTACCTTTTTTCAGCTCTACCTTTTGGGCTTTCAATTGCCCAATTAGTCGAGCTTTCTCTTCACACTTTGCCATGGCTTTTTCAAGCTCATCCCCAATGCGCAAAGTTCGGGTAGCTTCCGCCTTCATGCTTTTCATTATTAGAAAGCTCGTGGCTCAAAAAACAGGTAATGGAGGAAACTCAGAAAAGCATAAGCGACCGCAGCTTTCCTGCTCGCATCATGGCCCAATTCTAGTAAAAGCCGAGCATATGCTGGCTTAATAACTTGGGAACCCGCTAAAGGGCCAGAGTTAAGATTGTCTAGCTAAGAACAAAGGGCAGAAGCCCAGAAAGCCGAGGTCGAGCATTGCTCCCTCACACCAAAAAGCCGAGGTCGAGCTATGCTCCCTCGCACTACGCACCAGAAAAAGTCGAGGTCGAGCAATGTTTCCTTCCCCGCAATAAAAATCCTAGGCCAAGCACAACATCTTCGCACCAAGATAAAGTCCACAGCAGATCATGCATGTTAGAGACCCAGGATTCGAAGGAAATCATGGTAGTGTTCAACCAAATAAGACGGAATCCCAAGTAAGACTGGGCCCGCAAAAAAATCCGAGCAGTACTCGGCCAAGCAAGACGATAACCCAAGAAAGGCTTGGTTCTACAAAAAAACAGATTTCCGAGCAATGCTTCCGCGAATCATAGTCCAAAGTCCACGACACCAAAAAGCGTGTTAAGACATTGATAGTGTGATTTTACATCATGTTTTCTGTACACTTTTGCATGCATTTTTCATATAGATTAGGCTTTCTTTATTTGATTTTAGTTAGTTTTTCCCTTGGAACGGGTGAAGCGATTTCTTGGTGTTGTTTTGCAGGAATTAATGTAAAAATGCTCAGAATTAGCCTTGATGGAGCTTGGATGAAATAGAGCTTGAAAAGTGAAGAATATGATCCAAACAGAGCCCATCACCGCCTGGCCGTGATGACCATCACGACCATGATCAAGCAGAGCAGAAGCCAAAAGTCAGAAGCTGTCACGGGAAATGCTCGCCCCGTGAGAGGCTACTCGCCTCGCGAGACTGAAGACTGACTGTGCCAGAGAATGCAACCATTTCTGTCTCGCCACGCGAACCATGTCTCACCCCGCGAGCCTGAGGACCAGAAGCCATCACGCCCAGGTCCTGATACTCATCACGGGCGTATTTGAGAAGAACCTTACTGTCTCGCCTCGCGATCCACTCTCGCCTCGCGAGAGATCCAATCTCTGAAGACCAGATTTTTAACATTCGACTCGTGAGCCAGGTCTCGCCTCGCGAGCGCGCGCAGAGTCTGATTGGTATAAGTTGCTGTTTTAGGGCAGAATGAGGAGAGTTTTTGAAGGGGGGCACTTGGAGGCACTTGGAGGCTGCGGATGGACTAGGGTTCCAACCCTAAAAGGGAGCTGAGTTAGGGAGTTGCTGTGACGACAGTGGGAAGCTTCAATGGAGTTCTCCCTTTCTTCCTTTCTCTACTGCTTTTCTGCTTTGGTTTTCTCTTTTATGAGTAGCTAAATCCCGTTTGTTGGGATTAGATGTAATCAAACTGATTATTATGTATTTATCTTGACTGATTATTCTGTGTTCATGCCTTCGTATTAGTGATTAATTTTCTATGCTTAATGTTTGTTGTGGCTAGCACCCCCATGACTCGATTTGTGTTTTGATATGCAATTGGGAAATTCGTATTAGAACCAGAATTGAATTTAATCACCTAGTAACCCTTGCGTCTAGGAATGGAGTTTGGTTTACTAGTAATCGCGTAATCCCTAATCCTAATGCGAATTCATTAGTCTAGGCCACCTAAGGAATTAGGGTCTATTAGTGGATTTAGGCTCTTGCCATCCGAGGAATCGGGGCTCGAGTAATTTAGTGGATTGATTTTAATATCTGAAGCATGAATGGGAGGTATCTAGTCCTGATATTGCATGAGGTAGAGGTTTGGTGAAGTTTTGTCCTAACATATCCTTTCTGCACTCCAAGTGTTTGTTAAAAGTCCCCAAAAAGACAAAAAGATTTTTATTCCTTTGTTTTGTTTGTTTTGATTTCTCTTCACAGTCTAGATAGTTGCTGAGTTTGTGAATTGGTAATTGACATCCAATCCCCGTGGATACGATAACCGGTCTCACCACCGTATTACTTGCACGACTGGGTATACTTGCCCATATTCGTCAACAAGGTTTTGGCGTCGTTGCCGGGGATTGGTTTTGCCAATATCATTAGTAACAAAGGAGGCAACTAATTTAGACATTTATTATTTATTTATTTATTTATTTATTTATGTATATATTTGATCTTTTTGTTTTGAGTCTTGTTTGTGGTAGGTGGACGAAATTCATGGACAATTATTATTATCCACCTGATGAGGAAGCCTCAAGTCACACCTTGGAGGACGACTGGTGTTTGGGAGACTGCATGGATTTGCTGAATCATATTACTCCAGCACAGGTTGATAGTGTGACGGGTAGGCTTATGTATAACATCTCCGAGGAGGATTGGGAAACCTTTTGCTCGTATTTACCACCTCCACCACCATGTATGATTCCCATAGAGCCACATGAAGCAGAAATTGAGCAGAATCTGGTTGTGGGAATGGATCAAATTGAAGATGAAGTGGTGGACAAGTCACAAGAAGAGGAAGTACCTTTCACAAATCCTTGGGAAATTGAGGAATGGGAATGGAAGGAGCAAACACTGTTGAAAGTTGCTATAGAACAGTATTCCCAAGAACTATCGGCCTCCGAGGTCAAGATCAGAACCAACTGTGACAGTATTGAAGCTGTGATGCAGAACTTCAAAACGCAAGTTGAGGAGATTTGCAAACAGTTAGTACCAGAGTCACATGCAGCACAACTTGAGCAAAATCTGGTTTTGGGGATTGTTCAAAATGAAGATGAAGTGGTAGTGGACTTCACCATGCCTGCTGAGCAATCTGATTTTGCTGCATTAAATAAATATGTTGGATTGCATGCATGTATGAACACTGCTAAATTAGTCACTTCCACTTGTCTGTCAACCCTCCTCCTGAAGACACCATTTGACCCGAGGGAAAGTGAATCCATTATTGCAGTTAAAGAGGTCAATGGAGTTTTCACACACTGGCTGGGTGGAGTTGAGGATAAAGTCATATTACTTATGCAATCTCCACTCCACAGACCATGGGATCCGGGAGGAGGATCCTAGAACGTCAAGCTAGTGACGTTAAAGAAGCGCTTATTGGGAGACAGCCCAAGTTTCTTAACCCTTCTCTTTAGGATTTTCATTTTCTTAGTAGTTTTTGTTGTTGATTTTTAACTCTTGAATAATTTGAGAAGATCATGAGTTTTCTTTTGCTAATAAAATTGCCAAGTGATTTCAGGGAAAGAAGGAAGGGAGAGCAAGAAGACAAGGAAAAAGCAAAGGCAGCAACCATCACGCCCAGGCCGTGACACTGGTCACGGTCGTGATAAGCTAATCATGAAGACCAGAAAGGATCACGGCCCAGCCGTGATCCACATCATGGGTGTGATGAGAAGACCCTGAAGAGCAGAGAGCATCACGGCCTAGCCGTGATGGAGGTCACGGCCGTGACAGGCCAACACCCATGGATCAGAATTGATCACGGCTTGCCCGTGATGAGGCTCACGGCCGTGATGTACTTCCCAACAAGTTTCTGACTGGAATGAGAGCCAACACCCGCTACCGCCTCGGTAAGTCGTTCCATTTTTCTCCTCTTTCCAACTTGATTGTTTACATTGGGGACAATGTAAATTTTTAAGCTTGGGGTAGGGGTATTTTTGCATTTTTAATTTTGCATTTTTCATGTTGCATTCATATAGTTTTGCATGATAGTTTTGCATGATCACACAATTAGATTGCCCTTGCCTGAAATTTGCATCCAATTGTGAGAACCGAGTGCCAAATAAATTGAGATAGTGAATTGTGAACCCATTTTTTCATTCTTGTGATAAGGCTACAAGTAAAAATGTTTGAGATAATCTTGGATAGTTGATAATTAGCATATGGTCCGTAGATTTGTGTTTCTCATTGATTTTTTAACTACTAAAATGTGAGATTTTGAGCCAAAAGGGGTACTCACTAAATTTTACCCCATTCTTTGTGTTAGAGTGTTATTCCTCTTGGATGTTATTCTCTAGAACTTGACTTGAAACCGTTTTGAAGCTTAAAAATTTTTTAAAACATTTTTGAAAATGATTGAGGCGCTAGGTATTTTTCTAGCCTTCTGAGCTTTGAATGACTAAATGCTACCCCTTAGTCGCCCAATTTTGAGCCTGAAAGAATAAAATACTTTTCTTGGTAACCGAAAATATTATGATAAATATGCTTGATAGGACCTTCTAAAGTATTACAAAAAGCGTAAAAAGGTAGTTGAAAAAAAAGTTTGGGATGAAAAGAATCTGAAAAATATTTCTCTTGAGTAGAAAATCTCCCCTTCTCCAAGCAAAAGAAAAAAACAAAAGAAAAATAAAAATTTATAGAGAAGGGGATGACAAAAAGAAATGAGAAATAAAAAGAAAAAGAAAGAAAAGAAAGGTGGAAAAGCGAATCAAAACCCAAAAAGGTATTTTAGAAGGTGTCATGTTTGCAATGATTGGTATTTTGTGTAGCCTTTTGAAATTTCCTTTTCTTGATTTCCCCACCTAACGATTAATCCCATGGCCACGTTACAACCAAAGTAAAGACCTCTTGATTCTTAGGTGTTTTCATTAATTAAGTAGAGATTTGGTTGATAGTCAAGCCTATGGTAGAATTCATTCCTTGAGGAAAATGGAGCGAATTGTCTTATGTCCCTAACACTTGAGTGAGGTGAGAGAGAGAGTCAAGCAAATGAACAAGCTTGGGGTGATCTTCAGAAGAGAAAGAGTGCCCGAATCAGTGAGAATATGAGTCTAAGAAACCTAAGCTTCTAATTGGACTTGATTTGATTGTCTCTTGCTGAATTATTTGAAATGCCTGTTACTTGGATCATTTACTCGGGTTCTTGGTTCACTATCCATGCTTTGATTATCTTGATCTTCTGACCTTAGTGATTGCTTGAGGTGATTTGATAGTGTGATTTTACATCATGTTTTCTGTACACTTTTGCATGCATTTTTCATATAGATTAGGCATTCTTTATTTGATTTTAGTTAGTTTTTCCCTTGGAACGGGTGAAGCGGTTTCTTGGTGTTGTTTTGCAGGAATTAATGTAAAAATGCTCAGAATTAGCCTTGATGGAGCTTGGATGAAATAGAGCTTGAAAAGTGAAGAATATGAGCCAAACAGAGCCCATCACGGCCTGGCCGTGATGACCATCACGACCATGATCAAGCAGAGCAGAAGGCAAAAGTCAGAAGCTGTCACGGGAAATGCTCGCCCCGCGAGAGGCTACTCGCCTCGCGAGACTGAAGACTGACTGTGCCAGAGAATGCAACCATTTCTGTCTCGCCACGCGAACCATGTCTCGCCCCGCGAGCCTGAGGACCAGAAGCCATCACGCCCAGGCCCTGATACTCATCACGGGCGTATTTGAGAAGATCCTTACTGTCTCGCCTCGCGATCCACTCTCGCCTCGCGAGAGATCCAATCTCTGAAGACCAGATTTTTTAACATTCGCCTAGCGAGCCAGGTCTCGCCTCGCGAGCGCGCGCAGAGTCTGATTGGTATAAGTTGCTGTTTTAGGGAAGAATGAGGAGAGTTTTTGAAGGGGGGCACTTGGAGGTACTTGGAGGCTGCGGCTGGACTAGGGTTCCAACCCTAAAAGGGAGCTGAGTTAGGGGGTTGCTGTGACAACAGTGGGAAGCTTCAGTGAAGTTCTCCCTTTCTTCCTTTCTCTACTGCTTTTCTGCTTTGGTTTTCTCTTTTATGAGTAGCTAAATCCCGTTTGTTGGGATTAGATGTAATCAAACTGATTATTATGTATTTATCTTGACTGATTATTCTGTGTTCATGCCTTCGTATTAGTGATTAGTTTTCCATGCTTAATGTTTGTTGTGGCTAGCACCCCCATGACTCGATTTGTGTTTTGATATGCAATTGGGAAATTCGTATTAGAACCGGAATTGAATTTAATCACCTAGTAACCCTTGCGTCTAGGAATGGAGTTTGGTTTACTAGTAATCACGTAATCCCTAATCCTAATGCGAATTCATTAATCTAGGACACCTAAGGAATTAGGGTCTATTAGTGGATTTAGGCTCTTGCCATCCGAGGAATCGGGGCTTGAGTAATTTAATGGATTGATTTTAATATCTGAAGCATGAATGGGAGGTATCTAGTCCTGATATTGCATGAGGTAGAGGTTTGGTGAAGTTTTGTCCCAACATATCCTTTCTGCACTCCAAGTGTTTGTTAAAAGTCCCCAAAAAGATAAAAAGATTTTTATTCCTTTGTTTTGTTTGTTTTGATTTCTCTTCACAGTCTTGATAGTTACTGAGTTTGTGAATTGGTAATTGACATCCAATCCCCGTGGATACGATAATCAGTCTCACCACCGTATTACTTGCACGACTGGGTATACTTGCCCAGATTCGTCAACAAGTTTTTGGCGTCGTTGCCGGGGATTGGTTTTGCCAATATCATTAGTAACAAATGAGGCAACTAATTTAGACATTTATTTTTTATTTATTTATTTATTTATTTCTGTATATATTTGATCTTTTTGTTTTGAGTCTTGTTTGTGGTAGGTGGACGAAATTCATGGACAATTATTATTATCCACCTGATGAGGAAGCCTCAAGTCACACCTTGGAGGACGACTGGTGTTTGGGAGGCTGCAAGGATTTGCTGAATCATATTTCTCCAGCACAGGTTGATAGTGTGACAGGTAGGCTTATGTATAACATCTCCGAGGAGGATTGGGAAACCTTTTGCTCGTATTTACCACCTCCACCACCATGTATGATTCCCATAGAGCCACATGAAGCAAAAATTGAGCAGAATCGGGTTGTGGGAATGGATCAAATTGAAGATGAAGTGGTGGACGAGTCACAAGAAGAGGAAGTACCTTTCACAAATCCTTGGGAAATTGAGGAATGGGAATGGAAGGAGCAAACACTGTTGAAAGTTGCTCTAGAACAGTATTCCCAAGAACTATCCGCCTCCGAGGCCAAGATCAGAACCAACTGTGACAGTATTGAAGCTGTGAAGCAGAACTTCAAAACGCAAGTTGAGGAGATTTGCAAACAGTTAGTACCAGAGTCACATGCAGCACAACTTGAGCAAAATCTGGTTTTGGGGATTGTTGACGAATCTGGGCAAGTATAACCAGTCGTGCAAGTAATACGGTGGTGAGACCGTTTTATCGTTCCCACGAGGACTGCAACAAGTACTAGCACGTACCAATTCAACTACTATCTAAGCGATTCTTGGATTGAAGAGAGTTCTATGCTAACAAAAGTTAAAACTAACAAAATAAGAAAAACAAACTCTTTTTGTAATTTTCTCAAATACTTGGAAGGCAATAAAAGAAGGTTTTCAAATATGATAAAAGATGTTGGGATTAGGTTCACTAAACTTCATCCTCATGCAATGAAACAACTAACAAACCGTTTCTACTTCAATTATGACAATCAATCCACTAAAATACTCAAGTCCCGATCCCTCGGATGACAAGATCCTAAATCCACTAATAGACCATAATTCCTTAGGTGGCCTAGATTAGTGAACTTGCATTAAGATTAGGGATCATGCGATTTCTAATAAACCTAGTTCCTTCCTAGATACAAGGCTTACTAGGTGATTAATTTCAGTTCCGGTTTTAACACGAATTTTCCAATTGCATATCAAAACACAGATCAAGTCATGGGGGTGATAGCCACAACAAGCATTAAGTACAGAAATCAATCACTCAATAACAAAGCAGAAACTGTATTGCAAGATTAAATCAAATACATGAGAATTCAGAAATAGCTACCCTAACCCCAACAATGGAGGTCTAGCTACTCATAATAATATCCACAACCAAAGAAACATAGATGAAAGATAGAAGGGATTCCATGGGGGTAATCCTCCAGAAGCTGCCTCTGGTTCCAAGAGCCTTTTGGGTTTCCAAACTCGTAGCCTCCAATGTCTCCCGGGTGTCCCCTCCAATTCTGCCTTAAACTGCTTATAACAGGGATTCTGATTTTTGCACACTCGCGGGGCGAGATTTCTCTCGCGAGGCGAATATTAACTTCTGGTCTTCAGTGATTGAATCTCTCGTGAGGCGAGACACTGTTCGCGAGGCGACATAGAACAGGTTGCATTTTCCTGGCACAGTCATCCTTCAGGGTCGCGAGGCGAGGTGTGATTCGCGGGGCGAGACAAAGGATGACATTTTGCTGTTTCTGGATGTCTGTAGTCGCGGGGCGAGTATCCTCTCGCGAGGCGAGCATTCCCATAATTTCATTCTCCACTGTTTCTTCATTCCCTTGGCTCTAAGTTAACCAGATTTTTCAGTGATTCCTGCAAAACAACACACAAAACCACCTTCACCCGTTCCAAGGGAAAATCTAACAAAATCAAATAAATAATGCCTAATCTATATGAAATATGCATGCAAAAGTGTACAGGAAACATCATGTAAAATCACACTATCAAATCACCCCAAGCTTATTCAATTGCTAGTCCTCAAGCAATCACTAAGGCCAGTAGAATAAATAGAACATGGATAGTGAATTAAGAACCCAAGTCAATGATCCAAGCAATAGGCAATTCACACAATTCAGCAAGAGATGATTAATTCAAGTCCAATTAGAGGCTTAGGTTCCTTAGACTCATGTTCTCACTTATTTAGGCACTCTGTCTCACCTGAAGCTCACCCCAAGCTTGTTCATTTGCTTGGCTCTCTTTTCTCACCTCACTCAAGTGTTTAGGGGATAAGACATTTCACTCAATTTTCCTCAAGGAATGAATCCTACCATAGGCTTGACTATTAACCAAATCTCTACTTTATTATTGAAAACAATTTAGAATCAAGAGGTCTTTCACTTGGTTGTAACGTGGCCATGGTATTAATCGTTAGGTGGGGAAATCAATAAAAGGACATTTCAAAAGGCTACAAAACATATCAACATTTGCAAAGCATGACCTTCTAAAATACCTTTTGGGTTTCAGTTCACTTTCCACCTTTCTTTTCTTTCTTTTTCTTTTTATTTCTCACTTTTCTTTTTGTCATCCCCTTCTCTATTTATTTTTATTTTTTATTTTCTTTTGCTTGGAGAAGTGGAGATTTTTCAGATCAAGTGAAACTTTTTTTTTTCTGATTCTTTCATCCCAAACTTTTTTCACTACCTTTTTCACCCTTTTTGTAATACTTTAGAAGGTCCTTTATCAAGCATATTTATCAAAACATTCCAAGGTATCAAGAAAAGTATTTTATTCTTTCAGGCTCAAAATTTGGGCAACTAAGGGGTAGCATTTCATCATTCAAAGCTCAGAAGGCCAGAAAAATACCTATTGCCTCAATCATTTTCAAAAATGTTTTCAAAAATTTTTAAGTTTCAAAATGGTTTCAAGTCAAGTTCTAGAGAAAACAATCCAAGAGGAATAACACTCTAACACAAAGAATGGGGTAGATTTAGTGAGTACCCCTTTGGCTCAAAATCTCACATTTTAGTTCAGAATCAATGAAAAACACAAATCCACAGAACCATATGCTAATTATTAACTATCCAAGATTATCTCAAGCATTTTCATTTGCAGCCATATCACAAGAATGAACAAAATTTGGTTCAACAATTCACTATCACAAATTATTGGGCACTTAGTTCTCACAATTGGATGCAAAATTCAGGCAAGGGGAAATCTAATAATGTGATCATTCAAACTATCATGCAAAACTATATGAATGCAATATGCAAAGTTTAAGTGCAAAATACCCCTACCCCAAGCTTAAAAATTTACATTGTCCCCAATGTAAACAATCAAGTTGGAGAGAGGAGAAGAAAACTAAAATAAAACAAAAAAATTGGAACGGCTTACCGAGGCGGTAGCGGGTGTTGACTTTGCTTTTTCTTATCTTCTTGCTCTTCCCTCCTTCCTTATTACCCTGCAAACACTTGGCAATTCTCAATTTATTATTTTTCCTCTTGAGCTTCTCAAATTATTCAAGAGGTTAAAATCAAAAACAAAATTATTAAGAAAATGAAAACAACTAAAGAGAAAGGTTAAGAAACTTGGGTTACCTCCCAATAAGCGCTTCTTTAACGTCACTAGCTTGACGGGCTTCTTTCAATTAACCGGGTTTGGCTGGGCATAGAAGTGCAAGAGCACTTTTCTTCCATGGAACTCCTTTAAAGAGCTGATTTTGCTTATAGGGCCAACATTTGTGCTTCCCCTTTGCCCCTTTCACTCTGGGCCTCTTGCCCTTTTTCTTACTCCTTCCCGGCGGAGGTTCTGTTTTCACAAGATGAGCAGAGCCAACTTCCTCACCAACTGATACATCGTTTGTCTTGCAGAGCTTTAGAGTTGCTTTCATGTTGAGCTTTTCCTTCTTCTCAGGAGTAGAGGGGTGGTGCTGATGTGCAATGACTTCTTTAGCTACTGTATCCACAATGTCCATGCGGAAACAATCTTCTTCATCGCTCGGGCGATGCATAGCTTCAAACACATTGAAAGTGACTGTTTCATCTTGCACTCTGAATTGCAGCTGGCCTTTTTGTACATCTATCAAGGCCCGACCAGTTGCCAGAAAAGGTCTCCCTAGTATGAGCGGGACTTCTGCATCCTTCTCCATGTCTAAAATCACAAAGTCCGCTGGGAAGATAAACTTATCCACCTTTACCAGAACATCTTCCAAGATACCATAAGGATGCTTGATTGATCTGTCAGCTAACTGCAATGCCATCCTTGTTGGTTTCACCTCCCCACCTCCAAGCTTGTTCAAAATGGAGAGCGGCATCAAATTGATACTCGCTCCCAAGTCACATAAAGCTTTTCTAATAGCAACATTCCCAATAGTGCAAGGGATTGTAAAACTATCAGGATCTTTTAGCTTCGGAGGTAGCTTCCTTTGCAGTATCACACTGCACTCCTCAGTTAAGGCAACAGTTTCGCCTTCTTTAAATTTTCTTTTCTTCGTGAGCAGTTCCTTCATGAATTTTGCATAATTGGGCATCTGCTCTAGTGCTTCAGCAAAGGGTATGTTGATCTGTAGCCTTTTGAAAATGTCAAGGAACTTGGCAAATTGTTCTTCTTTCTTTTTTTTCTTGCTCAATGGGGGATATGGCAACTTCACGTAATAGGGGATCACTTGAGGTTTGTCTCCATCCTTCAAAATTTGACTTTTAGTTCTCCTCAAAATTGAATTCTCATCTACTAGTTTCTCCCTCTTGTCTTGTTCACTGACCTTTTATTCTTCCTCAACTACAACATCTTTACCTTGTTCTTCACCCAGTTCAGTTTTGTCATCATTCATTTCTGTTTCTTCAGCTTCTCTCTGACTTTTCACCATAGGCTCACCACCCTCTTGCTCCAGACTTTTACCACTCCTCAAAACAATAACCTTGCAATGTTCTTTAGGATTTGTCTGAGTGTTACCTGAAAAACCGCTGCTGGATTGTTCTGCTAGTTGCTTTGCAATCTGCCCAACTTGAACCTCCAAATTCTTTATGGATGCATCTGTGTTCTTCTGGTTCGACATGGACATCTGCATGAACTGATTAAGGGTGTTTTCCAGGATAGAAGTCCGGTCTTGAGGCGGTGGTGTGGGTTGAGGTTTGCTTGTTTGTCCGGCATCTTGCTTCCAACCAAAATTTGGTTGATTCCTCCACCCTTGATTGTAGTTGTTAGGAAATTGGTTGTTGCCTGGCCGCCCATAGTTCCCCATATAATTGGCTTCCTCATGGGAACTAGGTGGTGCCTCACATTTTCCATTCTCATTATCACCTCCACAAAAATCACATCGCATGACCTGTTGGTGTGGCATGGTTGTCCCTTGAACAGTTTGGAGTTGTTGTGGGAGTTGAGCTAGTTGCTTAGTAAGAGACTCCAATTGTTGTGTCATGAGCTTGTTCTGAGCCAACAATGCAGTTTGTGAATCTAACTCCAACACTCCCCTTCTTTGTGTGGAACCCCGATCATGATGCATCAAATAATCATTAGAGGCCATTGCTTCTATCAAAGTCAGGGCTTCCTCTGTTGTTTTTGTATTCATGGAACCTCCAGCTGAGGCATCCAACATGTACCTGGTTGATGGCCTCAATCCATTACAGAATGTTTGCATCTGAGTAAGATCATCAAACCCATGATTTGGGCATCTCCGAAGCAATTCCTTGAACCTTTCCCAGGCGTCATGCAGAGTCTCACCTTCTTGTTGAGCAAAGCTCATGATGTCACCCCTTGCCTTTACAAATCTTGAGGTGGGGAAGAACCTTGCCAGAAATTTTGCCTCTAAGTTGTCCCATGTAGTGAAACTCCCCCTTGGTTGTGATTGGAGCCAAGACTTGGCTCTATCTCTGAGAGAAAAAGGGAACAATCTCAGGTGAATTGCATCATCGGAGGCACCATTTATCTTCACTGTATCACACAACTCTAGGAAAATGTAAATATGACTGTTAGGATCTTCCTTCTCCAACCCAGCAAACTGATTTTGTGAAACCATATTGATGAGTTTTGGCTTGATTTCAAAATTGTTGGAGTTCACTGGAGGTCTCACTATGCTAGTGACATGCCGGTTGACATTTGTATTGGCATAGTCACCAAGTGTCCTCCGTGGTGGTGGAGTATCTTCACCATTCCCTGCCATCTTGAGTTCTTCTTGACAAACTTGAGAGATGGGAGTCTCTTGTTCTTCTCCTTGTTGTCTTAACAAATTCTGCTGTCTTGCTTGCTTCCTATTCTTCCTAGCTGTTCTTTCAATTTCTGGATCGTATAGGAGTTGGTCAGCTGGAATAGTACCTCGCATACACAAACAGTCTAGCAACAAGAGTGTTAGCAGTAAAGGTTAGCACACAACAAAAAAAACAACAGAAAAAAAAATGACAGCAAACAGTTTATAACAGAAAAGAAAAATTTTAAAACAGAAAAATTTTGTGCTCAAATTAGTAACCAAAATGGATATGCTAATATTGAGACGCAGTCCCCGGCAACGGCGCCAAAAACTTGTTGACGAATCTGGGCAAGTATACCCAATCATGCAAGTAATACGGTGGTGAGACCGTTTTATCGTTCCCACGAGGACTGCAACAAGTACTAGCACGTACCAATTCAACTACTATCTAAGCGATTCTTGGATTGAAGAGAGTTCTATGCTGACAAAAGTTAAAACTAACAAAATAAGAAAAACAAACTCTTTTTGTAATTTTCTCAAATACTTGGAAGGCAATAAAAGAAGGTTTTCAAATATGATAAAAGATGTTGGGATTAGGTTCACTAAACTTCATCCTCATGCAATGAAACAACTAACAAACAGTTTCTACTTCAATTATGACAATCAATCCACTAAATTACTCAAGTCCCGATCCCTCGGATGACAAGAGCCTAAATCCACTAATAGACCCTAATTCCTTAGGTGGCCTAGCACTACAAAAAAAAAGGCCATTTAGCGACCGAAAATAGTGACCGAATTTTTTGGTTGCTTTTTGCGACCGAAATAGCGACCGATTGCAGGATCTACATGAAACACTTGTTAGAGTTGATTCTGCGACCGAAATAGCGACCGAAATAGAGCGTAGCAGATACATCGGTCGCTACTTCGGTCGCTAAACAAAGGAAAGTAAAAGTCAGAAATGTATGAATTTTTAGCGACCGAAATGGCGACCGAATTAAATGCAACGGTCAAACTGTATTTAGATTAGCGACCGATTTAGAAATCCGTCGCTAAGTCTATGAATTCACACTTTAAAATTTATTATATTTGCGACCGATATTAATTCGGTCGCTAAATGGCGCGTTAGAATAATAAAATTGCGCGTGTTAGCGACCGAAATTTAAATCGGTCGCTAAAATTACAAATTCAAAATAAAACTTACCAAATTAGCGACCGAATTAGCGACCGAATTTACTGAAATCCCTAAATTCGACAGAACCTCCTTCTTCCTCATTTTTTCCATCGCGTTTCTCTCTCCCACCCACTGTTTCTCTCTTCTACGGCACGCGCTCCGGCCACCTCAACACCCCAAGACACCTCCGGTCACCACCGTCATCTCCCCTCTGCTCAGGTAAGCTCTCCTCTACTCCATCTCTCTGTCTCTGTTTCTCTTTCATATATCTCTCTCTGTCTCACTGTCTCTCTTCATTGTCAACATTTTCCCTCTCTCTCTCTCATTGTCTCACTATGTCACTGTCTATCATTGCCCCCCCCCCCCTCATTTCAGGGCTCATTCTGGTCACATTGCTCACACCACCACCACCACAACGCCCTCCCTCACACTGACTGAGGTAATTGCTTCTCTCGTTGTCTTTCTCTACATTGTTGTTTCTGTTGTGTGTTGTGTGTACATTGGTGTTGTGTGTGTGTTTGTTGTGTTTTGTGTCTGTGTGTTATGAGTGTGTGTTTGTTGTGTGTTCTGTGTACTAAAGTTTGTGTGTTCAATTGGATTGTAAGCATAGGGTAGGTGTGTCTCACCGTGTTTGATGTGTGTGTGTTTGATGTGTATTGTGCATTTGGGGTGCTCTGTGTGTGTGTCTGTTTGGGATGTTTGTGTGTGTGTGTGTGCAGAGATGTGTGTTTAGTGTATGTGTGTGTGTTTAGTGTATGTGTGTGAGTTTAGGGATGTGTGTTTTTGTGGTAGTGCATTCATTTTTTATAGGATGCTTGATCTTCTCATTTCGTGATGAGGGTTGAATTTTGTATAGAGATGGCAAAATTAACTTAATTTTTTTTTGTAATTCTGCCTTTGTATGAACTTATTAAACAAAAATTGTAACTTATGGGTTGAATTTAACCACTTATGTCTAAACAGGGTGTTGGATTGCAGTTTTTTTACTTTGTCACCACCACTTGTTGAACCAGAGTCCCCTTATCTTTGTGTGCTTGGAGTTGAGGTAAGTAAAATACTCTCTCTTATTCCTTGAATTAAATGGTATTTGTAATGTGTTAAGTGAATTATCGTATTGTTTCTTAGTGGAGAGCTGAGCTCAGTAGGATGTGATCCTGTCCGAAAGGCAGGATGTCTGGTTATGTGCTGATAATTTATCTTTTATGCATGTGTTTACCAATATGTGTTGTTTGTTAGTAGAGAGCGGAGCTCAATAGGATGTGATCTTGTCTGATTGTATGCTGATAATTTAATGTTTATGCATGTGTTTGTCAATATGTGTTGTTTGCTAGTGGAGAGCGGAGCTCAATAGGATGTGATCCTGTCCGAAAGGCGGGATGCTGGTTGTGTGCTAATAATTTAGAAATTATGCATGTGTTTGACAATTAACTGCTACTTGTTAGTGGAGAGCGGAACTCAATAGGATGTTTGCTACAATATTTAATCGAAGTTTGTATTGATTTACGCTGCAATTTATATAAGCTCAACAATGTTGCAATATTTATAGGTTAATGGTTTTATTTTCTGTTAGAGTTAATAATTAATTTACGAAAGCCTTAGTATCCTATTTGAGATTCAATATTAATGAGCATGCGTAACGTAACAAGGTATGCATGCTCATTGTATTGAATCTTGAATTGTCCAAGTGGGACAGTTTGGGAAAAAACCTTTTTCACACTCGTATGAATTCACACTTTAAACTTTATTTATATTTGCGACCGATATTAATTCGGTCGCTAAAAGGCGCGTTAAAAAAAATAAAATTGCGCGTGTTAGCGACTGAAATTTAATTCGGTCGCTACAATTCGGTCTGCTGGTTCAGGTGGTGGTTGGTATGGTTTATTTTTGGTTGGTAATGGATATTTCAATGTATTGAAATTTAGATTATAATCTCAATGTTACAATTCATTTGTCTCTCTTCAGTCCATCAATTTCCCTCTTTAATTCTGTTTTATGGTTGGATTGATTTCAAAATAACCCGTATGAAGAAAATATGATACACAAAGTCATAAACTTGTTATTGAATTAGAGTTGTCTATGACTATAGGTCTCTTACTACATGACAAATTATTTTGCTACATGATAGAAGGCAATGAAGCTACTGCTTTGTGTAGACATGCTATTCGATAGTATAATTTATTGACTGGAGAACTAAATTCAACTGGATTAGAATAATAAAACAATGTTGGTTATCTCAGCAACAACATGAATGTAGATTGAAAGATTGTTTGCTTGAACCAGTGCTCGATTGTCTTTTGAATTTGACAAGAAATTCACGTTTATTTCCCCTGTAAACATGTCATGTTAATGACAAAGATTTAAGCAAGGATACACATGTTCCTATTCCTAACGTTAATTTACATTCTTCCTTTTCACAAATAGGGGTAGGTATCAATTGCAAGGTGACTTGAATACCACATTGGAAGTAGGATTTCGTTGTAAGGTTTATATGACCTTCAGCTCTCCAATCATAACAGCTTTCGAGTTCTAAAAATCTTACAATCATATTATTGTAACTAGCTTTTAAACCAGATCTAGTCTATTGAAAATACAGAAATAAAGGATTTTTTTATTGACCAATGGTTAATTATCTGCATGAAATGAATTTTCCTTGCTACTGTAGATTGTGGAACAAAAGGGGTGATTTTATGTAACACTAATGAGGTCCTTTCATTGCAAATTAAGCAACTTATAATCATCTTCCCTTGCTTGAAAAGTTTTATAGGAACTAGTGACACTGATTTTTATAATGGAACTCAATTGTATCACAACTCTGCATATAAACATCAATGATATCTTGTTCCCTTAATTGGTTGTTTCTTAGTTGTACTTCTGATATACTAATGCCTCCACATGTAAATTAATTAATTTCTCCCATCTTTCACACAACTCCATCAAAAGTAAATTATTTGTCATAATCCAACAGTAGGAAATTTTAGCCAAACCACACGATTGCAGGATCCCTTTAAATAATGCTGAAGGCTGAAGCAAATATTAGCCAACCCCAAAACCATCTTTCTCCATAGTTTCAAAGCACCTAATTTCAGAAACCAAAAACTTCAAAACAATGACTCAGTTTCTTTTCCTTTGCTTTCTCTTAGCAAATATTTTCCTTGGTTTTGGAAGTTAAATTGCAATTATCCAGTGTAGGATCTACTACACCATTCTGCAGCCATTATATTAATTTGAATGATTTTAACATTGGAGAATAATTGGTATGCCCTATGATGTTTGATAATTTACTATTGATTCAGGGAAATATAATCATACGTTTTCTTATTATTTTTTATGCTTCATTGATTATTTTTTCGTGAGCACATGCTTTACTTGTAATTTATTATAAATGATTTGTTAATATTGGATATAATTATTTTAACTAAATCTCTTCAACTATACTTTGTAGGCGGGCTTCAACGAGAAGAAGGACGATGCCATATCACGTGCCTCACAGTCACAAGATGAGGCTTTGACTGGTGATGGCTGCTCTCCTGTCTCCGTCGACGATAATGCCATTTATTTGGAGGTCGTCGGGGGCAGGAACAAGAAGGGGCACGTGTATGACCTCGGACACCTGGGAGCCGAGTTCATCGCTTCATCGTCCGGCACGCCTGCTCCTTCCTGCGCCGATACCGTCCCTCAGGAGCAGTTCCACCAAATGCAGGACACCATCACCCAGCTGAACGCGGAGCTTCGGGAGAAGAGCGAGAGAGCAGCGAGATGGCGAACAGTTGCACAGATTGACTCGGGCACACCAGCGGTGATGCGGGGAGCATCGAGCGGGGGCGGACATCTGCGGCTGGTGTTGGAGCAGATGAGGATCCAGACTCAGTTGCTCGGAGATGATGCTCGGCGGTTGTGCGCTTCTGCTGCCGCTCCTCGATTCCGCCGCCGCCCCACGACTATGCTGCTATCGCAGAGAGGACGATCGCCCAGCAGACGTCGGTGGTACGGACGCTGAGGATGATTGGATTCCTCCATCTCCCCCTCATCATGACTGATTTTTTCTCTCCATATTTTTTACTTTAAACGATTCTTGTACGACATTTTGGATTATTCTTTTTATATATATTTGTTATTTTTTATGATTGTATATTTCATAAGTTATTTGGTGTGTTTTATTAGTAATTTTTCTAACGTTTAAAGAAAATCAGAAAAAAAATTATTATAAAAATTAAAATTAAAAAAAAATTAATAATAACCAGTTTAGCGACCGAATTTTGAACCAATAATTCGGTCGCTAAACTTTATTTAACATTTACAGATGATGTATAGCGACCGAAAATCCGTCGCTAATATAGGTTAACAGTAACCAAAATTAGCGACCGAACTAGCAACCGATTATCGGTCGCTAGAAATGGTTACCCAAAAAATGCGACCAACCTAATAGCGACCGATTATTATTATATAGCGACCGAATTTACGGTCGCTAATTAGCGACCGAAATAATAATTCGGTAGCTAAAACCTTAGCGACCAGGTATTCAGCTACCATCATAAATCGGTCTCTGATTCGGTCGCTAAAACAAACAGCGACCGATTTACATGGTTTAGCAACCGAAAATTACGGTCGCTAAACAATTGTTTTTTTGTAGTGTAGAATAGTGAACTTGCATTAAGATTAGGGATCATGCGATTGCTAATAATCCTAGTTCCATTCCTAGATACAAGGCTTACTAGGTGATTAATTTCAGTTCCGGTTTTAACACGAATTTTCCAATTGCATATCAAAACACAGATCAAGTCATGGGGGTGCTAGCCACAACAAGCATTAAGTCCAGAAATCAATCACTCAATAACAAAGAAGAAACTGTATTGCAAGATTAAATCAAATACATGAGAATTCAGAAATAGCTACCCTAACCCCAACAATGGAGGTCTAGCTACTCATAATAATATCCACAACCAAAGAAACATAGATGAAAGAGAGAAGGGATTCCATGGGGGCAATCCTACAGAAGCTGCCTCTGGTTCCAAGAGCCTTTTGGGTTTCCAAACTCGTAGCCTCCAATGTCTCCCGGGTGTCCCATCCAATTCTGCCTTAAACTGCTTATAACAGGGATTCTGATTTTTGCACACTCGCGGGGCGAGATTTCTCTCGCGATGTAAATATTAACTTCTGGTCTTCAGTGATTGAATCACTCGCGAGGCGAGACACTGTTCGCGAGGCGACACAGAACAGGTTGCATTTTCCTGGCACAGTCATCTTTCAGGGTCGCGAGGCGAGGTGTGATTCGCGGGGCGAGACAGAAAGGATGACATTCTGCTGTTTCTGGCTGTCTGCAGTCGCGGGGCGAGTATCCTCTCGCGAGGCGAGCATTCCCAGAATTTCATTCTCCACTGTTTCTTCATTCCCTTGGCTCTAAGTTAACCAGATTTTTCAGTGATTCCTGCTAAACAACACACAAAACCACCTTCACCCGTTCCAAGGGAAAATCTAACAAAATCAAATAAATAATGCCTAATCTATATGAAATATACATGCAAAAGTGCACAGGAAACATCATGTAAAATCACACTATCAGGGATAGTTCAAAATGAAGATGAAGTGGTAGTGGACTCCACCATGCCTGCTGAGCAATCTGATTTTGCTGCATTAAATAAATATGTTGGATTGCATGCATGTGTGGACACTGCTTAATTGGTCACTTCCACTTGTCTGTCAACCCTCCTCCTGAAGACACCATTTGACCCGAGGGAAAGTGAATCCATTATTGCAGTTAAAGAGGTCAATGGAGTTTTTCACACCATTTGGGTGGAGTTGAGGATAAAGTCATATTACCTCTGCAATCTCCACTCCACAGACCATGGGATCCGGGAGGAGGATCCTAGAACGTCAAGCTAGTGACATTAAAGAAGCGCTTATTGGGAGGCAACCCAAGTTTCTTAACCCTTCTCTTTAGGATTTTCATTTTCTTAGTAGTTTTTGTTGTTGATTTTTAACTCTTGAATAATTTGAGAAGATCAAGAGTTTTCTTTTGCTAATAAAATTTCCAAGTGATTTCAGGGAAAGAAGGAAGGGAGATCAAGAAGACAAGGAAAAAGCAAAGGCAGCAACCATCACGCCCAGGCTGTGACACTGGTCACGGCCGTGATAAGCTAATCATGAAGACCAGAAAGGATCACGGCCCAGTCGTGATGGAGGTCACGACCGTGACAGGCCAACACCCATGGATCAGAATTGATCACGGCTTGCCCGTGATGAGGCTCACGGCCGTGATGTACTTCCCAACAAGTTTCTGACTGGAATGAGATCCAACACCCGCTACCGCCTCGGTAAGTGGTTCCATTTTTCTCCTCTTTCCAACTTGATTATTTACATTGGGGACAATGTAAATTCTTAAGCTTGGGGTAGGGGTATTTTTGCATTTTTTATTTTGCATTTTTCATATTGCATTCATATAGTTTTGCATGATAGTTTTGCATGATCACACAATTAGATAGCCCTTGCCTGATATTTGCATCCAATTGTGAGAACTGAGTGCCAAATAAATTGAGATAGTGAATTGTGAACCCAATTTTTCATTCTTGTGATAAGGCTACAAGTAAAAATGTTTGAGATAATCTTAGATAGTTGATAATTAGCATATGGTCCGTAGATTTGTGTTTCTCATTGATTTTTGAACTACTAAAATGCGAGATTTTGAGCCAAAAGGGGTACTCACTAAATTTTACCCCATTCTTTGTGTTAGAGTTTTATTCCTCTTGGATGTTATTCTCTTGAACTTGACTTGAAACTGTCTTGAAGCTTAAAAATTTTTTAAAACATTTTTGAAAATGATTGAGGCACTAGGTATTTTTCTGGCCTTCTGAGCTTTGAATGACTAAATGCTACCCCTTAGTTGCCCAATTTTGAGCCTGAAAGAATAAAATACTTTTCTTTGTTAACCGAAAATATTTTGATAAATATTCTTGATAGGACCTTCTAAAGTATTACAAAAAGGGTAAAAAGGTAGTTGAAAAAAAAAAGTTTGGGATGAAAAGAATCAGAAAAATATTTCTCTTGAGTTGAAAATCTCTCCTTCTCCAAGCAAAAGAAAAAAACAAAAGAAAAAGAGAAATTTATAGAGAAGGGGATGACAAAAATAAATGAGAAATAAAAAAAAAAGAAAGAAAAGAAAGGTGGAAAAGCGAATCAAAACCCAAAAAGGTATTTTAGAAGGTGTCATGTTTGCAATGATTGGTATTTTGTGTAGCCTTTTGAAATTTCCTTTTCTTGATTTCCCCACCTAACGATTAATCCTATGGCCACGTTACAACCAAAGTAAAGACCTCTTGATTCTTAGGTGTTTTCATTAATAAAGTAGAGATTTGGTTGATAGTCAAGCCTATGGTAGAATTCATTCCTTGAGGAAAATGGAGCGAATTGTCTTATGTCCCTAACACTTGAGTGAGGTGAGAGAGAGAGTCAAGCAAATGAACAAGCTTGGGGTGATCTTCAGAAGAGCAAGAGTGCCCGAATCAGTGAGAATATGAGTCTAAGAAACCTAAGCTTCTAATTGGACTTGATTTGATTGTCTCTTGCTGAATTATTTGAAATGCCTGTTACTTGGATCATTTACTCGGGTTCTTGGTTCACTATCCATGCTTTGATTATCTTGATCTCTGGCCTTAGTGATTGCTTGAGGACAAGCAATTGAATAAGCTTGGGGTGATTTGATAGTGTGATTTTACCTCATGTTTTATGTACACTTTTGCATGCATTTTTCATATAGATTAGGCATTCTTTATTTGATTTTAGTTAGTTTTTCCCTTGTAACGGGTGAAGCGGTTTCTTGGTGTTGTTTTGCAGGAATTAATGTAAAAATGCTCAGAATTAGCCTTGATGGAGCTTGGATGAAATAGAGCATGAAAAGTTAAGAATATGAGCCAAACAGAGCCCATCATGGCCTGGCCGTGATGACCATCACGACCATGATCAAGCAGATCAGAAGGCAAAAGTCAGAAGCTGTCACGGGAAATGCTCGCCTCGCGAGACTGAAGACTGACTGTGCCAGAGAATGCAACCATTTCTGTCTCGCCACGCGAACCATGTCTCGCCCCGCGAGCCTGAGGACCAGAAGCCATCACGCCCAGGCCCTGATACTCATCACGGGCGTATTTGAGAAGAACCTTACTGTCTCGCCTCGCGAGAGATCCAATCTCTGAAGACCAGATTTTTAACATTCGCCTCGCGAGCCAGGTCTCGCCTCGCGAGCGCGCGGAGTCTGATTGGTATAACTTGCTGTTTTATGGCAGAATGAGGAGAGTTTTTGAACGGGGGCACTTGGAGGCACTTGGAGGCTGCGGCTGGACTAGGGTTCCAACCCTAAAAGGGAGCTGAGTTAGGGGGTTGTTGTGACGACAGTGGGAAGCTTCAATGGAGTTCTCCCTTTCTTCCTTTCTCTACTGCTTTTCTGGTTTGGTTTTCTCTTTTATGAGTAGCTAAATCCCGTTTGTTGGGATTAGATGTAATCAAACTGATTATTATGTATTTATCTTGACTGATTATTCTGTGTTCATGCCTTCGTATTAGTGATTAATTTTCCATGCTTAATGTTTGTTGTGGCTAGCACCCCCATGACTCGATTTGTGTTTTGATATGCAATTGGGAAATTCGTATTAGAACCGGAATTGAATTTAATCACCTAGTAACCCTTGCGTCTAGGAATGGAGTTTGGTTTACTAGTAATCGCGTAATCCCTAATCCTAATGCGAATTCATTAATCTAGGCCACCTAAGGAATTAGGGTCTATTAGTGGATTTAGGCTCTTGCCATCCGAGGAATCGGGGCTTGAGTAATTTAGTGGATTGATTTTAATATCTGAAGCATGAATGGGAGGTATCTAGTCCTGATATTGCATGAGGTAGAGGTTTGGTGAAGTTTTGTCCCAACATATCCTTTCTGCACTCCAAGTGTTTGTTAAAAGTCCCCAAAAAGACAAAAAGATTTTTATTCCTTTGTTTTGTTTGTTTTGATTTCTCTTCACAGTCTAGATAGTTGCTGAGTTTGTGAATTGGTAATTGACATCCAATCCCCGTGGATACGATAACCGGTCTCAGCACCGTATTACTTGCACGACTGGGTATACTTGCCCAGATTCGTCAACAAGTTTTTGGCGTCGTTGCCGGGGATTGGTTTTGCCAATATCATTAGTAACAAAGGAGGCAACTAATTTAGACATTTATTATTTATTTATTTATTTATTTATTTCTGTATATATTTGATCTTTTTGTTTTGAGTCTTGTTTGTGGTAGGTGGATGAAATTCATGGACAATTATTATTATCCACCTGATGAGGAAGCCTCAAGTCACATCTTGGAGGACGACTGGTGTTTGGGAGACTGCATGGATTTGCTGAATCATATTACTCCAGCACAGGTTGATAGTGTGACGGGTAGGCTTATGTATAACATCTCCGAGGAGGATTGGGAAACCTTTTGCTCGTATTTACCACCTCCACCACCATGTATGATTCCCATAGAGCCACATGAAGCAGAAATTGAGCAGAATCTGGTTGTGGGAATGGATCAAATTGAAGATGAATCGGTGGACGAGTTACAAGAAGAGGAAGTACCTTTCACAAATCCTTGGGAAATTGAGGAATGGGAATGGAAGGAGCAAACACTGTTGAAAGTTGCTCTAGAACAGTATTCCCAAGAACTATCTGCCTCCGAGGCCAAGATCAGATCCAACTGTGACAGTATTGAAGCTGTGAAGCAGAACTTCAAAACGCAAGTTGAGGAGATTTGCAAACAGTTAGTACCAGAGTCACATGCAGCACAACTTGAGCAAAATATGGTTTTGGGGATAGTTCAAAATGAAGATGAAGTGGTAGTGGACTCCACCATGCCTGTTGAGCAATCTGATTTTGCTGCATTAAATAAATATGTTGGATTGCATGCATGTGTGGACACTGCTAAATTAGTCACTTCCACTTGTCTGTCAACCCTCCTCCTGAAGACACCATTTGACCCGAGGGAAAGTGAATCCATTATTGCAGTTAAAGAGGTCAATGGAGTTTTCACACACTGGCTGGGTGGAGTTGAGGATAAAGTCATATTACCTCTGCAATCTCCACTCCACAGACCATGGGATCCGGGAGGGGGATCCTAGAACGTCAAGTTAGTGACGTTAAAGAAGCGCTTATTGGGAGGCAACCCAAGTTTCTTAACCCTTCTCTTTAGGATTTTCATTTTCTTAGTAGTTTTTGTTGTTGATTTTTAACTCTTGAATAATTTGAGAAGATCAAGAGTTTTCTTTTGCTAATAAAATTTCCAAGTGATTTCAGGGAAAGAAGGAAGGGAGAGCAATAAGACAAGGAAAAAGCAAAGGCAGCAACCATCACGCCCAGGCCGTGACACTGGTCACGGCCGTGATAAGCTAATCATGAAGACCAGAAAGGATCACGGCCCAGCCGTGATCCACATGACGGGCGTGATGAGAAGACCCTGAAGAGCAGAGAGCATCACGGCCTAGTCGTGATGGAGGTCACGACCGTGACAGGCCAACACCCATGGATCAGAATTGATCACGACTTGCCTGTGATGAGGCTCACGGTCGTGATGTACTTCCCAACAAGTTTCTGAATGGAATGAGAGCCAACACCCGCTACCGCCTCGGTAAGTCGTTCCATTTTTCTCCTCTTTCCAACTTGATTGTTTACATTGGGGACAATGTAAATTCTTAAGCTTGGGGTAGGGGTATTTTTGCATTTTTAATTTTGCATTTTTCATGTTGCATTCATATAGTTTAGCATGATAGTTTTGCATGATCACACAATTAGATTGCCCTTGCCTGATATTTGAATCCAATTGTGAGAACTGAGTGCCAAATAAATTGAGATAGTGAATTGTGAACCCAATTTTTCATTCTTGTGATAAGGCTACAAGTAAAAATGTTTGAGATAATCTTGGATAGTTGATAATTAGCATATGGTCCGTAGATTTGTGTTTCTCATTGATTTTTGAACTACTAAAATGCAAGATTTTGAGCCAAAAGGGGTACTCACTAAATTTTACCCCATTCTTTGTGTTAGAGTGTTATTCCTCTTGGATGTTATTCTCTAGAACTTGACTTGAAACCGTTTTGAAGCTTAAAATTTTTTTAAAACATTTTTGAAAATGATTGAGGCACTAGGTATTTTTCTGGCCTTCTGAGCTTTGAATGACTAAATGCTACCCCTTAGTTGCCCAATTTTGAGCCTGAAAGAATAAAATACTTTTCTTGGTAACCGAAAATATTTTGATAAATATGCTTGATAGGAGCTTCTAAAGTATTAAAAAAAGGGTAAAAAGGTAGTTGAAAAAAAAAGTTTGGGATGAAAAGAATCAGAAAAATATTTCTCTTGAGTTGAAAATCTCCCCTTCTCCAAGCAAAAGAAAAAAACAAAAGAAAAAGAAAAATTTATAGAGAAGGGGATGACAAAAAGAAATGAGAAATAAAAAGAAAAAGAAAGAAAAGAAAGGTGGAAAAACGAATTAAAACCCAAAAAGGTATTTTAGAAGGTGTCATGTTTGCAATGATTGGTATTTTGTGTAGCCTTTTGAATTTTCCTTTTCTTGATTTCCCCACCTAACGATTAATCCCATGGCCACGTTACAACCAAAGTAAAGACCTCTTGATTCTTAGGTGTTTTCATTAATAAAGTAGAGATTTGGTTGATAGTCAAGCCTATGGTAGAATTCATTCCTTGAGGAAAATGGAGCAAATTGTCTTATGTCCCTAACACTTGAGTGAGGTGAGAGAGAGAGTGAAGCAAATGAACAAGCTTGGGGTGATCTTCAGAAGAGCAAGAGTGCCCGAATCAGTGAGAATATGAGTCTAAGAAACCTAAGCTTCTAATTGGACTTGATTTGATTGTCTCTTGCTGAATTATTTGAAATGCCTGTTACTTGGATCATTTACTCGGGTTCTTGGTTCACTATCCATGCTTTGATTATCTTGATCTTCTGGCCTTAGTGATTGCTTGAGGACAAGCAATTGAATAAGCTTGGGGTGATTTGATAGTATGATTTTACATCATGTTTTCTGTACACTTTTGCATGCATTTTTCATATAGATTAGGCATTCTTTATTTTATTTTAGTTAGTTTTTCCCTTGGAATGGGTGAAGCGGTTTCTTGGTGTTGTTTTCCAGGAATTAATGTAAAAATGCTCAGAATTAGCCTTGATGGAGCTTGGATGAAATAGAGCTTGAAAAGTGAAGAATATGAGCCAAACAGAGCCCATTACGGCCTGACCGTGATGACCATCACGACCATGATCAAGCAGAGCAGAAGGCAAAAGTCAGAAGCTGTCTCAGGAAATGCTCGCTCCGCGAGAGGCTACTCTCCTTGCGAGACTGAAGACTGACTGTGCAGGAGAATGCAACCATTTCTGTCTCGCCACGCGAACCATGTCTCGCCCCGCGAACCTGAGGACCAGAAGCCATCACGCCTAGGCCCTGATACTCATCACGGGCGTATTTGAGAAGAACCTTACTGTCTCGCCTCGCGAGCCACTCTCGCCTCTCGAGAGATCCAATCTCTAAAGACCAGATTTTTAATATTCGCCTCGCGAGCCAGGTCTCGCCTCGCGAGCGCGCGGAGTCTGATTGGTATAACTTGCTGTTTTAGGGCAGAATGAGGAGAGTTTTTGAAGGGGGGCACTTGGAGGCACTTGGAGGCTGCGGCTGGACTAGGGTTCCAACCCTAAAATGGAGCTGAGTTAGGGGGTTGTTGTGACGACAGTGGGAAGCTTCAATGGAGTTCTCCCTTTCTTCCTTTCTCTACTGCTTTTCTGGTTTGGTTTTCTCTTTTAGGAGTAGTTAAATCCCGTTTGTTGGGATTAGATGTAATCAAACTGATTATTATGTATTTATCTTGACTGATTATTCTGTGTTCATGCCTTCGTATTAGTGATTAATTTTCCATGCTTAATGTTTGTTGTGGCTAGCACCCCCATGACTCGATTTGTGTTTTGATATGCAATTGGGAAATTCGTATTAGAACCAGAATTGAATTTAATCACCTAGTAACCCTTGCGTCTAGGAATGGAGTTTGGTTTACTAGTAATTGCGTAATCCCTAATCCTAATGCGAATTCATTAATCTAGGCCACCTAAGGAATTAGGGTCTATTAGTGGATTTAGGCTCTTGCCATCCGAGGAATCGGGGCTTGAGTAATTTAGGGGATTGATTTTAATATCTAAAGTATGAATGGGAGGTATCTAGTCCTGATATTGCATGAGGTAGAGGTTTGGTGAAATCTTGTCCCAACATATCCTTTCTGTACTCCAAGTGTTTGTTAAAAGTCCCCAAAAAGACAAAAAGATTTTTATTCCTTTGTTTTGTTTGTTTCGATTTCTCTTCACAGTCTAGATAGTTGCTGAGTTTGTGAATTGGTAATTGACATCCAATCCCCGTGGATACGATAACCGGTCTCAGCACCGTATTACTTGCACGACTGGGTATACTTGCCCAGATTCGTCAACAGACATGCGGGTTGACATTTAAGCTCTTTCGCTTATTTCAAGCTCGGAGCTTGGGGGGCTAATGGGGATAAAGGAAGGATATTCTCGAAAATTACAGAGAAAGGATATCCCTTAGCCTACAGCTCGAAGAACTTGTAGGAAAACTATTTTCTCATACAAATTAGAGAAAATATTGGGAAAGTTTATTCTTTGACACACCTTCAAGATCGGGAAAAATAATTCGAGGTCAAGTTTCAAAGTTAGTGGGTATTTCAAAATCCACCAAATGAAAGGGTTATGAGCTACTCGAAGAAAATGTTAAGAGCTCTCAAGAACTTCAAAGATCGAGCTACATTCGGCAAAAGGTGAGTCAAGTTCAAACTCTCAAGATTAGCATCTTGAAAGCATCAAAAATTAAAGGATGAAATACAAGCACCGAGGTAAATTCCTAATGACCGAGTTTGAACTTGACTCTTCAAAAGATTGGTTCGAGCCTGAATCACTGATAAGTCGAATCTCAGCTACCAACTTCTAAACTTGTCTTAAACAAAGGTAAGATTGAAGTATCTTATGTTCAGAACATGTTACTAGCCGAGATGTGAACCTCAATCGCTAAACTCGAGTACTGCCCGAGAGGTATTATCCGAAGTAAGAGGATCTATGCAAATCCAGTACTTTATCAACACTAAGAACAAGCTCCGCTTCTTTCATAAAGCTCTTTCGCTTATTCTGAGCTCAAAGCTTGGGGAGCTTATATACTGATAGAGATGTTAAACTCGGCCGCCGAGCCTACCAAACTAAAATATTGGATGAGAAGTAAAGCTAGATCTCCAAACCCAAACAATCAAAGGGAAATGATTACTAGACTCGCCCACCGAGCTCGCTGAACTTAAGAATTGACCGAAATGTGAAGCTCGGCAACTTGAAACGAGAAGCTCGGGCTCCCTACTCGGTTGAGCTCCATCTCCCGACTACTGGTTCGAGCTCAGTCTCCCTACTGGGTTGAGCTCCGGCTTCCAACTTATTGGTTGAGCTCCGGCTCCCGACTACTGGTTCGAGCTCAGGCTCCCTACTCGGTTGAGCTCCGGCTCTCGACTTATCGTTTGAGCACGTAACTACAGCGCAAGCCTCGGAAATGATGCCACAAAAGCCACGCGTCACACAGGGTAACGTTTCCTTTCCATCTCGAGGCCCGAGAAAGTGTGGCGTCAGCACAAAACAAGTAATCACCTCCACCTCGGCTAGCCTCGACTCCCGCGAAAAAGCTTCCATGCCATTGGCTCAAAGCTTGGGGGGCTTGTGTATGAGCCGGGATATAGAGTTCGGCACCCCGAAAGCATCAAGCTCGGTCACCCGAGCTGCTCACCGAGTTGGAGGATGTATATATATGTATAAAGTATGAAGCTCGGTCAATCACCTGATGAGTCTAAAGACAGAAAGATAAAACCGAGTTCCTGAGCTCGGCTAACATCACGAAAGCTTTTACGCTTAATTAGCTCAAAGCTTGGGGGGCTTGTGTACTGGCCGGAGAGTGAAACCCAGCCACCGAGCTCGGATACCCGGCCCAGTCCGGAAGTTAAAAGATAATAAGTTAAAGATCACCTAATTAAGGGATAAGACATTGAAGATCGCCTAATTAAGGGATAAGATATTGGTATTATCCTTAATTAAATCCTGATATTATCTAAAATAACCTTATCCGGTTAAAAGAGATAATATCCCTTAAAATAAGGAATCACATCTCAAAAGAGATTTAAGAGATAGAAAGAGATAAATCAGATCTCTTTCAGATATGGGAATCCTATTATAAAAGGAGGAGTACCTATGATAGAAAGGCACCTTTTGACTGAATCCCGGTAACACTCCCTTAAGCGTATTAGAGGAACTAGCTCGTCCAAGAGACTATCAGACAGTCCTTGCTCGCTGGTATCCATCGGATACAAGATTAGGGTATCGAGATCACCGCATCACCAAGGGTTGAACCTAGAACTACGTCTGGCTTTGATTCCCATTGGGATACGTAGGACCGAAATATCAGATTCTGTCAAGCCGAAGTCTAAAACAACCCCCATTGTCCACTCTTGGTATGACGTTCTATGGCGAGATTCCAGCAAGTCGGATCTCGGCAGGAACAATTGTGTACTGGCCGGAGAGTGAAACACGGCCACCGAGCTCGGATACCCGGCCCAGTCCGGAAGTTAAAAGATAATAAGTTAAAGATCACCTAATTAAGGGATAAGATATTGAAGATCACCTAATTAAGGGATAAGATATTGAAGATCGCCTAATTAAGGGATAAGATATTGGTATTATCCTTAATTAAATCCTGATATTATCTAAAATAACCTTATCCGGTTAAAAGAGATATATCCCTTAAAATAAGGAATCACATCTCAAAAGAGATTCAAGAGATAGAAAGAGATAAATCAGATCTCTTTCAGATATGAGAATCCTATTATAAAAGGAGGAGTACCCATGATAGAAAGGCACCTTTTGACTGAATCCCGGTAACTCTCCCTTAAGCGTATTAGAGGAACTAGCTCGTCCAAGAGACTATCAGACAGTCCTTGCTCGCTGGTATCCATCGGATACAAGATTAGGGGATCGAGATCACCGCACCACAAAGGGTTGAACCTATAACTACGTCTGGCTTTGATTCCCATTGGGATACGTAGGGCTGGAATATCATATTCTGTCAAGCCAAAGTCTAAAACAACCCCCATTGTCCACTCTTGGTATGACGTTCTACGGCAAGATTCCGGCAAGTCGGATCTCGGCAGGAACAGATAACTATTAAAGATCTCCGCTCACACCAGTTGATTTTATCATAATCTCAAAACCAAAACAGAATTCCATCGGGATGAATCTTTCACAGGGCCGGCCCAACCGCCCAAGAGTGAATGAGACCTTAGTAAGAAAGTGCATCTGGGTTACATTGTACTTTAAGTTGGACCTTTTTTTCTAGCATATGTGGTTTTTTTTATTTATAAAAACTAAGAATAAATATTTTTTTTGCTGGTTGGCCTAAAGCTAAAACTTTAGTTGTCTCATCCTTAGCCCAGCCTTGATCTTTCCTAGCTCCCTAATGATCTTTGTAGGCATTCCATCAATCCGAAAACAGAACCACTGAAGCATTAAACAAGTCCCATGACCAGCATTTGATAAGATCCAAAAGCCTTACAATGCCAAGTTGTCTAGCATTAAAGAGAACATCATTTCTATCTAGCAATAAGGACCACATCACTGCATGCCAAACAATCAAACCCCTCCTTTTTCCTTTTTTACCTGCAATGCTACAAGAAATAAAAAGATGCTCAGTGTTTTCCATAGCACTTTTACAGAATGCACAGATCAAATCCTGTTGTGCCACCAACACAGTTATATGCTGACAGCCAGCCAGACATAATCTATTAAGTTTGAGTAATATTTAAGATTTTTAGTGAATATTTTAAGATATTTAACTTATAAATTCATGTTAATTTTACCTCATATATAAATGAACGAAGTCTTATTGTAAAGATATGAATTGCATTTTTTGTGTTCATATTGCTCGGATACCTTTACTTATCATCAGTCAACATATATAATAATTTAGATTTAGATTACAACTACTTTTTTATAATCTGAAGACTACAACTACTTACTTTTTTTGTAACTCAAGACTACAACTACTTAACATAACTAAATGAGTCAAAATAATATGTAGCAGGTAGTTTTAAGCAAGATTAAATGAAATATAGAAATTTAAACTTCAAAGCTATTACAAAATGTCAAGTCCAAGTCTTCTGTTTTTTATTTCATATCAATGAATCCAACCAATCGCATTTAAGTTAATTTGTAACGCCAGCAATTTTCAGAAGTAGAGCACGAGACCTTCAATTAAGAGCAACATAAAGTAACCTCCTAAACCAGTGAGATTTGCATATAAAATTGAGGGATAAAGTTTACTATATAAGGACTTGAACATATTCCCCCATCCACATCTAAAATCAAGAACTCAATTCAGTTAACAAACCAACCACGTCCAAATTAGGTTCATTTCAATGGCATCCTCTTCGAGTTTTGCAACATTGGTGCTTCTACTTAGTTTAGTTTTAGTAGTTGTTGGAGTCATTGTCCCTGGAGCTAAAGCTAGTCCAAGGACAAGGGCTTTCTTTGTATTTGGAGATTCACTTGTTGATAGTGGAAATAACAATTACTTGACTTCCACGGCACGTGCTGATGCTCCTCCTTATGGAATTGATTATCCAACTCATAGACCAACTGGCCGTTTTTCCAATGGCTTCAACATTGCTGATCTTATCAGTTACATAAGTTTCCATCATACACATCGTTGAATTTAGCTCCTCTAAAGTGAGGAAAAGTTTAAAGTAAGAAAGTGAGCGTATATCTACTATTGATTAGATAAAGTGGGTTGAGATCTCAATACGTTTTAACTAATCAAGGATGGATACAACAACACTTTCTCACTTTACATATTTACTCACTTTAGAGGACCTTTATCCCACATCCTTAACCCTTTTTTTAATGCAGCTTTGCTAATATAATTAATCAATCATAAACACAGTGTATATCTAACTAGTTGGATTGTTTCAGGTCAAAAATTTGGGGCCGAGTCTCCATTGCCATACTTGAGCCCACAATTAAGAGGAGAGAAGCTCCTAGTTGGTGCCAATTTTGCTTCAGCTGGAATTGGAATCCTTAATGATACTGGAGTTCAATTTGTAAGTTGCTTATTAGCAAATTACTTCATTTGTTATCACCTTACCATTTAATACATGTATGTATAGCACACCTTTTATTAATACTTTTTACTTATCCAAAAAAAATTACATGTATAGCACATCCATACATTTGAATTTAGCTCATGAAGAAATAAGGATATATATATCCTTCAATCATTTTTAATGAGTTAAGATCTCTATATATTTATCAAATCAGGGTATGATCTGCAATGGTTCGTTGAGTATCCCTCTAATCACTCCTTGAGCATAGGAGTTTGCTACAAGATGAAGTTGTCACCCTAACTTTAAATCTAATTATTTTAATTCCATAAAAAAGAACAATTATAAAATTAATCAAAGACTGAATAATTAAAGCATGCATTTGATAATTCTTGATGCATTTTTTGCACAGGCAAATGTAATCAGAATGTATAGACAGCTAGAGTATTTTCAAGAGTACCAAAACCGAGTGAGTGCTCTAATTGGAGCATCACGTGCTAAACGTCTTTTGATTCAAGCACTAGTTCTCATCACCGTGGGTGGCAATGACTTCGTAAATAACTATTTCTTGGTGCCCAACTCAGCAAGGTCCCGCCAATATACACTACCTCAATATGTCAAGTTTCTCATAGTTGAATACGAAAAGCTTTTACAGGTAAAACCTCATTAAACACAAAGGCAAGCTTATGTATTATTGCATAGGTATCATATTGACTCATGGACCATCATTTTCAAACATTAGTTCTTTGGCTAAAAAGATTTTAAACTGTGGTTGCGTTGCGTTTATTGTAATTACAGACAATTGTGGGAAAACATGGTCGACGCGATCTCAATTGCAGTCATATTTTGGTTTCGGATACTTCTAAAACATAAATGTTGTGGCCCGGATCGTAGACCTTTATTTAAAACCTTTGCTAAAACCTAAAACTTTCTCAAACTACACACTTCTAACATAGCTCGCCAAAATAACTGATCTTTTGACCCATTTTTCTCATAATGTGATAATGTATTGCAGAAGCTACATGATCTTGGTGCTTGTAGAGTTCTTGTGACTGGCACGGGACCAATAGGTTGTGCTCCAGCAGAAATGGCACAACGTCGCACAGATGGCGAGTGTTCTGGTGAACTACAACTAGCTGCAGCATTGTTCAACCCTCAACTTGAACGCATGTTACTTAAACTCAATAGGAAAATTGGCAAAGACGTTTTCATCGCTGTAAACACAGCAAAAATGCACAACAACTTCATCAGTAACCCCACATCATTTGGTACTAGACAATCTACAAACTATAATGTCAACTCGCTAGTCTTTGTAGAAATATATAAGCTTTATTACACTTTTCGTCCCTCAACTTTTTCAATTGTACGATTTTGCTTCTTCAAAAATTTAATTGCACATTTAGTCATTTAATTTATCAAATTGTGCAAAATCAGTCCTAAATACATGTTGACTGGTCTTGGACGGAAGAACACATTTTGCACAATTCGATAAATTAGAGAACTGAACGTGTAATTAAAATTTTTGAATGATCAAAATCACACAACTGAAAAAATTGAGGGACGAAAAGTACAATTAAGCCAAATATATACGTTGAAGCTACAAGAAATGCATTCTCTAACAAATTTTGGAAAAAAATATAAAAATTAGAAAAAATTAATTATCTTGAATATTTAAAAGTCTTTAATATTTCATTTTTATATAAATATCTAATAAAATAAATGTTATTTTTAATCATTAACATGTATGATGTATCATAATTAAACAAGTTAGCAAAACCTTTAATATTAATATTAATTAATTACATTCACAAGGATTGACATTTATGTTATTTCATTGACCAGGGTTCGTTACATCAAAAGTAGCTTGCTGTGGGCAAGGACCCTACAATGGTCTTGGGATATGCACAGCAGCCTCCAACTTGTGCCCGGACAGAAACTTGTATGCATTTTGGGATGCATTCCATCCAACTGAAAAAGCAAATAGGCTTATTGTAGAGGAGATTATGTCAGGTTCTAGAAGCTACATGAACCCAATGAACTTAAGCACCATCTTAACCTTGGATGCTAGAACATGAAGATACACGAACCCACTAAGTCCAAGCACTATGTTGGCCTCCGATGCTACTTAGTTTATGACGGCTTTCATTGATTTTCTTTTTATTAATTTGATTGTGATTTTCGCAATACTCAATATATAATTGAGGAACGTCATTAATGGAAGAAAGAAACTTAATTACATCTATCAACAATTACATTGGACTCCAGCATGGTTTTACATTGTCTCGTTTTTTTTTTTTTTTTGCAAGCAACATGTCTCGTTATTGAAATATACCCTTGGCAGCTATATATGGGAAGCATATACTAATTAATTCATAACCTAAATATTAAAAACAGAAGCATACATGTCAATTTTTTAATAAACATTTTATTCAAATAAGTACAAAGGGTACTCTAACTCATTTACAATGAGTCACAAATCAAGAATGACCCTGACACTGTCTTAGATATATGACTCAATAAATAGGATCATAAACAGGCTATGGCAGTGCTATGCTCTGTTGGAGATATTGGATTTTGGTTGGAAGTTGATGTTAGATTGTTTACCAACTAGGGTACAATTATCTAGGCGTGGTGTGATCCTGGACGAGCACAAGTGGTGCTCTATGCCTTTTTATGATGTTTAATAAAATCAAAATTATTTGTTATCATAAAAAAGGAGGAGAATGTTAGGACCTCAAAAGTCTGGTACACATATGATTTGTATAATTTTCTAAGTTTTGATGATTCAAAATAAATAGAGTATGATTATATTCGACTATGTGAAATCGTCTAAGTTAATTAAGGAGTAAGGCAGAGGCTATATACATTGAAAAACAAGCTCTTGTTGATGAAGGTAAAGTCTGAAAATGTCAGTATAACTGACAAACTCAAAGTTGAATCTAATTTCCCATGTGAAGTTGCAAAAATGAAACAAGAAGTGACATATTTGACAGAGAGTCTGTCTAAGTTTGTTGGAGGCTCTGAAAAGCTAAATTTAATACTGAGATACTCAAGGTCACCTAATGATAAGTCTGGTCTAGGCTATGATGACAAAGAAAACCATGATGCATCTCATAAAGTATCAAAGTCACTTGCACAATACAAAGTGACGAAATCGCACTCGTCCAATGCATATTGCAAAGTCTGTGGTAAAAGTGGTCATCTCACATCCAAATATATTCATAATAAACATATTAAGCATGCACGTCCGGTGACTACTAACAAGAAAGGACCAAGTCAATTTGGGTACCTAAAAACATGATTATAAGTGTTGCAGACTTGCTTAACAATAGGAATGAAACACCTATCTTGGTACTTGGACAGTGGGTGCTCACGTCACATGACAGGAGAAAGGATTATGTTCTAAAACCTCAAACATAAAGATGGTGTTCGGGTTTCCTTTGGAGGTAATCAGAAAGGAATAATCATAAGGATTGGTAAGACTGATAAACATCATTTTCCCTCTATGAATAATGTTCTTTTAGTTGAAAGATTAAAACACAACTTGCTAAACATAAGTCAATTATGTGATAGTGGGTATGCTGTGTTTTTTGACAAAAATATGTGTAGTATCAAAAAAACTGATGGATCAATCTTGTTCACTGCAAAAAGGCAGAACAATTTGTATAAGATTGACTTGGAGGACCTCTCAAATCAAAGTGTATCATGTCTAGTGTCCATTAAAGATGAGTGATGAATTTGGCACAAAAGGCTAGGTCGTGCAAGCTTGAGGTTAATCTCAAAGCTAAATAAGCATAACCTCGTAAGAGGATTACTAAACCTTAAGTACAAATTGGACGCTCTTTGTGATGCATGTCAAAAAGGAAAACAAGTCAAAAGTTCTTTTGAATCCAAGAACAGTCAGTACCTCACGACCACTAGAGCTGCTACACCTTAATCTCTTTGGTCCAACAAGGACTGCTTCAGTTGGTGGAAAGGACCACTCTTGAATAAGACTCCTTATGAATTGTGGAAAGGACGAAAACCCAACATATCATATTTTCATCCTTTTGGTTGCAAATGTTTTATATTAAATACTCAAGATCAACTTGGTAAGTTTGATACTAAAGTAGATATAGGAATTCTGTTAGGATATTCTGAGTCGTCCAAAGGGTTTAGAGTCTACAACTCTAGAACGTTAATTGTAGAAGAAAGTATACATATTAGATTTGATGACAAATATCCTGATAAGAAATTATCAAAGCTAGATGAAGCTTTTGAAGATTTAAATCTCAAAAATTCGGGTAGTCCAGTAACAGTAAAGAATGACGAAATATCATAAGACCAACAGAATGAGTCAGAAGCATCAACTTCACAACAAAACAACAAGCAGAGATCATGTCAATTCAAAAATTACCATCCTCAAGAGCAAAATTTTGGTAGTCCTAATTAAAAAATAAGGACAAGGTCAACCTTCAGAGAGCAAGAAAATTCAGTATTTGTCTCTAAGTTGGAACCAAAGTCAGTAGCCGAGGCTCTACTAGATGAGGGGTGGATTCTAGCCATACAAGTGGAACTGAACCAGTTTGAACGAAGTGAAGTCTGGACTCTAGTACCTCTTCCAAAAGGCAAATCAGTTATTGGAACCAAATAGGTCTACCAGATCAAACTAGCAGAGAATGGTAAAGTGGTAAGAAACAAAGCTAGACTAGTCGCTCAATGCTACTCTCAAGAGGAATGTATTGACTACAGTGAAACCTTTGCTCCGGTAGCTAGACTAGAAGCTATATGCATCATTTGCTGTACATAATAATATTGTGCTCTATCAAATGGATGATAAAGAAAGCTTTATACGATCTGAAACAAGCTCCTAGAGCTTGGTATGAAAGATTGAGTTCATTCTTAATGGACAATGGATTTAGTAGAGGAAAGGTTGATACAACCCTATTTAGAAAGTCCAATAAGTCCAGCTTTATAATTGTCCAAATATACGTTGATAATATAATTTTTGGTGCAACTAATGAATCTCTTTGTAAAGAACTCTCTAAGCTTACGCAAAAGGAATTTGAAATGAGTATGATGGGAGAACTCAAATTCTTCCTTTGTCTTCAAGTAAAACAAATGTTGGACTAGGTATGCATTCATCAGATGAAGTACACTAAAGAACTCTAGAAGAAGTTCAAGATGGATGACTGCAAACCAATGTACACACTAATGCATCCCACGTCCATACTGAACAAGGATGACAAAGATAAAAAGGCAGACCAAAAGGTATACAGAGGTATGATTGGATCTCTTATATATCTTATTGCATCTAGACCTGACATTATGTTCAATGTTTGTTATGTGCTCGATTTCAATCTGATCCTAGAGAATCTCATTTATCAGCAATTAAACGAATCTTTAGATATCTAAAAGGTACTACTAATCTGCGTTTGTTCTTTAAGAAAAATAATTATTACAGATTAGTTGGTTTTTGTGATGCTGACTATGCTGGAGATCACATAGAAAGAAAAAGCACTAGTGAAGGATGTCACTTCGTTGGAGCTAGTCTGGTCTCATGGTCAAGCAAGAGACAAAATACCATTGCCCTATCAACTGTTGATACTGAGTATATATCTGTTGCAAGCTGTTGCTCGCAACTTCTCTGAATCAAACATCAATTGGAATACTCTAATGTGTTTATAAGTAGTATTTCACTTATGTGTGATAACATTGCTGCAATCAATCAATCCAAAAATCCAATTTTGCATTCCAAAACTAAGCATATAGAGATAAAACATTATTTCATTAGAGACTGTGAAAAAAGGTTTTCTTGATATACAATTTCAAAATACTGACCATCAATGAGCGGATATCTTTACTAAACCTCTAGCCGATGACAGATTTATTTTCACTCGCAAACATCTTAACATGATATGTGTTGATTGAGTAGACGTCTGGTATAGGTCTTCCAATGTGTTTGTAAATGCTCATCTGTTGCTTGTTCAATCGTCTAATGCTTATATGCCTGACAATTAATAGAATCGTCTGATCCTCTGTTATTGCTTGCATTAATTGAATTAAATCTTTGTCTAAGACATATTTATTTCACATTCCATTTTCTTTCTCGCTGAGTCAATAAATTCCCATCATTTGTAGAAACTGCTTTTTATGGTTTCCATAAACATGCATCGTGTCAGCATTTAATGCTCACATCCTTTCGCACTTTCTTTTATTAATTTTTTTTAAAACAAAGAAAACTTTTCGTCTTCGAAAAGTTTCCTTTTTTTTTAAGAAAAACCACTCACTTTCTCAAACATTCATCTCTCTCTCTCTCTCTCACTCTCTTAAATCTCTCTTGCACAAGAAAAACTCTTGTCTCTCTCAAACCCTCTTTCTACATCAATGGCAATCTCTTCCAAAACCGTGTTCAATGCTGAAACTGCTGAGGTAGGAATGGAACATCACTTCAACCTCCACATTCTGAAGGAAAATGGTGTTGATGATGTTAGTTGTTACATCAAAGCTGTGGGATAGGAAGGTTATTTTGGTGAAGCCATCTCTGCCGACCCTGACTTAGTAAGGGAGTTCTGGAAATCCCCTGAAGTAACTGCTAAAGAAGTCAAAGGCAGGGTACTCAACACTTAGGTAATTGTTACTGAAGCTATCACTGCAACTGTTATTAACTATGCCCAATCCGAGCTGACCCAAGAGGACAAATGAGAAGAAGACTAGGGTGGTTCAGAAGTGATTCTGGACATTCCGATGAGGGCTGACACAAGAAGAGAACCTAGATGAATTTCTTCGAGGATGAAGGACGAGGCTAGGGTTTTACACCAAATCCTAAACAAAGCAATTTTGCACAAGGCTGGGTCAAAGACAATATTTCCAGATATCACAAATCTTGTCTTTACCATCTTCTGAATGAGGCGAAGATCAATGTGCCCCACCTCTTGTTTACACACTTCAAAAAGTATGTGGTGCACAGAGAAAGTAACACTGCTATTCCTTATGGGGTTCTCCTTTCAAAGATTTTCATCTCCCAACACATTTACAAGCTATTGGCAAATGACAATCCTGAAGAACAAGATGTGTACTTGAGAACCAGAGGTCTGAATCCTGCTCCATTTGGGAAACAAAATCTAATCATGATGAAGTTGAACCCTGTGATGCAAGTCCAACTTACAAAGAAAGAAGAATTTCTGAGAGTGAAGGCTGAGCATGTAACACCCCCCTGGGCATTACATGACTAACTCAATTTCGTAAAAACATATTAAATATAAAGAAATGTTGGTTGCTTTCGAAAAATAACTCATGTAATTCTCTATAAGTCATGAAAGTGGTGTAAAAGTTTCTTGCGGAATACGGTAAAATTTAATCCATACGTTAAAGTAGTAATAGTACGTTTCACTTATCATCATACAAATTCTGGTCATATACCTAACAAGACAACCACCGCGTACAAATTTTACAGAAAATGTTTTCAACATACAAAGCTGAATTTCAAACTGAAAATTCACAAAGAAACATATGTAAAGACCTTCTTAAAACAAAATAACCCAAAAGGAAATCCTAAGCTGGTCGCTCTAAAAGCTATCCACTGGGAAAACCCTGTGGTCATCACCACGTTCAACGACCTCTTCAAAATCGGGACTAATAGCCCGAGTGAAACTAGAAAACTCATCTGCATCATCTGTACATGAATGTCGAAAAACTACCATAGAGTCCAACCGAAACAATGCAAGGGTGAGATACTGACATATGAGTTTTATCGCGATAGCTGCATGCGCTACACACAGATCAACAACATATGACAATAGCGACATGTAAAACAATATGATTCATAGTCATAATATCAATACTATTTAATCAAGGGGATTCATACCCGACAACCATCGTAGGTTTATAAAAAATGCATGATACTTCCAATAACCACTATTTATTTCCTAATCTCCGAAGATCCCAACTTCCATTCAATAGCATCAATTGTTTTGTCCGTCAAGGTTCCGAGTTCCAACTATTTAAGTAATATAACTCAGTAGGACGCGAGCTCCAACCATCATCATAACGTAATTCACATCAACTCCAATGATAGTCTTTACGTAACTCGGCCTATAAAATATCTCAAATATCCGAGCTCCAGAAATAGTCATAGCGTAGCCCGACCTTTCCTATACCCACTTTCCAGTCCACCAAAGGCACGTCTGCCGATTCATGCATGTAAAACATTTATTTTAGCCACTTTTATTTTTCGTTCATTCTTTCTTCGTCGAGGCTCAAAGCACACGACTTAAAGGCATAAAGCCAAATCTTCTTATTACAGGACACACGGTCCACAAATTTAATCACGAAAACTCTTAAAGGCATAAAGCCAAATCCTCTTATTACAGGACACACGGTCCACAAATTCAACCACGAAATCCTAGGCTGATACACCAGTCCTAGGTTCACAGATATGAGACACGAAGTCCACCATATCACTTACAGGACACAAGGTCCACAAATAACACGAACCACTAATCTACGTGTTTTCTCACAGAACACTAGAACTCCGTCATCTCAGCTACTAGGTTCACTTTCATATTTCTTTCGTTTTTCAACACGATTTTCGTTTTGTGAAAACAAAATCGAAAATCAAATTCAAGAGGTTAAAATGTTTTGTTGAAAAACATTTTCGCTCTTTTCAAACACATTTTTTTTTTCCAGAAATTCCTTTTTCTTTGAAATTTCTTTTCTAAAAACATCAAATCACTGAAATTATTTCCAAATCGTTGTTGTCCAAAGTAAAATGACTGCTTTTCAACGTTCCGCCGTAAGGCACTTTTCTAATATATTTCCATTTGTAAATTTTAAAGGGTGAGAAAAAAAGGTTTTGATTCTAGAGTTGACGTCAGTGTGAAGGCTCTGCTAGGGTTTTGGCTTGCATGAGGGTTTAGGTTTTGCATGACTTGCACCATGGTCGTTGCACCATGGCAATGCTTGTTCCATGAATCTTTGGCTCCTCCTCTTGACCCTCCATCCTCACCCTATTCCTATTCTCCTTCCGTTCTTCCTCATTCGCCTGCCCTTCCTTCTTCTTCGGTTGCATGGCCTCTTTCTTCACAAAAAAAGTCCTTTGCGCTGGCTTTGAAAAATTCATGCGATGTCCCTTTTAGTCAGCTACCTAAGCCGTGCACTAATGGTGATGTTCTCTCCATTAAGATTCCCAAAGAGGAGTATAAAGCCGGTCTGGAAGAATGTAAGAAGCACCTTCATGGTAGACTGATTCTTTCAAAGGGTGATAATCCCATCAAGAATCAAGACTTGAGATCTAAGTTATCCTCGCTTTGGAAACCGATAGGACAATGGGATATGGTTTCTCTTGGGAAGGGTTTCTTTGAATTCTCTTTCTCTTCAATGGATGATTTACGTAGTGTGCAAGCTATTGGTGTTTGGAATCTGCATCCAGGATGTTTAAGACTCTTCCCTTGGTCCAAAGATTTTAATCCAGATTTGCAGCGGAATTCGAATGCTCAATGTTGGGTGAGATTCTATGGTCTGCCCCAGGAGTATTAGAGACCAAGAATCCTTTTTACTATTGTTGGAAGCATTGGCATTCCAATTTGTTTAGATGATCTAACAAGTAGGAGAACATTCGGCCATTTTACCCGGGTTCTGGTGGACACAGACCTTAAAAGTACTTTACATGATCAGATTATGGTTGAAAGGGATGGGTTTGCTTTCTATGTCAAATTAGATTATGAAAAACTCCCTCCTTTTTGTTCTTTCTGTAAATACATTGACCACTCAATTGATGTTTGCAAGAACTAGTTCTCGAAGGTGAATAGCCAGAAGCAATCTTTTCAGAAAGCCAGACCTGCTGTAGGAAATCAAAGGGCAGTTTATGTTCCAAAGTAGAAGGTTGATGATCCCAATATTGGAGCATTGGTTGGTAAAATAAATAGCGTTGATGGTGAAAATAATAATCATGATACTTCTGATCATAATGTTGTAACCAATGGTCAAGATATCTCTTCTAAGGGGAATGAAAATGTCAATGCAGGTGTACAGGGAAATAATTTGAATAATCATAACAGTAATGATGTTGTTGTTCGTGAGATTCCAGTCCTCACTAGGCAAGACAGTATTCTTCCTGAAGTGCTTGTGGTTTGCAAGGAAAGTCTAATTAATTTGTGCAGGGAAGTAAGATTTCTGTGGAGAAAGGAAAAGAGGTCCTTGTTGATTCTACAGTCCTTTCTGTTGAGGATGTTGTTGATAGGAATCATTTCACAGGTGTTAATAATATTTCTTGGTCTGGAATGGGAAACAAACCAGTAATTTTTGGTTCTGATGTTATGGTTAAGGCAATTCCTAATCAGATTCAGGGTTCTCCTGCTACCTCTTCTTCCAATGATCAAAGAAAAGGTCTTTCTGTGTCTCACATTTCGGATTCCTTATGCACCAAGTCTCCATCAGATTTGCATGAAGGTGATTCTGTAATTCATGCCTCTCCCTCTCCTATTGGCAATTTGTATTGCTTTCCAAGTCAAGTTGCTCAGGATTTCAGAATTGTTGGAAAGTTCTGGGGAGATGATGATGAGGAAACTACTGCAGATGGTGGTTTTTCTAATAGGACAGCTCATTCAGAGGATAATGATGGTTTTTTCAAGGCTGTTCTTTCTAAATCCCAAAAGAAGAAACTTAAGCAAAAGCAGAAAATCCGGATAAGGACTGAGCAGTATCAAACCCGATCAAGGGCTAGTTCTCAATCTATATCCTTTTAATCATGAAAATTTTATATTGGAATGTTAAGAGGTTTAGGCAATCTTGAAACTAGACTGGTTTTGAAAGAGTTGTGTTCAATTCATAAGCCTGAATTCCTGTTTGTTTTTGAACCTTGGATCTCTTTGGATCAAATTCCAATTCAGTTTTGGAATCATCTCAATCTGAAACATTTTGATTCTAACAATAAAGGGGATCATATTCCTAATCTGTGGTGTTTCTGCTCTACTTCATTCTCCCCTATTTTAGTTGGTCCTTCATCTCAACATATTGCTTGTTCTGTTTCTATTGATAATCAAAATATTTTCATAGCTGGAGTTTATGCTAGTACAAACCATGTTCTGAGAAGACAGTTATGGTTGGACTTGGCCTCACTGCAGCAATCCAATCCTGTACCTTGGACTTTTATTGGTGATTTCAATGCAGTTTTGGGAGCTCATGAAACTAGAGGAGGTTCTCTTCCCTTGAGAGCTTCTTGTGATGAATTCAAGGCTTGGTCTGATTGTTGTCATTTGACTTATATTTTAACTAGAGGGGCAGATTTCACTTGGTCTAATGGTGGGATTTTGAGACATATTGTTGAAAGAAGGCTGGATAGATCTTTGTGCAATGATGAGTGGTTTTCTTTTTGGGATAATGTGGCTTGTTGCACTCTTACAAGAAGCCATTCGGACCATTACCCCATTATGCTTGTTCTTAAAAAAGGTATCAATTTTTATCCCGCTCCATTTAAATTTCTGAACATGTGGACTTCCCACCTTGACTGTAAAAGGTTAGTAGCTGATGTTTGGAACAAAAGCTTTGTTGGCTGTCCTATGGCCATTCTGGTCCAGAAATTAAAGGTTCTCAAGTTGGAATTGAAGAAATGGAACAAAGAAGTATTTGGCAATGTGCATACCAGAGTTGAAAAGGCTATGGCAGCTGTTGATGAAATTCAAGCCAATATTGGTTCTTCTGGTGTTTCTGATTCACTGTTACAGCAGGAAACTCTTGCTCAAATTGAGCTACAGCAAGCTCTTGCAGATCAGGAATCCTTCTGGAGAGATAAGGCAAGGTTGAACTGGGCTACCTATGGAGACAGAAACACAGCCTTTTTTCACAAAATCACTAAGATCAGAAATGTGTCTAAGCAAATGTCTGTTTTGAAGGTTGGTGATGATGTGTTGGATTCAGTTCCTGAGATTGAAAATCGTGTAATTGAGTACTTTTCCAACTTATATTCCCAGCAGTCTTCTCATGTGGATAATGGCCTAATTGAAATTGTTATTCCTTCTTTGGTCTCTTCTGCTGATAATTTGATGCTTACTTGCATTCCTTCTGTTGACGAAATCAAGAGTGCAGTGTTCTCAATGAAACATAATTCTGCCCCTCGCCCTGATGGTTTTGGCTCCTGTTTCTATCAAGCTTATTGGGACATTGTAGGGGCAGATGTTTGCAAATCTGTTTTGTAGTTCTTTAATACTGGTAGTATCCTTTCCAACTTGAACTCCAACATTGTAGTTCTTATTCCTAAAGAGAAGGGTGCAGACAGAATTGAAAAGTACATGCCAATTGCTCTTGCCAATTTCCAGTTTGAAGTCATAACTAAGGTTTTGGCTGACAGGCTAGCAATCATTGCTCTAGAAATCATCTCTGATCAACAAAGAGGGTTTATTAGAGGAAGGAACATTGCTGATTGCATATGCATTGCTTCTGAAGCAATCAATATGCTTGATAATAAGTCCTTTGGTGGTAACTTGGCATTGAAGCTGGACATTAAAAAAGTCTTTGACACATTGGATTGGTGCTTTCTATTAAAGGTGCTTAAGACCTTTGGCTTTGATGACAAATTCTGCTTTTGGATCCAGACCATACTTCAATCTGCGAAGCTTTCTATCTCTGTGAATGGTCATTCTTGTGGTATTTTTGTCTGTTCTAGAGGGGTGAGTCAGGGCGACCCCTTTTCTCCCCTTCTTTTTTGTATAGCAGAAGAGGTTCTTAGTAGAGGGATTTCTTCTCTGGTCTCTGATGGGAGGTTAAAGCCAATGTCCAGCCCTAGAGGCTATTCTACTCCTAGCCACATCTTATATGCTGATGATGTGTTGATCTTTTGTAGAGGGAATAAAAAAGGCTTGCAAAATTTGATGGAGCTGTTTCACTCTTATGCTGAGTCTTCAGGCCAATGTCTGAGTATTGACAAATTTAGGTTTTTTGTTGGCTCCATTTCTCCTAGAAGATCTGCAGAGTTGAGTAACTAGATTGGTTTCAGGCCAGGTCGGTTGCCTTTCTCTTATCTTGGTGTTCTTCTTTTCAAAGGGAAGCCAAAGAAAATCTTTCTCCAACCTATAATAGATAGGATCAAGAACAAGCTTTCTCTCTGGAAGGGCAGTCTTTTATCCATTAAGGGAAGAGTAGAGCTAGTTAAATCTGTAATTCATGGATAGTTTCCATGTTTATGCATGGCCTATAGCTCTTTTAAAGCAGATTGATGGTGGATTCGCAATTTCATTTGGTCCGGAGACATTAATACTAGAAAATATGTCACCGTAGCTTGGCATAAGGTTTGTTCTTCAGTGGAGGATGGTGGTCTTGGGTTGAGATCTCTTAGATCAATTAATGAAGCTGCAATGTTGAAGCTTTCATGGGAATTCATTTCATCTACTAGCCAGTGGGCTTGTTTTCTTCGAGCCAGGTTTCTTAGGAATTTATCTCCAATTGCTCATTATGCAAAATCTTCAATTTGGCCTGCTTTGAAGTCCTGCTTGAATAAGGTTCTGCTGCATTCTTCTTGGATGTTAGGAGATGGAAAGTCTATTGATTTTTGGACTGCAAAATGGTTAGATAAGACTGTGGTTGATATTCTAAACATTCCATCTCATATTCATCGCTCCCTCAAAGCAACTGTTAATGACTTATCTATAATAATGCTTGGAATGTTCCTCAATATATCCAGGATAAGTCAGCTGATCTTAACAGGCAGATAATGTAGGTTTGCATCCCTTCTGTTCCCTGCCCCGATAGATTAGTGTGGAGTGACTCCTTTTCTGGAGATCTTTCTTTGAAAGAAGCTTTCCTTTCATTGAATCCGATTCTCAATGCTGCTGCTTGGACTAAAATTATTTGGAGTTCTTGTGTCCCTCCTTCAAAATCTGTGTTGGTTTGGAGAATCTTCCATCACAAACTCCCAACTGATAATAATCTAAGAATGATTGACAATGTTGTGGTTTCCATGTGCGATAATTGTGGTGCTACAGATGAATCTATTGACCATTTATTTTTTCAATGCACTTTTGCCTTAAGGCTTTGGCAATGGCTGAGTTCTCTCTTCAAGTATAGATTCGATTTGTCATCTGTTCAAGATGTTTTCAATTCAGTTTCCTGTTGTAACTGTCCTCAAATTAAAGATATTATGGTTGCTACAATCATCAATGTTTACTGGTTCATTTGGTACAATAGAAATCAAAGCAGATTCCAGAATCAGAAGCTGTCCTTTTTTGCAATCTGCAGTAGAATCATTGCCGCAGTTTGTTTCTGGAAATGCTTCCAAAGGAACTTTCAGCAATTCAATTGATGACTTCATAGATCTCAAGTTCTTTTCAATTTCTGCTAAAGTCAGGAAAGCTCCTGTGATCAAAGAAGTTCGGTGGCATCCTCCTTTATATAACTGGATCAAATGCAACACTGATGGGGCAGCTCATAGTTCTCTTGGTATGGCTGCTTGTGGAGGTATTTTCAGGGATAGTTCAGCTGTTGTTCTTGGTTGTTTTGCTGTTAACATTGGGGTCAGCTCTTCTTTGATTGCTGAACTGAATGGAGCAATGCATGCTATTGAAATGGCTTCCAAAAAAAGGTTGGAGAAACTTGTGGCTTGAGTGTGACTCTATTAGTGATCCATGCTTTCAATTCCCTTGATGCGGTCCCTTGGCATTATCAAAATTGATGGAAGAATTATATTGCTTTGTCTCAGCAACTAAATTTTGGAGTTTCTCACATTTTTAGAGAGGATAATTGCTGCGCTGATAGACTTGCCTCTTTTGGTATTCATAATACTGGTTTTTCTTGGTGGGATTATTTACCCAATTTCCTTTGTAGTGATTTTAGCCAGGATAGGCTTGGTTTACCTTCCTATAGGTTTTGTTAAAGCTTTCTTCATGGTTTTGGTTTATGTCGCCCCATGATTTTGTATTCTTTTTATTCTTTATTAATATTATTTTTGGAGCGTGCTGCATATGATTGATGGGGTTGGTGGTGCCAACCTAGTTGGGATGACCTTCATCATTGTGATGCCTTAACATGCTTATTCATTTAATAAATATTGAAAAACCTTTCTTTTTCGAAACTTTTTTTCATAATCAACATTAAAACATTTTTGAAACTCATTTTCTTATATTTACTATTTATTTCCTCTGAGTTCATTTTTGGAAAAAAGTCGTGAATGAAATATTTTCACGATTTCGCACTCACCAACACTCATTGATTTATTCTTTAACCAAAACATCTTTAAATATTATTATTTTAAACATTTTCTTCCATTTTCACAATTTAAAACATTTAATTTTTCTCCTCAATCTTTTCAAAGTTTTATCCTTAATCGTAATTGAGTACTGACCACTATCAGACTTTCAGACAATCCATCAATCAACAATTTATCCAATCATACAAATATTCATATATCACAGTTAAAATCATGCTTCCAAAAATAAAACTAAAATCACATAACAATTATTACGGATAACTTTACATACACTACACAACTAGCATATAGCGATCATAAATCCCTCAGGTAAGCTCCCCTTACCTTTATAGACCAGAAAATATCATCTCCTTGACGCATTCAATAGTTAACTTCCTTCACCACGAAGCTGCTCAAGAGTAGACCCCAACTAACAAGCTAACATGACATTCAGGTTCCTCTGACGTTTCACAACACACGCAGGCAAATCCGCGACAGCTCCAAAAAGTAAAAGTTGCTCTCCCAAACAAGTATCAACATAGGGAGAGCGTCCAAGCACTTACAACAAAATCAAATAACATAACAATCAATTATCATCCTCAAAACATATAATTAAAGTAAGATTAAAGTAATGTTTTGATCCCTATACGTGACATCGATTTCAATTTGGTCCCTATACATAAAAAATTATCAATTTGGTCCCTATACGTGACACTGATTTTCGATTTGGTCCTCACCGCTAATTGGTCCCTATACAAGAGGACCAAATTGCAAATTATTGTCACATGTAGGGGCCAATTCAACAAAAAAAATTTGAAATCGATCCCTACATGTGATAATTATTTTCAATTTGGTCTCTACATGTGACAATAATTTGCAATTTGGTCTTCTTGTATAGGGACCAATTAGCGGTGAGGACAAAATTGAAAATCAGTATCACGTATAGGGACTAAATTGATAATTTTTTTTATGTATAAGGACCAAACTGAAAATCGATGTCACGTATAGGGACCAAAACATTACTTTAACCTTAAAGTAAACTATATATTTAATTTAATAAAATATATTTGATTTCTCAATAAAATCAATTTGGGTAAAAATGGTCCATAGTTAAAATTGGGGAAATTTTGATTTGATTAGAGAATCATGAAATTAGCAATCATCAATTTATAACACCAATTGCATAGAAACAATCAATTTCGTGATTGAAATTAGGGGAATCCGAAATTAAGAGAAAATTTGAGCAATTGACATAGAGAATTTGAAATTGACATACCCAATTTACAAGTAACATCATCAATTTGGGGATTCAGATTCTAATTTAGAACTTAAGGTTATGGTTTGAGAAATTGGGGATTTTGCAATTGAGAGCTCATTAGGTGAAAACTTCACTCACCCAACAGAGAAGGAGAAGAAGGACGTGGTGGCAGAAACCGGTCCGACGCGGCGGCTAACTGAGACGACGCGGCGGAGCTCCGATTCCATGGCGGTGACAGTTCAAAACGAAACATACAGCCACATGTGTGATTCCACGAGTTCTGTAGCATGGATGTATTCTCCCTACGTGGTACGGTCGAACGGCGACCAGACGGAGGGCTGGAGGCGGAGTTCGTTCTCACGGCGGCGACAGGCACAGTGATGGAGTCAAAACGAAATAGAGGTGAGGGGCGAAGAGCTGGATCGCGCGGCTTGTGACGGTGGCCGAGGGTGTTTAGGCGGCAGGTGTCATGGCTGGGTCGGAGGTTGGTTGGCGGAGGTGGAGACCAAGAGTGAAGGAGTCTGTATGTAAAGAAGAAGAAAGAAAGAAAATGTTTGGGGGTATCATGGGCTTATATGATCAGAGAGGGAGAGGAAGAAAAGATGAAAAAAATGTTTTTCATTTTTTTTTCTTTTCTTTAATGAAAAGTAGGTATAGAAATGAGTGGTTAAGGTTAAGTCTGAAAATAAATAAGTTTTTGGCTTTTCAATCTAAAAGCAATTAGGAAAAAATATAAAATTTCAAAATTTGAAATAGCACAGAGATTGATGGTTGAATTTATCAATCAAGGAAATCAATGATCCAAAATTAATTTTGAACCAACATATTTTCAAATCTAAAATTAAATAGAGTAAAATATGAAAATAATTTCTTTCAATCATACTATATGAAATATTTTTCTAAACAAATAAAAATAGTAACAATAACGAAATATTATTGTCTAACAAACATGCATACACTGAAATAAAACAGTGTTAACGCACTCAAATAAAACAATTTTGAATGAGTAAATAAAATTACTCAAACCAAACCACATAAAAATAAGCATCTAGAAAATTAGTCATTCCAATAAATTAATATAGACATATGAGTAAAAACTGGGATGTTACAGACCAAGTAGAGCTCAATGCAATTGAGGGTCAAGCCATACAGTTTCAAACGGCTAGAAGACCTGCCCAAGCCACTCGTCCAGCCATCACAAAGAGGCCATCTACTGGTATTGTGATCAGAGATGGACCCAAGAAGAAAAGGTTGATGAAGATGATCCCCACACCCAATGAAGATGATAAGGATGCTAAAGATAAACAACCTATTGGGGAGTCTCTGAAGAAGCTAAAGCAAGCTTCTACTTCTGCCTTCTCAACAAAGCCAAGACAGCCCCCAAGAAAGGCCAAAACTGTCAAGGCTACTGAGCAACAGGTTGAGGTAAATACACCTTCCCCAACTTTGCTTACCTCTTCTGTTGCTAATGTAGTTGAAAATTTAAATGTATCTGTCACTCCATCTGTACCTGCACATGCACCAATACCTTTACCCATACCAAACTCACCTCCACAAAATCAACCCACCTCACCTTCACCACAATTAGACCAAACACTTATCCACACATCACCACCTAAACCAAAATTCCCTCTTATCATTCCTTATTTAAGACTCTTGGTTTATCCAAGATGATGATGATGATATCACACCTGGTGCTCCTTTTCCCAAACTACCTAAGAATCAATTTCCTTACACTAACCCAAACAGAGTCTATGAAGGCAAAGCTGAGAATTGGGCCAAGGTTAAGAGAAATTTCAAAATTCTCTATCATACCATTCCACCACCACCAGAATCCACCAGACGCCTTTATTCCCTACTTGAATATGACTATGAACCTGAAGTCATTATTCTTAGAGGATATATTGGCATTCCCTATGAATCTGATGGTCATATCCCCTCACAACTCTTCAATTCCAGTGGTCCTTTTCTTGTCCATATCCCACAGAAGAAATTTTCCCCAAGAAAAATTTACCCCAACCTTATCCGTATGGAACCCTTTGAAATGTCACAAAACAACACTAGATGGGGGTTGAATAGTGTTTTTCGTAAATCAAAGTTTTCAAGCACAAATCAAAATTCAGTGCATATAAGACGCTTAAAATCATATGCCTGTTTCAACAAGTTGAATTAAAAGGTTAACTATAAAACACTCCCTAGATAATTAGTAACAATAGATAAACAACTTGTAAGTAAAGTAAAGATTTTAGGGAAGAGAGTACTTAGAGATTTATCCTGTTTCACCCACAACCTTTGGGTTACATCCAGTCCTTGGCTTCACCAAATTCTAACACTATAACTGATCAAGATTACAAACGAGTATTATTTACACAACTAGCCTCTCCAAGCTCAAACACAAGTATTATTTGCACACCTAGCCTCTTCAAGCTCAACAAGTATTCTTGAAACAAGTCTCTTCAGGCTCAGGGAGTTTGAAGGTTTGTTTGAAGCACAGCTTCAATATTACAGTAGCAATTCAACCAAATAACACTTCGGAGAGTGAATATAGATTTAAGATATGGTGAGCTGCAAACGAGTTCTTCTCTAGATGATTTGTAGTTTGGAGAGAAGATGATGAGAGCTTTCAGCTTATAGTATTCTCAATAGGAGTGATTTTCTTTGTAAGAGAATGATTGTAAATATTGAGTCTTTAGCTTTTCTGTACGTGCAACTCTTATCTTCAATTCTTCGAGTTCTTCTATTTATACTTGAACACAATAGATCCGTTAAGGTATGATTAGAGATCTTTTTCTTTATCCTTTGGATAATAGTCGTTCTGACTTGGTAAATATTGTTTGAGAACGTTGGAAGTCCTTTGTTGACCAAGGATCAAATAAGTCCTTTGTTTGAGACGTTTTGCAAAATTGCCTTTTGTGTTTTCTTCTTTTCTTTACTCGGTTCAAGATAAGGAATAAGGTAATGTTCTTCCGTGAATATTTTAATCCCTTTCTTCAATGAAATACTTATATTCAGATTCCAAGTAATTTCTTCATAAAGTGTTTTCTCATTTTGAACGTTGCTTCAGCCACAAGACTTCATACTTTAATGCTTCACGTCTTCCAAGTTAGAGATATGAACTTGAACATCCTTCGGGTCCTTTGAATAATTCTGACATGAGTGTAATTCTTGATTCTGTCAGAAGTCCAGACACATCTTATAAATAATCAGACTCTTCTTGATGTGAGTCTTTATTAAAGGTTTAGTCTATAATCTTGATCTTTCTTTTTTCAACTTTCTTCAGAAGATTGTATTTGTACTTTTTGTTGCTTCGAAGAGTATTTGATCAGTGTATAGCTTTAGATATTTTCTTGATCTTTCAACTGAGAGAATATACGGAGATATTGAGTAGATCATTCTTCAGTCTTTGACATAGCTTTCTTATGAGCCGCTTGATTGAATAGACGATGCACTCATTTTATCTTTGGATCTTAAAGATGCTAGATCAGGAGTAGCATTTTGCCTTCTTGCTTCTAGATGCTTTCTTTATAGACATGGAGTCTGAGATAAGATGTTGGTCTTAGAGCTTCATAGCTTTGATCTCTCCTCAGGCGCATTATTCTTCATCATGCATTCGGCTTCCAAAGATTAGACGCATATACTATGCTTTGATCCTTTAGTTGAGTTGATCTGCTAAGATTATTTTCTCTCTCTGCACATCTCAAGTAGATGATTAGCAATACTCAAACAGTTCAATTAAAATCATTTTCTTAATGTTTGGGTTCATCAAAACACACATGGGCTAACAGGAGTGTGAGTCAGATGTTTTGTGACTTAACACCCTTTACCCCACATACTGATGGAGTTGACAAAGACATCATTCCAGTCAATGAGTCCATTCCTGACAAATGGATTCATGAAGACATTGTCTGCAGAAGATACAAAACTTATTTGTACAAGAGGTTCATCCTCTGTCATTATCTGAAGTGGGACAAGTTTGTACATCCAAGCACTTATAGAAGCTTAGCAGATGTTGGAGACCATCTTGCCTATGGCCATCTACAAAAGGAGTTTCAATGGCTAAGGTCCTTTCGAGCTGCCAATTTTGTCCTTCCAACCTTGTTATGGCACTCTACCAAGACAAAGTTCGGCCTGGTCCCTCCCAAGATATGTCCTAAGCTGCCTATGATCTATCTGAATAATAACAAGGATGGGAAGTTCATATTGACAAGAGACAGTGTGTCTGTGAAGGACAAAATTGAAATGGACTTCTGGAAGGAGAACTGTATTGATGAGAAGCTTCTCATGAATTACCCCTTTCTTCTAGAAGAAGAGAGATATGATTAAACTGCCAATATCTATTGGGAAAGCCATATGAGGGCGTGCACAAAGGAAGCATCCTCATATGGTTTATCTGTAGCAGAGAAGGCTAAAATCTCCATAGTAAGAGGCCAGCTCAGACTGACTAAGGCTCTATTCATGATCCTCGGGGATGTTTTTCCAATCCCTATCAAAAGCCCCCGGATCTATGATGATGAAATCATTTTGGATAAGACTGAACCCTGTGTGGAAAAAGAAGAAGCTCAAGCTAAGCAAGAGGAAATGGTTTTGGAAAATGTTCAAGAGGAATTTCAAGAACAATAGGTTGCACCTGATCATCAAGCAAAGCATGTTGGTGACTCGTAAGAAGTTTCAAAAGTGTGGTCGACAGAAATCACAGCCTGTACCACTCTTTGTCATCCACCCTGAGGCACCTCAGTCATCTCTAGCTCTCAGTAATGTTCCTGGTAGAGGACATGTTGAGGCTACTGCAGAAAGCTCAAGGACTGTTAGTCCACCTAAACTGCAAGAAGTCATTTTTCAACAAGTTTGAGCAGAGGTTCAAGCCAACAATGCCTATCTTCTACAAGAGATGTTCAAAATGATAGAAAATGTCCTTACACGCTAAAACCAGAACCCTCCTTCTCCACCTCTTTATCCCTTTTCTTAAACTTTTCTCTTTTCCATAGTTTTCTTTTATGTAATTTATCTTGGTTTTTAAACTGACTATGATGGACATTATAACCCTTTTTTTCCTTTTTGTCTGAAGACAAAAAAAAGGGGGAGAAGAAGTGCGATTTAATTGGAAGTTTGATTGAAGTATACTCTCATACATAATTCTAAATTGAAGCATTTCTATATGTTATATATCTGTTAGCAATATTTGTTAGAACTTGATATATATATGGTTTGGAATCTTGCACATATATGCTAATCTGATACTTGCTTGCTTGTCTGGTTTGAATGCTTTACCTTAGGGGGAGCCGTCTGGCTCTCTTAGAAGGCTTTGATCAATCAAATTTAATAAGTTTTTTTCATCATCAAAAAGAGGGAGATTGTTGGAACCAAAGTGGTTATGGTTACTAATCTCTAAAATTGATGTTAACAAAAAAATTAAATTTGTATGACAAAGTTAGGTTTATTAACTAACTCGTCTGATTAAGTGTGCAACACTATATATACCTCGCTAGACGAGTGCATCGATCAACGCGCCTTACATAAGTCCAAAAACCTATCACTGGTTTATAATAAGTTCGCTACATGAGCCTACTGGTCCACTCAACTAATCCAATTTGCTAGTCTAATATAGGACGTCCAAAGAAAAACATGTTGTCTAAAAACAAGACTCGTCTACAAAGTACTTATGTCTTTGTTTATTTAATATATGTTTCACGAAAGTTTTACCTTGCATCTAAAGTTTAAATATTATTCTTCTTGGTAAAAGAAACATAGTACCCTTTTTTATACAATAGTTTTTCTACTCTGACACAAGCTATTGTAAAGTTGACTCTGATTACGAACAAGGAAAGACAAAAGGCAACTTTCTGATACAACAGAGAAGTGATAGTTCTACTTTGAGTATTTCTGATAACACAAAGCTCTTTTCTGAAGATCAAATATCAAATTATCAGACTCAACGGATCTCAGTATTAAACACTATTTCTAAATGGATATATCTCGAAGACCGTTGAAGAACAAGAGTTGAAGATGTACTCCTTCTGTAAACACTGGACGACCCCAGTAAAGAACAGATCAATGATCTGAAAATTCAAAGTGCCAAAACTCTGCTCAAACTTTTCTCTGTAACATTCATTGTAATCTTCTCTTAACTCAAACCTTCATATCTTCACACATAGTGAGTTGTTATTATCTCAAACTTTTATTCTCTTATTAAGTTAGAGAGAGCTTGAAGAGGCTTGACTGCAAAAGAATACTTGAGTGCCTTGAGAGATGTTGAATACGTGTGAGTTTGAAAGCCTGAAGAGGCAAGTGCAAAGAATACTCGTAAGGTGTTTGATAATAGTGGAGAAAACCTTCAAGTAGAAGGGACTGGACGTAGTTCTCAGTTGGAAGAGAGTAAACCACGATACATATTTGTGTGGTTATTCTCTTATCTTTCAACTCCTTTAGTTTTATTTTAAGCTAACATCAGGGGAAAGCTGATATTGAGTTTATTAACCCTTCTTAAAAAAGACTCATTGTGTGCGTGTTCAGTTTCTTATCTGCTTGCAAAACATTTTTGAGAAGATTTTAAAATTGTTAAGAAACACAATTCAACCCCTTTCTTGTGTTTTCTTGTGTCAACTTCATTGTGATTGCTCATGATCCTGTTGCTCATCAAAGGATTGATGAAATGACAGCTGATATGAAGACTCTTGTGTAATAATAAGAAGCAATTCAAAAGATGATAGAAGACTTCTTCCGAGGACAAGCTGGACCTAGCTTCTTCTTTTTTTTCCTTTTTGTTTTCGTCTTTGCAACGTACTGTCTATGATGTCTTTCAAATTCTTTTGAACCACATTGTAATTGCTCTGAACTTTATATATATATATATATATATATATATATATATATATATATACAATTTTCTTTTGGCTAAGTTTCCTTTTTCATTTAATGCTCATATTATATTTCATGTTCTTTTTTATTGATGCCAAAAGGGGGAGGAAATACAGAACTTAACATTTATCTGAAAATTGAACTTATCCTTAATTATGGACAACAATTAAAGAGGGAGAGGGGCGGGGGGTGGGGTAATAAAAATGAACTTGTCTACATGTCACTCTACTATGATATTTTCTATGTCATTTGTCTATATTTGAATACTCTGATACTTGTCAACATGACACTTGTATGTTTATGACTATATATTTTTGATGTTCAATAAAATCATAAAAAATATTTGTCATCATAAAAAAAGGGGAGAATGTTAGGACCTCAAACGTTTAAAACACATTCATGTGTTAATTCTCTAAGTTTTGATGATTCCAAATATATTAAGTATGGTTGTATTGAACCATGTGAAATTACTGATAAGACTGTTCAAGGGTGCATCCAAATAAGAATAGACTTATACATCTAACTCATGACTCGTCTACTCGCAATAAGACAACAAGACTATCTTTCTGATAAGAGTTTTAATGTCCCCCTTGAAAAGCACCCATCTACTAGATGACAGCTCAGCATGAAGTAAGTCAAATCAGCTTGAGCGCTCATCCACTAAAAGTTGACTTGGCAACTACAAACTCCGTCTCAAGCAAAGTACTGAGAAGCCTCACAAATCACACTTGTTCGAAGCTCAAACCGACACTTGTCTTAATGTTATGACAGCATCCGTCTACTGGTCAAGTATCAGAACAAAAAGTCCAAGTCAAAAATTTCAATTCAAAGTAATTCATATTTGAAATTTTCAAGGAACAAAGACCTCTAGACCAATGCCAAACAAGAAGAATAAAGAAATTATTCTTTGAAGGCTTTAAGGAATGTACACACTACCCTCTGTACAAGTCGGCCATGCTTTTCACTCTTTTTAGTACAAACCAAAAGTACTTTTTCGAGTTAAACTTGAGTGTTGCACTGAAAAGGAAAAGACCTATACTGCAAGTACAAAAGCATCACTGTTGCACCTCTGATACAACAATGCTTTATAACAAAAGTGATCTCTTTGTCTGCTATGTCAAAGTTCAACGTCCTCAAGCATTCAATTATACACATAGAGACTATTTGGCGTTAATGGCATCTGAGTACTTCAAATCAATAACAATCAGAATCTGAAGAATGTTTCTAACAAATCAAATTGATTGAAGGTTATAAATAGAGATGACCATGAAGATGAAGAATAAGATAGTGCATTTATTTATTTATTTTTAAGCAAAATGGTATGCAAAAGCATCACTCTAATGCAAGACATCCCAACTATGTTGGCACCTCAAGCATTATCAATCATTTGCAGTATACCATGATTATTATTGAATAAAGGAAAAAAATAAAGAATACAAAAAGGACATAGGGGGCATCAACCTAACCTATGAAGTAAACAATCATCTAAATCTATAGTGCATTTATCCAAAGAAGCATTTACTCTGCATATTTATTCCTTCATTCTTTCATTCTTTATTTCTTCAATCATTTGAAGTTAATACACAATCTCTCTTACTTTGAAATTTATTCGACTCTGAGTATTTACCAGAAAGATTTCCAAGCTGTATTAAATACACAAATACTTTCCTACTCTCTTAGTTATTGAGCCTAAAGAGGCTAGTTGAGCAAATAATACTTTTTCAGGAGTGAGCCTGGAGAGGCTAGGTGTGCAAAGAATACTTGGACTGTAATCTGATCAGTTACAGTGGAGAAAACTTGGGGTTACCAAGGACTGTACATAACCCTAGTGGTTTTGGGGTGAACCAGGATAAATCTCCCTCTCTCTCTAATTTATTAAGAGTTTATTTAACTTGTTTTTAAACTTGGGGTTACATATGTGAATATCAAAATATTATAAGATGTTTATGTTTTTGTGTGTGCTCTTTAAAATATTAGACGAGTCATTCGTGTGATAATCTTCTTTCACAAGTTTGCTTAATGTGCATGTGAAAAGGATTTTCTTAGTTTAGAAATAGTTTGATAAACATAATTCAACCCCGCTTCTTGTGTTTACTTTGGTTATTTCACTTGGATCTCTTAAACATGACCCTAGGTTCTATCCATAAATTCATGTATATGGAAATAACACTTTTGGGATGGGTCCCAGCTTATGCTCCTTAGAGTATCCTGAGAGATTAGTTTTTGACTTATTGAGTGAGAGGATACTCTGAAAAAATAAATTAATAAATCGATACATAATAGATATAGAATTGAATAGGTAGAGTGGATAAATAAATAAATATAAATTTGTTAGTTTAAGCCCGTAAAACTAAAACCAGGTTAGATCCAGGGTTGCTAAAATTGAACCGAACTGACTAGTTCGGTCGGTCGGACAAGCAGCCGGCCTGCCATCTGGTCCGGACAACCCCTATAACCGCTCTATAGATGAATAAGATTAAAAATCACTAGACCAGTATGGAACTGGGGAAATAAGGCAAAACTAGTGGTTCACCAGGTTTCAGCGGGTTTCACCTCCTTCTTCTTCAACCTCTAGCGCCTCTTGCGTGTTTGCCTATTTTGACTTGAGAGAGTATTGTTACAGAGATGAGGGGGCAAGAGAAAGCAAGTAGAAGAAGAAGAGTAAGAGGGGACGACGACCATGAAAATAAGACACGGAAAGTATGAATGAAGGACTGGCGGCCAAAAAGAAGAGTGGGAGAAAAAGAAGGGAGGGGCAACGACCATGAAAGAAGAGTGAGAGACTGAGAAGGGAAAAATGACTGCTATGAAGTATGAATGGAAGTTAGGGTTGTAATTTGCAACCTTTATGTTTTACATAAACGGGTTTGGTCTAGGTCCAATCCAGATTCTTTTTTGTTTATGTTTTTAACTATGAATAGACCTAAACCAGTCCAAGTTCATTTTTGTTTTTTTATTCTTTTCACATAAGGGAGCTTTGGGCTGATTGTGCCCTTGAAACAAATTTTTTCTTCCTTTTTACACTTTTGGGAGAAAATACAAAAATTATTCTTGTAAAATTATTAACATAAAAAGAAAAAAGTATTTATATTTTTAATTAAATGTGAGAATTTAAAATTTATGTTAATATTGCTTAATATATTATATTTAAAAATTTTAAAAATTTTATTTAATTATTATTGGTTCTGTACTATATTTGAAACATTTTCATGAATCTTCTTCTTCCTTTTATTCTTTTCGAAACGTTTTAGGGAAATTAAAAAAAAAAAAGGCAACTTGTGACAATTCGTAACTTTTAACAAAAATATCCTTAAGTTACAATTATTTTTATTTTTAAAAGTTCTTACACTTACAAAAATCAAAATCTTAAATTTTTTTATTTGATTTTTAGTGACTTAGTCCTCATTATCGAGCTATAACCATTGTCATGCTCTCAACCAATATAATCAATCAACAGTCTCGTTAATGCATAAGCATATACAACATTTAGAACATACTTTCGCATAGAAATTTAACAACATTAAAACTCTAAATTAAAACTACAGGGAATTACACACATCAAACAAATAAGTATACATGACTATCAAACTTCTCAGGTAAGCTCCCCTTACCTATAGCAGAAAACTAAAGACCTTTTCTTTGATGTTCCAGCATTTAGCTTCCTTCACAACAAAGCTGCACAAGATTACACCTCAACTAACAACCTAACATGACATTCCGATTTACTCTGACACTTTGCCATGCACATAGGCAACTCTCGTCAGCTCCCAAAAAGTAAATCATGTTTCTCCAAGCATGACAATCACAACCAACATCCAAGAGAGAGCGTGTAACACCCGGGTGCCGACGAGGGCGGGGAGTGGTCGCTGGTGAAAGAAGACACAAACAAGGAGCGGCTCCAGGTAGGCTTCTAGGCGGAGGGACACATGAATAAACCGATTACACACCCGAATGAGAGGGATCCTAAAGACTGTGTAGGTATGGGACTATACAGTTGATGATGACTTATATAAATTGATCAGTACTACCTATACTAACAAGACACATCTTCTTTTCGGGAGCCCATCACTTGACGACTTCACACTTAAGCATGCTTGACTTGGAGGGATTCTAGGATGGGTGACCTCCTGGGAAGTTTTCTAGGAAGCGTGTGAGTGAGGACAAAGCATGCTGAAAAGACCCGTGTTGGTTTGTGGTGACAGTCGTCAATCCATAAAGCAGCCAAGGATGTTACAAATGGTATCAGAGCGGCACCTCTCCCAGTACGGTGTGGTTTGGGGACGAACCAAGTGGAAGCTGGTGGGCATGTAACACTCGGGTGATGACGAGGACGGGGAGTGGTCGCCGGTGAAAGAAGGCACGGACAAGAAGCAACTCCAGGTAAGCTTCTAGGCAGAAGGACAAATGAATGAACCGATTACACACCCGAATGAGATGGATCCTAAAGACTGTGTAGGTATGGGACTATATAGTTGAAGATGGCTTATATAAATTGATTGGTACTACCTATACTAACAAGACACATCTTCTTTTCGTGAGGCCATCACTTAAGAACTCCACACTTAAGCATGCTTGACTTAGAGCGATTCTAGGATAGGTGACCTCTTGGGAAGTTTTCCAGGAAGCGTGTGAGTGAGGTCAAAGCACGCTGAAAAGACCCGTGTTGGTTTGTGGGGACAATCGTCAATCCATAAAACAGCCAGGACAGAGCGTCCAAGCACATGCAACAACCAAACAACTTAACAATCAATAACTCAACATCGAATATTTAATCTAATAAGTTCAAACATTTAATTTAACAAAATCAAAATCAATTTTCCAATAAATCAATTTAGGCAAAAAAAGGTTCATCACAAAAATTGGGGAATTGAGATTTGATCAAAGAATCATGAAATTAACCTTAGAAATCATCAATTAAATGTCCTAATTGCACTAAAATATACTTAATTTCACAAAAACAATGCCAATTTCAAATAAAATCAGATTGGGGCATAGGGTTCCTAAACAAAATTTGGGGAAAAATCATTGGATCAAAGGATAATAAAATTAGCTTAATAAAACACTAATTTACAGTCCCAATTGCATTAAAATAGTGTTGATTTCACACTTTGAAACTGAAATCAACATGTTAGGTTTAGGGTTTGAGAAATTGATTTGGGGATTTTTGAATCTGAGCACATTAGGTGAAATTTAACTTACCCAAACAAGGAGAAGGCCAGTATGATGGGGGAGGTGGTCCGGCAGTGGCGAACGGCAGCGGCGCACGGTGGTTCTGGTGGCGGCAGTGATATTTTTGAAGCACCCATGAACCAAAAATGAAGGTAAGCTTCATAGAATGAGAGAAAAAGGTTCAAACAACTAAAAGAGGCGGAAACCACCGTGGATGGCAGCCAAGCGAGTTTACCGTAACGGAGGACTACAGCACAATTGGAGCAAAACGGACCAAGACGCGTGCTGTGGAGAGCTGGGTCGCGTGGCTGTCTTCTCCTCCACAGACGGTGGTCTGAGGGTGGCTGAGGGGCGGCTAGATGGTGACTGAACTTAGAGAAGTAAAACTTAGAGAGAGGGATAAAAACATAAGTCTGAAACGTGAAGAAGAAGGGAGAAGAAGAAAAAGAAAGAAAAGTAGGGGGCGTCGCGCACGTTACTGGGAAGGGAGGGTATTCAGTGTTTTCTGTTATTTATTTTTCATTTACTTAGTGGGTGGGTACAAAAATAAGTGATTAATATTGAGTCTAGATAAAAAGATAAGTTATTGTCCTTTGGATCCAAAAATAAGGAGGGAAAAATATATATTTTTAAAATTTGAAATTGGATAGAGATTGATGGTTGAATTGGTCAACCAAGGAAATCAATGATCCAAAATTAATCTCCGATTAATTTTTAACAACATATTTTCAAATATAAAATTAAATAGAGTAAAATCTGAATATAAATTTCCTCCATTCATATTGTTTAAAGTATTTTTCTAAACAAATGATAATAGCTTAATATTATTGACTTGCAAGCAAGCATACACTATGAGAACGTAGCAGTCTAACGCACTAATAAAATTAGTTTAAAAGAGTAAATAAAATTACTCTAATTAAACATCATAAAAATAAAAATAAAAAATAAATAGACATCCAGATAATTAGTCACTCCAATAAAAATAATATAACCGTATATGTAAAAACTTGGATGTTACAACACTACCCCTCTTAAAAAATTCCGTCCTCGAAATTTCTTAACTCAAAACTAGATAGGATTTTGTAATTGCACCTTGACCCCAAGATCCTACATTATACTTCCCTTCGCTTCATTTTTCTTATCAATAACTCCATAACATAATCAATTCTTATGTTGTTATACTTATCCTCGAAACTATCCACAACCACATTTCATCCACTATCAATGACATTAAATTTTAGTTCTTCCCACATGAATAGCAAATCAAAACTTAATCACTGGTCCACTCGAAAAACATTTTTCAAACATCTAACTCTCATAGTTAACACTAAGATCAACACTACTTTTTCGGAAACATGAACTAGTTGCCTATTCAAGATATCCAATTGTAGTCTCAATACCTTTGAGCGTGGTCTATCCTTCCAGGTTATATCAAAATCACAGGTTTCAAGTTTTCGAGCAAAACATCGCAATACTCTTTTAAGTTAAACTGACATCAAAAGAAACCTCGCCAAGTAGGATTATCTAACTCATCAACTTGGAACTTCTCTAGCAAGTTTACACAAGAGCTTACCTCTTTCGCTCGAATCAACTTAGGTGAATTTACTATAGACACTTTCCTTTTAATCTTCTAAACTCATACAATCAATCTTAATTACTAGCGTTTGATCATTATTCTAGATTCCCTTAGCGACATTCTGCCTCAATCATGATAAGATCTATTGTAATCGTCTTACTTAATGATGTTGAGCTTAGGGATTCTCATTTTACCAGTCACATCTACACATCAACAAAACTCCTATCACCTCTTGTCTATCCTACTATAGGGATGATTGTACTTAAGTACTACACTTACTCCCACCCAACCTTCTAAGGATCATATCTTTTCTTTCTTGTACATCGAGTTGAGGGTGATAAGTGAAACTTAGCCTCAACTTGGTCCTCAACACTTAGAGCAGACTTTACCAAAAACGTGTGGTAAGTTTCCGGTCTTCATTTGGAATGATGCTGGAAGATACTCCATGAAGCCTGATCAGTCCTCTGATACATACTTCGGTTAGCTTCTCCACTGCATAGTGGATCAGATAAAATTTCTCATGACTCATGGGGTAGATCACACGTTAATGACACTTGAAAAAGTTATATGGTACAATTGATCAAAAAGTGATAAGTTCTATCGAACTACAACAAGAGATGGTCTTAAATATTTTGAAAAGAAATTTCTTGAATTCACTTTTGCAAGAAAGCATAGAGAAGAATTTTATCAATTTGAAAGATACAGGAGTGTTCAGTACGTAAAAATATTCTTTAATAGGCTCGTGAGTGTAAAAATGCCTGGTACATTCTTACAAACATGACTCTACTAAAGTTCCTTCTTTCACAAGAACTTCCAGTGGATTAGGAAATCAAAAGATGAACAGTTCCTAACCTCAAGATGATTCAATTAGTACAAGGAATTTACAAAACAACGATTTAAAAGGAAAAAGTCTGAAAAATATTCAGACTGGATCACATCTACCAAAAGTAAAAGTGACTAGAGTAAGTTTCATCAAGAAACTTCTATTTTCAAGAAGCCCGCTGTGTTACAACTCGAGAAATAGTCATAAAGAACAAAAAAAAAATTAACGAAATGTGAAAATATCCAGACCAATGGATACTATCAAATCAATCCACTCAAATATCAATTATATTGATGGGTAGCGTGAGTTCAAATTTTCACGTACAAGGAGTCCATTAAAGTAAATTAAAATTACAAAATAGCATGACCAATTGATGAGTCATGATAGACTTTAAATCCAGATCAGAAAAGTCAGTTCGACACATACAACATTGATCGATGTGATTGTCTAATACAACCATAGGGACTCGAGGGACAATTGTAAATCTACAAGTTCATAAATGATCCAATAATACAGTTAAGAGTTTCTTAATCATGAGACATTCTCCTAAGGTTGAAGATTCAAATCAGCTTGCCTTGGTCCCAACAAGCACAAAGGTCTTCCCAGACAAGCTTAGTCTGGTTTGTTGTTGTTTCCTGTGTTATCCTTTGAATTGGGCACGATAATGAGAAACTTAGTCAGTCTCCCTAGTCATGCGAAGAGTTGGCCTTTCCATGCAAGCTAAGCCAACGACGCATCAGTCTTTGATAGGTCCTTACTCTAATATGGTGATAACTCGTCCTCAAGTCGATCTTTGAGTAGACAACAACTCCTCGTAATTGGTCTATCAGATCAACTATACGTGGCAGAGAGCACTTGTTCTTGATCGTCACTTTGTTGAGTTGTCGGAAATCCATGCGGAGTCTCGAACCTTCTTACAACATTAGTGCTTTCCACGAGAAATACACTTGATCTTCTAAACTGTTTTCAAAGCAGATCTTCTCGTTAAGTCAAGTCGTCTAACTCGACTAACTTTGTAGGCAACATCCTACACAAAGCGATGGAGATCTGACTGATCTAGAAACTAGATCGATCAAAAACTCAATATCCTTCGCAAGCATCAAACCAAGAACATTTCCAGGGAACACTCCTGGAAAATCCTCTACAACAGGCATGCTGCTCAAATATCTGACACAATCCCAAAAGGATAATCGAATGTGTCACACATAAACCAAAGCATAATTTACGAGCCATGGTTTCCCACAAGGAAAAACCAGTGGAAACCCATCAAGAAAACAGATATTTGTGTGTCAACACACATTGCTTCAACAAGGAAACAATTCAAACAAGGTCCAGCCAGAGATCACACAACAAAAAGACAACAGACCTGTTACTCATTTTCACCAAAATACTCAAAATCATCTTCTTCAAAAACCCTAAGAACACCATAGTTGGAGCTTGCAAGTTTCTTCAGATTTCTTCATTTCTTTCATCATTTAGAGGTATATTCTCATGGTCAATGATCATTGCTACTCTCCTTTTTAATTATTTCCAATTCATTCATGTCAAGATGGCTAGGTTTCCATTTTCTTTGATTTTCTTAGTTTAATTCTAGAAAATCATAGAAAACCAATTTTTGAGATGTGATAATTTATCCTCACTCTCTACTACTCTAGGATCATGAATCCAGGAGCTTGAAAAAATAATTGAAGTTGACACAGGCAAACACAAGAAGGGGGGTTGAATTGTGTTTGTTAATAATTTTCGAAGACAACCTTTAAAACAATTTTTGCACACAAGAAGATTAAAATCAGAAGCAAGCACAAAGAAATAGATCTTCTAAAAAGCTTTAACAAAAGCAATATCAAAACCCCTCAGTTAATAAGAAACAAATAAAGCTGCAATAGTTTAGGAATAGAAGATTCACACAAGATGTTTTATCCTGGTTCACTCTCTTCCAACCAAGAGCTACGTCCAGTCCCTTCTACTTGAAGGTTTTGCTCCACTATTTTCCAAAATAGATTACAACCAAGTATTCAACACTTCTCCAGGCTTACAAGTATTTATTTCTTACCAAGCCTCTTCAGGCTATAACTCTAACAAAGAGATTTAACGTTTGATCTTCATAACTCAATATGTGTGAGGATATGAAAGTTTAAGATCAGATGAATATTTTCACAATATTCAAACTAAAGAATACAGACTCTTGCTCTTGAAAGAATATTAGAATGAGTGACTATCGATTGGCAAAAGTTGAGCTCTCAAGGTTGTGAAGGCAAGAGTTGCTCTTCATTATCTCAGGTCTTCTATTTATAGTGACCTTATTCTTGACTTGTATTTCTTCAATGGTTATTTTGAATAATCCCGTTTAGAGATAGCATTTAATGCATGATATCCGTTGTGACTGATAGCTTGATCATCGTAGTGCTGAATAGTACTCTCTGTTATCGAGGTAGCATAAAATTGGAGGCTCATTGCTCTGAGTATAGCATCTTGAGAACTTGTTGTTCCTCTTTTCTGTACAATACAGCTTTTTCAGCCATAAAGTTATCATCATATAGATCGTTTTGCAGTATATTATTGTACGATTCTGCTTTTTGTGTTTCTTGATGGTACTATGTTTCTTTTACAACAAGGAAAAACATTAAAGCAGATAAAACAAATGTGGAGAACAAATATTCTATTGAAATAAATATCAATCATTTGAAATAAATTCAAGAGATTCGGATTGTATTTATTCATTCCAAGATGGAGCTCGCCTACTTAAAAACTCTGTCTACTTAGTTATATGTGAGACCAAGTCTGTTTCAACAAATAATTTTGCTTCGTTCGATGATGTGGCATATCATCTCGTCTATCAAGTCTTTGGACTTGCTATACCTCAATGAGTTATAAAGATCTCCGTCTAGTGACGTGATAGATAAAGCTCGTCTACCTGATTACTTTACTTTTCAGTTCATTCAATTTTACCAATTACTTTCGTCTGCTGACGTGGCAATCTAGACATGTTTACTATCAAGTCTTTGGACTTGCTGTATCTAAGAAGTTATTTTGATTTCCGTCTAGTAAGTATTTAGAGCCACGAGGCTACTCAAATAAATAAATAAATAACTTTTACCAAAATATTGAGCAGCCAGTCTACAAGGTGGACACGTATTTTTCAATGAAAACTTTATCCCAAGTTTTTATTACGTATATTTAAATATTCCTGCATGACTGAAAGCACATGTTAGATCTCAACTAACACTTTGCCAAGAAAATTTAATCCTTTTGTTAACATCAAAACATAGAGATTATTTAGTCCAAAACTACTTTGGTTCCAACAATAATGGTCCCTAGCCTATTTTTCATAACTTCACCGAATATCCTCCAAATGGGTTAAATGATTTTATTTTCAACTTTTAACTTGTTTTAACTTTGTTTGTGAAGAATTGGTTGGTTGAGTGAGGTATTGTGTAGTAGGAGGAAAACAAATCCAAGGGACTAAGTTCAAGGAGAAAATTGAAATTTCAAAGGTAATGGGTGCTTACCTGAGGAGTTTTGATAGTTACCTGCTATCTGTATGTCGTGTGTAAAATTTATTGTAGCTATATGTGATGTTATTTTAATCGATTATAGAATTGTTTATGTGATTTAATTTCATCTGTGAAAGCATGTTTTAACTGTGATATATGTATATCAGTATGTATGGATAAATTGTTGATTGATTGATTGATTGATTGACTGAAAGCCTGACAGTGGTTAGAGCTAAATTCTGAGTAAGAATAATGCGTTAAAAAGCTTGAGAAGAAAATTCAATGTTTTGATTTATGGAAGTGGAAGAAAAATTTTAAAATAATAATATTTAGTTATATTTTTGGTTAAAGAGTAAAATCAACGAGTGATAGTGAGGACGAAACCGTGAAAAAATTTCGTTTACGATAATTTTCCAAAAATGCGTTCAAAAAGAAAATAAATAGTTAATATAAGAAATTTAGTTTTTAAAGTATTTCAATGTTGATGATGAAAAAGTGTTTTTTAAAAAGAAAAGCCTTTTGATTTATAAATGATTTTATTCTAAAGGGAAAAAAATAGAAAAGTGCTTTACGGCGAAATGTAACAGCCCGATTTTTTGATATGTTGTATTAACGGTAAAGATATATTTATTTATATTTTTATATGTGACTTAGGAAATGATTTTTTAGAAAAAAAATCATATATAGAACCTAGTCTATAGTAGGAAGCTCTGGTTAAAATTAGGGTTTAAAACTTAGATGGAAACTAGTCTGCGTTTTTACTGACAGTACAATTTTATACCGGCAGAAAACCCTAAATTGATCCGAAACTGAAATTTTGTAGATTTTTATATTATGTCCGTGAGGAATTCTATTTCTCAAATTTCTGATCAAAAATAAAATTTTATGTTTATTCGGACGAAATTTGGTAAAAGTTCAGACGGAAAATGGTCTGTGTTTTCACTGACAGTAAGATTTTACTGATCAGAAAACATAATTTTGACTCATGAACCAAACGGTTTATGTTTAAATCATATTTCCAACGAGTTTGGTTGTTTTGAAAGTTTTCGATCGTAAACGAAATATTATGTTTCTATTCGGGCGTAAAACCTAACTCGGGTAATCGACGGAGTCGATAACAGATGTGCAGAGACCAACCCGGACCCCGGAGGAGCTGTGTCATGGGGTGAGTCACCACCATGACTCACCAAGCAATTATGAATCATTAAATATAATATTAGGTGAAATGACCAAAATACCCTTAACCGAACCTATTCTAGTTAGATTTTAACCATTAAGGCAAGTTAAGGTTAATTCATGTGGTGCAAGGGCAGCCACACCAACATTAATTCTTGGCCACATATTTGTTAACCATGATTACTATTAACCCTAGTTAAGTTATTATTAACAATAATTAAGTTATTATATTATTTTATAATTTAACCTTGGTCAAATAAACTTAACTATGGTTCTATTTTAAGATTAAACAATTATCTCCCTCACTTATTCAATCTTGGCCGCAGTCCCCTGCCCCCTTTTAGACATCATTTTACTTCATTGTTTCATCATTTTCTTCATAAACACAAAAAAATACTAGTTCATAGTTCAAGAGCTCAAGTTCATACTTTGTCGAAACTTGCCAAGATCATCATCTTTTCTTCATTTCCTTCACTCATTTGAGGTAACATGATGATCCATGATCATCTCCTCTACTTCTTGAATCCATTTTCTTCCTATTTCGTGGTTTTTCCGTTCTTAGATCTAGAATTTCAAAAAATTATAGAAAATTGTAAAAAAATCATTTTAATGTGAAACTAATTTCTATGATCTTGTTATGTCTCCTACTATCCTCATCTAAGAGCATGTAAGCAAAATCATCTTTCCTCTTTTTCTTATTGAGGCCGAAACTATGCTTGGTTGAGTAAAGGAGATGTTGTTCAAATTTTGAAGTCTAATGATTGATTCAAGCTCTCTAGTACTTATATCATCTAAATCCAAGAGCTTGAATCCAACTAAAATTTCTAACCAAGTTTTTCTATGTTGGCTGAAACCCTAGAAAAGCGGGGTTGAAATATTTTGTTCAATTTTGGATTAATGATGATTGTTCTTGATTCTATCATGTCTTGTGATCACAAATCCAAGAGTTTGAACTCAAAAGAATTTTCTAACCTATTTTGATCATTGAGGCCGAAATCATACCCCAAGAGGTTGGATGATTTTATTTCATATTTTCAAATTATAGAAATTTATCCTTGCTATCTAAGACTCTAGGAACTAGTATCCAAAAGATTGGAATAAGAAAAGAACGCTAGCCCTCATTTGATTTGTTTGGCCGAACCTTAACCTAGGGTTGCCATAGATGGATTTTGTTGGATTAACTTGTTTTATCATTGATTTGGTTGAAGGTTGATTTGGTAACTTGTGGAGTAGTAACGAGGAGCTTCGACTTGTGTTTCCGGTGTTAGATCGTGTAGGGAAAAGAATCAACATGTCATCGGAATGGATAAGTAGTATATATTATAATAATTGTGTAGGGCGACCTAAAACCTACTAGTGGTCGAGTAATCGACAAGACCAAAGTCACATTGGAAAGCTTTTCTGTAATACCAATGATGATTTGGGAATTATAGGTTTATCGACATTAGGTTAATCTTATGATATTGAGGATGTCTGACTTTATTGTTATTGAATTGATTGTGATACGCTGGTTAGGGTATTCTGCTGCATGTGACATTTTATATTGATGTTTGAATATTTCATGATGATTGTGTTATGTATTATCTTCCTGGTTTAATATTATACGTAGTTAAATTTTAAGTAAAGATATGTGTTGTTCGGAGATAATTGTTTGGGTGAGAGAATAACTGGGACTTAGAGGTGCCTAGCCTAAAAGTAAATATTTTATCGATGAGAGGTGACCTAGATTGTGTGTTGAGACTATGATGGAAAGTTGAGGCAGTAGATTGTAATTGATGAGAGTTAGTGAGATTCATATATATATATGCATTGTTGTTCACAGCCATGTGAGTGGAACACACGAGGTTAGGATATCCTATTTTGGATACCGGATATTGCGGGTGAGTGACCTACGGATATTGATGTCGAGGTAGACTACCGTAATACTCTTTTAGTCCTTAACACGTTGTTCTGATTATCTTATCAAAGATAGAGTTACCATGTCTTTGTGCTTATGTGCTATTTCCAATAGGGGATTAGTGACGCACACCATGCTTAATGCACTATTTCCTATTAGAGATTAGGGAATAGGGGCGCACTGAGTTACTAGGTATTTTGTGCTTATGTGCTATTTCCAATAGGGGATTAGTGACGCACATTGTGCTTAATGCACTATTCCCTACGAGAGATAAGGGAGTAGGGACGCACCGAGTTCTTGACCTCAGACCGTTCTGGACTAATGACTAACGTGACTGGAGTAGAGATGGCCATGTCAGCATAAAGGTTTAGCTGCATGAGATTGAGGTAGTGGATGATATCGCGAATTAAGGATGATGGTTGATTATGAGCGATGATTGTCTGTGACTTTTGTTATATTATATGCTATGTATTCCTTTCCGCTTTTGATGATTGAACTGTTTCTTATCCCCTATATTTTCTGTATTGTGTATCTATTTTATTATGTGATCGTACGAGAAGACCCTATGGAGGAGCTAGTTGCGGAGGAGTTGGATGGAACTCCGTTTGAACCAGAAGCTGGAGGTGGAGCTGTGGACCCGAGTGGTAGAGTTTAGATAGTTAAGGCCAGTGCATCTTGTTAGACGTTTTATATTTTCTGCTGAGTATAATAGTTTATATAAGTATGTGCCTGTAAGGGATTCTACTGATAGGATACCCTAAACAATGTTTTGATAACTCTGATGCAAAACATATGTGTGTATGTATAATATAACTATGATGTGGTGTGTTAATTTTCAGAAGTTGGATGTGTTTATATTTAAGTTTTTAATTTTTACGTATTTTCAGAATATACATTTAGCGTTAAGCACATGATTAAATAATTAATTAATAAGGTTTTAATTTAATGCCACAATAGGGCACAACGGGGTGTCTCATTTAGTGGTATCAGAGCAGTTCGATTCTAATCGGACTGTGAGGTTTAGGATGTTGTTACTGGCCGTGTCTAGTTGAATCCACATCAGATTTTAACTATGCTTAGAAGTGGGTAGTGTGTCCGAACTTGAAGCGATAACTGACATTAGTATGGCATATAGTATTTATATACTTGTTTAAGTAGTATTATATGTCATACGGATGGGAGCTGATGATTTCCTTAAATAGGACCATGGCTCGATGAAGGGGATGTAATACCAATAGTGGCGATGGGACTCCCAAAAGAATTGTCGGAGCTGGCAATGTTGAGAATAATCATACTTGAAGTGGAGGAGAGTCATCTCAGACTCACAATACCATGGAAAATATAGCTGCTGCTTTTTTACTACAAACACAGCATAATGTTGAGATACTGCAGATGAATAAAGAGCAGCAAGAACTACAGAAGTGAATCCACAAGTGTACGGTTTCGTCGTCAAGTAATAAAAAGATCGAACCCACAGAGACCATGATCTTGAACAACAATTAATTATTAAATCAATTAAACAAAACAAGAAAAAGATTTGGTTTTTGAAATAAGGATTAACTAACAAATCAAGCATTTAAAACACAATCAAACAGAATCACAAAGTAAATCAAATATGGAGTTTTTCAAATTAAAAGATATTTCCAGGAATTAGGTTACCAACAAGACTGCTTATGCTACTAAATTGACAACCCCTCTTGTTAATTATCAAAATGCTTTGAAGGTGAATTTATCGTAATAAAGTTAATGTTCCCTCTCGAGATACAAGAACCGTTCCCAATTAAACAAACCCCTACTCTTGTGGTAATTGTATTTAAATTGGACCCATTGAGGTTTGTGATAATTCAATGAACCCTCGAAGGACCGCTTCTAACTCTCGTGATTTAAGTCCTAAGTTCAATCCCTATAGATCCAATACCTAGGTTCACTTCTCAGTTCATCCCTAGAATATTTAAGACATGCAAATAAGTGTGCACCAAATTCACATGTAATTATAACAATAGGAATTAAATCAAAAGCAAATTGGAATTAACAAAGGGAAAATATCAATTCATAACATAAAACAAGTCTTGGGCATAGCCCCAATTCCTAGAAATAAAACGACTACTCACGCATTGCCATGTTCATAACAAACTTGAATAACAAAAGTATAAAAATCCTAAGAGAAGAAAATGATAAGAAGAGAAATCCTAATTTTTGCCAATTGGTAGCAGCCAAAAGATCCCTATTTTCGAGCCTAATTGCCCTATATATAGTGTAGGTTAACTTGGGATTAAAGCAATTACAAATCAGATCAAAAACAGATCTTAAAATCCCAGATTTTACGCGTCACGGCCGTGACGGCTGTCAGGGTCAGGCCATGACAGCTTCTGACTTGGTGAATTCTTGCACTGAATGACCTGTCACGGTCGTGATGGCTGTCACGGCCTGGTCGTGACAGCTTCTGAGTTTGCTTCCTTTTTTTTCTTCATTCTACGCTATCATAGCCATGATGCTTGTCTCCCCGGGCCGTGATGGTCTCTGCTTTGCTCATTTTTCTTGCTTTTCAAGCTCCGTCTTCATGCAAACTCCAAATTAACTGGTCTTGAGCAATTTAATCATCGATTCCTGCACACAAGCACCACCAAACCACCTTTCTCGTTCCAAGGTAAAAACTAACAAATGTCAAATCAAAAATGTCTAAACGACATGAAAATGCATGAAAAATGAAAAGGAAACATGAGGTGAAATCACACTCATCAACGTGAATCTGCAAGTGTAGGGTTTCGTCGTCAAGTAATAAAAAGATCGAACCCACAGAGACCGTGATCTTGAACAACAATTAATTATTAAATCAATTAAACTAAACAAAAAAAAGAATTGGTTTTTGAAATAAGGATTGACTAACAAATCAAGTATTTAAAACGCAATCAAACAGAATCACAAAGCAAATCAAATCTGGTGTTTTTCAAATTAAAATAGATTTCCAGGAATTGGGTTACCAACAAGACTGCTTATGCTACTAAATTGACTACCCCTCTTGTTAATTATCAAAATGCTTTGAAGGTCAATTTATCCTTATAAAGTTGATGTTCCCTCTCGAGATACAAGAACCGTGTCCAATTAAACCAACCTCTACTCTCGTGGTAATTGTATTTAAATTGGACCCATTGAGGTTTGTGACAATTCAATGAACCCTCCAAATACCGGTTCTAACTCTCGTGATTAAGTCCTAAGTTTAATCCATATAGATCCAATACCATAGTTTACTTCTCAGTTCATCCATAGAATATCTAAGACATTCAAATAAGTGCGCACCAAATTCACAAGTAATTTTAACAATAGGAATTAAATCAAAAGCAAATTGGAATAAATTAAGGGAAAACATCAATTCATAACATAAAACAAGCGTTAGGCATAGCCCCAATTCCTATAAATAAAATGACAATTCACACATTGTCAGGTTCATAGAAATCTTGAATAACAAAAGCATAAAAATCCTAAGAGAAGAAATTGAGAAGAAGAGAAATCCTAATTTTTGACAATTGGTAGCAGCCAAAAGATCACTATTTTCGAGCCTAATTGCCCTATTTATAGTGTAGGTTTAACTTGGGATTAAAGCAATTACAAATAAGGTAAAAAACAGATCCTAAAATCCTAGATTTTACGTGTCACGACCGTGACGGCTGTCAGGGCCAGGCCATGACAGCTTCTGACTTGGTGAATTCTTGTGCTGATTGGCATGTCACGGCCGTGATGGCTATAAAGGCCTGGCCGTGACAGCATCTGAGTTTTGCTTCCTTCTTTTTTCTTCATTCTACGCTATCATGGCCATGATGGTTGTCACCCCCGGACCGTGATGGTCTCTGCTTGGCTCATTTTTCTTGCTTTTCAAGCTCTATCTTCATGCAAACTCCAAATTGATTGGTCTTGAGCATTTTAATCAACGATTCCAGCACACAAGCATAAAACCACCTTACCCGTTCAAAGGTAAAAGCTAACAAATGTCACATTAAAAATGCCCAAACTACTTGAAAATGCATGCAAAATGACAAGGAGATTTGAGGTGAAATCACACTCATCAGCATGAATCCGCATTTGTAGGGTTTCGTCGTCAAGTAATAAAAAGATCGAACCCACAGAGACCGTGATCTTGAACAACAATTAATTATTAAATCATTTAAAGTAAACAAGAAAAAGATTTGGTTTTTGAAATAAGGATTGACTAACAAATCAACTATTTAAAGCGCAATAATGGTCGTGACGGCTGTCAGGGCCAGGCCATGACAGCTCCTGACTTGGTGAATTCTTGCACTGATTGGCCTGTCACGGCCGAGATGGCTGCACGGCCTGGCTGTGACAGCTTTTGAGTTTTGCTTCCTTCTTTTTTTCTTCATTCCACGCGATCATGGCCATGATGGTTGTCACCCCCGGGCCGTGATGTTCTCTGCTTGGCTCATTTTTCTTGCTTTTCAAGCTCCGTCTTCATGCAAACTCCAAATTAACTGGTCTTGAGCAATTTAATCATCAATTCCTGCACACAAGTACTACAAAACCATCTTATCCGTTCAAAGGTAAAAACTAATAAATGTTAAATTAAAAATGCCTAAACTACATGAAAATACACGCAAAATGACAAGGAAATATGAGGTGAAATCACAATCATCTGCGTGAATCCGCAAGTGTACGGTTTCGTCGTCAAGTAATAAAAAGACGAACCCACAGAGTCCGTCATCTAGAAGAACAATTAATTGTTAAATCAATTAAACTAAACAAGAAAAAGATTTGGTTTTTGAAATAAGGATTAACAAACAAATCAAGTATTTAAAACGCAATCAAACAGAATCACAACGTAAATCAAATCTGGAGTTTTTTAAATTAAAAGGGATTTCCAGGAATTGGATTACCAACAAGACTGCTTATGCTTCTAAATTGACAACACCTCTTGTTAATTATCAAAATGCTTTGAAGGTGAATTTATCCTAATAAAGTTATTGTTCCCTCTCGAGATACAAGAACCGTGCCCACTTAAACGAACCCCTACTCTCGTGGTAATTATATTTAAATTGGACCCGTTGAGGTTTGTGACAATTCAATGAACCCTCGAAGGACCACTTCTAACTCTCGTCATTTAAGTCCTAAGTTCAATCCATATAGATCCAATACCTAGGTTCACTTCTTAGTTCATCCCTAGAATATCTAAGACATGCAAATAAGTGCACACCAAATTCACAAGTAATTATAACAATAGGAATTAAATCAAAAGCAAATTGGAATTAACAAAGGGAAAACATCAATTCATAACATAAAACAAGACTTGAGCATAGCCCCAATTTCTATAAATAAAACGACTACTCACACATTGCCATGTTCATAGCAATCTTGAATAACAAAAGCATAAAAATACTACGAGAAGAAATTGAGAAGAAGAGAAATCCTAATTTTTGCAAATTGGTAGCAGCCAAAAGATTCCAATATTCGAGCCTAATTGTCCTATATATAGTGTAGGTTAACTTGGGATTAAAGCAATTAGAAATCTGATCAAAAACATATCCTAAAATCCCAGATATTACGCGTCACGGCCGTAACGGCTGTCGGGGCCAGGCAATGACAGCTTCTGACTTGGTGAATTCTTGCACTGATTGGCCTGTCATAGTCATGATGTCTGTCACTGCCTGATCGTGAGAGCTTGAGTTTTTTTTTTCCTTTTTTTTTCATTCTATTCGATCATGGCCATGATGGTTGTCTCCCCCAGGTCGTGATAGTCTTTGCATGGCTCATTTTTCTTGCTTTTCAAGCTACATGTTCATGAAAACTCCAAATTAACTGGTCTTGAGCAATTTCATCATCAATTCCTGCACACAAGCACCACAAAACCACCTTACCCGTTCAAAGGTAAAAACTAACAAATGTCAAATTAAAAATACCTAAACTACATGAAAATGCATGAAAAATGACAGGGAAATATGACTTGAAATCACTCTCATCAGCGTGAATTCGCAAGTGTACGGTTTCGTCGTCAAGTAATAAAAAGATCGAACCCCCAGAGACCGTGATCTTGAACAACAATTAATTATTAAATCAATTAAACTAAACAAGAAAAAGATTTGCTTTTTGAAATAAGGATTACTTGTGAATCAAGTATTTAAAACGCAATCAAACAGAATCACAAAGCAAATCAAATATGGAGTTTTTCAAATTAAAAGAGATTTCCAGGAATTGGGTTACCAACAAGACTGCTTATGCTACTAAATTGACTACGCCTCTTGTTAATTATCAAAATGCTTTGAAGGTGAATTTATCCTAACAAAGTTAATGTTCCCTCTCGAGATATAAGAACCGTACCCAATTAAACCAACCCCGACTCTCGTGTTAATTGTATTTAAATTGGACCCATTGAGGTTTGTGACAATTCAATGAACCCTCGAAGGTCCGCTTCTAACTCTCGTGATTTAAGTCCTAAGTTCAATCCCTATAGATCCAATACCTAGGTTCACTTCTCAGTTCATCCCAAGAATATCTAAGACATGCAAATAAGTGCGCACCAAATTCATAAGTAATTATAACAATAGGAATTAAATCAAAAGCAAATTGGAATTAACAAAGGGAAAACATCAATTCATAACATTAAACAAGTCTGGGGCATAGCCCCGATTCCTAGAAATAAAACGACTAATCACGCATTGCCATGTTCATAGCAATCTTGAATAACAAAAGCATAAAAATCCAAAGAGAAAAAATTTAGAAGGAGAGAAAACCTAATTTTTCTCAATTGGTAGCAGCCAAAAGATCCCTATTTTCGATCCTAATTTCCCTATTTATAGTGTAGGTTAACTTGGGTTTAAAGCAATTACAAATCGGATCAAAAACAGATTCTAAAATCCCAGATTTTACGTGTCACAGTCGTGACGGCTGTCAGGGCCAGGCCATGACAGCTCCTGACTTGGTGAATTCTTGCACTGATTGGCCTGTCACGGCCGAGATGGCTGCACGGCCTGGCTGTGACAGCTTTTGAGTTTTGCTTCCTTCTTTTTTTCTTCATTCCACGCGATCATGGCCATGATGGTTGTCACCCTCGGGCCGTGATGTTCTCTGCTTGGCTCATTAAAAATGCCTAAACTACATGAAAATGCATGCAAAATGACAAGGAAATTTGACGTGAAATCACAATCATCTGCGTGAATCCGCAAGTGTACGGTTTCGTCGTCAAGTAATAAAAAGATCGAACCCACAGAGTCCGTCATCTAGAAGAACAATTAATTGTTAAATCAATTAAAGTAAACAAGAAAAAGATTTGGTTTTTGAAATAAGGATTGACTAACAAATCAACTATTTAAAATGCAATCACGGTCGTGACGGCTGTCAGGGCCAGGTAATGGCACCTTCTGACATGGTGAATTCTTGAACTGACTGGCTAGTCACGACCGTGATGGCTGCACGGCCTGGCCGTGACGGCTTCTGAGTTTTGCTTCCTTCTTTTTTTCTTCATTCTACGCTATCATGGCCTTGATGGTTGTCACCCCCCGGGCCGTGATGGTCTCTTCTTGACTCATTTTTATTGCTATTGAAGCTCCGTCTTCATGCAAACTCCAAATTAACTGGTCTTGAGCAATTTAATCATTGATTCCTGCACACAAGCACCACAAAACCACCTTTCCCGTTCCAAGGTAATAACTAACAAATGTCAAATTAAAAATGTCTAAACTACATGAAAATGAATGAAAAATGACGAGTAAATATGTGGTGAAATCACACTCATCAGCATGAATCGGCAAGTGTATGGTTTCGTCGCCAAGTAATAAAAATATCGAACCCACAGAGACCGTGATCTCGAACAACAATTAATTATTAAATCAATTAAACTAAAAAAGAAAAAGATTTGGTTTTTGAAATAAGGATTAACTAACAAATCAAGTATTTAAAACGCAATCAAACAGAATCACAAAGTAAATCAAATCTGGTGTTTTTCAAATTAATAGAGATTTCCAGGAATTAGGTTACCAACAAGACTGCTTATGCTACTAAATTGACTACCCCTCTTGTTAGTTATCAAAATGCTTTGAAGGTGAATTTAGCCTAATAAAGTTAATGTTCCCTCTCGAGATATAAGAACCGTGCCCACTTAAACGAACCCCTACTCTCGTGGTAATTATATTTAAATTGGACCCGTTGAGGTTTGTGACAATTCAATGAACCCTCGAAGGACCACTTCTAACTCTCGTCATTTAAGTCCTAAGTTCAATCCATATAGATCCAATACCTAGGTTCACTTCTTAGTTCATCCCTAGAATATCTAAGACATGCAAATAAGTGCACACCAAATTCACAAGTAATTATAACAATAGGAATTAAATCAAAAGCAAATTGGAATTAACAAAGGGAAAACATCAATTCATAACATAAAACAAGACTTGGGCATAGCCCCAATTCCTATAAATAAAACGACTACTCACACATTGCCATTTTCATAGAAATCTTGAATATCAAAAGCATAAAAATACAAAGAGAAGAAATTGAGAAGAAGAGAAATCCTAATTTTTGCAAATTGGTAGCAGCCAAAAGATCCCAATTTTCGAGCCTAATTGCCCTATTTACAGTGTAGGTTAACTTGGGATTAAAACAATTACAAATCAGATAAAAAACAGATCCTAAAATCGCAGATTTTACGCGTCACGGTAGTGACGACTGTCGGGGCCAGGCTAAGACAGCTTCTGACTTGGTGAATTCTTGCACTTATAGGCCTGTCACGGTCGTGATGTCTGTTATGGCCTAACCATGACAGCTTCTAAGTTTTTCTTCCTTTTTTTTTCTTCATTCTTCACGATCATGGCCATGATGGTTGTCACCCCCAGGCCATGATGGTCTCTGCATGGCTCATTTTTCCTGCTTTTCAATCTCCGTGTTCATGCAAACTCCAAATTAACTGGTCTTGAGCAATCTAATCATCTATTCCTGCACACAAGCACCACAAAACCACCTTACCTGTTCCAAGGAAAAAACTAACAAATGTCAAATTAAAAATACCTAAACTACATGAAAATGCATGAAAAATGACAGGGAAATATGACGTGATATCACACTCATCAGCGTGAATCCACAAGTGTACGGTTTCGTCGTCAAGTAATAAAAAGATCGAACCCACAGAGACCGTGATCTTGAACAACAATTAATTATTAAATCAATTAAACTAAACACAAAAAGTTGTTGTTTTTGAAATAAGGATTGACTAACAAATCAAGTATTTAAAACGCAATCAAACAGAATCACAAAGTAAATTAAATCTGGAGTTTTTCAAATTAAAAAAGATTTCCAGGAATTGGGTTACCAACAAGACTGCTTATGCTACTAAATTGAATACCCCTCTTGTTAATTATCAAAATGCTTTGAAGGTGAATTTTTCCTAATAAAGTTAATGTTCCCTCTCGAGATACATAAATCGTGCCCAATTAAACCAACCATTACTCTCGTGGTAATTGTATTTAAATTGGACCCGTTGAGGTTTGTGACAATTCAATGAACCCTTGAAGGACCGCTTCTAACTCTCGTGATTTAAGTCCTAAGTTCAATCTATATAGATCCAATACCTAGGTTCACTTCTCAGTTCATCCCTAGAATATCTAAGATATGCAAATAAGTGCGCACCAAATTCACAAGTAATTATAACAATAGGAATTAAATCAAAACCAAATTGGAATTAACAAAGGGAAAACATAAATGGATAACATAAAACAAGTCTTGGTCATAGCCCTAATTCCTATAAATAAAATGACTACTCACGCATTGCCATGTTCATAGCAATCTTGATTAAAAAAAGCATAAAAGTACTAAGAGAAGAAATTGAGAAGAAGAGAAATCCTAATTTTTGCCAATTGGTAGCAGCCAAAAGATCCCTATTTTCGAGCCTAATTGCCCTATTTATAGTGTAGGTTAACTTGGGATTAAAGCAATTACAAATCAAATCCTAAAATCCTAGTTTTACGTGCCACGGTTGTGACGGCTGTCAGGGCCAGGCCTTGACAGCTTCTGACTTGATTAATTCTTTTACTGGTTGGCCTGTCACGGCCGTGATGTCTGTCAAGGCCTGGCCGTGACAGCTTTTGAGTTTTGCTCCCTTCTTTTTTTCTTCATTCTACGCAATCATGGCCATGATGGTTGTCACCCCCAGGCCGTGATGGTCTCTGCATGGTGTATTTTTCTTGGTTTTCAAGCTTCGTGTTCTTACAAACTCCAAATTAATTGGTCTTGAGCAATTTAATCATCAATTCCTGCACACAAGCACCACAAAACCACCTTACCCATTCAAAGGTAAAAACTAACAAATGTCAAATTAGAAATGCCTAAACTACATGAAAATGAATGAAAAATGACAAGGAAATATGAGGTGAAATCACTCTCATCAGCGTGAATTCGCAAGTGTACGGTTTCGTTGTCAAGTAATAAAACGATCGAACCCACAGAGACCGTGATCTTGAACAACAATTAATTATTAAATCAATTAAACTAAACAAGAAAAAGATTTGGTTTTTGAAATAAGGATTACTGACAAATAAAGTATTTAAAATGCAATCAAACAGAATCACAAAGTAAATCAAATCAGGAGTTTTTCAAATTAAAAGAGATTTCCGGGAATTAGGTTACCACCAAGACTGCTTGTGCTACTAAATTGACTACCCCTCTTGTTAATTATCAAAATGCTTTGAAGGTGAATTTATCCTAATAAAGTTAATGTTCCCTCTCGAGATACAAGAACCGTGCCCAATTAAACCAACCCCTACTCTCGTGGTAATTATATTTAAATTGGACCCGTTGAGGTTTCTGACAATTGAATGAACCTTGAAGGACCGCCTCTAACTCTCGTGGTTTAAGTCCTAAGTTCAATCCATATAGATCCAATACCTAGGTTCACTTCTCAGTTCATCCCTAGAATATCTAAGACATGCAAATAAGTGCGCACTGATGTGTGCATTCCGGCAAGTGTACCGGATTCGTCGCCAAGTAATAAAAAGATCGATCCCACAGAGACCGTGAGCTCAAATAACGACTAATTATTAAACCAATTGAACTGGACTATATAAAAAAGGATCTTGAAAAGATTTGATTTTTGAAATAAGATTTAACTAGAAAATTAGATATTTAAGAATGCAATCAATTAAAAGAGGAAAGTAAATCAATTAGGTGTTTTTAAAATCTAAATAGATTCCTCGGAATTGGGTTACCAACAAGATTGTTCATGTTACCAAATTGACTACCCCTTGTTAGTTATCAAAATTTACTTTGAAGGCGAATTTATCCTAAATAAGTTAATGCTCCCTCTCGAGTTACAAAAACCGTGCCCAATTAAATCAACCCCTACTCTCGTGGTAATTGAATTTAGATTGAACCCTTTAAGCTTTGTGACAATTCGTGAACCCTCGAAGGATCACTTCTAACTCTCGTGATTTAAGTCCTAAGTTTGATTCCTATAGATCCAATACCTAAGTTCACCGCTAGGTTCCTCCTTAGAGTATCTATGACATGCAAATAAGTGCGCACCAGATTCACAAGTAATTCATGCGATAGAAACCAAATCGAAAGCGAAATCGAAATTAACAAAGGTCAAACATCAATTCATAACATAAAACAGATCTTGAGCATAGCCCCAATCCCTAGAAATAAAACTACTACTTAAGCATTGCCATGTTCATAGCAAGCTTGATTAACAAGAACATGAAAGAAAACCTAAGAGAAGAGAAGAAAAAGAAGAGAATTCCTAATTTTGCCTAAGGTAGCAGCCCAAAAATCCCTAAAAGTCTCCTATTTTCGAGCCTAAGCGCTCTATTTATAGATTAGGGTAACTTGAATCCCAATCAATCACAAATTCGGATCAAATCAGTTTCTAAAGATCCATATATTGCACGTCACGGTCATGATGGCCATCACGATCAGGCCATGATGGATTCTGCCTTGGAGGTTGCTTCACCGATTGGTCTGTCACGGCCGTGACCACCACCACGGCCTGGTCGTGATCAATTCTTCCTGTGAGGGTCTGGCTCAGTTGACATGTCACGGCCGTGATGGGCATCACGGCCTGGCCATGATCAGCTCTGACTTTTCCATTCTTTCTTTTCAGATCCACTTGATCATGGCCGTGATGGCCGGCATGACTAGGCCGTGATGGGCTCTGTTTGGCTCATTTTCTTGCTTTTCAAGCTCCATCTTCATGCAAGCTCCATCATGGTTAATCTTGAGCATTTTAATCCTTAATTCCTGCACATAAACACCACAAAACCGCCTTACCCGTTCCAAGGTAAAAACTAACAAATAATCAAATAAAATACGCCTAAACTATATGAAAATGCATGCAAAATGTCAATGAAATATGAGGTGAAATCACACTCATCAAACCACCCCAAACTTAAGACTTTGCTTGTCCTCAAGCAATCACTAAGGCCAGAAAATATAAACAATCAGAGCATGGATAGTGAACCAAGAACCCGAGTAACTAATCCAAGTGACAGGCATATTCAAATAAGCAACCAGGAGACAATCAATTTCAAGTCCAATTAGAAGCTTAGGTTTTCTAGATTCATGCCTCTCACTAATTCGGGCACTCTTCTCACCTCACTCAAGTGTTTAGGGACATTTGACAATTCACTCAATTTCCTCAAGGAAGGTATTCTACCATAAGCTTGACTATTAACCAAATCTCTACTTTATTAATGAAAACACATAAGAATCAAGAGGTCCTTTATTTTGGCTGTAATGGGGCCATGAGATTAATTGTTAGGTGAGGAAATCAAGAAAAGGAAAATTCAAGAAGACTAGACAAAATATCGAACATTGCAAGCATGACAACCTTCTAAAATACCTTTTTGGGCTTTAGTTCACTTTTCCACCTTTCTTTCTTTTTTTTTTTCTTTCCCTTATTTTATTTTATTTCTCACTTTCTTTTTCTCATCCCCTTCTCCATTTTTTTTGTTTATTTTGTTTTATTCTATTTATTTGGAGAAGGGGAGATTTTCAACTTAAGAGAAATATTTTTCTAACTTTCTCATCCCACAATTTATTTTTCAAACTACCTTTTTACCCTTTTTGCAATACTTTAAAAGGTGTCATACCAAGCATCATTCATCAAAATATTTCAAGGTACCAAGAAAAGTATTTTATTCTTTTAGGGTCAAAATTGGGCAACTAAGGGGTAGCATTTAATCAGTCAAAGCTCAGAAGGCCAGAAAAATACCTAGTGCCTCAATCATTTTCAAATATGTTTTCAAAAATTTTTAAGTTTCAAAACGGTTTCAAGTCAAGTTCTAGAGAATACAATCCAAGAGGAATAAAACACTCAATCACAAAGAATGGGGTAGATTTAATGAGTACCCCTTTTAGGCTAAAAAATCTCACATTTAGTAGTTTAAAATCAATGAGAAACACAAATCTAAGGAACCACATGCTAATTATTGATCAGCCGCTGGCTCATCTAGTTTTATGGCTAGTATGACTGTGGTTTTGTGCTAATTATATATCATTTTCTCCCAAATTAGACTTGATTGTCTTTAAGCAGCATTTTGAGTCGTTTAAGTATTTTTAGGTTAATTTAGTTGATTTGGAGTCAAATAAAGCACTTATGCTATTTCTTGTTTTCAGGTTAATAAAGTGAAGCAGTTCTGGAGTTCTTCGCCCCGCGAGAAGGCATTCGCCTCGCGAACCAGAAGCGTGACTGTTCCAGAAATTGCAATCCTCTCTATCTCACCCCGCGAAACATGACTCGCCTCGTGAGTAATCCAACCCTGGAAGACCAGAAGCCATCACGGCTTAACCATGTTGAAGGTCATGGGCGTTACAGTTTGGAATTTGAAGAGTCTCGCCTCGCGAATGATAAGCTCGCCTCACGAGCTCGCCAAACACTGAAGACTGTTCGCATTATTCGCCTCGCGAAGGTGTGCTTGCCTCGCGAGACATCGGAATTCAGAAACTGTTTTTAAGCCTGTTTGAAGGCAGAACTGAGCAGATTTTTGATCTTTTGTTTTCTCTTTTCTTTTAGAATAGGACTGCTACGAATTTAGGTTTACAGCTTTGTTTTTCTTCTGTAATGGAGAACTAGTCTCCTTGATTAATCTACTGCGATTGGTTTTCATTTACACTTGAGGTTTTGTAATTCCTATTTTGTTTGCTACTCTCTTTTCAATACCATGCTATATATTTCTGTTTGTTTAATTCAGGAGTGTATAGTGTTGTGTTGATTTATTTCGGTGATGTTATGTTCCTATATTGAATCGCGTTTGTTTAATTCGCGTGTGTTCGTTCATGTTCGTTTAGTTCATGAGGGCTTAACCCCGTTTGTTTAATTCGGGAATAGGAACATATATCTGTAGTAGTGATTTCGTTTGTTAATTGTTGCTACAACCGAAAGGGGATTAGAATCTGCTTAGGGCTTGGAATTATATAAACCGATGATAGTGGGAAACCGAGAACAGTAGGTTAATCGCTTTAGTTTATTTGATAATCTCTTAATTTGCTTTGTTTTTACTGCTTTGTTTTATTGCTCTGTTTCTGTTCTATTTCTTTATTTATTTTATTTCATATCCCAACCCCCCCAAAACTGATTTTGTGTTAATAACAACAACCCAAGAGTCCTTGTGAGACGATATCCGAGTTGTCGCTCCCTAAACTACATTTTTACAAACCGCTCGCTTTTTGGCGCGTGCGCGACAGCACGACCAATTATCAACTATCAAAAGATCATCTCAAGCATTTTTATTTTTAGCCTTATCACAAGAATACAAAAATTGGGTTCAAAAATTCACTGCCTCAATTCATTTGGCACAAAGTTCGCACAATTGGATGCATACTCTAAGCAAAGGGCAATCTAATCATGTGATCATGCAAAACTATGCCTATATGAATACAACATGAAAAATGCAAAAATGCAAAAAAAAATTTTTTTTGCAAAAATACCCCTACCCCAAGCTTAAAAACTTATATTGTCCCCAATGTAAATAATCAAGTCTGAGAGAGGAGAAAAATGGAACAACTCACCGAGGTGGTAGAGGGTGTTGGCTCACATGCCAGTCAAAGAGATGCTGGAAAATGTGTCACGGCCGTGATGCTCATCACGGCTAGGCCGTGATCAATTCTGGTTTATAGAAGCTGGCCTCTCACGACCGTGAGTTCCATCACGGCTAGGCCGTGATACATTCTAATTTTATTTGCCCTTCTCATTACGCCCATGAGGGATATCACGGCTGGGCCGTGATCCTTTCTGATCTTCAGTGGTTAGCTAGTCACGGTCGTGACCACCGTCACGGCCTGGGCGTGATGACTTCTGACTTTATTTTTCTTTGCCTTTTTGCTCTTACTGCTTTCATAACCTGAAAATACTTGGCAAAGCCATCAATTAGTGATCTTTCATCTCTAATCTTCTTAAATTATTCAAAACAAAATTCAAAAACAAATGGAAAAGGGAAAGGAAACTTGGGTTGCCTCCCAAGAAGCGCTTATTTACGGTCTTAAGCTTGACCATACTTCTTTCAATCAACCGGGGTCGACTGGGCGTGGAGGTGAAAGAACACCTCTCTTCCAAGGAAGTCCTTCAAAGAGCCTATTTTGTTCATATGGCCAATTGCGCTTTCTCTTTGCTCTTTTTACTCTGAGTTTCATGGCCTTACTTCCTCCCGGCGGAAGTTCTAACTCCACTTGATGAGCAACTCCCATTTCATCATTATTTGGTGCATCATTTGTCATGCAAAGTTTCGGAGTTGCTTCCATGTTAAGCTCTTCCTTCACCTTTTGAGACATTATCTCAATCCTGCACACATGACTCTCAAAAGGAGGGTTGTTATATGAGTTATTCAAATCAAAATCCACCCTACCTTCCTCTACATTCACGGAGAGCTTGCCATTCTTTACATCTATTATTGCTCCGCTGTGGCCAAGAATGGCCTTCCTAGAATGATAGGGAATTTAGAATTCCCGTCCATATCCAATACCATGAAATCGGTAGGAATGAAAAATTTCCATGCCTTTATGGGAACATTCTCTAGTATGCCTAGAGGAGTTTTAGTTGAGCCATCCGCAAATTGTAAAGAGAACTTGGATGGGCTCAATTCTTTGGTTCCTAACCTCTCAAGGATGGTATGTGGAATCAAACTCGCACTAGCCCCTAAGTCACACAAGGCTTGGTCTATTTTTAATTCTCCAATTGAGCAAGCAATGAAGAAACTTCCTGGATCTTTTAGTTTAGGAGGCATATTAGTTTTTATCATGGCATTATGCTCTTCAATTAAGCTCTTAGTTTCTATTTCTACTTGCTTTCTCTTGACCAACCTTTGTGGGAAAGGTATTGGGGGTTGGTAAGGTGGTGGAGGGACATACTTTGGCTCTATCTCTTCATCTTCGCTCATGTCCTCCTCACATTCCACATCCTTCTCAACTACCCCAAGCTTATCATCCCTTAAGTATATAGCATTACAGTGCTCATTGGGATTAACTTCGGGTTGTCTTGGAAAGGTACCCTTAGTTCTAGAATATGTACTAGCTTGTTGGGCAATCTGAGTTTCTAACATCTTATTATGGATGGCTAAGTTATCTACCTTAGATGCTAACTCTTTTATTGCTTCATTGACTGCCCTACCTTGTTGCCTAAACTCTTCATTTTGCTTTGTTTGAGTTTCAACAAAATTTTCCAACAGAGACTCAAGTTTAGACTTTTGTACCTGAGGATACCCCGATGCGGGTTTCCTATTACCTTGGCCTTCTTGGAACTCGTGGTTCAACGTGTTGTTGTAGTTCCCGTAGGAGAGGTAAGGGCTATTCTTCCTTCCTTGGTTGTAAGAATTTGGGGGAACATAGTTTGGCAACTTCGGGTTCGTGTCATAGAAGTTGTGACAAGATTTCACTTGTTCCCTCGAAGCACCGGATCCAGGAGCAATACCATGTGGGCACTCCATGATGTCATGTCCCTGCATTCCACAAATCTCACAAACAATATTAGTAGCACCGATTGAACTCACATTCGCCTTTTCAAGCTTATCAAAGTGTTTAATCAGTGAGTCAATTTTAGACATAATTAGATCAGTGCTATTCATTTCAAACTTACCCCCCGAAATCTTTTTTGGGTTATTACCTCTTTCCGAACCCCATTGGTGGTAGTTGGTGGCTACGTTTTCAATGATATTGAATGCTTCGGTAAGAGGTCTATTCATAAAGGCTCCGCCAACTGCGGAGTCAATTGACACCTTCGAAGAGTAATCCAATCTGTTGTAGAAGGTATGCACTAATAGCCACCTCTCGAGTCCATGATGTGGGCAAGACTCTAGCAATCCCTTGTAACGATCCCAAGCTTCGGATAAGCATTCTCCGTCCTTTTGGAAGAAGCCGGTGATCTGAGTCCGTAGGTGTTGAGTCTTGGATGGAGGGAAGAATTTCTCCAAGAATGCTTGCTCTAGTTGGTCCCAAGTTGACAATGTATTAGCGGGCACTTGCTTCAACTAAGCTGTTGCCTTTCCAGTCAGAGAGGAGGGGAATAACCTCAAGCGTATAGCATCAATCGGGGCACCATGAATCCTAATTGTATCAGTGAACTCCAGGAATGTCTCCACATGATCTGTCGGGTCCTTCGAGGGTAATCCTCCGAATTGATGTTGCCTAATCATGCTAATTAGCATAGGCGGTATAGTGTAGTTTTCCGCCTCCATTTCTAGCTTAGCAATCCCAGTTCGCAAACCCCTAGCATTTGGGGCTGCGTAGTCCTTTAGTGGTTTTGTATCTGGTAGATTCGCCATAAGTGGAATGGGAATCAACCACTCCCTCTCTCTTTGTAGTCTCCTACGTCTATGAAAGGTCCTTTCGATTTCGGGGTCAACCTCAATAAGGTTTCCAAGACTTAGGGATCTTTGCATAAAAGAGAAAAACACCTATAAGAGAAAGATAGATACTCTAGAAAGAAAAAGAGATAAATGAAAAAAAAAATTTAAAAAAGAAATAATTTAAAAGAAAAAGTCCAGAAAAATTAATTTAAAAATTAAATTGAGATTCAAAAAGCACAGTCCCCAGCAACGGCGCCAAAAACTTGATGTGTGGATTCCGGCAAGTGTACCGGATTCGTCGCTAAGTAATAAAAAGATCGATTCCACAGAGACCGTGATCTCAAATAACGACTAATTATTAAACCAATTAAACTGGACTATATAAAAAAGGATTTTGAAAAGATTTGATTTTTGAAATAAGAATTAACTAGAAAATCAGATATTTAAGAAAACAATCAATTAAAAGAGGAAAGTAAATCAATTAGGGGTTTTTCAAATCTAAAGAGATTCCTAGGAATTGGGCTACCAACAAGATTGTTCATGTTACCAAATTGACTACCCCTTGTTAATTATAAAAATTTGCTTTGAAGGCGAATTTATCCTAAATAATTTAATGCTCCCTCTCGGGTTACAAAAACCGTACCCGATTAAACCAACCCCTACTCTCGTGGTAATTGAATTTAGATTGAACCCTTTAAGCTTTGTGACAATTCGTGAACCCTCGAAGGACCGCTTCTAAATCTCGTGATTTAAGTACTAAGTTTAATTCCTATAGATCCAATACCTAAGTTCACCGCTAGGTTCCTCCTTAGAGTATCTATGACATGCAAATAAGTGCGCACCGGATTCACAATAATTCATGCGATAGAAACCAAATCGAAAGCGAAATCGAAATTAACAAAGGGAAAACATCAATTCATAAAACTACTACTCAAGCATTGCCATGTTCATAGCAAGCTTGATTAACAAGAACATGAAAGAAAACCTAAGAGAAGAGAAGAAGAAGAAGAAGAAGAAGAAGAAGAAGAAGAAGAAGAAGAGAATTCCTAATTTTGCCTAAGGTAGCATCCCAAAAATCCCTAAAAGTCTCCTATTTTTGAGCCTAAGTTCTCTATTTATAGATTAGGGTAACTTGAATCCCAATCGTTCACAAATTCAGATCAAATCAGTTTCTAAAGATCCATATATTGCACGTCACGACCGTGATGGCCATCACGGCCAGGCCGTGACGGATTCTGCCTTGGAGGCTGCTTCACTAATTGGTCTGTCACCACCGTGACCACCATCACGGCCTGGCCGCGATCGATTCTGCCTGTGAGGTTCTAGCTCAGTTGACATGTCACGGCCTGGCTGTGATCAGCTCTGACTTTTCCATTCTTTCTTTTCAGCTCTACTTGATCATGGCCGTGATGGCTGTCACGGCTAGGCCGTGATGGGCTCTGTTTCGCTCATTTTCTTGCTTTTCAAGCTCCATCTTCATGCAAGCTCCATCATGGTTAATCTTGAGCATTTTAATCCTTAATTCCTGCACATAAACACCACAAAACCGTCTTACCCGTTCCAAGGTAAAAACTAACAAATAATCAAATAAAATATGCCTAGACTATATGAAAATGCATGCAAAATGTCAATGAAATATGAGGTGATATCACACTCATCACGCACCAAATTCACAAGTAATTATAACAATAGGAATTAAATCAAAAGTAAATTGGAATTAACAAAGGGAAAACATCAATTCATAACATAAAATAAGTCTTGGGCATAGCCCCAATTCCTATAAATAAAATGACTACTCACGCATTGCCATGTTCATAGCAATCTTGAAAATCAAAAGCATAAAAATCCTAAGAGAAGAAAATGAGAAGAAGAGAAATCCTAATTTTTGCCAATTGGTAGCAGCCAAAAGATCCCTATTTTCGATCCTAATTGCCCTATTTATAGTGTAGGTTAACTTGGGATTAAAGCAATTACAAATCAGATCAAAAACAGAACCTAAAATCCCAGATTTTACGTGTCACGGTCGTGACGGCTGTCAGGGCCAGGCCATGACTGCTTCTGACTTGGTGAATTTTTGCACTGATTGGCATGCCATGGCTGTCAAGGCCTGACCGTGACAGCTTCTGAGTTTTGCTTCCTTCTTTTTTTCTTTCTTCTACGCGATCAAGGCCATGATGGTTGTCACCCCTAGGTCGTGATGGTCTCTCATGGCTCATTTTTCTTGCTTTTCAAGCTCCGTCTTCATGCAAACTCCAAATTAACTTTACTTGAGCAATATAATCGTCAATTCCTGCACACAAGCACCACAAAACCACCTTACACGTTCCAAGGTAAAAACTAACAAATGTCAAATTAAAGATGCCTAAACTACATGAAAATGCATGAAAAATGACAAGGAAATATGACGTGAAATCACACTCATCAGCGTGAATCCGCAAGTGCACGGTTTCATCATCAAGTAATAAAAAGATCGAACCCACAGAGACCGTGATCTTGAACCACAATTAATTATTAAATCAATTAAACTAAACAAGAAAAAGATTTTGGTTTTGAAATAAGGATTAACTAACAAATCAAGTATTTAAAATGCAATCAAACAGAATCACAAAGTAAATCAAATCTGGAGTTTTTCAAATTAAAAGATATTTCCAGGAATTGGGTTACCAACAAGACTGCTTGTGCTACTAAATGGACTACCTCACCTGTTAATTATCAAAATGCTTTGAAGGTGAATTTATCCTAATAAAGTTAATGTTCCCTCTCGAGATAAAAGAACCGTGCCCAATTAAACCAACCCATATTCTTATGGTAATTGTATTTAAATTGGACCCATTGATGTTTGTGACAATTCAACGAATCCTCGAAGGACCACTTCTAACTCTCGTGATTTAAGTCCTAAGTTCAATCCCTATAGATCCAATACCTAGGTTCACTTCTCAGTTCATCCCTAGAATATCCAAGGCATGCAAATAAGTGTGCACCAAATTCACAAGTAATTATAACAATAGGAATTAAATCAAAAGCAAATTGGAATTAACAAAAGGAAAACATCAATTCATAACATAAAATAAGTCTTAGGCATAGCCCTAATTCCTATAAATAAAACGACTACTCACGCATTGTCATGTTCATAGCAATCTTGAAAATCAAAAGCATAAAAATCCTAAGAGAAGAAAATGAGAAGAAGAGAAATCCTAATTTTTGCCAATTGGTAGCAGCCAAAAGATCCCTATTTTCGAGCCTAATTGCCCTATTTATAGTGTAGGTTAACTTGGGATTAAAGCAATTACAAATCAGATCAAAAGCAGATCCTAAAATCCCAGATTTTACGCATCACCGCCGTGACGGCTGTCACGGCCAGGCTATGACAGCTTCTGACTTGGTGAATTCTTGCACTGGTTGACTTGTCATGGTTGTGGTCGCTGCACGGCCTGGCCGTGATAGCTTCTAAGTTTTGTTTCCTTTTTTTTTTCTTCATTCTACGCGATCATGGCCATGATGGTTGTAATCCCAGGCCGTGATGGTCTCTACTTGGCTCATTTTTGTTGCTTTTCAATCTCTGTCTTCATGCAAACTCCAAATTAACTTTACTTGAGCAATTTAATCGTCAATTCCTACACACAAACACCACAAAACCTCCTTACCAGTTCCTAGGTAAACACTAACAAATGTCAAATTAAAAATGCCTAAACTATATGAAAATGCATGCAAAATGACAAGGAAATATGAGGTGAAATCTCACTCATGTTGACGGATCTGGGCAAGTATACCCAGTCGTGCAAGTAATACGGTGGTAAGACCGGTTTATCGTATCCACGGGGATTGGATGTCAAGTACCAATTCGCAAGCTCGGCAACTATCTAGACTAAACTATTAATCAAGAGAAAGTAAAACAAACAAAAGAAAAGAAATAAAATCTTTTTGTCTTTTTGGGGACTTTTGACAAACACTTGGCGTGCAGAAAGGATATGTTGGGACTAGACTTCACCAAACCTCTAACTCATGCACTATCAGGACTAGATACCTCCCATTCATGCTTCAGATATTAAAATCAATCCACTAAACTACTCAAACCCCGATTCCTCGGATGGCAAGAGCCTAAATCCACTAATAGACCCTAATTCCTTAGGTGGCCTAGATTAATGAATTTGCATTAAGATTGGGGATTACGCGATTACTAATAAACCTAGTTCCATTCCTAGATACAAGGCTTACTAGGTGATTAAATTCAATTCTGGTTATGATACGAACGTTCCCATTGCATACCAAAACACAAATCAAGTCATGGGGGTGCTAGCCACAACAAGCATTAAGCACAGAAAAATAACCACTAATATGAAGCATAAACATAGATTAATCAATCAAGATAAATACATAAACATAAGTTTGATTACATCTAATCCCAACACAGGGATTTAACTACTCATAAAACAAAGAAAACCAAACCAGAGAAATAGGAAGGAAGAGGAGAGGAGAGGCCCCATGGGAGCTTTCCTTCTTCTTCAAAGCAACCCCTCTTGGCTCCCTTCTAGGGTTGAAACCCTAGCCCAGCTGCAGCCTCCAAATGCCTTCAAATGGACCCTAAAAACTCCTCTGTTCTGTCTGCTGCGTTCTTATTTATAGGTCTGCTGCGCGTCACGGCCGTGATGGCCATCACGGGCAGGCCGTGACGCGTTCTGGAGTGGGCGTACTTGCACAAAATGAATTCTCGCGAGGCGAGCCCTACGTTCGCGACGCGAAACCCTAATTTTCTGGTTGGCCACGGCCGTGATGTCTATCACGGGCAGGCCGTGACAGCCTCTGATTTTTGCCTTCTGCTCTGCTTGATCATGGCCGTGATGGTCATCACGGCCAGGCCGTGATGGTCATCACTGCCAGGCCGTGATGGGCTCTGTTTGGCTCATATTCTTCACTTTTCAAGCTCTATTTCATCCAAGCTCCACCATGACTGATTTTGATCATTTTTACATTGAATTCCTGCAAAACAACACCAAGAAACCGCTTCACCCGTTCCAAGGGAAAATCTAATAAAAATCAAACTAAGAATGCCTAATCAATATGAAAAATGCATGCAAAAGTGTACAACAAACATCATGTAAAATCACACTATCAAATCACCCCAAGCTTATTCAATTGCTTGTCCTCAAGCAATCACTAAGGCCAGTAGAATAAACAGAATATGGATAGTGAACTAAGAACCCGAGTAAATGATCCAAGCAATAGGCAATCCAAACAATTCAGCAAGAGACAATCAATTCAAGTCCAATTAGAGGCTTAGGTTCCTTAGAATCATGTTCTCACTGATTTGGTCACTCTTTCTCACCCGAAGCTCACCCCAAGCTTGTTCATTTGCTTGGCTCTCTTTCTAACCTCACTCAAGTGTTAGGGATATAACATTTCGCTCAATTTTTCCTCAAGGAATGCATTCTACCATAGGCTTGACTATCAACCAAATCTCTACTTTATTAATGAAAACAATTAAGAATCAAGAGGTCTTTTGCTTTGGTTGTAACTTGGCCATGGGATTAATCGTTAGGTGGGGCAATCAAGAAAAGGACATTTCAAAAGGTTACATAAACATCAAGCTTTGCAAACGTGACCTTCTAAAATACCTTCTTGGGTTTTCACTTTATTTTTCCACCTTTCTTTTCTTTCTTTTTCTTTTTATTTCTCACTTTTCTTTTTGTCATCCCCTTCTCTATTTATTTTTCTTTTTTTTTCTTTTCTTTTTCTTTTATTTGGAGAAGGAGAGATTTTTCAACTCAAGAGAATTATTATTATTTTTTTCTGATTCTTTTCCCAAAATTTTTCAACTACCTTTTTCACCCTTTTGTTATACTTTAGAAGGTCCCTTATCAAACATCATTCATCAACATATTCTAGGGTACCAAGAAAAGCATTTTTTTCATGTAGGCTCAAAATTGGGCAACTAAGGGGTAGCATTTCATCATTCCAAGCTCAGAAGGCCAGAAAAATACCTATTGCCTCAATCATTTTCAAAAAAATTGTTTTCAAAAATTTTCAAGCTTCGAAATGGTTTCAAGTCAAGTTCTAGAGAAAACAAACCAAGAGGAATAACACTCTAACACAAAGAATGGGGTAAAATTTTTTTTGTGAGTACCCCTTTGGCTCAAAATCTCACATTTTAGTTCAGAATCAATGAAAAACACAAATCCTCAGAACCATATGCTAATTATCAACTATCTAAGATTATCTCAAGCATTTTCATTTGCAGCCTTATCACAAGAATAACAAATTGGGTTCAACAATTCACTATCTCAATATATCGGGCACTTAGTTCTCACCATTGGATGCAAAATCTAGGCAAGGGCAATCTAATTGTGTGATCATGCAAACTATCATGCAAAACTAAATGAATGCAACATTAACAGATGCAAATGCAAAATAACCCTACCCCAAGCTTAAAAATTTACATTGTCCCCAATGTAAACAATCAAGATGGAGAAAGGAGAAAAAATATAAACTAAAGCAAAAAATTGGAACGGCTTACCGAGGCGGTAGCGGGTGTTGGCTTTCATTTCAGTCAGAAATTGCTTGAAAGTTGGGTTGCTTTTTCTTGTCTTCTTGCTCTTCCCTCCTTCCTTCTTACCCTGGAATCACTTGGCAATTTTATTAGTAAAAGAAAACTCTTGATCTTCTCAAATTATTCAAGAGTTTAAAATCAAAAATAAAATCTAACTAAACAAAAAGGAAAAAGGAAAAAGGAAAAGAAAAATTGGGTTGCCTCCCAATGAGCGCTTCTTTAATGTCACTAGCTTGACTTATTAAAAAGCATCCTCCTGGATCCTCCTCCTGGATCAAATGGAAATTGGGATGGTGATTGTAGCAGTAAAATAACTTTATTCTCAATTCCACCCAGCCATTGGGTGGAAACTCCCTTGACCTCTACAATTATGAACTCACTTCCTCTTGGGTCAAGTGGAATTTTCAAGAGGAAGTTTTCCAGACAAGTGGAAGGGGCTAACTTACCAGTGTCCACACATGCATGCAAGCCAACATAGTTTTTTAATGCAGAAAATTCAGCAAGCATGGTGGTGCTTTCCAAATGCCCTGTCTTCTCACTTGTTTCTCTCCAAGGATGCGCGAAAGGTAATCCCTCTTCTTGTGGTTCATCTACCACCACCTTTTCATCTTCATTGTGATCCATTCCCACAACCAGATTTTTCTCAAATGCTGATTCTTGTGGCTTTATGGGAATCATACATGGTGGTGGAGGTGGCAAATAGGCACAAAAGGTTTCCCAATCCTCCTCGGAGAAGTTGTATATTAGCCTTCACGTCATATAATCAACTTGTGCGGGAGTAACATGGTCCATCAAATCCATGACGTCTCCCAAACACCGGTTGTCTTCCAAAATGCGACTTGAGGCTTCCTCATCAGGTGGATAAATTTTTTTTTTCCATGAACTGCATCCACCTTGCAAAAAACAAAACTTAAACAAAAAGATCAAATATATACAGAAAATAAAAATAATAAAAATGTCTAAACTAGTTGCCTCCTCTGTTACTAATGATATTGGCAAAACCAATCCCCGGCAACGACGCCAAAAACTTGTTGACGGATCTGGGCAAGTATACCCAGTCGTGCAAGTAATACGGTGGTAAGACCGGTTTATCGTATCCACGGGGATTGGATGTCAAGTACCAATTCGCAAGCTCGGCAACTATCTAGACTAAACTATTAATCAAGAGAAAGTAAAACAAACAAAAGAAAAGAAATAAAGTCTTTTTGTCTTTTTGGGGACTTTTGACAAACACTTGGCGTGCAGAAAGGATATGTTGGGACTAGACTTCACCAAACCTCTAACTCATGCACTATCAGGACTAGATACCTCCCATTCATGCTTCAGATATTAAAATCAATCCACTAAACTACTGAAACCCTGATTCCTCGGATGGCAAGAGCCTAAATCCACTAATAGACCCTAATTCCTTAGGTGGCCTAGATTAATGAATTTGCATTAAGATTGGGGATTACGCGATTACTAATAAACCTAGTTCCATTCCTAGATACAAGACTTACTAGGTGATTAAATTCAATTCCGGTTATGATACGAACGTTCCCATTGCATACCAAAACACAAATCAAGTCATGGGGGTGCTAGCCACAACAAGCATTAAGCACAGAAAAATAACCACTAATATGAAGCATAAACATATATTAATCGGTCAAGATAAATACATAAACATAAGTTTGATTACATCTAATCCCAACACAGGGATTTAACTACTCATAAAACAAAGAAAACCAAACCAGAGAAATAGGAAGGAAGAGGAGAGGAGAGGCCCCATGGGAGCTTTCCTTCTTCTTCAAAGCAACCCCTCTTGGCTCCCTTCTAGGGTTGAAACCCTAGCCCAGCTGCAGCCTCCAAATGCCTTCAAATGGACCCTAAAAACTCCTCTGTTCTGTCTGCTGTGTTCTTATTTATAGGTCTGCTGCGCGTCACGGCCGTGATGGCCATCACGGGCAGGCCGTGACGTGTTCTGGAGTGGGCGTACTTGCACAAAATGAAGTCTCGCGAGGCGAGCCCTACGTTCGCGATGCGAAACCCTAATTTTCTGGTTGGCCACGGCCGTGATGTCTATCACGGGCAGGCCGTGACAGCCTCTGACTTTTGCCTTCTGCTCTGCTTGATCACGGCGGCCGTGATGGGCTCTGTTTGGCTCATATTCTTCACTTTTCAAGCTCTATTTCATCCAAGCTCCACCATGGCTGATTTTGATCATTTTTACATTGAATTCCTGCAAAACAACACCAAGAAACCGCTTCACCCGTTCCAAGGAAAAATCTAATAAAAATCAAACTAAGAATGCCTAATCAATATGAAAAATGCATGCAAAAGTGTACAGCAAACATCATGTAAAATCACACTATCAACTCATCAGGGACATAATACCAATAGTGGTGATGGGACTCCTGAAAGAATTGTCGGAGCTGACAATGTTGAGAATAATCATACGGGAAGTGGAGGAGAGTCATTTGAGACACAATACCATGGAAAATATAGCTGCTGCTTTGTTACTACAAACACATCATAATGCTGAGATGCTGCAGATGAACAAAGGGCAACAGGAACTCTCTACAAAAAAACAATTGTTTAGCGACCGGCATATTCGGTCGCTAAACTTTGTAAATCGGTCGTTATTTAATTTAGTGACCGAATTAGCGATCGATTAATGGTGGTGACTGAATACCTGGTCGCTAAGTTTTTAGCAACCGAAATATTAATTTGGTCGCTAAATGGCGACCGTAATTTCGATCGCTAAATAATAAAAAACGATTGTTATAAGGTTGGTCACATTGTTTCGGTAACCATTATTAGAAACCGATTATCGGTTGCTAGATCGATCACCAATTTTGGTTACTGTTAACCTCTATTAGCGACGGATTTTCGGTCGCTATACCACATTTGTTAATGTTAAATAAAGTTTAGCGACCGAATTATTGGTTTCTAATTCGGTCGCTAAACTGGTTATTATTAAAAAAAATTAAATTAAATTTTTAAAATAATTTTTTTTTTCTGTTTTTCTTTAAACGTTAGTAAAAATTACTAATAAAACACACCAAATTACTAATGAAATATACAATCATAAGAAATAATAAATATATATAAAAAAAATAATCCAAAGTGTCGTACAAGAATCGTTGAAAGTCAAAAATATGGAAAAAAAAACCAGTCATGATGAGGGGGAGGTGGAGAAATCCATTCATCCTCAGCGTCCGTACCACCAACGTCTGCTATCTGATCGTCCTCTGCAGAGAGCATCGACGTAGCGGCGGAGGCGAATCGAGGAGGAGCGGCAGCAGGCGGCACAACCGTCATAGCATCACCCTGAGCAACTGGAGTGTGGATCCTCATCTGCTCCAACACCAGCCGCAGTGTCTGGCCCTGCTCGATGGTCGTCTGCATCAGCTGCTGCTGTGCTTGAGTCAACTGTGCAATCTGGTTTGCCATCTGCTGCTCTCTCTCGCTCTTCTCCCGAAGCTCCGCGTTCAGCTGCGTGATGGTGTCCTGCATTTGGTTGAACTTCTCCTGAGAGACGGTATCGGTGTAGGAAGGAGCAGGCGTGCCGGATGATGAAGCGATAAACTCGCCTCCCAGGTGTTCGAGGCCATACACGTGCCCCTTCTTGTTTCTGCCCCCGACGACCTCCAAATAAATGGCATTATCGTCGACAGAGATAGGAGAGCTGAGCCCATCACCAGTCAAAGCCTCATCTTGTGACTGTGAGGCACGTGATATGGCATCGTCCTTATTCTCGTTGAATCCCACCTACAAAGTATAGTTGAAGAGATTTAGTTAAAATTATATCCAATATTAACAAATCATTTATAATAAATTACAAGTAAACACTAAATTTTTATTTTGCTTACAGCATAGTTACGGGCCTTGTCGTTGACCCATGTCCCTGACTTCAACTTCTTCGTCCTCTCCACCAACTCCATAGCAATGAGGGGCCGTTGTTTCTGTGCTTTCTGCACAGAAAAATATAATCTTAAATTCATAAGAATAATTAAAAATGAAAACTAATTAATTAAATAGTCTATTAAGTCAAAAGTTTAATGTATTACCAGCTCGTCGTAGTGGGCGGCGGCTGATTTAGACACGCCGGTCCAAGCACCTGCGCCGCCATCAGAAGCTCGATTACGCCGAGCTGTGGCCTGGATCTCCTAGAACTTCTCAGTAGCCCAATACTGGTCCAGCTGCCTCCTGATCTCAGGATCCACCCACTTCCCCTTATTCTTACCCTGCCTCAGCTTGTTCGTCAGATTCTTCATGACCAGTGAGCCTTTATGCTCAAAAATGTCCCTGACGAGAGCCTCTAAAGCTACGTCCCACCTATACTCTTTCTGCAACTTACAGTTGTTAGGAAATTCATGTGTATATATATATAATGTAAATTTAATTTAAATAACAATAAATTGTTACCTAAAACTCTTTAAACAACGGATCCCTATGGGCCCCTGGGATGGCCTTCCATGTAGGCCGTGGACCATCAAACTTGCATTGCAGGATCTTCAATATCGAATCAGAAGGGCCCTTCGCAGGCAGAAAGATGCAGCAAAATTAGAGCATTAATAAATGTTATAAATAAATTAAAAAACAAGTAAATAGAAATTAACGATACTTTATATATATTAAAAAAATTAAATTAGCTTACTCGTTATCCCCCCTGGGGATAAGAAGAATCCTCCTGTCGGATGGACCACGACTCTCCTGTCCCGATGATGATGATGGTCCTGTCGTAGGTGTGGATGATGAGGGTGCAGCCTGTGTCCCGACCACATGAGGCTGGGTAGGGGGTGCAACTCCATCACCCTGAGGTGTCCCGTCCACAGAGGTGCTGGTAGGGTGATAAGCCTCTGGCTTATCTAGTTTTATGACTAGATGAACTAGGGTTTATGTGCCAATTAGTCGAGTTCACTCTCGTTTTCGCCCAAATTTGCCTTGTTTTGTTCCTAAGTTGGACTTTGACTCGTTTTGCGTCTTTTGTGTAGTTTTTAGCTTATTTTGGATAGAATTATGCTTTTGGTTGCTTTTGGTGTTTTCAGGTCAATAAGTGAAGCTCCGGGAGTCAAGGAAAGTCAAGAAGCAGTGGAAAAAGCACTTCTGGAGATGCTCGCCACGCGAGTGGATTCTCGCCTCGCGAGCCTGAACATCAGATAAAGCAGGAACAGTCATCACTCTGGCTCGCCCCGCGAACAGTATGCTCGCCACGCGAGAGTTTGAAGACCTGGAAGTCAGAGACCATCACGGCCTAGCCGTGATGAAGGTCACAGCCTAGAATTGAAGTCTCGCCCCGCGAAAGTCTGAAGACCCTGGAAGACAGAGACCATCATGGCCTAGCCGTGATGAAGATCACGGCTGTGATAGATTAGGGTTTGGAAGACTCGCCTCGCGAACACACTCTCGCCTCGCGAAAATCCAAACTTGAATGCGTGCCAAAACTAAAATTCGCGTCGCGAGAGTAAGCTCGCCCCGCGAGCAGGCGAAAAACAGAATCCTTATTTAAAGGCTGTTTCAGATCAGAATGAGGGGAGTAGTTTTAAAAGGAGGTTTTTCCACTAGTTTTAGATCGGTAGTTACGGATCCTTGTTTTCTCTTTGGAGCTGCGTCTCCCTTTTCTTTTTATTTTATCATGGTGGTTATGTCGGATTGCTTGTCTATGAGCATGAGGAACTAATCCCCTCGTCCGAGGGAACAATGAAGCCACCCATGGCGGTGTAGTGTTCACGTGATGTACGTTTTTCTCCCATTTTCTCAATTAATGTTTTCTAATTCTGATTTGATTGTGTTGATCATATGTGTTGCGTGATTGACTTGTTAACGTTGATGAGGCTTAGTCAGCGATTCGCGTTTAGAACTTGAATTAGGATCATCGATCGAATATTGCACGAGAGTGAGTAGGAGATCGGCGCGACCTTATAGGGAACAAGAATTAATCAAATTCGAGATTAGGATTATGAGACCTAGCAAGTAATTAATCCAATCGTCGAATACGTCCTAATGAGCACGAGAGTGGATTTAGGAGAATTTGGGGGTCCCGGTTGACATTGTAATTGAACTTAGGGAGGAATTCATCATCACTTGGGTATGCATATTGGGTAGGTGGATTTGTGACCTTGGACATTTTAATTTCTGATTTTTAGTTAATTAGTTTATTAGATTCGTTAATTGAATTTTTGATATTAATCTCTCTCTCTCAACCACCTTCTGTAACTTGACCAACGTATCGGATTTCCCGCGGATTAGTCGAATTGGTAGCCCAATCCCTGAGTTCGACCTCGGTAATTACTTACCGTGTTTATTTTATTACTTGCGACGACCCGGTACACTTGCCGGCGTCACAACATAGGGTGGTCTCGATCAGAAGGCTGTGGGTCGGCCGGCGAAGGGACTCTCGCAGCACGACCTCCACGACGACCTCTACCTCTAGAGGAATCTGCCATCTGTGAAAAAAATGAAAAGATGATTACACAACAGTGTAAATAATACAAAAATAAATTACCTAAGTAGAATAACGTTTACACAATGAATTATGACATAAATAAATTACCTAAGTAGAATCTCCGTCACTAAATTCACCCTCACTCTCATCAGTATCACTTGATCGGAATGTACCTTCGCTAGATGCGTCCAACTCGGATTGATCCATTAACTCTCTTTCAACTTCTTCCCCATTTCCGGAAATGTCCGCCAGAGAATTAACAATAATGTCTGGCATAATTTGCAACGGTACGTGGGGTCTTGAAAACTCATCATCTTGGTACGGAGCATCTTTTTCAGGCTGGTTGATTATATTATCAGTAATTATACTACAAGCCTTTATCTTAATAACACCCAACCAGCCTTGATGTCCTTCGGGATATGGCGAGTAATAAACCTGATCTTCCTGTTGTGAAAAAATGAATGGGTCGTACGCCTTATTATACCTTCGAGACAGCCTAACTTAAACAATACCATATTTATTATCGATTTTTGTCCCTAGGTCAAGAGTAGGATCAAACCAATCACACTTGAAGATAACTAACTTCATCACGGGGAAACCGGTATAATAGAGTTCAAGGATGTCAGTTAGAACCCCATAGAAATCATCCTCTACATTGCCATCAGTGGCTCGCACACAAACACCATAGTTACACGTCTGCATTCCTTCATTCCATGTTTTTGTGTTAAATTTATATCCATTTACAATATAAGTATTCCATGATGTAACCCATCTGTTAGGCCCCCATGCCAAATTTGTCAACAATGGATTTTGAACATTGTTTTCTGGATCTAGTACCTAACAAATCAAATATTATATTATTCTTATACATGCTATATATTTAAGGAGATAAAATTTATTGCAACAAATGAAGATGCTTAACCTACATATTTACTGAACCACGTAGCAAAGTGAGAAGTAATTTCTCGATCAACCTGATCGTTTGAAATGTCAGGTTGGAGATCCCTTAGAAAATTGTCGTACATCCAACGTATGGGAGATTAACAGCAGGACGATTAATAATCATAAATATCATTAATGTCATTAATAATCATAATTGAACTTATAAAAGACATTGTAGAAACTTACTCTAAATATGGCACCACCTCTTCACAATTTTAAAGGATATACAGATGAGCAACATTAATGTCACGCTGCTCCAAGAAATATCCTTTTGATTTGCCACTAAATCTGCCTGGATAGTTGAAAATTGATATAGGAGGACTGGTTGAACTTCCTTCGCCCGAATCAACGTTTCTAGGCATCCTTGTCCTTCTCGTGTTAACTTCGTCCGGATAGAAATAAGAGGCAAAAGTGGAAGTCTCCTTTACTAAGTATGCTTCACAAATGGAACCTTCCACTCGTGCCTTATTCTTGACTTTGTGTTTAAGGGAGTGCAGGAACCTATTAAAGAGGGATACATAAAAATAATTACTAGTTTTAGGGAAAGCTAAACTACGCTCTCGTGTTCGTGAATTTCATATGTATTAAGTAAAATAGTTGATGTTGTTTACCTCTCAAACGAATACATCCAGCGGTATTGGATTGGGCCGCCAACTCTTGCTTCGTAAGGTAGATGAACTGGCAGGTGTTCCATGGAATCAAAGAAACTCGGCGGGAAGATTTGCTCCAGCTTACATAACAAAATGGGTATCTTGACTTCCATATCCTTTAATTGATTCACATTTAGTGTTGTCGATGTAAGCTCCCTGAAAAAGTGGCTAAGCTCAACAAGTGGGTTCCAAATTTGCTTCGGTAATTCGTCGAACACAATTGGAAGCAACCATTGCATGAACACGTGGCAATCATGACTCTTCATTCCCTGTAACTTTGCTTCCTTAATGTCAACACATCTACCCAGATTGGAAGCATACCCATCTGGTAACTTTAGTTCTTTAACCCACTTACAGATGGCCAATTTCTGTGTTTTGCTTAGTGTATAACTTGCCTTCGATTTGATAAGTCTGCCACGACCACCGTCCTGCAACTCAAGCTCCTTCCGATTACAAATTTCAGCCAGATCCAATCGGGCTTTATTTGTATCCTTTGTCCTCCCCTTGATGTCCATCAGTGTCAAACACATTCAAAAAAACATTCCTCTCAATATGCATGACATCAATGTTGTGATGGAGTAGCTACGTCCTCCAATACGGCAATCTCCAAAATATACTTTGTTTTGTCCAATTATGGTTGACGCCATAATCAGGAATATGTTCTCCTTGGGATTCATGGACGAGCGGTAAGTATTGTACTCTGCGCTATACATTAGGACCAGTCAAACGTGGTGGAGGCGGTGTTGTCTCCGCACAACGCTTCTTGAATGCATTCTTGTTCCTCCTATAAGGATGATATTCTGGAAGAATTGACGATGACAATCAAAATATGAGATATTTCGACTGTTTTTAAGCATGAATGCCTTCGATCGCTCTATACATATTGGGGATCCAAGCTTCCCTGCGGTCATCCAACCCGACATCATCCTATAGGCAGGAAAGTCGTTGATCGTCCACATCAAAGCTGCTTTCATGATGAAATTCTGCCTCAAAGATACGTCATATGTCAACACACCATCATTCCACAGCATCGTCAACTCATCTATCAGCGGCTGCAAGTACACATCAATATTACCTTTTGGATTAGACGGACTCGGAATTATGACTGTTAGGAACATAAACTCCCGCTTCATGCACATCCCCGGGGGAAGATTGTACGGAGTCAGGATAACCGGCCAACAAGAGTATGCTTTTCCAGACTGCCCAAAAGGATTAAATCCATCAGTAGATAACCCCAATCGGACATTGCGAGGGTCCTGCGAAAATGCCATATGAACCCTATCAAAATGCTTCCAAGCTTCTCCATCAGATGGATGACACAAGACATCTTGCTCCCTCTCATGCTCACTATGCCACCTCATGTGAGCTGTAGTGGCCATCGAAGAGTACAATCTTGTAAGTCTTGGCACGAGCGGAAAGTACCACATCTTTTTTAGCGACCTCTTCTTCTAAATGCCCATCCTAGTGGTTGTCTTATACCGATCCGCACCACAAAATCGACAACATGTTATGCTTTCCTCTTAATCATCCTTATAGTACCACATACATCCATTTGGGCAACAATCAATTTTCAAACACCCCAGACCCAAATTTTCCACAGACTTCTTATCATGATAAAAACTAGTAGGCATCCGATTGTCTTCTGGCAACGTCTTGGACACTGACCTGGTGAGGCAATTAAAACAGCCTTCTTGCATATTGTAGTCTGATTTGATACTCAACCATTCCATGCACATCGACAACTCCGTGTACTCCCGACATCCTTCCCACAATGGAGATCGTGCAGCACTCAGCATATCATACAATCTTTGAGCTTCGGGATTCGGATTCTCCTCTATGTATTGGGAACCCATTCCACCATCTTCTCCCCCATCTTCTTCTAGTACAGCACCAACCGATGGTCCAGCATGATCCATTATCATCTTCTCGTATGTATTCAATTCTTCCCACCGGTCACCACTTCCATAGTACGAGCCTTCAAACACAATCGGGTTTAAGTCAGGCAACATCTCACCATGGTTACTCCACCAATAGTAATCAGGCATGAAACCCTTCTCATAAAGATCGGCTACAACTCCATTGACAAAATTTTGGCAGCATTTCCCATCAGTCTCCAAGTACACAACTCGAGCACGGTGGGAATCACCGCGATCAAGTATGCACCAGGAGAACAAAAGGAAATGCATCAGACCGAGATTTCAACAAGTATATATATAAGGCATTTGAACATGGAAATGACTATTGTACGAGTGTGAAAAAGTTTTTTCCCAAACTGTCCCACTTGGACAATTCAAGATTCAATAAAATGAGCATGCATACCTTGATAAGTTACGCATGCTCATTAATATTGAATCTCAAATAGGAAACTAAGGGTACGTTTGATTCGCTAAAAGGGTAGGACAGAGATGAAAACGATCAGGACAAGCAATTGAGTCACAAGACAACTTTTTTATCTTGTCTGTTTGTTTGATGGTCGATGAACAGCACAAGTAATTTTGTGCTGTAACTTGTTTGATATGCTCATATACTGGACAAAAAAATGTGAACTTTACGATAATACCCTTTGTATTGTCCAATGTTTGGTTTGCACTAAGAAAGAGCACAGAACAAGATTTTGAAAGTTTTTAAATTATTCTATTATTTAACAAAATTTATTATCATTATTATTAAAAATAATTTATAATTTATTAATAAAGTGATTTAATTTTAATTTTTTTTACTACTTATCGTTATATAAAATAATGTTTATTATTGTTATATTTTTTTAACTATATCTTACAATTATCCTATTATTATATTTACCTCCGAATTATACATTTTTATTAAAAAATATAGATTAAATTTATTTTTGGTAATATATAAGTTCAAGCTTTTTTAAATCATTAAAATATTGAACAACAAGCTTTCTTAATTCAAGTTTATTGTTATTAATATTCTAAACATAGGCCTAAAAAATACATAAACCAAAAGGCTTAATAAACACATAAACTAAAAAGAGTATATTATTAATAATATCCAAAATGTAAGCTTGATAAACTCATAAACCAGAAACAAGTCTATTGTTGATAACATTCAAAATAAACTCCTAATCAACACATAAATTATAATCCATCTAAATATCATCATCAAAATCTCATCCACCTAATAAACCATCTAAATATCATCTTTGAAATCACATATCCGTCGTCACATTCTCATAACCTTCCTCACAAAAGACATTCTTTGAGAGCCTTCAAACTCCCAAAAGAACTTTTCATATTGTTGGTTGTGAGAAAACCTTATGACCAAGTCAATTTCCTCTTCTTCAGTTAATCCTAATTTCTTAACCTCTTCAACTAAGTCTCTTTTTGAAGGAGCTGGCTTCGAAGGTTCTGGAAGCTTGGCTACAACTTGTTTAAAATCATTTGCCATCATATCCATTTTACTATCAAAACTTTCAAGAAATCTAGTCGCCAATTGAGCAATGCGTGGTCGTTTAGAAGGTGGCACAGCAGAAGTATTTCCAATAGAAGCAGGTGAATTATCATGTTGGTTCTCACCAATTTCATCATCATCACCAGCTTGGTTCTCACCAATTTCATTTTCCATCGCATCTACAAAACCCTCAGCCCCACGACCATTTGCACGATCTTTACCAAAAATACCTTGCAACTTCTCAAACTCTTTAAACTCTTTATTGACATGGTTGCCAACTTTAGGATGTTTCTGCAAGTAAAAAAAAAAAATGAAATACTTACAAAATGAATTAAAATATTGATAAAAAATTAATGCACTATACAAACTTCAAGTTAAATACCTCCAAATAGTCAGATAAGACTTGACTGCTGTCACAAGTGACACATTTTTTTGTCTCGTCCCATCCAAACCCACTGGTGTTCATCATGTCAACAACATCATTAAGCTTTGTTGACCACCTTTTCATCTTGTTAACAACTTGCCTCGCATTTATAGCAATTCCAGGAATCTTATTTCTTATCCTTTTACAAATTTCCTCATGAGTTCCAGGCTTGAATGTTCCATTCTCTCCTTTGTTGCCAGCCACCACCATCTCTTCTAATATAGTGAGTAAAGTTTCCTCTTCAAGTTCACTCCAATTACGCCTGGCTCTAATGTTACTCCTTGATTGTTCATTATTATTCCCACCTTCATTTTCCATGGCTAAATACCACAAAATCAAAAGATTATAACAATAAATATTTCATTCATAAGTGAAACAAAATTCAATGACATATAACACAATAAGTTTATACTTTCTCTCTAATGCCTATGTCTATTCCTCAACTTTGTAAACATTTCTTGTGCAAGTGCATCCCTCATTTGAGTCCATTGGTTGCTAGGTTCAACAGTTCCAACTACATTGATTGGATCTTCGCCTACAGGTACCTCATCTTCTGCAAATGGAGCAAATTCTTCTGGATCCATTGCCATGTTCATGCGGATGAAGTTGTGCAATAAACAACAAGCAAGGATCATTCTACATTGTATTCTAATGGGATAAAATGACGGGCTTCTTAATATAGCCCATCGCTTCTTCAAGAGGCCAAAACATCTCTCTATAACATTCCTTGCTCTAGCATGCCTATAATTAAATAACTCTTCAGGATTTTGAGGTCCACGTCGACCAGTGCTCCACTATTTCAAATGATATCGTCTACCTCTATATGGGGCAAGAAAGCCTTCCCCATTAGTGTATCCACCATCGACGAGATAGTATGAACCTAAAAATGTTTACAATAATTCATTATTTGTATTACATTAACATAAATTAAAAGTTTAATTTTGTCATACCAATTGGAACAACCAATCCATTTTGCCTGATTATCGCATCACGTAATATTCTCGAGTCTGAAGCTGATCCTTCCCACCCGGTTAGTACGTATATAAATCTCATATCCCTGGTGCAAACGCCTAAGACATTTGTTGCAAGTCCGCCTTTCCATGTACGATATCTAGGCCTATCGGAAGCACGTGGTGTGACTGGTATGTAAGTCCCATCTAAAGCCCCTAAACATCCCTAAAAGTTCAACATAGGTTAAAACATAATTAATAATTTAATTGCAAGAGTATGTTGAGGTGACTATATGCATTTTTTTCTTATTGAATTTTGCATTACCTTAAACCACTTCCATCTTTCATCGGTGCAATCTTGGGGTACCGGTTCTGGTTTGGCAAGTAAGTCACTGCTTAACCTTAAAACTGCAGCCAACACTCTATGACAGTACCTACTAATTGTCTGTCCTGATCTAGAGAATCTAATTTGGATACTTCTATTCTTTGTGTGGTGCGCGAGTACATTTAAAAAAACTGCAACTTGCTCTTCAACGGTCACTTGTCCAAGCTGCACTAATCCTCCTCGTACTCTTAAAATCTCACAAAGATGTGCAAATGTGTTGCTGCACATTCTTAGTTCCCATATGCAATGGGAATCACTTGCACTAATGATAGAGTCTAAAACATCCCTCCGCGACTCATACCTAGCTAAAGCTCTTTCATTCAAAGCTCTTCTCTCATAATCATTCCTCAAGATGAAATTTAAGAAGAAAAAACCCGCAACATACATGGCCACAATGTGGACATTCATCTTCCACACAAGAAGATAATAAAAAATGTGTTCATCATCCATTGCAACTATATAAGAAAAAATAAAAAATAAAAAAACAAGTAAGAATATAATAAAAAAAATTATATAAACAAGTTGATATGATATAAACAAGTAACATGATCAATAAAAAATATGATATAAACAAGTAACATAAGATAACATAAGCAAAAAACATATGTTGATATGTCATATATGAACTTCAAAATAGTACAAGATTCAAGTTATAAACAAAAAAACCAACAAGTATTCAATTTCACCCCTCAAAAAAACATAATTTATCTAACTACACTTTAGACTAGTCTCATTCTTTGTTTGACCCATTGCCCACTCTTAACTAAAACAAATAATAAAACCCTCACCTGCACTGTGGACAAACATGTGGTATGGAGGATAAAATATTCAGTAGGGACCAAAACAAAATAAAAGAGAGGCACAAAACAACAAAATGCAGCGAATCTTAAAAAGTAAAGAAGCCATATAGTCTGAAACAGCCTTGCATCCAAGACTCAGTTCCAATGTTCCACATCTACGAGTTGCTACATCCTACTTTAGAATATATATATATATATATATATATATATATATATATATATATATAATTAAGTGTAGATGAAAGTTCATCTAGCATGTGAATGATAAAGAAAAGGGGACAGCCAAAAAAATAATCAAATTTCAGTGCAAAGTGGAAAGTGATACAAACATGGGGCGTACAGTGCAAAGTGGAAAACACATACCTTGTCAGAGACGAGTGTGGCACTGGGAGGTGAGAGAGATAAGTGTGTTGGAGGAGAGTTTAGAAGAGAAGGAGTCACTGAGAAAATGAAAAGTTTGAAGAGAGAGGGATAGTTTTGTCTTTTTATTTTTTCTAGGCATTGGACAAAATGTTGTACTGAGGTTTGGTGGGTTACAAATTTATGGGTACCTGTCCAGTCCATCATCCATTAATTTGTGCTGTCCCTTGGTCATTTTTTAAATCAAACATTGGACAATTATTTTTGTCCAGTCCAGTCCCTCAGTTTTTAGCGAATCAAACGTAAGGCTTTCGTAAATTAATTATTAACTCTAACAGAAAATAAAACCATTAACCAATAAATATTGCAACATTGTTGAGCTTATATAAATTGCAGTGTAAATCAATACAAACTTAGATTAAATATTGTAGCAAACATCCTATTGAGCTCCGCTCTCCACTAACAAGTAGCAGTTAATTGTCAAACACATGCATAATTTCTAAATTATCAGCACACAACCAGTATCCCGCCTTTCGGACAGGATCACATCCTATTGAGCTCCGCTCTCCACTAACAAACAACACATATTGACAAACACATGCATAAACATTAAATTATCAGCATACAATCAGACAAGATCACATCCTATTGAGCGCAGCTCTCCACTACCAAACAACACGATAATTCACATAATACATTAGAAGCACCACACATATCAATACCTATTAGACAAAGCAAAACCTTAAAAGAGAGTATTGAGAGAACTTACCTATTCGACAAAGCAAAACCAAGTAAGGAGAAGGGAGGAGCCGCAGACAATGAAGATCAGACAAGGACCTATAATGCATAAATAAAAATAATCGTGTCAGAGCTGAAATGGTAACATTTGATAATATTACTTTAACCTTATACTAATTTGATATATATTTTTATAAACCAAATTTCATATTGAGATTTTCACTTAAAAGAGTTATAATTTACTTTTGGATCCATGCAGAGTTGGGAAGTTATCATGGTACTGCAACTGCTTATTAAAAAACAGTGAAACACAAAAATGGTTTGGTTGATCTCATTCGTTGATGACACAAAAACGGTGAAACACCAAAACGGTTTTGTGTTGTTGTTTTGCAGGAATTAAGGATCAAAATGCTCAAGATTGACCATGATGGAGCTTGCATGAAGATGGGGCTTGAAAAGTGAAGAAAAATGAGACAAACAGAGCCCATCACGGCCTAGCCGTGATAGGCATCTCGGTCATGATCGAGCAGGGCTGAAAAAGAAAGAAGAACGAAAAGGTCAGAAGCTGTCAGGGCCAGACCGTGATGGCCATCACGGCCGTGACAGACCAACCAGTGAAGAATTTCCAAGGCAGAATCCGTCACGGCCTAGCCGTGATGGTCATCACAGCCGTGACGCGCATTACTTGGATCTGAAGCAACCGATTTTGATCTCAATTTGTGTTAGATTGGGATTCAAACTTCCCTAATCTATAAATAAGGCATCTGGGCAGGTACCTACACATTGGTTAAGGTATCGAGTGAAGTGAAATTTTGCTATTCTGATGGTTTTCGAGTAGCTTCTGGTTTTGTGCAGAAAAATATAGCTAAACAAGTTTGTTACCAACTTAGATAAATGGAGAAATGGTGAGAAATGGAATGAAGCATAAACTTGGAGAAATGGCCTAGAAAGTGGAGTTTAGAACTACATAATGCTTAAAATCATGATTCATGACTATACAATACCAAGTGGATCAAAGGAAGTTAGGACTGGTTTATCAGCTTCCCCACAACACTTAAAGACATCCATCACATTAAGCCCATAGGACCCAAAAATACAAGACATCCATGCCACTAGTGGCACGGTCTAGTACAGAAGCAGAATATAGAAGCATGGCAAATACAGTCACTGAACTATCCTGGATACAGTCATTACTATATGAACTCAAGATTCCTCACACTATTCCTCAACTCTACTATGATAATCTAAGTGCTGTGTCTCTAGCACACAACCCTGTCCTTCATGCCCGCACAAAGCATATTGAACTTGATATTCATTTTGTAAGGGAAAAGGTTATCTCTAAAGCACTCACTGTCCATCATGTTCCCAGTGGTGATCAGCTAGCAGACTCACTCACAAAACCTCTCTCCTCAGCTCAGTTTGCTAACTTAAGGATCAAGCTCAACGTTGTACCTTTGCAGTCACCACCTTGAGCTTGAAGGGGGGACTAATAGAGTATAGCCTAAGCTAGCATAGAATCCCTGTAAACATAACCGAATATGATGAGTCAACAGTATTCAGTTATGATAGTTAGTTATGGCAGTTAGGCAGTTAGCAACAGCTGTCAAAATAACTCAAGAGCTGTTAGAAGCTCAAAGCTATAAATACATAGCCTTCTCTGTAATTCATAACAACTGAGAAAAATAATAGAGTACAATTGATTCTCTCTCTTTATCTATATTTCTTATTCTACTCTAGTTTTCTCTTCTTCTACCCTAGTTTCTGTTTCGATTAGAAATTGTCTTTAGTGTGAACAAAGTCTGCCAGTTTATTAGAACTCCAAACTGAGCAGATTTGGCACAGAGTCAGTGGCAGAGCCCAACCTTTACAGATCCATCGTGGGTGCATGACAGGCGGCGCGATGCGCGCGAGCGATTCCGGCAAGTGTACCGGACTGTCGTCAAGTAATAAAAGATATCGATCCCACAGAGACTGTGATCTCGAATCGCAACCAATTATCAAATCGAGTAGATCTGGACTGTATAAAAAGGATTTGTATTTTGAAAAGGTTTTGAATTTGAATTAAGAGATAAACAAACAGAAAACAAATAAAATAGGAAGTAAACTGTTTATGGGTTTTTAGATCTAAATGGATTCCTAGGGATTTGGGTTACCTACGAGGCTGTTTATGTTACCAATCTGATTTACCCTTGTTAATTAACGAAATTGCCTTGAAGGCAAGTTTATCCTCTAATAGTTTAAGCTCCCTCTCGGGTTACAAAAACCGTGCCCAATTGACCCAACCCCTACTCTCGTGGTAGTCGAACTCAGATTGGACCCTTTGCATTTCGTGACAACTCGTTGATCCTCGAGGGACGACTTCTAACTCTCGTGATTTCAGTCCCAAGTCTGACTCTATAGATCCGACACCTAAGTTCACCGCTAGGTTCCTCCTTAGAATGTCTAAGTCATGCAAATAAACCTAAGTTCACCGCTAGGTTCCTCCTTAGAATATCTACGTCTCGCGAATAAGCGGCCGCCGAATTTACGAGTGATTAACACACTAGAAATCATATCTAAAGCAAAATCGAAATTATCAAAGATATTACATCAAATTAACATCATAAACAAAACCTGGGCATAGCCCCAATCCCTAGAAATAAACTACTACTCCAGCCTTGCCATGGAGATGACAGGCTTGATTACAAATAACATGAAAATAACCTAAGAGAAGAGAGGAGGAGAAGAAGAGAGATCCTAAATCTATGCCTAGAGTAGCAGCCAAAAGTCCTATGTGTCAAAGTCTACGTATTTGCTCTGCCTCTTCCTGGTCCTTATTTATAGATGTGGGAAGTTAGAATTCCAATCTAACTCAAATTCTGATCCAATTCGGTTTCTTCAGGTCCAAGTAATGCGCGTCACGGTCGTGATGGCCATCACGTCCAGGCCGTGATGGCTTCTGACTTGTGCAGTTCTTTAGGCTTCTGAACTTTCGCGACGCGAAAGCCTTCTCGCGACGCGAGACTTGAATTTTCCAGCTTGTCACGGCCGTGATAGATATTACGTCTAGGCCGTGACGGTCTCTGACTTGTGGGGGTTTTAGGTCACGGCCGTGATGGTCATCACGGCCAGGCCGTGACAGACTCTGACTTCAGCCTTTCTTCCTTTTCAGTTTTGCTCGATCGCCCATCACGGCTAGGCCGTGATGGGCTCTGTTTGGCTCATTTTCTTCACTTTTCAAGCCCTATTTTCATCCAAACTCCATCATGGTTGATCTTGAGCATTTTACCCTTGATTTCTGCAAAACAACACCACACAAACCGCCTTACCCATTCCAAAGGAAAATTAACCAAAAAACAAATTAAATATGCCTAAACTACATGAAAATACATGCAAAATGATAGACAAAGATGAGGTGAAATCACACTCATCAGTGCACTGCAGTATGCTACCTTAACTAGGCCAGAAATTGTCTTTAGTGTGAACAAAGTCTGCCAGTTTATTAGAACTCCAAACTGAGCAGATTTGGCACGGAGTCAGTGGCAGAGCCCAACCTTTACAGAACAAACACCCAGGTATCACCCCTCTTTACTTAAAATGATCTCATACCCCTTCCACCATCCTCCATTTTCTTTATATTCCCATTCCCTTCCATGACTACACCACCTTCTACATTAATTCCCTTACCCTAGCTACCAAATATCCATTATGTTAGAGAAATAGAGAATGAGAGAAGAGGAGAGAAGACAAGGTATCTTACCCTTGGTGGTGGTGGTGTAAACGGAGCTGCAGACAGTGGTGGCTCAAGGGAGGCGGCTCAGGTGCGCTACATTGATAGAGACAGAGAGACATCAGAAAGAGAGAGAGAGAGAGAGAGGGAAGGTGGAATCAGTCACCGGATTGAGGTGGCCTAGCGGTGACCGGAGCACAGATGTCGCGTGGTGGCAGGGAGGAGCAGAGCGTGCAAGAGAGAGAGAAGAAAAGAGAAGAAATGAGAGAAATGGGGAAGAAAGGGGAAGGGCTCGCGATTTAGGGATTTTAGTTTTAGCGACCGAATTATTCGGTCGCTAAATCAGTCACTAAATGGGTTAATTTGAAATTTGAATTCATAAATTCAGCAACCGATTTAAAATTCGGTCACTAACACGCTCTATTTTAATTTTTTACGCACCGTTTAGTGACCGATTTAATTTCGGTCGCAAATATAAATAAATTTTAATCGTTGCATTTAACTTGGTTGGCATTTCGGTTGCTAAAAAGTCATAAATTTTTTACTTTTATTTTCCTTTCTATTTCGGTCGCTATTTCGGTCGCAATATCAACTCTAATCAGTGTTTGATTTAGATCCTATAATCGGTCACCAATTCGGTCGCAAACAGCAACCAACAAATTCGGTCACTATTTTTGGTCGCTAAATGAGCTTTTTTGTAGTGACTGCAGAATCAAATGATAGTTGCAGCAGCTGAAGATGCCATAATGGCTACTTTTCTGAAAGGGGAAGCCACCCTGATAAGCCTCTGGCTCATCTAATTTTATAGCTAGTATGACCAGGGTTTTGTGCAAATTATATCTTATTTTCACCCAAATTAGATTAGATTGTCCTCAAGCAAGGTTTTGAGTCTCTAGAGTAGTTTAAAGTTAATTTAGCTAGTTTTGAGTTAAATAATAAACTTATAGTTATTTCTTTGTTTTCAGGTTAAGTGAAAGTCAAGAGAATAAGGAAACAGGGGGTTCGCCCCGCGAATTCTTACTCGCCACGCGACCCCGGAGCCTGACTGTTCCAAGAAAATGCAAGGTCTCTGGTTCGCCCCGCGAAGAAGGTCTCACCCCGCGAGTAACCCAAGCCTAAAAGTCAGAGACGATCACGGCTTGCCCGTGTTGAAGGTCACGGCCGTGGCAGTTTTGAAGTTGAAGAATCTTGCCTTGCGAGCACCCATTCGCCTCGCGAGCCTGGAAGTCAGAGAGCATCACGGTTGGCCCCTGATATCCATAACGGGCGTAATAAGAAGACTCTTCAGTGACTCGCCTCGCGAAGGTGTGTTCGCCTCGCGAGAATACCAAAAGGTTGCAGACTGTTCGCAGGATTCGCGTCGCGAGATAGGCTTAGCCTCGCGAATAAGCTTTATTTCTGACTTGTATAAATTGATGTTCTGAACAGTTTAGGGAGATCTTTGCTTCTCCATTTTTCTGTTTTACATTTTTCTCTGTGTGATTTCGTTTGTGTTATGGAGAACTAAGTTTCTAGGATTGATCTATTGTAATTGATTTCCATACACTTGAGGTTCTTGTATTTCCCTGATTTGTATGCTTTTCCCTCTTCAATGCCATGCTTTATATTTCTGTTTGCTTAATTCAGGAGTATACTGTATTGTGTTGATTTATTTTTGGTGATATCATGTTCCTATAATTAATCGCATCTGATTAATTTGCGTGTGTACATTTCGTGTTCGCCTAGTTCACGAAGGGCTTAACCCCGTTTGCTTAATTCGGGAATAGGGATATGTATCTGTAGTAGTGGTTTCGCTTGTAAATTGCTACTACAACCGGGAGGGGATTAGAATCTGCTTAGAGCTTGGAAATTGCATGAACCTATGATAGTTAGGAAATTGAGAACAATAGATCAATCTGTTTTTGGCCATTTGATAACCTCCTTGAACTGCTTGTTTTCAATTGCTCTGTTTTTAGTATTGTTTTCTTTGATTACATCTCAATCCAAACCCCCCCTAAAAAACTTATTTTTGTGGAAAATAACATTTTAAGAGTCCTTGAGAGACGACATCCGAGTTGTCGCCCTAAACTACATTTTCAAAACCCGCTCGTCCTTTTTGGCGCGTGCACGACAGCGCGACCAAAAATTGGCGCCGTTGCCGGGGACTCTTGTTTTGTTATTTTCGCATTTTATTTTCTGTTTTTTCTCTTTTATTTTTGTTTTTGTTTTGAATTAGTCTGGCTACTAGATCTAACTGCCCTGAACTGTGTGAATTTGATCCTGAGATAGAAAGAACATTGCATACACTCCGTAGATAATTTCGGGCTAGTTCTAGTAGTGATTCTAATTCCAAGTCTGTTTTTGAAAACATGGGAGACCAAAGGACATTGAGGCAGCTTGCTGCCCCTAATGTGAATTACAATGGTTTGTGCATTGCTTATCCTGGTGCTGACACTCCTTTTGAGTTAAAATCTGGGCTAATCCATTTGTTGCCAAGATTTAATGGTCTTGCAGGTGAAGATCCACACAAGCACTTGAAGGAATTCCAAGTTGTCTGCTCCACAACTTTGAGGCCAGAAGGAGTAACTGAGGATCATATCAAGTTGAAGGCTTTTCCGTTCTCACTCCAGGGAGCTGCAAAAGATTGGCTATTATACCTTGAGCCGAATTCCATTACCACATGGAACGACTTGAAGAAGCTCTTCCTAGAGAAATATTTTCCTGCCTCCAGAGCCGCCTCAATCAGGAAAGAAATCTGTGGAATAAGGCAAGGAAATGAGTCGCTAGCTGAGTATTGGGAGAGGTTCAAGCAGTTGACATCCAGTTGCCCCCCAACATCAAATTTCCGAACGACTTCTCATCCAATATTTTTATGAAGGGCTCTTGCCAATGGATAGGAATATTTTGGATCTTTTGCTAGTGGGGAGCGTTGGTTGACAAGACTCCATCTGCTGCCAAGCAACTCATTGAGAACATGTCACTGAATTCTCAGCAATTCACTACCAGAAGAAATTCTGTTGAGACTAGAGGTGTACATGAGGTCCGCACTTCTTCTTCCATCCATGACCGTGATGATAGAATTGATAGGCTCACTTCTTTGGTAGAGAAATTGGCAATGGATAGGGTTCAGTCTGCGGTGTTGTGTGGCATGTGCAGTTCTCCCGAGCACCCATATGAGGCATGCCCCATTTTTCAAGGAGGATCAGTTACTGAATCACCTCAAGCCTTTGCAGTCCATCCGTATAATCAGGGCAATAACCAGAACAGATACAGCACTCCAGACCTCTCAACAAATAGGTACCATCCCAGCTGGAGTAATCATCCTAATCTGCGGTATGGGAACTCATCCCAACAGAGACCGATGGCACCTCAGAATCCTCCTCCAGTGGCCACTTCTGCACCTTCCGGAGCTTCAGTAGATGACATGCTCAAACAAATAGCTGCACAAAATCTACAGTTTCAGCAGCAAATGGGACAGATTCAGGCCTCACAGGCACAGTTTCAGCAGCAAACAAATTCCAGCATTAAAAGTTTGGAGACACAGATTGGACAGATGGCCACAGACATGAATAACATACAGCAAGGTCAAAGATCCAGTCAGCTACCTGCACAGCCAGTGATAAATCCTAATGCCTCCAATCCTAATGTGAGTGCCATATCTCTGAGATCTGGGAAAGTTGTTGAGGCCACTTCTGAAAAAGATGAAGCAACTGTTGAGGTAACCCCTGAGCCCATGGTTGAAGTTGAAGCTGAGAAAGTGTATAGACCACCCATTCCATTCCCACATAGATTGCAGAAAAATAAGAAGGGTGGTGGTGAAAATAAGGAGAAGGAGATTCTTGATGTTTTCAGAAAAGTAGCTGTAAATATCCCTCCCCTAGATGTGATCAAGCAAGTGCCCAGATATGCCAAATTTTTGAAGGAACTATGCACCAACAAGAGGAAGATGAAGACTAATGAGAGGGTTGACTTGGGAATGAATGTCTCAGCGCTTATCCAGTCTAAGCCAGAAAGAGTTGTTGCTTTAACCCCTACTCAGGCACTGCCACAGAAGTGCAAGGATCCAGGCACCTTCACTATTCCATGCACTATTGGGGACAAGAAGTTTGAAAACTGCATGTTGGACTTGGGAGCATCAATCAATGTCATGCCTACCTCCATCTTTAATAACCTTGATCTTGGGCCATTGCAGTATACAGGTCTTACCATCCAGTTGGCTAACAGGACCAGTGCCCGACCTATGGGAATGGTAGAGGATGTGCTAGTGCAAGTTGACGATTTGATATTCCCTGCGGACTTTTATATCCTAGACATGGCAGGAGAGACTCAGTCCAGTAGATCACCTATAATCTTGGGCAGACCATTCATGATGACATCTAAGACTAAGATTGATGTGTATGATGGGACTATGTCTATGGAGTTTGGTGGTATTGTGGCCCAGTTCAAGATCTTTGATGCTATGAAACACCCAGTAGAGGAGCACTCTGTATTCCACTTAGAGTTGCTTTCTGAGCTTATTGAGGACACCCATGATGACTTTATTTCTGATTTTCCTCTTATTTCTGGTTTTGATGATGTATATACTTGTACTAACTGTACTAACACTAACCCATGTTCTGTTTGTTCTGAGTTTTTGGATTCAACCTTGCAGGGTGAGGATGATAGTGATAGTGATAATGAGAGTGAAGTTGTCTTTTCAGCAGAAGTCCTTGACCCCATGGCTACTCCCAAAGCACCATCTATTGAGCAGCCACCTTCTTTGGAACTCAAACCACTTCCTGAGAACCTGAAGTATGCCTACTTGGGGAGGAATGCAACATTGCCAGTCATCATTTCCTCCAGCCTCAACTCTGACCAGGAAGCCAAGCTTTTAGAGGTTCTTAAGAAATACAAGAAGGCTATTGGGTGGACATTGGCCGATATTCCAGGAATTAGCCCCTCCAAATGCATGCACAGAATTTTATTGGAGGATGGGGCTAAGCCAGTCAGACAGGCCCAAAGGCGACTTAACCCACTGATTCTGGATGTGGTAAAGAAAGAGGTGACTAAGCTTCTACAGGCAGGTATTATCTACCCCATCTCGATAGTACTTGGGTAAGTCCGGTGCAAGTTGTACCAAAGAAGTCTGGTCTAACAAGTAGTTAGGAATGAAAATAATGAACTTGTACCTACTAGAGTCCAGAATAGTGGCGAGTTTGTATAGACTATAGGAAGCTGAACCAGGCCACCGAGAAAGGATCATTTTCCTTTGCCGTTCATAGATCGAGATCTTTGGATCGGCTGGCTGGTCAATCCCATTATTGTTTTCTAGATGGCTTTTAGGGTATTTCCCGATTCATATTGCCCCTAAGGATCGGGAAAAGACCACCTTCACGTGCCCCTTGATGACGTTTGCTTATAGGAGGATGCCATTTGGCCTCTGTAATGCTCCTGGCACCTTTCAAAGATGCATGCTTAGTATTTTCTCTGATTTTATTGAAAATTGCATAGAGGTGTTCATCGATGATTTTACTGTGTATGGCTCCTCATTTGATGCTTGTTTGCATAGTCTAAGTCTAGTTCTACAAAGATGCATTGATACTGATTTGATTTTGAATTATGAGAAATGTCACTTCATGGTAGAACAGGGGATAGTTTTGGGTCATGTAATTTCCAAAGAGGGTATTTCTGTAGATCCTGCAAAAATAAATGTGATTTCTTCATTGCCTTACCCATCTTGCGTACGCGAGATCCGTTCTTTTCTTGGACATGCAGGTTTCTACAGGCGCTTTATAAAGGACTTCAGCAAGATAGCACTACCATTGTCAAATCTGCTGAAGAATGATGCCCTGTTCTAGTTTGATGAAAAGTGCAAAGAGTCATTTGACTATCTAAAGAAAGCGTTGACTTCTACCCCTGTCATCCAGCCCCCAGACTGGACACTCCCTTTTGAACTGATGTGTGATGCTTCGAATTTTGCTGTGGGAGCAGTTCTGGCACAAAGGGTGGGCAAGGTTGCCCATGTAATTCACTATGCTTCTAGGACCTTAGATGCTGCACAGGCAAATTACACAACCACTGAGAAAGAGCTGCTAGCTGTTGTATTTGCACTTGATAAGTTTAGGTCTTATTTGCTAGGTTCTAGGGTGACTGTTTTTACTGATCATGCAGCTTTGAAATATCTGTTGAAGAAGCCAGAAGCTAAGCCAAGACTGATCCGGTGGATGCTTTTGCTCCAAGAATTCAATGTGGAGATAAAGGATAAAAGTGGAGCTGAGAATTTGGTAGCAGATCATTTGAGCCGGATAGCAAGGGATGAGGATACTTTTCCCATCCAAGATGATTTCCCTGATGAGAGACTGTTACATATGTATGGGGTAACCCCCTGGTTTGCTGACATTGTAAATTTTCTTGTTGCTGGTGTTGTTCCTGCAGGTACAAGTAGACATAAGTTCCACAAGCTGAAGAGCGATGCAAAGTATTATGTGTGGGATGATCCCTACCTGTGGAAGTTTTGCAGTGACCAGGTTATTCGGAGGTGTGTCCCCGATCATGAGACGGAGTCCATCCTGCATTTCTCACATGCCTCTCCAGTTGGAGGACACTTTGGACCTCAGAGGACAGCAAGAAAAGTCCTGGACTCCGGGTTCTACTGGCCCACAATTTTTAGGGATTCATATGAGGTATACAAGAAATGTAAAAAATGTCAAATAACAGGCCCTGCAATCACTCGTAGGAGTGAGATGCCTCAGCAGCCCATGCTTTATTGTGAGGTCTTTGATGTGTGGGGGATGGACTTCATGGGTCCCTTCCCTCCTTCTTTTGGTTTTGTATATATTCTGTTGGCTGTAGATTATGTTTCAAAGTGGGTGGAAGCAATCCCCACTAGGACTAACGATGCTCAGATTGTTTCCAAATTTGTTAGGTCCAACATTTTTTGTAGGTTTGGCATACCCAAGGCCATCATCAGTGACCAGGGCACACATTTTTGCAACAGAACCATGGAGGCCTTACTCAGGAAATATGGGGTTGTACATAGAGTGTCCACTGCTTACCATCCCCAAACCAATGGCCAGGCTGAAATATCCAACAGGGAGATCAAGCAAATTCTAGAGAAGATGGTGCAGCCAAACAGAAAGGAATGGAGCCGCCGTCTGGAAGGCGCACTGTGGGACCAGAGGACTGCTTTTAAGACGCCTATAAGAATGTCCCCCTTCCGGCTTGTATTTGGCAAGGCATGTCACCTCCCGGTGGAAGTTGAGCATAAAGCATATTGGGCAGTAAAGAGTTGTAACTTGGACATGAAGAAATCTGATGTTGAAAGAAAACTGCAGTTGCAGCAACTTGAGGAGCTTAGGCTTGAAGCCTATTAAAGCTCCAGGATGTATAAAGAGAAAACAAAACTTTTTCATGATAGAATGATTCTTAGGAAAGAATTTTTTGTGGGTCAGAAGGTCTTATTGTTTAACTCCCGCCTGAGATTGATGGCCGGGAAGCTTAGGTCAAAATGGGATGACCCTTTTGTTGTGACTAATGTGTTTCCTTATGGTGCAGTAGAGATTCAAAGTACAGGTACCAACAAGACCTTCAAGGTTAATGGGCAAAGGTTGAAGCCATTCCATGGTGTGGATGCTGGTGACCCTGCGGATGCTAATGTTGAGGAGCTCTCTTTGGATGCTCCAACCTACACTGATACTTGATCAGGGAGTTTCTTTTCCTTTTCCCTCACTCTGACTGTATAATTCTGTTGTTCATTGGGGACAATGCATGTTTTAAGTGTGGGGGAGGGAACTAGTTGTAGTTTTCCTTTTCTTTGAATAAAGCTCCTGAATAATTTGAGAAGCTCAGGAGCATTTGTATGTTGAGTCTTTTGTTGGCAAGTTTGCTAGATTTTGATTGATGTTGCACAGATTGCTTGCATGATTGATATGTGATGATTCCTCCTAGGCTGAAAAATTTTTTGTTTTTGAAAGTGATTCCCATGTGAAATTGAAAACTGAACTTTGGGATTTTGTTATGATGACATGACTTATGATAAGTTTGGGGTGATAGGGAGCACACACTAGGGATATAATCTCTTTCAAACAATTTGCATGAATGTCCAGGTGAGGTTTTGAGCTTCCAACATGTTTTTGACTGTGTGAAAATCACTTTCAAGTTGCACTTCCCTGAATTTGATTGAATCTTTTTTTTGGTTTGCATGATTATGTGTTTGCTTCAGATGATTTAGGCATGTTCTTTGTAAATAGCTACTTAGCCTAAAAATAACCAATTCCTAATGCATGTTCCCTAGTTAGCCCCTTTGAGCCGATTAGCCTGTTAATTCTTGATAACCTAATGTTATAAGCCCAAAAATCTGGAAAGCCATGTTAACCCGATCTTAGGATTAGGAGAGCATGTAATCTTAGAATGGGTGCAAGAAACTAAGTTTGGGGTGGCTACAAGGTGTAATATGTTGTTGGGATTGAGAAAAAAATATATAAAAAAGAAAAAGAAAAAAAGTTGGAGCCAAAGGCTTATGAAAGAAAAAGTGCTAAAAAAAACAAGAGAGAGAGAAAAACAATAAAAATAAAAAGTGTTGAAATAAAAGGCTGTAGTCACCCAGAAGTGTAAAGGAAAAAAAAATAAAGAAAGGAACTTGAGTGAATTTCAAAGTGTAAATATAGTTCATGCTCTCTTAGTTCCTAGGGTCTTCAGCCTAGTTCCTTTTGTATATCCTACCCTTAGTCAGGCCCCATTACAACCCATAAAAGACCTTTTGATGTTGCTTGCATGTTTTCTGTGGGAACCATTTTGAGATGAAAATCAAATTTTTGGGAAGTGTTCTTGAAAAGTGAAACTGAGTGCAAGTTGTTAGCCTGACACAAACTGAGTGATTGAGTGATATACTAAATACCCTTGTGAGGAAGGCGGTTGTTTGAAGTTGGTGATCTCCCTCTTGTGTGTAACTTAGATCCCCTTCTTAGATTTCTGATTGTTTTCATGATGAAATTCTCAACTGTTTAGAATAAATGAATGTGGGGATTGCTTTGTTCAAAAAGGGGGGACATTAAAGAAAACTGTTTTGATGTATTGCTTGAATTTGTGCAATGTTGATTGGATCTTTTAAGCTTGCCAGGTCTTGAGTCTTTTTGATTTTTGAGTCTTAGTTTGCTTGGGGACAAGCAAAGTTTAAGTTTGGGGTATTTTGATAAGCCTCTGGCTCATCTAGTTTTATAGCTAGTATGACCAGGGTTTTGTGCAAATTATATCTTATTTTCACCCAAATTAGATTAGATTGTCCTCAAGCAAGGTTTTGAGTCTCTAGAGTAGTTTTAAGTTAATTTAGCTAGTTTTGAGTTAAATAATAAACTTATAGTTATTTCTTTGTTTTCAGGTTAAGTGAAAGTCAAGAGAATAAGGAAACAGGGGGTTCGCCCCGTGAATTCTTGCTCGCCACGCGACCTCGGAGCCTGACTGTTCCAAGAAAATGCAAGGTCTCTGGTTCGCCCCGCGAAGAAGGTCTCGCCCCGCGAGTAACCCAAGCCTAAAAAGTCAGAGACGATCACGGCTTGCCCGTGTTGAAAGTCACGGTCGTGGCAGTTTTGAAGTTGAAGAGTCTCGCCTCGCGAGCCTGGAAGTCAGAGAGCATCACGGTTGGCCCCTGATATCCATAACGGGCGTAATAAGAAGACTCTTCAGTGACTCGCCTCGCGAAGGTGTGTTCGCCTCGCGAGAATACCAAAAGGTTGCAGACTGTTCGCAGGATTCGCGTCGCGAGATAGGCTTAGCCTCGCGAATAAGCTTTATTTCTGACTTGTATAAATTGATGTTCTGAACAGTTTAGGGAGATCTTTGCTTCTCCATTTTTCTGTTTTACATTTTTCTCTGTGTGATTTCGTTTGTGTTATGGAGAACTAAGTTTCTAGGATTGATCTATTGTAATTGATTTCCATACACTTGAGGTTCTTGTATTTCTCTGTTTTGTATGCTTTTCCCTCTTCAATGCCATGCTTTATATTTCTGTTTGCTTAATTCAGGAGTATACTGTATTGTGTTGATTTATTTCTGGTGATATCATGTTCCTATAATTAATCGCATCTGCTTAATTTGCGTATGTACATTTTGTGTTCGCTTAGTTCACGAAGGGCTTAACCCCGTTTGCTTAATTCGGGAATAGGGATATGTATCTGTAGTAGTGGTTTCGCTTGTAAATTGCTACTACAACCGGGAGGGGATTAGAATTTGCTTAGAGCTTGGAAATTGCATGAACCTATGATAGTTAGGAAATTGAGAACAATAGATCAATCTATTTTTGGCCATTTGATAACCTCCTTAAACTGCTTGTTTTCAATTGCTCTGTTTTTAGGATTATGTTTTCTTTGATTACATCTCAATCCAAACCCCCCCAAAAACTTATTTTTGTGGAAAATAACATTTTAAGAGTCCTTGAGAGACGACATCCGAGTTGTCGCCCTAAACTACATTTTCAAAACCCGCTCGTCCTTTTTGGCACGTGCGCGACAGCGCGACCACACCCCAATTTCGAGGAGATTACGACCCAGAGATAGCAGAGTGGTGGATACAGGAGCTGGAAAAGATATTCGATACCATGCGCTGTAAAGAGGATAGACAAGTGACTTATGCTGCCTTCATGTTAAATGGAGGAGCAGAATCTTGGTGGAATGGCAAGAGAAGATTGTAACATCCCGATTTTTACTGTTCTTCAATATATATATATATATATATATATATATATATATATATATATATATATATATATATATATATATATATATTTGTTTATATTTTATTTGTGACTGAGGAAATGATTTTGGAGAAAACAAAATCATATCTAGAACCTACTCTATGGTAGGAAGCTTTGGTTAAAATCTGGGTTTAAAACTTAGATGGAAACCGGTCTGCGTTTTTAACTGACAGTATAATTTTATACCGGTAGAAAACCCTAATTTGTCCCGAAAATGAATTTTTTATATTTTTTTATATTATGTCTGTGAGGAATCCTACTTTCCAAATTTCTGATCAGAAACAAAATATTATGTTTATTCGGTCGAATTTTGGTAAAAGTTCGGACGGAAAACAGTCGGTGTTTTCATTGAGAGTAAGATTTTAATGATCAGAAAACCTAATTTTGACTCGTGAATGAAATGGTTTATGTTTAAAACATATTTCCAACGAGTTTGGTTATTTTGAAAATTTTTGGTCGAAAAATAGACAGAAACCCTAATCGGGAAACCAACGGAGTCGAAAACGGAACTGCAGAGACCTGACAAGAGATCAGGACAACGAGTCATACATGATGACTCATGGAGGATGAGTCACCAAGCATTTATGACCATTAAATGCTAGTAATCATGACTTTTAGGTAAAATGACCAAAATACCCCCAAGCTTTCGTGGTTATTAACAAGATATATCTACGCACTCTTAACCACACATTTTTACATGGTTGTAAACCTTCCACATCTCCTCAATTTCGTGCAGCCATATATACTAAACCATACCGATTTCATTTTGCTTTTGTTTCATCATTTTCCTCTCAAAAAATGAAATCGGGTAAAAGACGGAGCTGGATACGGGATTTCCGTGAACCGCTAATGGATAGGATCGATGAGTCAGGGATGACTCATAAGATGTGGTGAAAAATCAGCCATACCAACTTTCATTCTTGGTCACATATTTGTTAACCATGATTACCAATTATTCATAGTTAGGTTACTAATTAACTATAGTTAAGTTATTATATTATTTTCTTACTTAACCTTGGTCAAGTAAACTCAACTATGGTTCATTTAAACCAATTAAACAACTCCTCACTCACTCAAACTGTCATTTGGACGCAGCCCACCCACACTTAACACATTTCATTTTCTTCCTATTACACTTATTCTTCACAAAAACCTAAAGAACACCATTTGTGTTCTTGATAAGTTCTTCATTGTTCTTCATTTCCTTCATCAAACTTCTTCATTCTAAGGTGAGGAACATATTCCTAATAATATTAGCTTCATAAATCATCCATCAATCTTCATGTTCATCAAGTTTTTCACCTATTTCTATTCTTAGATCTAGATTTTCAAATAATACTAGAAAATCATAGAAAAATCATTTTAATGTGAGATCAATTTCTATGATCTCCATATGACTTCTATTTTCATAATCCAAGAGATTGAAAAATTTAGAGATCCCTAGCTATTTCTTCTTGACTTGGCCGAACCTATGCTCACATGGGTTTAGGTGATTTTCTTCATTCTTTAACTTGTTTTCATATTGGTTGTTCATGGCTAGGTTTTGGTGGAAAAAATCGTGGCATAACTTGGTTGGTTTAGCTTGTGTTTGTTTGACCTTCAAGTGATCTACCAGAGGTAATATTACCAATATCCTACCTTAAAGTAGATATGTTGATGGTTTATATAGTGTTATTTAGTGTAAATGGTCTTGTAAATCATAAGTGTGTGATTTATTGTTTTATATGTGTGTGATTGTCTTGGGGGATTTGGTTGATGCTTGATTTTGATATATGTTGATCTTGATTCAATGATTTCTAATTGGATACTTGATGGTTGTTATTTGATTTAACATGAAAAATTACCTAACACGATCATTATTGGGCCATTCGGCCTTAGCTGTTTAAATGGGTTTCATGTTGATTTAAATGGTTTGAATAATTTTGATGAGGATTGAATGAATGTATAAGAATATAGAAATTGGTTTGGATTGATTTGGATGTGTATATTGAAATATATAATTTTATGAGTCCTTACGGACTAAAATGCAATTTCTGAGAATTTCAGTGGCTGCACTGAAATTCATATTATTGTGTGTTAAGATTGTAGTCCTTGATGAGACAAAACCATAGAAATTGGTTTGGTGTTAATTGGATTAATACATAAAAAGTTATAAGCTTTTTTGTGAAAAATGACCTTTTTGCAATTATAGAAAAATATTTAGGCAGAAACGAAATTTCAGGAAATTTGAGGGCAACTGAAAAATATTTCTAAAGAAGTTTGTTTGGTGTGATTTGAAGTTATGAATAAAAATTTATAAGGTTTAAAGTGAATAATGATCTTTTTGGAATTAATGAAAGTATAGGGGTTAAATTGTAATTTTCGAAAATATATTTAACTAGACAGTGAGAGACTGTTTTTAATACCTATTAAACTATTCTAAAACTTCAAAATGATTTTTGGACTATTAAATTGTAAAATAGTTGAAAAAGGATTTACGCGTTTTACAAATTTAACGACGTTCGGTCAAATTTTTAGGGATTTTGTATACATGAAAATCAAAACTGTAAAAACAGTGTTACAAAATCTTAGTAATTGTATTATAACCTAGGTGAGTAATATATTTGAGGTGAAGAACCATATTTTCAAAAGTATGGCTTTTGGGCCTAAAACCAGTAAAAAACGGCAAAACCGTCGTCAAACGTTTTTAAAGATTTTTGAGAAAACAATGATGTAGAGTTTGAAATTAGTATTCCAATACTATAACATAAGCATAGTAACTTAGGAAAGTGAAGGATTTGAGAAAAATAATTATATTAGTGAAAATATGGAATTTAAGTTGAAATACAATAAAAAAACGGTAAAACGGTATTTTAAGAGTTTCGATGTTTTGGCAAGAAACTGTTTTGAGGAATTAAGTACTTATGTACTTTAATGGAATCTGATTTCAAAATGGTTTGGTTTTAACCAAAGGTTTTAGTTTTAAGACAAAAGAGAATTTTAGTCTTCAAGACTAGTATTTCAAGTAAATGGAAAAACCTAAGCCATGAATGACTTGGTGAAAATACTAACGTAATAATTTATGACGTGGGGTGGAACACGACCTTATGTCATAAAGTATGGATAATTTATTATCCATATATCCATAATATTTAATGGACTCAGAAGTATTTGATTTCTTGAAAGCCAAGAGAAAGGCTCAATTAGAAAAGTGCGAAGAAATAAATAATTGGATTTGTGATCCAATCTCATAATGTGCTAGGATTGTTAATCCAGTGTTTTAAAATACCTTTGCACAAAGATGAAAGGTTACTTAAGAACGTTAGCTCGATGTTAAGTAACGATGATTCGGACTTAGGAACAGCTAGCATATGATAAAGCACGTTGAATAGATTCGGTTGGAATCAAGAGGTCATCTGGTGGATAGACGAGAAGAACGCATCTTTCCGGCAAAGTTTGCCTAAACACATAGTGAAACTATGTTCTGTAAGGTCTAGGAGATCGAGCTAACACTTTAATGCGGGTGCGAATTCCGTAGTGACGATCTATTGATGCTAGGGGATACCGGGGTATGAAATACTCACAAGGGCTCAGTTGGTAGCTCCTTCTGTGGCGTGGTGATCTTACAATGTCCCAACATACTCAACTAGACGCTACGTGTTTTTTGGTAGTGTAGGATGTTCCCGAAAAAGTCAATGTGCACGACGATGACTATGGACACATTTTATTGCCCAAGGTTGGTGTAGTATGGAACAATCCTCCGAACCACTCTCTCCGACTGTTGTTAAAACCATGGTATAGGGATCAGAGGTCAGTCTTAGATGTTTCTATCTAGGAATGTGTGGTCATGTTTCTGTTAAACATTATTGTTCTGTTATGAATGTAGATTTGATTGAATATTGATAATTGTACGTACCTGAGAGTCGTACCACTACATGTCTACCTTATGTGTAAGATAAATGGAAATCTCACCTCCTTAATTTTATATTGCCTATGTCGGCTGGTTACGTGCCTTCTGTATTCTTTTGAGAAGATTGAGACGTCAAGATGTCGCTTGGCTGATGCATCTTAGAGGATGGGATTCGAGCATGCGGACGATATAGTGGAGTTTCTAGTGGACGTCTTCCAGACTGTCGATGGTTTGTCGACCATGTTTTCCTCTTGGAAGAGGAAAGGGCTTAGTTCGAGAGTTACTATTGCAGTAGCCCTAGGAGTGTCTTTTGTGACGACGTTGGTAGTGGATTCAAATAGAGTTTTCACTAGATCTCGTCAATGGGTTTGTCTTTCTCACGATGTATGAGAAATGATTGTCTTTTTTATTTTAGTTTTGGCCAGCTGGTTATGTTTGGGAGTTAATGTAACTGTCTATGGAGTTGTGACTCCAAGTATCTTATATTTTAGGAGCTACGTCTCCACATCTTTATGTTGAGTCTGTACATTCTATGCTTTCTATTTATGAGTCGGGTTGGGTATTATATAAATTATTTTCGAAATCATGACCCTAATTGTGATGATGGAATTTTTTATTGTCCATTCATTTAAAACAAAGTAGATATATTTATGACTTACGAAAAAGAAACAATTACCCCATTCTTTTATAGCCAATTTTAATTAACCTACTTTTCAGTCTTAGAATGTCACTTACGGAGTAGCGTCCGAGAAGGGTGTTACAAAGATTACTAGAAGCAGAAGGCAGAACTATCACCTGGCAGTTGTTTAGTGATTGTTTCTTTGAGAAATATTTTCCACGTTCAGTTCAACGCGAGAAGGAGAGGGAGTTTACAAGTCTCAAACAAGGCAACATGACTGTTGGTGATTATGCATCCCGTTTTGAGGCTCTGATTAAGTTCTCATAATTCTATCAGAGGTTCCCAGATGAGGATTGGCAGTGTATAAGGTTTGAAGAGGGTCTGAGACATGAGCTCCAGAGAGCTATAGTATCTCATGACATTCAGAGTTTTCTGTAACTGGTTGATAGATGTAGTGCTATGAAAGTATAGATCAGAGGCTGGCTAATGAACAGAAACAACTGAGGACTGGTGGTCCTATTCGATCAGATGTTCGGAGGAGAGTAGATAGTGGTTCTCAGTGGAGACGAGAACCATATATCAGACCGTTGCAAACAGCTGCACCAGTACCAATTTCTACAGTACCAGTGGTTGGAATGGGTCAGCAGCAGCAAGGCCTAGTTTGTTACAAATGTGGAGGACTGCATTATCAACGGAATTGCAAGGAGGAACCTTGTTGTTTCCATTGTTGTAAACCAGGATATTTTGAGCGTGATTGTAGACAGAAAAGTATGCAGTAGCCGGTAGCTGCTGGTAGAGGAGTTCTAGCAACGGGACAGGAGATGGTTAGACCTCAAACCATGGTGAGAGTGTTTACTGTGAGGGGAGCTGAATCCTCTCACCCTGAAGATCTCATAGAAGGTATGTGTGATTGGAAATAATCTTGAATAGTGAAATACGTTTTAAGGAACTAAGACTAAGATGGGATACATTGAGTAGGAAGTTAAGGTAGTATTGATTGTGGTATTAATTATGGGAGTTAGATTTTGAAATAAGGTTTTCTAGGGGACCAGTATTAAGAAGAGAAAATGATTAAGTTTTGATGATGTTCTTCAAGGATGATAGATTAAGGTGAAATGTTAAGGATAAGGAACATAGTGTAGTGATGGATTGTTTCAAGGATAAATAGAACAACATAAGAATGAATGATGTTATGAAGTTACCGCTGTCACTTAGGGGAAGACAGTGACGGAAAATACAATGAAAGGTTTTTAGATATGATTACAATAAGCTGTCTAGTTTTGAATCACAAAATTCCGAGGACGAAATTTTTTTTCTAAGTGGGGTAGTAATGTAACAGCCCGATTTTTGGATATGTTGTATTAACGGTAAAGATATATTTATTTATATTTTTACCTGCGACCTAGGAAATGGTTTTTGAGAAAACAAAATCATATCTGGAACCTACTCCATAATAGGAAGCTCTGGTTAAAATTTGGGTTTAAAACTCAGACGGAAACCGGTCTGCGTTTTTATTGACAGTACAATTTTATACTGGCAGAAAACCCTAATTTGACCCAAAATTGAAAAATTGTAGATTTTTATATTTAGTCCGTGAGGAATTCTATTTGCCAAATTTCTGATCAAAAATAAAATATTTTGTTTATTTGGATGAATTTTGGTAAAAGTTCGGACGGAAAACGGTTTTTGTTTTCACCGACAGTAAGATTTTACTTATCAGAAAACCTAATTTTGACTCATGAACGAAATGGTTTATGTTTAAATCATATTTCCAACGAGTTTGGTTCTTTTGAAACTTTTCGATCGTAAACGAAATATTATGATTTTTATTCGGGCGTAAAACCTAACTCGGGTAATCGACGGAGTCGAGTAACGGATGTATAGAGACAAAACCGGACCCCGGAGGAGCTGAGTCATGGGGTGAGTCACCACCATGACTCACCAAGAAGTTACGAAGCATTAAATGTAATTTTAGGTGAAATGACCAAAATACCCTTAACCTAACCTATTCTAGTTAGATTTTAACCATGGTTAAAGCAAGTTAAGGTTAATTCATGTGGTGCAAGGGCAGCCACACCAACATTCATTCTTGGCCACATATTTGTAAACCATGATTACTATTAAACCTAGTTAAGTTATTATTAACTATAATTAAGTTATTATATTATTTTCTAATTTAACCTTGGTCAAATAAACTTAACTATGGTTCTATTTTAAGATTAAACAATTCTCCCCTCACTTATTCTCTCTTGGCCGCAGTCCCCCTCACCCCTCTTAGACATCATTTTACTTCATTGTTTCATCATTTTCTTCACAACCACAAAAAAATACAAGTTCATAGTTCAAGAGCTCAAGCTCATACTTTGTAGAAACTTGCCAAGATCATCATCTTTTCCTCATTTCCTTCACTCACTTGAGGTAACATGATGATCCATGATCATCTCCTCTACTTCTTGAATCCATTTTCTTCCTATTTCATGGTTTTTCCATTCTTAGATCTATATTTTCAAAAAATTCTAGAAAATTGTAGAAAAATCATTTTAATGTGAAACCAATTTCTATGATCTTGTTATGTCTCCTACTATCCTCATCTAAGAGCATGTAAGAATAATCATTTTCCTTCCTATTTTTCTTATTGAGGCCAAAACTATGCTTGGTTGAGTAAAGGAGATTTTGTTCAATTTTTGAAGTATAATGATTGATTCAAGCTCTCTAGTACTTATATCATCTTAATCCAAGAGCTTGATTCCAACTAAAATTTCTAACCATGTTTTTCTATGTTGACCGAAACCCTAGAAAAGAGGGGTTGAAAAATTTTGTACAATTTTGGATTAATGATGATTGTTGTTGATTCTATCATGTCTTGTGATCACAAATCCAAGAGTTTGAACTCAAAAGAATTTTCTAACCTATTTTGATCATTGAGGCCGAAATCATACCCTAAGAGGTTGGATGATTTTATTTCATATTTTCAACTTATAGCAATTTATCCATGCTATCTATGACTCTAGGAACTATTATCCAAAAGATTGGAAAGAGAAAAGAACCCTAGCCCTCATTTGATTTGTTTGGCCGAACCTTAACCTAGGGTTGCCATAGAAGGATTTTGTTGGATTAACTTGTTTTATCATTGATTTGGTTGAAGGTTGATTTGGTAAATTATGGAGTAGTATCGAGGAGTTTCGACTTGTGTTTCTGGTGTTAGCTCAGGTGGGGGAAAGAATTAACCTGTCATCAGAATGGATAAGTAGTATATATTATAATAATTGTGTAGGGCGACCTAAAACCTACTAGTGGTCGAGTAATCGACAAGACCAAAATCACATTGGAAAACTTTTCTATAATACCAATGATGATTTGGGAATTGTAGGTTTATCGACATTAGGTTAATCTTATGATATTGAGGATGTCTGACTTTATTGTTATTGAATTGATTGTAATACGCTGGTTGAGGTATTCTACTACATGTGACGTTTTATATTGATGTTTGAATATTTCATGATGATTGTGTTATGTATGATCCGCCTGGTTTAATATTATGCGTAGTTGAATTTGAAGTAAAGATATGTGTTGTTCGGAGATAATTGTTTGGGTGAGAGAATAACTGGGACTTAGAGGTGCCTAGCCTAAAAGTAAATATTTTATAGATGAGAGGTGACATTTGAGACTATGATGGAAAGTTGAGACACTAGGTTGTAATCGATGCGAGTTAGTGAGATTCATATATATATGCATTGTTGATCATAGACGTGTGAGTGGAACACGGTCAGGATATCCTATTTTAGATGCCGGATATTGCGGGTGAGTGACCTACGGATATTGATGCCGAGATAGACTATCGTAATACTCTTTTAGTCCTTAACACATTGTTCTGATTATCTTATCAAAGATAGAGTTACCACGTCTTTGTGCTTATGTGCTATTTCCAATGGGGGATTAGTGACGCACACCGTGCTTAACGCACTATTTCCTGTTAGAGATTAGGGAATAGGGGCGCACTGAGTTACTGGGTATTTTGTGCTTATGTTCTATTTCTAATGGGGGATTAGTGACGCACACTGTGCTTAATGCACTATTCCCTACGAGAGATAAGGGAATAGGGGCGCACCGAGTTCTTGACCCCAGACCGTTCTGGACTACTGACTAACGTGACAGAAGTAGATATGACCATGTCAGCATAAAGGTTTAGTTGCATGAGATTGAGGGTAGAGGATGATATCGTGAATTAAGGATGATGGTTGATTATGAGTGATGATTGTCTGTGACTTTTGTTATATTATATGATATGTATTCCTTTCCGCTTTTGATGATAGAACTGTTTCTTATCCCCTATATTTTCTATATTGTGTATCTATTTTATTATGTGATCGTACGAAAAGACCCTATGGAGGAGCCAGTTGCGGAGGAGTTGGATGAAACTCCATTTGAACCAGAAGCTGGAGGTCGAGCTGTGGACCCGAGTGGTAGAGTTTAGATAGTTAAGGCCGGTGCGTCTTGTTAGACGTTTTATATTTTCCGCTGAGTATAGTAGTTTATATAAGTATGTGCATGTAAGGGATTCTACTGATATGATACCCTAAACAGTGTTTTGATAACTCTGATGCAAAACATATGTGTGTATGTATAATATAAGTATGATGTGGTGTGTTAACTTTCAGAAGTTGGATGTGTTTATATTTAAGTTGTTAATTTTTACGTATTTTCGGAATATACATTCAACGTTAAGCCCACGAATAAGTAATCAATTAATAATGTTTTAATTTAATGGCACAATGGGGTGTCTCACGAAACTATGAGAGTAGTTGAATTATTTGGGACAAAAATGTGTTAGGAATGATTTTCAATGATTTGACATTTTCCGAAAAGAAATTTCAAAAGAAAATGGGCATATGAAAACGGTGTGGTTCGGGGACGAACCAGGTGGAAGCTGGTGGGCATGTGACACCCGGGGCTGACGAGGACGGGGAGTGGTCTTCGGTGCAAGAAGACATGGACAAAGAGCGGCTCCTGGAAGACTTCTAGGCGGAGTGACACATGAATAAACCGGTTACACACCCGAATGAGAGGGATCATGAGACTGTGTAAGTATGGTACTATACAGTTGATGATGACTTATATGAATTGCCCCAGGATGGGTGACCTCCTGGGTACGCTGAAAAGACTCATGTTTTGACAAAGCACACAAATATCTAGTACTCAGAGTTACTGATGTAATTTCTTATTCTTGTCCAACTAACTCCAAATTTTGACTAAAAAAAAATAATTACATTAGGGCCATAGGTTAAAATTTACAAATTTTTTATATGGTATGATTTTTGGTATTCATGGGTAATGATAGTGGCTATTAACAAATTTTTAGAAATTATATAGAGGAAATCCTAAGAATATCAAAAAAATAAAAATAAAAAAATATTATCCTCTTGATATACAGATTTAAATTCGGATTCAGAGATGAATCGGATAGATAGAAAGTCAAATAGATAAAAATAGATAAAATAAATAGATACGTTTTTTTTTTGACATAAAATAAATAGATAAGTTAACGATTCTTATTAAGAAGTTAAAATTGGATACACTAAAAATCCAACCAAATTTAAATGAAAATGATTTCAAAATTAAATAATTTTGTATTTTTTCAAGGAAATAATTTTCTATTTTTAAATCTAAAAATAAATAATTTCTAGTTTATATAAATTAGTAAAAAACTAAAACTTTTCTTACAGATTTTCTAATTTATTAATCAACTGTTAAGTTAAGCATTTAATACTAAGAATTAAATTAAATTAAGAGTCTGATTGGTTTGCCAAATCCGCTAGTGTATAGCAGATGGAAAAGTAACCCCGTCTGATAACAGTTTTTAAAATTAGTGTATAGCGTTTTTTCACTGGCTTATAGCGTTTTTTCCAGACGCTACTTGAAGTAACGTTTGAACTTATAGTGTATAGCTTATCATTTTTTTCTTCTATTTTTATCCTTACTATCTTAATTAAATTGATTACTTATCCTTAACTAATAAACTAAAACACTAATTATTTAACGTAGTATATAAATAAGAATTAATTTCTCTATTTAGATTTATATTTGAGATCTTGCCAAAAAAATAAAAAGATTTATATTTGAGATTAAAAAAATAGAAAATATATTTTTATCTATAAAAAAAGTTTATATAAAAATCATATCAGTATATAATTTTATTTTTTATTATTCCATTTTATTTATTAAAAATAATTAAAACTATGTTTAAAATTAAACATCAATGTTTTATTTTTTTAATGATAAATAATTTAAATTTCAAATACAAAGGATTTTAAAATTAAATAGATTTCTATTTTTTGAGCAGAAAATAAATAAATTTAAATTCTATAACTTCCATAACAAAACTATCTCGTTTGTATCATTGAGGATTCCACGGTAAAAATAACTTGTTTCTTCTTCTTGAGGACTCTTCACTCAACAAAATTGGTAGCACAAATTGAAAGTGATCTTCCATTTATCTCTTTCCACCTTCTATATTTCATATCACAGATAAAGAAGTGTCCATGGATTACATCTCTCTTTTGCCTAAAGAAATAGTCCATACACACATCCTAAGCAAACTTTCCACAAAGGAAGCTGCTACAATCAGTGTTCTTTCTAAATGGTGGAAAATGTGAAGTAAAATTCAATAGCAATAGCATTATGAAGCTGCCTCATTTGCAGATATTGCATTTGGAAAATGTGTTGATAGATGAAAGAAGCATTCAGATATTTATTCGCGCCTGTCCTTACATGAAAGATTTAAAAGTTTGGAATTGTTATGGTTTGGAACATCTGAATAATGTTGAAAATCATCATCATTTGAAAAGGTTGCTTGTTGGTTACTGCAATAGGCTTAAGAAAATAGATATAACTCAATTGCCTTCTCTGCAGTCACTAAGATTATATTTCACTGAGAGTTTCATGATTCTAGACCCCTCTGTTTTTAAAATAGATTCAAGAGCCTATGAGATGTTAAGAGAATTACATTTGTGCAACTATTCCAGGATAGACTCAAGATTTCAGGATTTGTTGTCTGCATTATCAAACCTCGAGTGCTTGATCTTATACAATGTCCGACAATATTCACAGAACATTAGAATTTCAAGCAACACACTCAAGAGATTAGCATCGGAAGACTGTGATTTCCTAATGTTTGACATTTGTGCTCCCAATTTGACGTTGTTGAAGTACGAAAATAATCGAATGTTGTTCTATCCTGTGGAAACTTACAATGTCCAAGATTACATATTTTCAAACTGCTGCCATTATTCAACTGGTCCAGAACAGAAAAGCCTCAAGTTTGAAACAGTGAAGAAGTTTCTTAGGAATTCAAGTAACAAGTTATGGAAAGGCACTAACAATGTGCATTTCAAATATGAGTTTTCCTCAACTGGCCGAATGGTTTTTGCTTCACAGTTTTGGGGAAAAGTTATTAGTTATATCATCTGCTGATAGCAAATTATATCAGGTATATCACTATTAATGGTTCTATGATTAAGTCATAATAAATCACTTCCTTCACCACTCTGTGCTTTTGTGATCACCAAGTGTAATCCAAGAATACACATGTATATAATTATAACCTTGTTTCTCTTTTTTATAACCTTATTTCTCATTACCTGAGTTATTGCAGGCTCTAAAGAAAAGGCCAACTTACTATTCCATATCCTCTACTTTCACTATGACAAGAGAAGCTTTTGAAAGGAATAGCCATCTACTCCCAATGAATCGCAAGTTTGCCTTTTTATTCGATGCTCTCTTGGAAGTAGGGTCCAAGCCAATGCAGACAATTGTGATGAATGGATTAGATTTATTTACTTTTGAATATCAACCTTTCCATGGACTATTATTAATTGTATTAGTTGTTATAGTTAGTTCTATTAATTAGCTTTCTTTCCCTCTTTTATAGCTCTGTTAGTTGACCTCTTTTATAGTTCTGTTAGTTGATTATTCCAACAAACTCAGCTGCTATCTCAGCTATATAAACCTCTTTCTGTAATTCGTTTTCAATTAATAAAAGCATTTTATTCATTCATCTTCTTGCAATCATAATATGGTATTAGTTTTCATCTTTTTCTGAACAGCTTCCACACAAACTTCTCCTTTCTTCTCCATTAACAATGGCTGCAGAAGACAATTCTTCTTCTTCTTCCTTGGATCCCCCTGCCAATCCTCCTATTGATCCTTCTCAAAACCCTACCAGCCCATACTATCTCCATCCAGGAGAGAACCCGAGTTTTGTTCTTGTTCATCCACCATTAAATGGGGATAATTTCTACAACTGGAGCAGGGCGATCAAACGAGCTTTGTCATCAAAGAACAAGCTTAAGTTCATCAATGGCGTACTCACTAAACCAGCAGCAAACGACCCCCTTCTTGATGCTTGGCAAAGATGTAATGATATGGTGGTTTCCTGGATTAATCGAACCCTATCTCCCCATATCTCCCAAAGCACGGCTTCCTTTAACAATGCTCGCTTGCTGTGGATCAACTTGGAAACAAGATTTACTCAAGAAAATCACTTTAGAATGTCTGACCTCCTACAAGAAATTCATTCCATGAGACAAGGTGACGAATCTTTATCTATCTTCTTTACTGATATGCAAATCCTATGGGATGAATTGGAATTTCTTAGGTCTACTCCCACATGTTCTTGTACCATTTCTTGCACTTGTGACTTGAGTAATTCTGTTCAAGCTTATAAAGACAAAGAACATGTACTTTGTTTTCTTAAAGGCATCAATGATTCTTATGCTTCTGTGAGATCACAAATTCTTTTAATGAAGCCTTTACCATCCAATAGTCAAGCTTATTCAATGATACTTCAACAAGAACGCCCTCTGCATACTTCTCCATCTGTTGATTCCACAATTCTTGTTACCAATACCTCTAATAGAGGCAATGCATCTCAAGGAAGAGGTCATGGCAGAGGCCAAGCATCTATGTTCTTCACTCATTGCCAAAGAACCAACCATACCATTGACAATTGCTACCTCAAACATGGTTTCCCTCCGGGATACAAACCCAGAGCTCAAGCCAATGCTGTCACCTCTGCTACTTCAGAACAGATTTCTGCTAATCATTCACCTGCTAAAGCACCTACCAATGATCAATCTTTATCTCTTACCCGAGATGATTATCAATATCTCATTTCCCTCCTTCATGCTTCCAAAAATGATAACAATGGTTCTAATCCATCTACTAGCAAGCCTCCTCCACCTGACTCTCATTCTCACATCGTTTCAAGTGTCACCAAACCAGGTAAACAATCTTCCATTCATTCTTTTTGGATTCTTGATTCAAGAGCTACTGATCATGTTTGTCCATATATCCATTACTTTTATTCATATAGAAAAATAACTCCTATAGCTGTAAAATTGCTGAATGGTGCAAGCATTCATGCATATTATTCTGGTACTGTTAAATTTACAAAAGACTTGTTTTTAGAGGAGGTTTTATACATTCCCGAGTTTCACTTCATTCTTATATCTGTTAATAAGTTAATTATGTCACTCAATTGCCAACTTGTTTTCTCACATTCATCTTGTGTTATTCAGGAGCTGTATACCCAGAGGAAGATTGGTCATGTTGATCTTCTTCACAATCTCTACCTTCTACAGCACCAACCTCCAATTCAACCTTCCAATGCATCTATTGTTCCTTTACTGTCTTCTGCAATAGTTAGCAATACTAAAAGACATTGTTCTATTCCTAATGACTTTGATTTGTGGCATCATAGACTAGGCCATCCATCTAATAATGTTCTTCAAACTTTATGTACCTTTTCCCCTTATATTGAATACAATACAAGCTTAATTTGTGATTCTTGTCATTTAGCAAAACAATGCAAGCTCCCTTTTCCAACTAGCTCATCTCAAACTCATCATATTTTTGAACCACTGCATATGGACATTTGGGGTCCCGTTAATATTTCTTCCTTTCAAGGGCATCACTTCTTCTTAACTATAGTTGATGACTTTAGCAGATTTACATGGATTTTTTTTGCTTAAACACAAATATGATACTAGACGATGCATTTCACAGTTTCTTACATATATTTCTAATCATTTTAGTGCCAAGGTTAAATACATTCGCACTGACAATGGTCTTGAATTCCAAATGACTACTCTTTATGCTTCTCTTGGTATAGTCCACCAAACATCATGTGTGGAAACACCTCAACAAAATTCAGTAGTTGAGAGGAAACATAGACATTTACTTAATGTAACCCGTGCCTTACTTTTTCATTCTCATTTGCCAAAATGTTATTGGTCATTTGCATTATGTCATGCTGCTCATCTTATAAATAGACTGCCAACTCCTGTTTTATCCAATAAAACTCCATATGATCTTCTTTATAACTCACCTCCTACCTTTCTTAACTTAAAGGTTTTCGGTTGTCTCTCTTATGCTACTACCCTGCAGCAAAACAGAGGAAAATTGGACCCTCGAGCCAGAAAAAGTGTCTTTCTTGGTTTCAAACCAGGTACAAAAGGCTACCTTCTGCTTGACATTCAATCAAGGGTAACCTTTATTTCAAGGAATGCCATTTTTTATGAATCTACCTTTCCTTTTTTTGAATTGTCTATGCATGAAGATTCTGTTTCTGATATTTCTTCACAGCACACAAATACACCCTTTATCTTTGACATGCCTGTTTCTCAAGCTACACCAATAAATCAACCTATTACTCATACTACATCTTCATCTGACAACTCTTCTCCTACTGATCTGCCTTTTCCTGCTATTATACCTACAAGGCAGTCAAATAGGATTAGGAACCCTCCCTCATATCTCAAAGATTTTCATTGCAATTACTTATCTACCTCTCCTTTCATTCTTTCTTCTACTGCATATCCTCTTTCTTCTGTTATCTCTTATTCAAAACTTTCTCATAAACATCTGCATTACACTTTATCAATCTCTACTAATGATGAACCAAAGACATATAAGCAAGCAATTCAGCATCCTCATTGGATTGATGCCATGAACTCAGAACTTAATGCTCTTCACAAAAATAATACATGGACGTTAACTGATTTACCCTGTGACAAAACTCCTATTGGATGTAAATGGGTTTATTGCATTAAGTATAAAGCAAATGGTCAAATTGAAAGATATAAGGCTAGGTTAGTTGCCAAAGGCTTTAACCAAGTTGAGGGCATTGATTTCTTTGATACATATTCCCCTGTGGCCAAATTAACTACTATTCGTATGCTTCTTGCTATTTCTTCTTCATTAAAATTGGCATTTACACCAATTGGATGTTCACAATGCTTTCTTACTTGGTTCTTTGGATGAAGAAGTTTATATCCAGCTTCCTCCAGGTCTTGTTAGTTCTCGGCCTAATCAAGTTTACAGGCTGCAAAAATCCATCTATGGTCTCAAACAATCAAGCCGCCAATGGTTTGCAAGTTTATCTTCGTTCTTATTTTCTCAAGGCTTTACCAATTCCAATTCTGATTCTTCCCTCTTTTTTAAACATTCTTCTCACACAATTACAATTCTTCTAATCTATGTTGATGATTTAATACTAGCAGGAAATGATCTCTCTGCTATTACTGACATTAAAACAGCATTGCATAACCGATTCTGCATTAAAGATTTAGGCTATTTAAAATTTTTTCTAGGTCTTGAGATAGCTAGATCCTCTGCTGGTATCCATGTTTGCCAAAGAAAATATGCACTTGACATTCTTTCAGACTGTAGCTTGCTTGCCTGAAAACCACTCTCCACCCCTATGTCCAAAGGCACCAGATTGCAACAAGATGGAGGGACTCCTCTTTCAGATCCTTCTTCCTATAGAAGATTGGTTGGTAAACTTCTTTATTTGACTACAACTAGGCCTGACATTTCCTTTTCTGTGCAACAGTTAAGTCAATTTATGCAACAGCCAACCAACATTCACTATGATGCTGCTATTCGGGTACTCAAATACATTAAAGCTAGCCCGGCACAAGGCCTCCTCTATCCAAGTAGTTCCACATTGCAGCTCAAAGGATTCAGTGATTCTGATTGGGCTACCTGCTTGGACACAAGGAAGTTGGTAACTGGGTTTTTTGTCTTTCTTGGTGATTCACTCATCTCTTGGAAGTCCAAAAAGCAAGCAACCATCTCTCGTTCTTCCTCCGAAACAGAATATCGAGCATTGGCCACAACAACTTGCGAACTACAATGGCTTACTTACCTGTTGCAGGAATTCAAAGTTCCATTTAAATCCCCAGCTCTTTTGTACTGTGACAGCCAATCTGCACGCCACATTGCAGCCAATGCTTCCTTCCATGAACGAACCAAGCACATAGAGCTTGATTGTCACTTGGTTCGTGAGAAACTCCAGGCTCAACTATTCCATTTACTTCCAATCTCTAGTTCAGATCAACTAGCAAATATTCTAACAAAGGCATTGGACCCAAAGCCTTTTACATCATTATTGCACAAGCTGGGAGTTCACACCATTCACTCATCAGCTCGAGGGAGGCTATTAATTGTATTAGTTGTTATAGTTAGTTCTATTAATTAGCTTTCTTTCCCTCTTTTATAGCTCTATTAGTTGACCTCTTTTATAGCTCTATTAGTTGATTATTCCAACAAACTCAGCTGCTATCTCAGCTATATAAACCTCTTTCTATAATTCGTTTTTAATTAATAAAAGCATTTTATTCATTCATCTTCTTGCAATCATAATATGGACACTGGTTCAAAAATCAAATTGTTACATCATTTTCATTAGTCCTTAACCAAATTTAGAAAAATGATAAATGATTATATAACATCCATCATGAGATAGTTAATTAGATAGATAGATAGATAGATACCAAGAAAACTAAGACATTGTAAAAGGAAGCTGGGAAAGAGACTCACAAGCCTTTGTTCTAATTGGATGTTTAAAGCGAGTGTCCCTGCAAATGGTGTATTGTTCATCAACTTCCTATTTGGGTTTCACTTTCTCAATTAATGTTTCCACTGCAACTCCATCCTCTACAACAGTAACCCATCCACTCAATAAACCTACACGAGAGGACAAAGAGGGGTTAACATGTGATTGTAAAATGATTGAAAAAATAGCTTGTATAATAGTAATAGTAGCTATGCCTAAAAGCATTGTCCAAAAGTATGTTTAGTGACTTCATATATGTGTGAATAAACTTTTGGCTGCTTAGAGATAGACAAAATACTTAGTTATTCATGAAAACTAAAATATACCATTCAGATAAGAAGATACTGACATGATATTTGAAATATGAAATGTAAATCTAAGAGACCATCTTTATTCTTCTGGTTGCATTGTGAGTCAAGTTAGTTTTAGAGAGGAATAATTTACTGTCATATATTTGTTCATATTGGAAATGACCCATAACCCCTATATCAGTGTGCAATTATATATATCCAAAGAAGAAAGTAAATGAATACTACGCTGTTAATTATGCTTGAGATTCTTTCATAACTAAAGGGAAAAAACTCTTATGTTGAAAAACAAGTTGAATTAGAAATAGATGAATTAAGAGATATTTTTGATATATTTAGATTAATAGGCAGAATGACCTATTACCATATTCTTATAGCATACATTGACCTAACAACACGGTTATAGAATGATCATATATTCATTTGTATTGGAGTTAAATAAATCAGCTCAACACCAATTTCAGAATCATAATTAGTTATAGCTATATAAGGAGAATTCACTTGTGTAATTCTCAATCAATCAATTCAATACTACTAGATGTATTTCAGTAACTCTAATAATATGGTATCAGCTTATGAAGCTTCCACAAAATTTTAGGTTTTCTTTTCCTTTCCCTACCAAATATGGCTGATTCTGATTCTTCTTTTGAGCAAAGCAAACCCAGCTTTCCATGAAAGGACGAAGCATATTGAAATAGATTGTCACATTGTCAAGAAGAAATTGCAATCCAAACTGTTTCATCTTTTACCAATCTCTACTCATGATCAGCTTACAGATTTATTAACCAAGCCCCTTGATCCAATTCCTTTTCAGCTTTTACTTTCCAAGCTTCAAGTGACCAGCATTGGGGGGGGGGGGGGGTTATCACATCACATCATTCATCAATCACGGTCATACAATAAGAGAATGCATTTCACACATATAAACATACACATAGGGGTCATGGGTTAACCTCTTCATCTTAACATATTCCCACAACCCACATATTCATAATGATTCTTTCCCCCATACCCGGTATACAAATCACAACTCAAAAAGGAAGAGAAGAATAAGTCCACTTGGATCTCGTCTCACGATCGCTTGACTACTACCTCAAGAACGATAAAGAAAACACATTGATTCAACTCTTAGATCAAGAAATCAAAAAGGAAAGATCAAGAGGGACAAGATGCATGAATTCTACCTTGTTTAAAGATCCAAACAACAAACACAATGAACACGTGTTCGTAGTGGTGTTCGCCAATTGAAGAACGGCAGAGAACAGTGAACGAAATGGTTCCCATAGAGTTTTTAGAGAAAAGTGATGGGAATTCAAAGAGAAAGGGAATGAGGTAGTTTCTGAGTGTTAGAATTGTGTAAACTAGGGTTTAAGGTGTGAGTTAGAGGTTTAAAACGAATTAGGATGCAATTGGGCTGAAACAGAAGCCCAAAACGTAATGTTGTCAGACTCGTTAAGCCGAACTCAGGAAATATAGGCTGGGCTCAAACTCATTAGGCCGGGCACAAGAACTTAGGCCCGGTGGGTTCTGCAGAAATTCAGAATGTGATTTTTTTGCTTTGTTACACCAGGTGAACCTACTAGCGTCGGGTGAATCCCATCAGATCAAAATTCACTATTAAGACCCTCCTAAAGGTTAAACTACCTCTAACATACACATATGTATCAAACATGGCAAACATATAACAACATACATATGCCAAAACTAACACATATCAACATGTATCAACTTAGGGTGAAATTCAGGGTGTTACACCTGGTATTGCTGGAAATGCGACTTCTTCAATGATTATCCAAGAAAATAATGGTAAATATTCTTGGAAGGCTCCTGGCAAACCAGATTCTGCCCAAGAGCTTCATGGAGATTGGATGACTGTAAAGAGGAGGAATCACAATTCAAAGAAACAAAATAAGGCAAATGAAGCTAGAGATGCCAACGGAAATCAGAAAGGGAGACGTGATAACTCTGAACCAGAAGGGTTCCAACAAGGTGCTCATGATGGCCCTACTTCGAAGGATTTGGGTAATGGCAACCCAGGTAAGTCAGGTATTGAGTCTTCCTCAAAAGTAGGGCTTTCCAAGAACAAAATACAACGCAAGGAAAATGATCGGGCTTCGGATCTTCTCCAAAAGGATTCTCGTTCGAAAGGTCATGCTATGAAGCCATCTTGGGGTTCTCGGCTTCCTAAAAACATTGCTCCACTACCGAGGTTGTGCCTGTTTCTATCCAGAATCCTCCTGGAGTTGCTGGGCAAGTTAATCTTGGCGAGCAGGATATGATCAGAGATGAATCTCTTTCGCTCCAGAGTGAGGAGACTCAGAATATGGTTCCTGAGACTCAGATATATGCTGATATTATGTCCTATTAGTGCTTTGAGGTCCTTTCTTTCCTTTTCCTTAGTTTTTTTTTATTGATTTGCTTAAAAACATTTCTATTATTTCTTTAGAACATTCGTGGTGCCTTGGGCCAAAGTCAAGGTGCCATGTTTGAGATATTGAGCATAAGCATCATCCTTCCATTTTTTTAGTGTATGAAACTCAAGGTTTGTTTTCTAGAGTGGAAAGACTTTGGTTATCTCTAGGATACATTCGTACAAGCCAATTTTCCTTCAAGAGGCTTGTGGCCATGCTGGAGGAATTTGGCTTTTATCCTTCCGAGATGATTTTGTTATTTCTTTAGTTAATAATATTTCACAGGTTAGTACCTTCTCTTTGAGCAAAGGGTCAGCTTCATGGTTCTGCTTTGATATATATTCTTCTCCTATGTTTTCTATCAGATCAAGTCTGTGGGATCTCCTATCTTCTCTCAGAAGTCATGTTTCTGGATCATGACTGATGATTGGGATTTTAATGAGAGTAAAAACAGTTCTGAAGTTTCGGGAGGTTCTTTTAGTTCAACCCGGGCTTTTCTCTTGGGCAGTATGATGGATAATTGTGAGGTTATGGATTTGGACCTTGTGGGGGGACTTGTTTACTTGGAGAGCTAGTACAAGGTCCGCAAGCCATATTAGAATGGAGGCTAGCCTTTCCTAATGCTCTTATGGAAATTCTTCCTAAACATGACTCTGACCATAATCCTATTTTGCTCAATTGTGAAAAATCTCAGAGTATCAAATCTAGTTTGTTTCATTTCCAAGCAACCTGGCTATCCCATCCAGAGTATGAGCCGCTGGTGAAAGACACTTGGAGAGTTGCTGCTCCTAAGGATGTTATTGCTAGATTACAGGATGTTAAGTACCGTCTATCATTTTTAACAGAGATGTGTTTGGCAACATTTTCAAGAGGAGGAGGTAGTTGGAGTCTCGTATCAAAAGCATTCGCAGACAGTTGGATATTTCTCCTACATATGATCTTATTATGTTTGAAAAGAAATTACATAAGGAATTCAATAAAGTTCTAGCTCATGAAGAAATGTTGTGGTTTCAAAAATCAAGAGAGAATTGGGTCAGACATGGCAATAAGAATACTATGTATTTTCATCCTCAAACTATTATTAGGAGAAGGAAAAACAATATTGCGGGTCTTAACATTGAGGGGGTTTGGTGTTCTGGTCCTGAGATTTTAACAAGAGAAGCTCAATCATTTTTTAAGCACCTCTTTCAAGCAAATGATCCATGCAGCCCAAATAGCTTGGAGCTGTCTCATATTCCGATAATCGGCAGTGTTCTTCAAGACATTCTTTTGCAACCTATCTCTTTCTTAGAAGTCAAGGAAGCTATTTTCTCTATGAATGCTTATAAGGCCCCGGGACCTGATAGATTTCGGTCGATATTTTTCCAATCTTTTTGGCAGACAGTGGGAAAGGAGGTATGAGATTTGGTTGACACAACCTTTTTTACTGGGAATATTGATCCTAGGTTTACTGAAACTATGATAGTTCCTATTCCTAATATCAACAATCCTGTTAGCCTAACTGACTTTCGTCCCATTAGCTTATGTAATGTCCTTTTAAAGACCATTTCTAAAGTGTTGGTAAGGAAGATTAGGCCCTTCCTTGATGATTTTACAAGTCCTTTTCAAAACAACTTTATCCTTAAGACACTAGTGCAGAAAATGGATTCTACATCGGAGTTTACACATCGGTTTTTCAGAAACCGATGTGTAAAACGAGGCGGTGGCATTTTTAAAATTAAAACCAAAGTATTACACATCGGTTTCTAAATAACCGATGTAGAAAATTATAAAAAAAAAAGAAAATAAAATATTACTATTACACATCGGTTTCTATATAACCGACGTAGAAAATTATAAAGAAAAAAAAGAAAATAATATCTTACTTTTACACATCGGTTTCTATATAACCGATGTAGAAAATTATAAAGAAAAAAAAAAGAAAATAAAATATTACTTTTACACATCGGTTTTTATTAACCGATGTATAAAATTTAAAAGAAAAAATCAGAATTTAAAAGTTTAATGTTTACACATCGGTTATGCTATAACCGATGTGTATAAGATGTTTAACACATCGGTTTTTCATATAACCGATGTGTAATAGTCCCAATTTTTCTTTTTCCCTCCTTCTCTTCCGCGCACTATCCCATTTTTCAGATTATGAACCCTAGCTTAAACAGAAAACACTCCCTCCCTCTGCTAACGCGCGTTCATCTCCTCCGTCATCTCCTCCCTTGTCTCCAACCCTACCGCTGCCTCCCTAACACTCCCATTCTTTCTCTGCTAACGAGCAGCTCACTGTCCCTCCCTGAAAACCCCATTCCTCACCTCCATTGCCCCTCACAGAGCTCCTCTTCGCTGCTATCACCCCCAGGAAAACAGGTGTTCATTCTTTTTGTGGTGTTTAAATCCTTCTTCGTGTTTACATCTGACTTGACTTGCTTGCTCTATTTATCAGTTGGGCTGGTGATTTTCTGCAACCTGTGATTTGTGTTCAGGTGCTACTATCTTTTGTTGCTACGGTTTAGGAGTAATGATTTTCCTGTTTTTTATTTGTGTGTCTGTAGCTGGGGTGTGTATCTCTATATCAGCATTTGCCCCTACTTGTTTTGTATTTGCTAGTAGCTTTGGTTTTATGCAGCTGTTTGGCTGTTTGGGTGTACTTTTGGTGTTCTGTTTTTGCTGCTATGTGTTTGCAGCTCTTTTTATAAGGCATGTTTTGCTCATTTATTGGCACCACTTGTGCTGGTTCTTGGGCTTTGATTTATCATTTAATACAATTTTGCTTATAAAAAAAAGATCCTTATGATACCAGGGCTCATAATTCTCAATCATTATAACTTATTTTTGGTTCAATTATGATGATTATGGTTTACATTTTACAATTATATGATCCATTTGGTTACATATGAATGGTATAATTTTTAGGGAGAAAGGTTTTGATATTGATAGTCTAATGAAATTGATTAAGGTGCTTAAGTTTAGCTCTTTTATATATAACAGGGAGAGTATGCATGTGTCATGTGACTTCCATGCATTGATGTAAATGAATTTTGTCTGTGAAATCTTGATGAATATGCTGTCTTGTTTCTTATTGAATGGATAAAAGTCTTGCCAAAGTTGTCCCCAAGGTGTTTGGACTATCTTTGTTAGGCAAAGTTATTTGAACTAAATTTTGAATTTTTGGAAATATCTGAAGCCTCGGATGCTTGCCTGATAGTTGTTGTATGCTTGATTTATCCATTTGGTTCAATGCTAATTTTCTCTTCTCAGTTAGCATTTGCATAGTACTTTCTGGGATATTTAATTGAGTTAAAAGTTGGAACATGCTAAAAATTAGAGTCACAGAACAAATAGAGAACCGGACTACCTGCCACATGTTTCTATTTCCTGGGTTGCCAAAATACACATGCTCTTATAATGATGCACGCCCGCTGCTAATGTTTCTTCACTACTTTTTTATGAACTATCCTGACTCATATCAACAACTATTAATGAATTACATATGCATTTTTTATGAACTCAATCAAGCAAGCTCAACATTTGTCAGAAAATCTTCCTTGCATGTACCATGCTTTTGTTTTGGTGCAAGTGAATATAACGTACGTGTGCTGTGGGGTGGAACTGTATACGAATTCTCATATAGATTCTTATATTTTAAAATTTGTAATTGCGTCCTTGAATATTTAGAAAATTTGTAATTGGGTCTTCGTATAACTTTTTTGTTAGCGTTTTGTTAAGTATTCATTAAGTGATTCATCTACTCGTCTTTGTGCGTTCTTCATATTATTGCTAAATAGCCAGCTGCATTTTATGTTTTAGAAATGGAAAAGTCAGTTCATGAAATATGACTTTTTGTATAGGTACACTCAGTCCGAGCAGAATATTAAGCAGAATATTCATCAATTATTCATTACGGTTTCCGGCTGAGTGTTCTTCCCACACCCGGTAAGCTTTCTCCTCTCCATTTTTATCGTTTGGTTTTTGTTTGCATTGGACTTGGGGATTGGAGTGTTTTATTATTTTTCTTAATGTTAATTATTTAGTAAAGCCTTAGTTTCCCGTTTGAGATGCAATACTAATGAGTGTACGTGTACGTGCTTAATGTACCGTTCATTGTGTTGGATCTTGAATTGTCCAAAGTTGGATAGTTTGGGAAAAAACTTTTTCTTAATTCAGTTAAAATAGTTATTCATTGATTCTAATGTTATATACTTGATGAAAGTTCGGATTGATACATTTCCTTTCGTTCTCCGGGTGCATACTTTATCGTGGTGGATGTCATCACGTTCAAGTAGTGTACGTCGGAGACCGCGGGGAAATGCTGCCGAAATTTTGTCGAGTATGAGCATGAGAGTTAAGGACTAACTGTTAACCGAATGTTGAAAAAGTTTCTTCTCGAATGGGATAGGGCCATACCCTGTCATAAGAAGTGGTTGATGAATATGTTGGACTAAGTACGAAGGTATTGGTTTAGTCATGGATCGCGGTTGGATGAATGCTAGACGGACAAGTGATGAGTATGAGAATGGAGTGGAAGATTTTCTACAGTTTGCAAAAACAAATGCTCCTGATAGTGGTAACGGAAGGTTTTATTGTCCTTGTGTTAACTGTTTGAATGAGAGACGACTAGAAGCTGAGGAGATACGTGATCATCTTATTTGTGAGGGGATTTGCAAGAGTTATACAACATGGATATGCCATGGTGAATCGTTAGACAGGCCGAGGGTGTCGGATAGAGAGGAAGTTGATGACGTGGAAATGGACGATGGACTAGAGGACATGATCCGTGATGTTGGGCAAGAGTCTTTTCGGCGCGCACATGTGTATGATACTTTGTGCAGTGATGCGCAAGTGGCTTTGTATCCGGGTGCACTAATTTCACACGGTTGTCGGCGGTGTTAAGATTGTTCAATGTGAAGGCGAGAAATGGGTGGAGCGATAAAAGCTTTACCGAATTGCTTGAGTTGTTGAAAGAAATGCTTCCAGAAGGCAACACATTGCCATCTCGAAACTATGAGGCGAAGAAGATATTGTGTCCGATGGGTATGGAGTATAAGAAAATACACGCTTGCCCCAATGATTGCATATTGTACAGGAAAGAGTTTGAAGAGATGCACGAGTGCCCCAGGTGTGGGGTATCACGCTACAAAGTGAAGGATGGTGATTCTAGTTGTGATGTGGTCACCAAAGGTCCTCCTGCGAAGGTGTTATGGTATCTTCCCGTGATTCCGCGGTTCAAGCGATTGTTTGCTAATGTAAATGACGCAAAGAACATTAGATGGCATGCAGATGAGAGGAAGTGTGATGGACAGCTTCGTCATCCGGCCGATTCTTTGCAATGGAAGAGAATTGATAGTTTGTTTCCGGATTTCTGCAATGAGCCCAGAAACCTCAGGCTTGGACTTGCTACCGATGGAATGATTCCGTATGGAAACTTAAGTAGTATTCATAGTTCATGGCCTGTTCTCCTTGTAATTTACAACCTGTCTCCTTGGTTGTGCATGAAGCGCAAATACATTATGTTAAGTATGATGATTTCGGGTCCTAAACAGCCAGGAAATGATATTGATGTTTATCTGAGTCCCTTGATTGAAGACTTGAGAATGAATTGGGATGAAGGCGTTGATGTGATCGACGGGTATTGCCGTGAGACATTCAGATTGCGTGCCATGTTATTTTGCACCATCAATGACTTTCCAGCATACGGGAACCTGTGTGGGTATAGTGTTAAGGGGCATAAAGCATGTCCAATATGTGAAGAAGACACATGTTACCATCAACTGCAACATGGAAGGAAGACGGTTTACCTTGGGCATCGGAGATTTCTCCGACGTAATCATCCTTATCGTAGATTGAGGAAAGCTTTCAATGGACTTCCGGAGAATGAAATTGCTCCGGTGGCCTTGACTAGAGAGCAAGTTTATGAAAGGGTGAACAACACTAATGTTATCTATGGGAAGACCCAGAAGAAGGCTACAAAGAAGAAAATATGGAATAAGAGGTCGATCTTCTTTGATCTTCCATACTGGTGTAAGCTTGATGTAAGACATTGTATTGATGTGATGCATGTAGAGAAAAATGTGTGTGACAGTTTAATCGGAACGCTTCTCAACATTCAAGGCAAGACAAAGGATGGTGTGAATGCTCGCCTAGATCTAGTTGCGATGGGTATACGAGAGTAGTTAGCTCCACTTAAAGTGGGGGATAAGAAGACTTATTTGCCCCCAGCATGTCATACTTTATCAAAAAAAGAGAAAAGAAGTTTCTGTGAATGTCTACGGGGAGTCAAAGTGCCACAAGGTTACTCTTCAAATATCAGAAGACTTGTCTCAATGAAAGATCTCAAATTAGTTGGCTTAAAGTCTCATGATTGTCATGTCTTGATGCAACAACTACTACCGGTGGCCATTCGTGACATATTGCCTAAAAAAGTCAGACATGCCATTACTAGGTTATGCTTATTCTTCAATGCTATATGTTGCAAGGTCATTGACACTAAAAATTTGGATGAGTTGGAAAATGAGGCAGCCATTGTATTGTGCCAATTGGAGATGTATTTTCCACCTTCATTTTTTGACATCATGGTTCATTTGATTGTTCATCTAGTGAGGGAGATTAGATTGTGCGGTCCCGTTTATTTAAGGTGGATGTACCCGGTTGAGTGATACATGAAGATCCTGAAAGGATATATGAAAAATCCACACCGTCCCGAAGCATCTATTGTTGAAAGGTATGTTGCAGAAGAAGCTATTGAGTTTTGTACAGACTACATGTCAGAAGCGGAACCTGTAGGGCTTTTGAAGTCTCGTCACGAAGGAAGATATGATGGTAAGGGTACACGAGGTATCACTGTCAAGAGCATGGATTGGGAGGAAGTGCTTCAAGCACATTTATATATATTGAATAACACTGATGAGGTTGAACCATACTTATGTGAGCATAAAAGCATCATCAATGAAACTTACCCTAGAATGAATGAAAAATGGTGTTTGAACAAGCATAACAAGACTTTCTTGAACTGGTTTAAAGAAAAAAATGCAAAGGATGGTACTGCTTCTGCTACATTAAAATGGCTAGCACAGGGGCCTAACTTTGATGTCATATGCTGGAGTGGGTACGATATCAATAAGTTTTCCTTCTATACAAAGTCCCAGGATGACAAAAGTACTATGCAAAACAGTGGGGTTATGGTCGTCGTTGAGTCCATGCATTTCTCTAGTTCGAAAGATAAAAACCCTGTTATGGCATCAGTTTCATACTTTGGAATCATTGAAGAGATATGGGAGGTTGATTACACGAAGTTTAGAGTACCTGTTTTTAAATGTCAGTGGGTCGACAGTAACAATGGTGTGCAAACCGATGAGTTAGGATTCAAATTGGTGGACCTTAGTAAGGTAGGTAATAAAGAGGAACCTTTCATCATGGCATCCCAAGCAAAACAAGTGTTTTATATCCGTGATCCTTCTAACAAAAGGTGGTCGGTGGTTCTCCAGGGAGAAAACATGTATAATAGTAGTGAGGGAAATCATGATTCAACTCTTGATATTTCTGATACTCCTTCTTTCTCAACACGAGTGCCTAATTTCAATGAGGAAAATGAAGTGGATGATGTACATGCTACTCGTAATGATCACCAAGAAGGGTTATGGGAGAACTTTACTAATTGACCACAAAGTAAGTTTAGTTTGATATTACCATCAAGTTTGGCATATTATATGTTTACGTTGATATTTATAAGTTATGTTTATGTACGTTGATCGATATTTATAAGTTATGTTTGATATTTATCCTGACATACTAACAAGTTTTTTTTTTGTTTTGAGTTTAAACAGGTAAAAATTGCTGATCATGACGATATACCTCATTCATGCAGCGGGTCGAGACCCCGTCTCACCGGTAGAAAGGGTAGACGTGCCACACGGATGAGGAATTTGACCTGCCAACCGTGGGTCAAATCAAAGGATAAGAGTAGATTTTGATGATAACCTCAAACCTATTGGGCCAATGGAAGATCAGTTTACCAGTTTTGTGGTGACCCTTGCTAGAACAGGCCCAGTATACTCATTGATAGGTGGAGAGATGTACCGGCGGACGTGAAGGAGCAGATATGGGAGAGTATTCTGGTATCTATACTTCTACATCCTGTGTTTGTCTGTATCTACTTTATTTTTATCTTAATAATATCATACAGTAATTCGTTGATTCTTTTGGTCTTAATGTAGTTGACATTTGACATACTAGGATACATACGCTATGAAGAAGCGTTTCTCAAGATATCTTTGGAGAGCGTTGGAGGGCTTTTAAGGCCGACCTGGGCAGATACTATATATTCAATCCAAAAAGTAAAAAGAACCCACTTGAGGTGTATCCGTTTCTTGACAAGGCGATGTGGGATCGCTTTGTTCAGAGCCGACGTGATCCCATCTTTCAGGTTAACTTATTTGATTTGTCTCTAAATTTATGTAATTGCATTAATTTCATTTACTTATGTAATTTAATTGTCTTTTATTTATAACAGGAGAAGAGGAAAAAGGGGCAGGAAAACCAAAGCAAGAATGTCTACCCCCATGTCATGTCTCGTGGGGATATAAAAAGCTTGTTAAGAAAATGGTTGAAGAGGAAAAGAAAGCACGTCAGCAGGCAGCATCTCAGGCGGATCCTAATGCTGAAAATCTTCCAGAGGTTGTTGATCCACCTCCACCCCCACGCCATCGTTCATGGAAGAGGGGCCGACAAAGAAAAACGGGACAATATACATCCGAGGAGGCCCGCCAAGTAGCTGAGAGGATTGTAAGTATAGTTTGTTGTAATTGTCATTTTAAGATTGTTACCGAATTGTAATGTGACCTGATATTTTTATGTGATAGGATGCCTTGGATGATCAGCTAACCCAAGGAACCTTTATTCCTAGAGGACACAATGATATCTTATCTATCGCCATCCAGAAACCAGACCACCCGGGCCGTGTCATTGGTGTTGGATGGGGAGTCGGCATTCGCCAATACCATGGTTCATCTTCACACCAATGCCACAGGGATTCGGTTGCAGATAGAGCACGACTAAAATAGGAGATTGCAGCTGAGCTTCGACAGGAGATGGCCGAGCAGTTTGCCCAGCAGATGGCAATATTGACTTCTATGTCCCAGCAAATGACAGCCGGTGTCCAATTGTTGAGACGCCGCCAAGTGTACCGGGTCGTCGCAAGTAATAAAAGAAACACGGTAAGTAATTACCGAGGTCGAACTCAGGGATTGGGCTACCAATTCGACTAATCCGCGGGAAATCCGATACGTTTGGTCAAGTTACAGAAGGTGGTTGAGAAAGAGAGATTAATATCAAAAATTCAATTGACAAATCTAATAAACTAATTAACTAAAAATCAGAAATTAAAATGTCCAAGGTCACAAATCCACCTACCCAATATGTATTCCCAAGTGATGATGAATTCCTCCCTAAGTTCAATTACAATGTCAACCGGGACCCCCAAATTCTCCTAAATCCACTTTCGTGCTCATTAGGACGTATTCGACGATTGGATTAATTACTTACTAGGTCTCATAATCCTAATCTCGAATTTGATTAATTATTGTTCCCTACGAGGTTGCACTAATCTCCTATTCACTCTCGTGCAATATTCGATTAGTGATCCCAATTCAAGTTCTAAAACGCGAATTGTCGTTCGGCCTCAAACACGTTTAACTAGTTAATCACGCAAAACATATGATCAACGCAATCATATCAGAATTGGAAAACAAGAATTGAATTAAAGGAGAGAAAAACATACATCACATCGAATCTACACCGCCATGGGCGGTTTCATTGATCCCTCGGACGAGGGGATTAGTTCCTCATGCTCATAGACAAGCAATCCGACATAATCTCCATAAGAAAATAAAAAGAAACGAGAAAGGGAGACGCAGCTTCAGAGAGAAACAAGGATTCGTAACAACTACTGATCTAAACAAGTGGAAAAACCTCCATCCCCATTCTGATCTGAAACAGCCTTTATATAAGGATTCTTATTCTTGCCCGCTCGCGGGGCGAGCACTAATTCGCGAGGCGAATTTTAGTATTGGCGCGCTTTCAAATTTGGATTTTCGTGAGGCGAGGGTGTGTTCGCGGGGCGAGTCTTCCAACTTCAATCTGTCACAGCCGTGACATTAATCACGGCTAGGCCGTGATGGTCTCTGTCTTCCAGGGTCTTCAGGCTCTCGCGAGGCGAGCTATCTCTTGCGGGGCGAGACTTCAAACCTTAATCTGTCACAGCCGTGACCTTCATCACGGCTATGCCGTGATGGTCTCTGTCTTGCAGGTCTTCAGACTTTCGCGGGGCGAGAAGAGTCTCGCGTGGCGAACCAGAGTGATGACTGTTGCCACTTCAGTTGATGTTCAGGCTCGCAAGGCGAGTATCTCCAGAAGTGCTTTTTCCATTGCTTCTTGACTTCCCTTGACTCCCGGAGCTTCACTTATTGACCTGAAACAACAAAAGCAAACAAAAGTGTAATTCTATTCAAAATAACCTAAAAACTACACAAAATACACAAAACGAGTCAAAGTCTAACTTAGGAACAAAACAAGGCTAAATTTGGGCGAAAACGAGGTTGAACTCGAATAATTAGCGCAGAAACCACAGTCCATCTAGTTATAAAACTAGATAAGCCAGAGGCTTATCACCAACCCTCTGTCCAACCCTCTGTCCATGTGAGCACTAAGGGCTCATGTGATCCTCATCATCATCCTGAAAATGATGATGATGGTGATGCTGCTGCTGCTGATGATGATGATGATGATGATGATGATGATGATGATGATGATGACGACGACCCTGATAGGTGTGAGCTGTATGTTGATGATCATCATCATCATCGCCGCTTAGTGGCATTGGGTAGGGCATATAATAAGTTAGGTAATATCATACACCATCGGTTATTACCGGATGATCAGCTGAGGGTGTCTGTTGAGATTATTCGAGATGCTGATGCTCGAGTTCCTGTGCCCACTGAGGAGGTTCAAACAGTGGGTCAGGCCCCCGGTAACTTCATCCTCTGGCCAAGAAGACTGGTCAACTTTCTTGTTGCATCTGAGGTATTCGGTTAGTTGTGTTTTTCTATATTCATAGTTGAAATATATTTATTATTGTTTAAAGATAATGCTTTATTTTTATTCGTTATAGGATGTTGGAAATGATATTGTGCCTAAAAGGTCGGATCTAGGAAGACCAGAGATGTCTGCTCCTGCCAAGGTATTCATTTGACCATTTAGTTAATAACGAATTAAATAACTTAATTATCCGTGATTACTAATATATATCTATGTTGTTTAGGGGATCGACAAAGGGGAACCTGGCCATGGTGATGTTTTTAAAGTTCTGGCTATACAGGTTGTCACCATGGAGGATGATGCAGCCTTGGTAATGTTGGAACATGATGCCAGCCCTGGTGAACTGTATATACCAAAGAAGGAACTTATGGAGATGGCACTCAATAAAGAAATGGCCAGTTCTGCACACATATCGTTTTGGTGCACGTAAGTACATTTTATTTATAAGTTAAGTACGTAATTAATTTTTAAATACTATGATAATTAACATGTTTTTCCAATATATTAGGTATCTGCATCGTATGTTAGTCGATCAGGGTAACCTCGCCCTTTATGGGTTCATTGACCCCATGTTCATTCAGGGTGATGTTCTCGTAGCATCGGAAGACCCGGTCACTACCATACGTGATATACTTTCCCGAGACGATCATCAATTCTATCTTGCGCCTTATCTCAATAAGTAAGTACTGGTTATTTAAGTATAACTATATATGACTTAGTCACTAAGCATTCCGCAAATACAGCCGGCATTGGCAAATGTTGCTCTTGTACCTAAGAATGAACGTCGTGGTCTTCTTCTCGCTCATTGGGAAATAAGCCGTGAATCAATCAAGACGATCATCGAAACGTAAGCATTAAAATACTTTATAATCAGTAATGCAGTTGTTTTAATTATCTGAAATCTATTATATATACTTTAATTAATGTTTTTGTCATGATAGGTCTATTAATGCATCCCACATGTTGCGTGGTGAAAGGCGTACTCGGGCTATCAGATGGATTATTCCCAGCGTAAGATATTTATTAGTTCAAATGCATCAAATGCAGTGGGTACAATAATTGATTTCTATTTTATTTAATTCCTCATATTCTAATTGGGTTTCATTTGTACGTAGTCACGTATACAACATGGGTCATGGGAATGTGGCTACTATGTGATGCAGTGGATGTTGGAAATTATCTCCTCCGGGATCACTGAAAGATGGAGTGAGGTAAATGTTAATTGACACAATTAGAAGTAATAGTATAGATTCGTTATATGTTTTATGTTAGTTTATTACTTAAAAGATATAATCTTTTGTCCAATTAAACTTGCAGATATTCAACAATCCAACTCCATTATCTGATTCTGACATCAACATCATAAAGAGGCGTTGGGCAACTTTCTTTCTTGAAGTGTACCACCCATAGTTTGTATATATGTAGTTAGTTTAAAAACTTATCATGTACTAGCTATAGTGTACCTTTTGACTGATGATATGTATTAGTGCTCGTGTCTGGTTCAATTCTTCTTCTCTCGTGTTTTGATGTAGCCTTGATAAAGTGTTGTTTTCATTCATTTGAAATTAATTAGGCCCGATGCCCTCTGTTTTCAGATTCTCGTGCTCACTAGTCATTTGATGAAATGTCAGTATTTTTAACCATATGTGTAAGAGCTAATTGTTTGTGCTAAGAAAATTGAATGAAGTATGTTTTGCTTTTGAATGATTGTGTCAAAACTGGTTTGGTGTTCTGTTGTTGTTTCTTGTTTGATCAGGGTACTGCTGGTTTGTTTATTGACCTGACATCAAAACAGGGGAAAGGAATGATTGAAATGTAAATAATGATTAAAAAAAATGAGATTTTACACATCGGTGCATCAATATCCGATGTGTAAATTTAACTTTCTACATCGGTTTTCCGTAGAACCGATGTGTAAATTTCACTTTACACATCGTTTCTATTTAAAACCAATGTAGAAAGTTAAATTTACACATCGGTTTTAGGCAAAACCGATGTAGAAAGTTAAATTTCCAACTGCTTATCAATTGATAAATTAATTTTCCACATCGGTTAATAGAAAACCGATGTTTAAAATATACTTTACACATCGGTTTTTTAACCGATGTGTAAAGTGGCAATAAACCACATCGGTCGTTTCCACATCAATTTGAAATGGAAAGCCAAAAATAACCGACGTGGAATCCCTTTTCTGTACTAGTGAGAGGGGTACTTCTACTAATGCTCTAATAGCTCAAGAGATCATTCATCACATTCACAAGAAGAAAGGTAAGAAAGGTTATCTTTTGTTTAAAATAGATTTTGAGAAGGCCTATGACAAGGTTGATAGGAATTTTTTTAGATTTAACCCTAAAGGATTTTGGCTTTCTTCAATCTATTATAGTAACATCATGCTTTTTATATACGTTGTATTACTGATAGCAATATAATTATTTATATTTTTATCTGAGACCAAGAAAATGAGTTTGGATAAAACAAAATCATAATCATACTCTACCTTATGGTAGAGGGTTACGGTAAAATTTTGGGTTGAAAATTCAGACGAAAATCGGCCTGCGTTTTCATTGACAATAAGATTTTACTGAGCAGAAAACCTAATTTTGACTCGTGAATAAAACGGTTTAGGTTTAAATCATATTTTCAACGATATTGGTTTTTTTTTGAAAATTTTTGCTTAAATATAAAATATTATGTTTTATACGGGCGAAATCTTCAAAGGAAACATGCGTAAAACCTAAATCAGGCAAACGATGGAGCCGAATACGGAGCTGAGGTGATGGAAGTGATTGATGTGACTGAGGGGACAAGAATTAATTGCGAGGGGACAAGTATTAAATGCAAGTCATGATGACTGAAAATATCTTGATATTTTATAAGGTGAAAAGACTATTTTGCCCTCGGACTTTCTAGGTAATTCCAAGTTTGCCCCTAAGTGTTTTGGACCATTCTACCCCCCTCACTCACTCACCATACACAGCCCAAACCCTCCCCCCACACTTACAAATTTCTCTCATTATACACAAGGAAAAAAAAAAGAAAACTCTATTGTTGTTTTTGACAAAACTCGCTGACTTGATCATTTCTCTTCCAATTCTCTTCATTCCAAGGTGAGGATTCTATTCCTCATCATCTTAGCTTCATTAATCCACAACAAATTTCCATTTTCATCAAGTATTTCAAAAATTCATCAAAAATCATAGAAAAATGTTTGAAGTGTTATGACACTGGATCTTACCTCTCTAATACCTCTAGTTGTTAGATCTAGAAGCTTGAAGTCAAAATAAATTCTTAGCCCAAATTTCTCCTCTTGGCCAAATATATGTATGTGTAGGCTAGATGAGTTTTTTTTTTTCGAATTTTGCATGGATGATGACTTGTATAAGCTATCTAAGGTCATTAGGTTCTAAGTCCAAGAGCTTGAAAGCTTTAGAAATCTCTAGCCAATTTTTCCTCTATGGGCCGAAACCCTAACAAATTGGTTAGATGAGTTTTATTTCAAATTTTTGACTTGTAACACTTGATCTATGTTAGTTAAGACTCTAGTAACTAGGATCCAAAAGATGGAATTGAGAAAATAACCCTAGCCCTATTTTTGAGTCATGGGCGAACCTAACCCCATGTTATCATAGTTGGATTTTGTAACACCTTGCTTTTCGTATGCTTCTTTATCAGTAAATACATGCTTTACTGTTTTTATTTTTGATAAAATCCATAGGATGATTTTAATTAAAATAAAATCATTTTCTTGTGTTGTTTTACCGTATGAAGTCACAGTAAATTTTTGGTCGAAAACTCAGACGAAAACCGGTCTAGGTTCTCACTGCCAGTACAAGTTTACTGAGCTAGAGACCAAGTTTTAATTCGTGAACGAGACAGTTATTGTTTTTATGATGTTTTGTGTGGGTTTGGAGTTTTTCGAAAAATCTTGTTCGGGGCCAAATCTTAGGGATTTCCCGGACGAAATCGTCGGGAAATACGATCGGGGAAGTCATCTGATACACAATGGAGCACAGCATCAAGAGGATGAAGTGACTTGATGTGAAGGTTATGACACACCTCAAAAAGGTGAATCATGACTTTATTTCAAAAATCTCACTTTTTCATCTTTCTCTCTCCAATCACATCACATCACCTTAACTCCTTATCCTCTCTACAAGCAACCCACCTTCTTTCTTCTCTTCTTTCTTCCTTCCCAAAACCGTGACCCCTCTCTCTCACTCTCTATAAATACTGTTCATTTCCACACTTCATCACTTTCCTTCATTTCTCACATTTACACTTTACTACATTTCTTCTTCTTCTTCTCTCTTACAAAGTTTACATTTTTATCAAGCTTTCTCTTAGAGTTCTTCATCAAAGTTGTTCATCTTGTTAAGGGTAATACTTCTATGTAGTTCTTTGTCAAAGTTTCATCTTTTGTTTCAAAGTTTTCTTCATAGGTCTTTTATGTGCTTTTAACTTCTAAAACCTCTCAAAAATGATAGAAAACTCCTTTTGAGTTGAAACCACTTTCTATATTCTTGTATTTACTCATACTATCACATACTAAAAGGTTGTGTAAAACAAAGTTTCCTAACCTCTTCTTCCTAAGGAGGCCGAAACCGTGTATATGGTTTAGGTGAATCTTGTTTCAACTTTTACATGTATGAGTTTGTATTTGAGTTTCATTTCTAAGATGATCATGGACCAAGGCTTCCTTATGTTAAAGGATGCTATGTCTAAGTGATTGGAAAGTTTAAAGATTTTTACCCTATTTTTATGTAAACACCAAAACCAATGAGTTTTAAGGCAATGGTGTTTAAGTTTTGTTTTCCAAAATGATCATGGATTAAGACTCCTTGATATAGAAGGATGCTAAGTCCAAGAGATTGGAAAGTTTGAAGATTTCTAACTCCTATTTCATGAAAAGGCCGAAACCTTAAATGGTTATGGCAAAGATGTTGAGTTTTGTTTTCCAAAGTGATCACGGACTAAAAAGCTCCTTATGTTAAAGGATGCTATGTCTAAGTGATTGGAAAGTTTAAAATATTTTCTTGCTTTATTTTCCTATGATGGCCAAATGTAACATTTGACCTAGGATGTGTTATTTTATTTTGTTTTCCAAGATGATTATGGATTAAAGCTCCTTCATGTTAAAGGATGCTATGTCCAAAAGATTGGATGATTTAAAGATCTCTAACCTCACAAACTTGTTAAGACCGAACCTAAGAGTTCATGGCCTAAGACCTTTGATTTTTTTCCATTTTCCAAAACGATCATGTTTTCAAGCTCCTTACTATGTATGGATGCTAACCTAAAGAGATTGGAAAGTTTAGAAATTCCTAGCCTATTTACCTATGCTTGGACGAAACCCTAAGTCAAGTACTTAGTGGCATTTTTAATTCAACTTTGTCAAAAGATTGTTGTTTATGAACTTCTATCACTTAAGGATCATAAATCCAAGAGTCGCATAAATTTCGGAAACCCCTAATCCTAGTTTATTGTATGAACCGAACCTATACCTTGTGGTTAGTGTTCTCGAGTTGATTTCTTTTTAACTCGTGATTTTATGTTGTCAACCTTAGACTTCCATCGCCGGAGAAGCGAGGACGTTCTTGAACCTTCTTTTCAATCCAAAACTCTTAACTCTGATGTGAGGCAAGAGGGGATTTCCCAAAGATATTCAATAACTGTATGCATGTGTGTATGTGTTTAACTGAATATTTATATGTTGATTGAGCTTACTTGGTTATCTAATGTGCTTGAACTGTTATGCTATTATCTGATGCTGAAATGTGGTTGTTCTAAATGTTATAATGCATATATGTGATGAACTGCTTTCAACTATGATATTAGCATTGAACTGAGAATATATACTCCTGTTTATTGAAAGTTTTCTAAGCCAGACTTGTGTCTGTGCTCAACTGTTATAAGGATTAAAAACCTTAATAAGCTTTGAAGATGAAGGGATTGGTGTTCCTTTCCAAAAGCTCATTAACTTAAAGTACTTGTTTTAAAATGTTGAAATGGTTTTGGTGAACTATTGTTATACAAGAGAAAAATCCTTTTCGAACTATGTGTCTTCAAGTGAAAACTTTCAAGATTATTTGGTAATATCCTATTGGGGATTTTCAAAGATAAAAGTATTTCAAAGATTCTTTATAAAAGATTTTCAAAGAAAAGGTTTTCTCCTAAATGTTTTAGAAACTTTCCGATATCCTGGATAGGTTATCGAGGATTCGGTTTTGAATTTGATTTTCACTGAACGAAAAATAAGTACTTAAGAAAGAGAATCTAGTACGCGAGACGTCGCCTCTAGTATTCAGTGATATGCACATGACCTTGGATCAGTGTTAATTCGGGGCCATGAGTCCTATTCATGATGTTCTGGACTGAGGGTCGAATTCTCGAAATCGAGGATAGTGCGTTCTGATTTCGTTGTTGTGGACTATGTGTCCTAATCAGGTTGTTGTGGACTGTGTGTCCTAACCATGTTGTGATGAACGTTGTTAAAGGTGAATGTTGTTTTCTACGACCACAAGCCTAGGACTGGTGCATCGGTCTCGGGCGTTGTGATTGAGCATTCGGACTGTGTGTCATATGCTTCTAAGTTTCCAAGTGATGGGGAAATGATGGTTAAGTCGTTAGCTTTGAGCTACGTCAGCGAAAAAGAATGAACACAAAGAAAACCTTTTGAATAAAATATTTTCTTATGTGAATTTCCCCAGACAGACGTGCCTTTCTTACATATCAGATACAAGGTGGTATCTGGGAGTCAGTGCATGTGACCGGTTCAGAGGCACATGTGACGTTGCTCTTCCTGAGACCTTAAATGCATGAGGGTATGGAGGCAACTGTCCGGTGGGCTAGAGATTGACCAACTCTAATTCTTCTCCAGTGGAAAACGGTGTTGATATCTCATGAGATTAAGTTAGAGCCTGATATTGAAGTGCCATGCATATTTTAAAAGGTTGACTGTGCAGGTTTGAGACCCTTTGATATAACACTGTTATGTTATGTATATGCATGATTTAACTGCTTGTATGATTATGTGATGTATGTATCATGTATATGGTTGTTGTGGGATATATCTTATGACGGTATCTCACTCTTGTACATCTGTATGTGATGTTCTTCTCTTCGTATCGGGTATGTGCGTGCTTTTAGATGGATCCGGACGTTCCCTTGGCACAGTCGAGCTCGAGGAGCGAAGTGTATGATCATGCTGGGACGGCAGGGAACTAGACTATACATGAGGGCGCAACAACCGCAATGTATCGAGGACTAGTCACGACTACCAAGACGAATGCTAACGGAGTGCCCGTACGAAGGATTCATACCGTCGAGAGGAGGACTACGACACTTCCACCTCCATGGTACTACCTTCATACGCTACAAGTCACCGGTATCCTTCATGAGCATTTTGATCTAATCGAACCGCTTGCGGAGAATCCAGTGGAGGAGGATCCCGAGGAAGAGCCTCTTGAGCTAATAGAGGTCGAGGACGAGGAGGAAGAGGAGCCAGAGTACCATCCACAGGATCCTGGAGATGATGACGTCCCTATCGATGATGGCGGTGATGTTATCGATCCGGCATCTAATATCTCATCTGAGGGTAGCGTCTGTGGTCACTTTACATGCAGGAGGCATTGGTAGATTGTTCGTCGGCTTTTGGAGTTGTCCCGATAGTCCCTAGGATTTTAGAGCCATCTTTTGAGTCTTGTACCCAGTTTCCTATCCCCGGTTTGATGTTTCTTTTTACATGTCTCTTTAGTAGCTATTTTAGTGTATGTTGGCCAGTTCGACAAGGCTTGTTTTGTAATCAAACCTAAGATCCCAAGTGGGATAGTCATATCTATATGTATGATGTTTATTTTCATGTTCTGAGTGTTCATCACCTTTTCTTAACTTCTTTTAACAAAAAAATAAATTTGAGTACTGATGCGTATTTTTTTTAAAATAAAGGCAAGTGCACCTCGTCGCAAGCAAGTAATACGGTGGTAAGACCGGATATCGTATCCACAGGGATCGATTGTCAATTACCAATTCACAAACTCAACAACTATCTAGACTAAACTAAAGTATGAGAGATTAAAACAGAAAATAAAGAAATAAAATATTTTTGGTCTTTTGGGAATTTTATCGAACACTTGGTATGCAAACAGAGATGTGGCTAGACTTGTCAGGGTTAGACTACACTAATCCTCCCTTAATTGCAATGAAATGATTATCAACACAAGCACTACTTCAATTATGACAATCAAGCCTTTTCTAAAATACTCAAGCCTAATGTCTTAGGTGCATTGAGCCTAAAACCCCAAATCAAACCCTAATGTCTTAGGTGGATTAATCTGTGATTTTGCATTAAGTCAAGACTTATAAGATTGCAAGCAGCCAACACCTATGTCTAGATTCTTGAACTACTTGGCATATGATTCATGAGCATGCCTTAACACCAACCTTCCAGTTATCTATCAAAGCAACATATCATTCTTATGGGTAGCTAATCCAAGGAAAGCATTAAGCACATAATCACATACTCATAAAGAAATAGAAACTTGCATTAAACAACCAAATCAATTTACAAACAAGTTCAGAAAAGTAATCATCTAACCCCAACAATAGGGGATTAATTACTCATATTTACAGAAAACCAAACCAGGGAAATAGGAGAAAAGGAGAGGAGAGACTCCATGGGAGCTTTCCTTCTTCTTCACAGCAACCCCTCTCAGCAACTCCCCTCTAGGGTCGAAACCCTAGCTCAGCCGCAACCTCCAAGTGCTCCCAAGTGCTCCTCCACCAAAAGCTGCTCCTTTCTGCCCTAAAACAGCAACTTATACCAATCAGTTCTGTGCTCTCTCGCGAGGCGAATGGCTTCTCACGAGGCGAATATTAAAATCTGCTGTTGCTGAGAAAGGGACTTTCGCGAGGCGAGAGTGGATTCGCGACGCGAGGCCGAAAGGTTCTTCTCAATTACGCCCGTGAGGAGCATCAGGGCCTGGGCGTGATGGCTTCTGGTTTCAGACTCGCGAGGCGAGACATGGGTTCGCGAGGCGAACCAGAAAGGCTTGCATTTTCTCCAACAGTCAGCTTTCAGGGTCGCGGGGCGAATCCAGGCTCGCGGGGTGAATCTCCAAAATTCTGCTTGGCTCAATTTCTTCTCTTTTCAGGCTCTATTTCATCCAAGCTCCATTAAGGCTAATTCTGAGCATTTTTCCATTGAATTCCTGCAAAACAACACCAAAACCACCTTATCTGTTCCAAAGGAAAAACTAACCAAAATCAAACTAAAATGGCCTAACTTATATGCAAATGCATGCAGAAATGTACATGGAAAATGAGATGAAATCACACTCATCAAATCACCCCAAGCTTAGACTTTGCTTGTCCTCAAGCAAAAACTAAGGCCAGAAGAGATAAACAGTCAAAGCATGGATAGTGAACCAAGAACCCGAGTAAATACTAATCCAAGTAATAGGCAATTCAAACAATTCAGTAAGAGACAATCAATTCAAGTCCAATTAGAGGCTTAGGTTCCTTAGACTCGTATTTTCATTGATTTGGGCACTCTTTCTCACCTAAAGCTCACCCCAAGCTTGTTCATTTGCTTGGTTCTCTTTCTACCTCACTCAAGTGTTTAGGGGATAAAACATTTCGCTCAATTTTCCTCAAGGAATGAATCCTACCATAGGCTTGACTATCAACCACATCTCTACTTTATTAATGAAAACAATTAAGAAACAATAGGTCTTTCACTTGGTTGTAACGTGGCCATGGGATTAATCGTTAGGTGGGGATAACAAGAAAAAGACATTTCAAAAGGCTACATAAACATCAAGCATTGCAAACATGACCTTCTAAAATACCTTCTTGGGTTTTCAATTCATTTTTCCACCTTTCTTTTCTTTCTTTTTCTTTTTATTTTTATTTTTTTCTTTTTCTTTTTGTCTTCCCCTTCTCTATTTATTTTCTTTCTTTTCTTTTCTTTTCTTTTTTTTTACTTGGAGAAGGGAAGAATTTTCAAATCAAGAGAATTATTTTTTTCTGATTCTTTTCCCAAACTTTTTTCAACTACCTTTTTACCCTTTTGTAATACTTTAGAAGGTCCCTATCAAACATATTTATCAAAACATTTCAGGGTACCAAGAAAAGCATTTTATTCTTTTGTAGGCTCAAAATTGGGCAACTAAGGGGTAGCATTTCATCATTCAAAGCTCAGAAGGCCAGAAAAATACCTATTGCCTCAATCCTTTTCAAAAATGTTTTCAAAAATTTTTAAGCTTCAAAATGGTTTCAAGTCAAGTTCTAGAGAAAACAAACAAATAGGAATAACACTCTAACACAAAGAATGGGGTAAAATTTTGTGAGTACCCCTTTGGCTCAAAATCTCACCATTTTAGTTCAGAATTCAATGAAAAACACAAGTCCTCAAAACCATATGCTAATTATCAACTATCCAAGATCATCCAAACATTTTCATTTGCAGCCATATCACAAGAATAACAAATTGGGTTCCACAATTCACTATCACAAATTATTAGCACTTAGTTCTCACAATTGGATACAAAATCTAAGCAAGGGCAATCTAATTGTGTGATCATGCAAAGCTATGTCTATATGAATGCAACATGTAAAAATGCAAATGCAAAATACCCCTACCCCAAGCTTAAGAATTTACATTGTCCCCAATGTAAACAATCAAGTTAGAGAGAGGAGAGAAAATAAAATAAAATAAAATTGGAACGACCTACCGAGGCGGTAGTTGGTGCTGGTTCACATGCTTTTTGGCTTTGTTTCTCCCTGCTCGTTTTGCTTCTCCTTCCTTATTATCCTAAAAACACCTGACAAATTTATTAATAAAAGAAAACTCTTGATCTTCTCAAATTATTCAAGAGTTTAAAAGTCAAAAACAAAAGGAAAAAGGAAAAGAAAAATTGGGTTGCCTCCCAATGAGCGCTTCTTTAATGTCACTAGCTTGACTTATTGAAAAGCATCACCTGGATCCTCCTCCCGGATCAAATGGAAATTGGGGTGGTGATTACAACAGTAATATAACTTTATTCTCAATTCCACCCAGCCATTGGGTGGAAACACCATTGACCTTTAAAATTATAAACTCACTTCCTCTCAGGTCAAGTGGAATTTTCAAGAGGAAGTGTGACATACAAGTGGAAGGGGTTAACTTACCATTATCCACACATGCATGCAAGCCAACATATTTATTTAATGCAGTAAATTCAGCAAGCATGGTGGAGGGAGTGCTTTCCAAATGCACCGCCTTCTCACTTGTTTCTCTCCAAGGATGTGTGGAAGGTAATTCCTCTTGTTGTGATTCACTTACCACCACCACTTCATCTTCAATTTGATCCATTCCCACAACCAGATTTTTCTCAAATTCTGTTTCATGTGGCTCTATGGGAATCATACATGGTGGTGGGGGTGGTAAATATGACAAAAAGGTTTCCCAATCCTCCTTGGACTATATATATACAAGCTCACCAGTCATAGGATCAACTTGTGATGGGATATTATGAGATAGAGAAAACTCCTCGAAGAATTCTCCCAAATTTATATCGTCTTCCCAACACAAGTTGTCCTCTAAAACATGACTGGAAGCTTCCTCATCAGGTGGATAATAAAAATTTTCCATGACTTTCGTCCACCTTTCAAAAACAGAACTCAAAACAAAAAGATCAAATATATACAAAAAATCTAATATACACAGGAAATAAAAAAAATGTCTAAATTAGTTGTCTCGTTTGTTACTACTGATATTGGCAAAGCCGATCCCCGGCAACGGCGCCAAAAACTTGATGCGTATTTTTTTTAAAATAAAGGCAAGTGCACCTCGTCGCAAGCAAGTAATACGGTGGTAAGACGGGATATCGTATCCACAGGGATCGGTTGTCAATTACCAATTCACAAACTCAACAACTATCTAGACTAAACTAAAGTATGAGAGATTAAAACAGAAAATAAAGAAATAAAATATTTTTGGTCTTTTGGGAATTTTATCGAACACTTGGTATGCAAACAGAGATGTGGCTAGACTTGTCAGGGTTAGACTACACTAATCCTCCCTTAATTGCAATGAAATGATTATCAACACAAGCACTACTTCAATTATGACAATCAAGCCTTTTCTAAAATACTCAAGCCTAATGTCTTAGGTGCATTGAGCCTAAAACCCCAAATCAAACCCTAATGTCTTAGGTGGATTAATATGTGATTTTGCATTAAGTCAAGACTTATAAGATTGCAAGCAGCCAACACCTATGTCTAGATTCTTGAACTACTTGGCATATGATTCATGAGCATGCCTTAACACCAACCTTCTAGTTATCTATCAAAGCAACATATCATTCCTATGGGTAGCTAATCCAAGGAAAGCATTAAGCACAGAATCACATACTCATAAAGAAATAGAAACTTGCATTAAACAACCAAATCAATTTACAAACAAGTTCAGAAAAGTAATCATCTAACCCCAACAATAGGGGATTAATTACTCATATTTACAGAAAACCAAACCAGGGAAATAGGAGAAAAGGAGAGGAGAGACTCCATGGGAGCTTTCCTTCTTCTTCACAGCAACCCCTCTCAGCAACTCCCCTCTAGGGTCGAAACCCTAGCTCAGCCGCAACCTCCAAGTGCTCCCAAGTGCTCCTCCACCAAAAGTTGCTCCTTTCTGCCCTAAAACAGCAACTTATACCAATCAGTTCTGCGCTCTCTCACGAGGCGAATGGCTTCTCGCGAGGCGAATATTAAAATCTGTTGTTGCTGAGAAAGGGACTTTCACGAGGCGAGAGTGGATTCGCGACGCGAGGCCGAAAGGTTCTTCTCAATTACGCCCGTGAGGAGCATCAGGGCCTGGGCGTGATGGCTTCTGGTTTCAGACTCACGAGGCGAGACATGGGTTCGCGAGGCGAACCAGAAAGGCTTGCATTTTCTCCAACAGTCAGCTTTCAGGGTCGCGGGGCGAATCCAGGCTCGCGGGGCGAATCTCCAGAATTCTGCTTGGCTCAATTTTTTCTCTTTTCAGGCTCTATTTCATCCAAGCTCCATTAAGGCTAATTCTGAGCATTTTTCCATTGAATTCCTGCAAAACAACACCAAAACGACCTTATCTGTTCCAAAGGAAAAACTAACCAAAATTAAACTAAAATGGCCTAACTTATATGCAAATGCATGCAGAAATGTACATGGAAAATGAGGTGAAATCACACTCATCAAGTACCCTTTTCGGTAACCTTATTTGAAAGGTTATTTTTCCAAAAGCGACCAGCGTTTTAAATAAGTTTTTTTTCTGCAATGGGTAACCATGTGATGCCGGGTTTCAGGGTGTCGCAAATTTTGTTTGATTAACTTGTTTTTATGTTGTTTGGTTGAAGGTTAACTAAAAAAGTGTGGTGTGGTATCGAGGAGTTTGATTTTCGTGTTTCCGGTGATAAGCTCAGGTGGGAGAAAGATTCATCCCGTCGTCGGAATGGATAAGTATTATATATTATAATAATGGTGTAGGGCGACCTAAACCCTACTAGTGGTCGAGTAATCGACAAGATCAAAATCACATTGGTGACTATTCCGTAGTACCAATGATGATTTGGGGATTGTAGGTTTATCGTCGTTAGAATAATTTTAGAATATTCGATGATGTCTAATTTTATTTTTATTGAACTGTATGTGATGCGCTGGTTGTGGTAATCTATTGTATGTGACGTTTTATTTTTTCTGAATATCTATTATTATTGTATGGTGTATGATCTGTCTGGTTTTATAACATGCTTAGTTGGCATTTAGGAAAGGATATGTGTTGTTTGGGAGATATGCATGTGGATGAGAGAATGATTGTGACTTAGAGGTGCCTAGCCTAAATTAATTACTTTATAGATGAAATGTGACACAGAATATGTGTTGAGACTTTGATGGAAGGTTGAGGCACTAGGTTGTAACAGAGGCGAGTCAGTGAGATTCATATATATGCATTGTTGTTCCCAACCGTGTATTGGAAACGCACGAGGTCCGAAGTTCTCATGGGACCATCCCAACTTAGATTTAGGCTGTGGAGCTATAGTGTCATTGCTTTGCATGAGCATCCTCAAGAGAGAATGAGGGTGTGCAACGACATGTACTGTGCAGCTATAGTGTCATTGCATTGCATGAGCATTCTCATCATGGATGACGGTGTGCATCGGTATCTGGGGATGCGTCGCTTGAACCACCGACTGCATCCCTAATGAGGGATGTGTGACAGGATTGGTGGTGGCCACATCAGCATAAAGGTTTAGTTGCATGTTATTGAGGGTAGAGGAAGATATCGTAATTTAAGGATACTTGTTAGTTATGTACGATGCTTGTCTTTGACTGTTATTAAATTATATGCTATGATTATGTTCCACTTATGATGATAGAACTGTTTTTTATCTCCCTATTTTTGTATTTTGTGTATGTTTACTCTATTCCATTATAAGACTCTATGGAGGAACCTGTTGCTGAGGAATTGGACGAAACTCCGTATGAACCGGATGATGGAGGACGAACTGTGGATTCGAGCGGTAGAGTTTAGGAAGTTTGTGGCCAGTGCGTCTTGCAAGACATTTTATTTTCCGCTAATTACAACAGTTTGTATAATTATGTATTAATGAGGGATCCTACTGAGAGGATAACTTAAACAATGTTTTGTATGGTGATGGATAAACATAAGTGTGTATGTGTAATATAACTTTGGTGTGTTTAACTTTCAAAAATGTATGTGTTGTATTCAATTTTTTAATATTTTCGTATTTTCGGGTTACGTTTAATGTTAAGAACGTGAGTAAGTTTAAATAAATAATAATGACACAACGAGGTGTCTCAGTTATTATCTTAATTATGACTTGCATTGCTTCCTCATCCCTTTCTATTAAATGGAATAATGAGAAGCTTGAAAGTTTTGTTCCTAAGAGGGGATTAAGACAAGGAGACTCTATGTCTCCTTATCTTTTTGTCCTTTTCATGGAGAAATTGTCTCTTCTCTTATTCAATAGAAGGTTAATGCTAGAAACTGGTTACTGATGTCGTGCAATCCGGCAAGTGTACCGGATTGTCACCAAGTAATAAAAAGATATCGATCCCACAGAGACCGTGATCTCAAATCGCAACTAATTATCAAATTGACTAAACTGGACTTTAGAAAAGGATTTTGAAAAGTTTTTTGATATTTGAAATAAGGGATAACTTAGAAAATCAGATAAGGAATGCAATAAAGTAAAATAGAAAGTAAATCAATTTATGATTTTTCAGATCTAGATGGATTCCTAGGAATTTGGGTTACCAACAAGGTTGTTTATGTTACTAAATTGATTACCCCTTTGTTAATTATTGAAATTGCCCTGAAGGCGAATTTATCCTCAAATAGTTAAAGCTCCCTATCGGGTTACAAAAACCGTGCCCAATTAAACCAACCCCTACTCTTGTGGTAGTCGAATTTAGATTGGACCCTTTACGCTTTGTGACAATTCGTTGATCCTCGAAGGACGGCCTCTAACTCTCATGATTTCAGTCCTAAGTCTGATTTTATAGATCCGACACCTAAGTTCACCGCTAGGTTCTTCCTTAGAATATCTACGTCACGCAAATAAGCGGCCGCCGAATTTACGAGTAATTAAAACACTAGAAATCAGATCTAAAGCAAAATTGCAATTAACAAAGATAAAACATCAATCGTACCATAAAAACAAACCTTGGGCATATCCCCAATCCCTAGAAATTAAGCTACTACTCAAGCCTTGTCATGGTGATGACAAGCTTGGTTAACAACAACATGAAAATAAAAATAAGAGAAGAGAGGAGGAAGAAGGGAGAGATCCTAAATTGTAGCCTAAGAGTAGCAGCCCCGAAGTCTTCTTTTCATCTTTGCCTAGATGCCTTATTTATAGATTTGGGAAGTTTGAATCTCAATCTAACACAAATTCAGATCCAAATCAGTTGCTTCAAATCCAAGTAATGCGCGTCGCGGCCGTGACAGCTTCTGCCTTGGGCGCTTCTTCAGTGATTGGTCTGTCACAGCCGTGATGCTCATCACAGCTAGGCCGTGATCAGTTTTGCCTTTTGCCTTCTTTATTTTCAGTTTTCCTCGATCATGGCCGTGATGGTCATCACGGTTAGGTCGTGATGGGCTCTGTTTGGCTCATTTTATTCACTTTTCAAGCTCCATCTTCATCCAAGCCCCATCATGGTTGATCCTAAGCATTTAATCCCTAATTTCTGCAAAACAACACCACAAAACCGCCTTACCCGTTCCAAGGTAAAAACTAACAAAAATCAAATTAAATATGCCTAAACTATATGAAAATGCATGCAAAATGACAATGAAATATGAGGTGTAATCACACTCATCAAATCACCCCAAGCTTAAGATTTTGCTTGTCCTCAAGCAATCACCAAGGCCAAAAGATATAAATAATCAGAGCATGGATAGTGAACCAAGGACCCGAGTAACTAATCCAAGTAACAGGCATTTTCAAATAAATACCCAAGAGATAATCAATTTCAAGTCCAATTAGAAACTTGGGTTTCCTAAATTCATATTCTCACTGATTCGGGCACTCTTCTCACCTCACTCAAGTGTTTAAGGGCATATGACAATTCGCTCAATTTCCTCAAGGAAGGTATTCTACCATAAGCTTGACTATCAACCAAATCTCCACTTTATTAATAAAAACACATAAGAATCAAGAGGTCTTTTACTTTGGTTGTAACGGGGTCATGGGATTAATCGTTAGGTGGGGAAATCAAGAAAAGGAAATTCAAGAGGTTTAAACAAAATATCAAACATTGCAAGCATGACACCTTCTAAAATACATTTTCGGGCTTTGATTCATTTTCTCACCTTTCTTTCCTTCTTTTTATTTTATTTCTCCTTTCTTTTTGTCATCCCCTTCTCCATATTTTTATTTTATTTTATTTTATTTATTTGGAGAAGGGGAGATTTTCAATTCAAGAAAAATATTTTCTTACCTTCTCATCCCATACTTTTTCAAACTACCTTTTTACCCTTTTTGTAATACTTTAAAAGGTGTCATACCAAGCATTATTCATCAAAGTAATTCAAGGTACCAAGAAAATTATTTTATTCTTTTAGGCTCAAAGTTGGGCAACTAAGGGGTAGCATTTAATCAATCAAAGCTCGGAAGGCCGGAAAGATACCTAGTGCCTCAATCATTTTCAAATATGTTTTCAAAAAAATTTAAGTTTCAAAACGGTTTCAAGTCAAGTTCTAGAGAATACAATCCAAGAGGAATAAAACACTCAATCACAAAGAATAGGGTCGATTTAGTGAGTACCCCTTTTAGGCTCAAAAATCTCACATTTAGTAGTTTAAAATCAGTGAGAAACACAAATCTAAGGAACCACATGCTAATTATCAACTATCAAAAGATCATCTCAAGTATTTTTATTTTTAGCCTTTCACAAGAATAAAAAATAGGGTTCAAAAATTCACTATCTCAATTTATTTGGCGCCAAGTTCTCGCAATCGGATGCACATTCTAAGAAAAGGGCAATCTAACCATGTGATCGTGAAAAATTATGCCTATATGAGTGCAACATGAAAAATGCAAAAATGCACAAATACCCCTACCCCAAGCTTAAAAACTTACATTGTCCCCAATGTAAATAATCAAGTCAGAGAGGAGAAAAATGGAACAACTCACCGAGGTGGTAGCGGGTGTTGGCTCACATGCCAGTCAAAAACTTGTTGGAAAATGTATCACGGCCGTGATGTGTATCACGGGCAGGCCGTGATCAATTCTGGTTTTCAGGAGATGGCCTGTCACGGTCGTGATTTCCATCACAGCTAGGCCGTGATATACTCTGTTCTTTAGGTTCCTACTCTTCACGCTCGTGATTCTTATCACGGCTGGGCAGTGATCCTTTCTGGTCTTCTTGGTTAGTTCATCACGGCCGTGACCTGTTGAGTCACCGACAAGTGTACTGGGTCATTGTAAGTAATAAACATGGTAAGTAATTACCGAGGTCGGACACAGGGATTGGGCTACCAATTCTACCAATTTGCAAGAAATTCGATACGTTTGACCAAGTAAAAATAAGTGGTTGAGAAGAGAGAGAAAATAGGATAGCAATTTAAATCAATAAATCAATTAGAGATAAAGTAGGTAGCGATAAGATAAGATAAAAATTAAAATCTGGATTAAACATCTAAGGTCACAAATCCACCTACCCAATCATGCATAGCACCCAAGTGATGATGATCCCCTCCCTAAGTTCAATTGCAATGTCAACCAGGACCCCCAAATTCTCCTAATGACACTATCGTGCTCAATAGGACGTATTCAACGATTGAGTTAATTACTTGCTACGATCTCATAACCCAATCATCAAACTCTATTAAATCTTGTTCCCTATAAGGTTGCACTGATCTCCTACTCACTCTCGTGCAATATTCAATCAATGATCCCAATTCAAGTTCTAAATGCGAATTGTCTATCAAGCCTCATCACGTTAACTAGTCAATCATGCATGCTTATGATCAACGCAATAAATTCAGAATTGGAAAACATGAATTGAGGTAAAGGAGGGAAACATACGTCACATTGAACGCTACACCGTCATGGGTGGTTTCATTGATCCCTTAGACAAGGGAATTAATTCCTCATGCTTGTAACAACGTACAAACAATTGGATTTCATCATAATTGTCAAATAGGAAAAGAACATAGGGAGACGCAGCTCCAGAGAATAAGGGTTCATCTCGAAGAACGATCTAAAACAAGTGGTGAACAAAAGGTCTCTAATTTGCCCTAAAACAGCCTATAAATAGAGGTTCTGGGTCGCGCCCGCTCGTGGGGCGAGCAAGCTCTCGCGAGGTGAAATTCAGTTTTGGCTCCATCCTGATTTGAATACTCGCGAGGCGAGATGGTGATTCGCGAGGCGAGACAGAAAGGGTGACATCTCTGGCACAGTCAGGCCTTCAGGCTCGCGGGACAAGATGGTGATTCGCGAGGCGAGACAGAAAGGGTGACTGTTGTTGTTCAGGCTGGTCTTCAGGCTCGCGAGGCGAGAGCCTGTTTTGCGAGGCGAAACTTCCAGCATTGATTTTCCACTGTTTTCTTCATTTTCCTTAACTCTAAGAGCTTCACTTTTAACCTGAAACAATAAAAGGAAACGAAAAGCGTAATTCTACTCAAAACAAACTAAAAACTACTAAAAATGCATTAAACGAATCAAATTCTAACTTAGGAACAAAACAAGGCCAGTTTGGGAGATTAGCGAGGTTGACTCGCCCAATTAGGCACAAAATCTACCCCTTTTCTAGCTGGAAACTTGATGAGCCAGAGGCTCATCAAAACACCCCAAACTTAAACCTTGCTTGTCCCCAAGCAAACTAAAACTCAAAAAGACTCAACACTTGGCAAGCTTAAAGGATTCAATCAATTTTTGCACAGATTGCATGCAATTTAACACGACAATTTTTCTTCAATGTTTCCCCCTTTGCAACAATGTAATCCCCACATTCATTTACTTTAAACAATTGAGAATTCCATCATTCATGCAATCAGTAATCTGAGTTGAGGATCCAAGTGACACACAAAAGGGAGATCACCAAATTCAAACAATTGCCTTCCTCACAAGGGCATTTAATATTTCACTCATTCGCTCAATTTGTCTAAGCTACCAACTTTTTACTCAATCTCGCATTTCAAGAGCACTTCCCATGAATTTGATTTTCATCTCAATCAAGGTTCCCACGAAAACATGCATGCATCATCAAAAGGTCTTTCATAGGTTGTAATGAGGCCTGGCTCAAGGTAAGATATTCAAAGGATAGATGCTTAGTCCCTAGGATCAATGAGAGCATGAAACTAGAATTGCAACAATTGAATTTACTCTCATATTATTATTCTATTCCTTGCATTGGGTGGCTACAAACCTCTTCCTTTTTATACTTTTTCGCCTTGCCCTTTTTGGCATATATTCAATACTTTTCATCACATTTTTTTTCTCAAGCCTTCAGCCTTTAATTTTGCTTTTATTTTTCTCAACTATGATTCATGAACTTGTAGCCACCCCAAACTTAGTTCCACAACAACACTCACAAAGCTAAAATTCCATGCTCTCCTAAATCCTAGGATAGGGGAAAATCATGGTTTTTCTGAGTTAATGGCTTGTAATGTAAGGTCATCAAGAACAATAGGCTTCAAGGCTCAATGTGGCTAACTAGGGATCATTCATCAAGGTTGGTTCAATTTATGGTCAAGTAGTTATTTCAAAGAAAAATTGCCTAGATCATTTGATGCAACATATAAATATGCAAACCATGCACAGATTCAAGCAAATCCGAGAAAGTGCAACTTAAAAGCGATTCACACAATTAAGAACATGTTGGAGGCTCAAATTTATCACCTGGACATTTTTGAAATTTTTTTGACTGAGATACAATTCCTAGTGTGTGCACCCATTCACCCCAAACTTGTCATAAATCAAGCAATCACAATAAAATTTCTCAAAGTTCAATTTTCAATTTTTCACATGGGGATCAAATTTTCGATTTTCAGAACCTAGGGGGAAATCATCAATGGTCAACATTATTCATGCAGTCAATCTATGCTAAATTTAATTAAAATCCACCAAGCTTGCCGACACAACACTCACACACAAACTCTTGATCTTCTCAAATTATTCAAGAGCGAAATTCAAAAACAAATGGAAAAAGGGAAAGAAAACAAAAACAAAGCAATTGGTTCCCTCCCCCACACTTAAGGCATACATTGTCCTCAATGAAAGAACGTAAATATAAAATAAGAGTGAGGGAAAGGAGAAGGTGCTCCCTGATCAAATTGTAGTGTAGGTCCTGATCAAATTGTAGTGTAGGTGGGCGCTTCCAAGGAAAGCTCTTCTACGGTTGCATCCTCAGGCACCAAGCTCTCATGGAATAGCTTCAAGTGCTGCCCATTAACTCTCCAGAATCGCGAGGCGAGTAATAGCGCGCGAGGCGAATCTGGAATTCCAACAGCTGATGATGCCCAGATTCGCGAGGTGAAAGTGGCCCTCGCAACGCGAGACAGAAGCGTGAGCAAGCCTCCGAGATTCAGGGCTTCTGTCTCGCGAGGCCACTGTGGATTCGCGGGGCGAATCTGGTTTTTTTTTCAGAAGAGAAAATGACAGAAACTTAAAAAAATAAAGGATATCTAGCTTGGGTTGCCTCCCAAGTAGCACTTGTTTAACGTCCCGAGCCTGACTCAAGTCACCCCTAAGGGTTAATCCAGAAGAAAACTTGTTTGCCATTTGGGATTGATTCCCCATGGTAATGCCTTAGCCTTTGCCCATTTACCTTGAAGTTGCCAAAGGCCCTTTCTAATTCTACTGCTCCGTGTGGAAAAACTTGGAGGACCTTGAATGGTCCCGACCACCTTGATTTTAGCTTTCCAGGAAAGAGTCTCAACCTTCAATTATAAATAAGTACCATTTGTCCGGGCTCAAACCTCCTAGGCAAGATGTGCTTGTCATGCCATGCCTTAGTCCGCTCTTTGTATATTCTTGCATTTTCATATGCTTGCTTGTGGATCTCGGACAACTCATTTAAGTCCAAAAGCCTTCTATAATCGATACTTACTCTCCACCCCGTGATGGTCCTTGTTGGGATCAATTCATTGCTTTCATTGACCACCACGGTTGTGCCACCTTTCTTTGGGACCACATGAATTGGACTAACCCAATTGTTATCCTAGATTAGATAGATGATTCCGGCATCTAAAAGTTTAATCACTTCCCTACGCACAGCTTCCTTCATGATGGGATTTAACCATCTTTGTGGTTGAACCATCGGCTTATAATCATCCTCCATCAAAATCTTATGCATACATAGGGAAGGGCTTATACCTTTTAGGTCTGAAATCTTCCACCCAATGGCGGGTTTGTGTTCCCTAAGAACTCTCAATAGATTTTCTTCTTCATCCTTTTTCAAGGCATTGCTAATGATTATCGGATGTTGTCCCTCCTCCCCCAAGAATGCATACCTTAAGTGGGTTGGGAGTTGCTTCAACTCCGGTGCTTTGTTATCTTCTTCCATTCCTTCGTTGTTGAGCTTTTCCTTTGCACATTCATCCTTTGGAAGACTCGGTAAGTCTTCCATGTTTTATAAGCACTCAAGATAGTCCTCATCCCCCAAAGGGTCTTCTTCCTCACTATCATCATCATGGGATTCTACCAACACTTGTGCAAGTGAAGAACCATGGGCTTCTCTAGTGGCCTTTGCCTTGACAATTGAGTCCACCATATCCACTCGATACACATCCGACCTGTCAGCGGGGTGCTTCATTGCTTCAAAGACATTGAAGACTACATTCTCATCTTGCACCCTTAGGGTGAGTTTCCCTTGTTACACATTTATCAAAGCACGCCCAGAGGGACCTCCCCAATATGAGAGGGATCTCGGCGTCTTCATCCATATCAAGCACCACAAAATCCGCCGGAAATACGAACTTGTCCACCTTCACTAACAAATCTTCGACCACCCCATAAGGATATTTTATAGAACGATCGGCTAGTTGGAGTGACATCTGTGTATCTTTGGCTTCTTTGATCCCCAACTTCTTCATCATAGAGAGGGGCATCAAGTTGATGCTTGCCCCTAGATCACACAACGCCTTTCCTAGAGTCATCTCCCCAATGGTGCATGGTATAGAAAAAGAATCGGGATCCTTCAACTTTGGAGGTAGTTTTCTTTGAAGAATGGAACTACACTCCTCGGTCAAAGTAATCGTTTCCTCATCCACTATTTTCCGCTTCTTGGAGAGAAGCTCCTTCATAAACCGGGCATAAGATGGCATTTGTTCCAAGGCTTCGGCAAATGGAATGTTAATTTGAAGTTTGCGAAAGACATCAAGGAATTTATTGAACTGTTTATCTTGTTGAGGCTTCTTCAATCTTTCTGGATATGGTACCTTCATGAAGGGCGGGAGGTCTTTGAGTTCAACCCACTTCTTTCTTCGGAACTCTTCATCTACAAGTTTTAACCTTACCCCTTGATCCGGTGCCTTGTCACTTGCCAACTCCTATTTCTTAGGTTGTTTTTCCTCAACATGTGGTTGTTCCGAGGCCTCAGCTTCCTGAGAACTAGTTGCACCCCTGTTAGATGCCAACACCCTACCGCTTCTAGTTACTACGGCATTGCATTGGTTCTTAGGGGTGTTCTCGGTATCACCTGGGAAAGTGCCAGGGAGACGCTCATTTAGTTGCTTTGCGAGCTGAGCCATCTGCGTCTCTAGATTCTGAATTGCCGACCCTATATGAGTTGCCAACTTGTCAATGGCTATGGTTGTATTGATTGACAACTTCTCAATTTCCGCATTCGTCTTTTCTATAGCCAACTCCCAAGGTTGCCTTCCACCATCTGTTGTTTGCAATTGATTAGGACCTGGAAGAGCCTGCTGAGTATTGCATTGATGGATTCCATAGTTTGGCCTCTGATTCTGTTGAGGTTGTTGTTGCCCGACTAGGCCACCACTAGCATTACTCCAAGCGAAACCCGGATGGTCTCTCCTCATATAACCCCTATTATGATTCTGGCATGAGTCCACATGTTCTTGAGAGAAGTTGAATGGACAACTCTGAATGTCATGATCTCCATTACAATTATCACAACCCGGAGGCATTCCTTCGTGTATCACATTAACCTTTTTGTTCCCAGACAATGCCGCATTTTGCATCTTCGACAGTTTATTTTGCTCTAGAATGGCTTCTATTGTTGCAGAATTGAATCCACTTGAGGTTTCCCTACCACGGTTGTAATCATTGTTTAACATCTTCTCCAATAACGCCCATCCATCCTCAGCTGATAAATAAGAAAAAGAACCGCTCGCTGCGGCATCACAATTCATCTGGTAGCGCCCCCTTAACCCGTTAAAGAAATGTTGAACCTTGGAGACCGGGTCAAAGAAAGTCGAAGGACATCTTCTCGAGAGCACATTATACCTCTCCCAAGCTTCATTATAAGATTCATCTTCTGTCTTCCTGAAAGATGTGACGGCTACTCTTGCTTGTGCCGCTTTCTGAGGAGGAAAATATTTAATGAGGAACTTTTGGGCCAATTGCTCCCATGTTGTGATACTGTTGCGATCCAAGCTATCAAACTAATCGCGAGCGGTATCCCTAAGAGAGTGAGGGAATAGCCGCAAGCGAAACTCATCTTGAGAAACTCCTCTTGTCTTCTGCATGTCACAAGCTTCAAGGAAGCGAGTGATGTGTCTATGAGGGTCTTGTTTGCCACCCCCATCAAATTGATTCTCACGGATATGGGCTGTGACACATCCTTCCACTCTGAAGGAATCTGTATTGAGGTTGCCCCACACGATAGAAGAAGCACAATCATCCAAATTGGGTAGATTGTACTCGAAGAGGGACTTGTAAGGAGGAGGAGGGGTTGCTTCGGCCATCCCCTCAAAATCAATTGCTTCAAGCCTCTTTCGTTCTCTGGCTTCTTTCCTTGATCGCTTCTCAGTCTTGGTGATCTCCGAATCAAATATCAAGTCCTCTTGTGAAAGGGTACCTCGCTTACAAAAACTAGGCAAGACCAAGTGGAATCAAAGAAGTAGAGAGAAATAGTAGTAAATAAATAACAGAGAATAAAAATAAAAATAACTTAACCAAATAATCAAACTTCCCAAAAATTAGGAAAATTGGTTGTGCCAATCCCCGGCAACGGCGCCAAAAACTTGTTGAGTCACCGGCAAGTGTACTGGGTCGTCGTAAGTAATAAACACGGTAAATAATTACCGAGGTCGGACACAGGGATTGGGCTACCAATTCTACCAATTTGCAAGAAATTCGATACGTTTGACCAAGTAAAAGCAAGTGGTTGAGAAGAGAGAGAAAATAGGATAGCAATTTAAATCAACAAATCAATTAGAGATAAAGTAGGTAGCGATAAGATAAGATAAAAATTAAAATCTGGATTAAACATCTAAGGTCACAAATCCACCTACCCAATCATGCATAGCACCCAAGTGATGATGATCCCGCCCTAAGTTCAATTGCAATGTCAACCAGGACCCCCAAATTCTCCTAATGACATTATCGTGCTCAATAGGACGTATTCAACGATTGAGTTAATTACATGCTACAGTCTCATAACCCAATCATCAAACTCTATTAAATCTTGTTCCCTATAAGGTTGCACTGATCTCCTACTCACTCTCGTGCAATATTCAATCAATGATCCCAATTCAAGTTCTAAACGCGAATTGCCTATCAAGCCTCATCACGTTAACTAGTCAATCATGCATGCTTATGATCAACGCACTAAATTCAGAATTGGAAAATATGAATTGAGGTAAAGGAGGGAAATATACATCACATTGAACGCTACACCGTCATGGGTGGTTTCATTGATCCCTTAGACAAGGGAATTAGTTCCTCATGCTTGTAACAACGCACAAACAATTGGAGTTCATCATAATTGTCAAATAGTAAAAGAACATAGGGAGACGCAGCTCCAGAGAATAAGGATTCGTCTCAAAAAACGATCTAAAACAAGTGGTGAACAAAAGATCTCTAATATGCCCTAAAACATCCTATAAATAGAGGTTCTGGGTCGCACCCGCTCGCGGGACGAGCAAGCTCTCGCGAGGCAAAATTCAGTTTTGGCTCCATCTTGATTTGAATACTCGGGAGGCGAGATGGTGATTCGCGAGGCGAGACAGAAAGGGTGATATCTCTGGTACAGTCAGGCCTTCGGGCTCGTAGGGCGAGATGGTGATTCACGAGGCGAGACAGAAAGGGTGACTGTTACTGTTCAGGCTGGTCTTCAGGCTCGCGAGGCGAGAGCCTATTTCGTGAGGCGAAACTTCCAGCATTGCTTTTCCACTGGTTTCTTCATTTTCCTTGACTCTAAGAGCTTTACTTTTAACCTGAAACAATAAAAGGAAACTAAAAGCGTAATTCTACTCAAAATAAACTAAAAACTACTAAAAATGCATTAAACGAATCAAATTCTAACTTAGGAACAAAACAAGGCCAGTTTGGGAGATTAGCGAGGTTGACTCACCCAATTAGGCACAAAATCTACCCCTTTTCTAGCTGGAAACTAGATGAGCCAGAGGCTTATCATGACCACTGTCACGGCCTGGGCGTGATGACTTCTGACTTTATTAGTCCCTGCCCTTTTTGCTCTTCCTTCCTTCTTAACCTGAAAACACTTGACAAATCTATTAATTTATGATGTTTTTCCTCTTGATCTTATCAAATTATTCAAGAGCTAAATTCAAAAACAAATGGAGAAGGGAAAGAAAACTTGGGTTGCCTCCCAAGAAGCGCTTATTTACGGTCTTAAGCTTGACCATACTTCCTTCAATCAACCGGGGTCGGCTGGGCGTAGAAGTGCAGGAACACTTCTCTTCCATTAGAGTCCTTCAAAGAGTCGATTCTACTCATATGGCCAATTGCGCTTCCGCTTTGCTCTTTTTACTCTGAGCTTCATGGCCTTACTCCCTCCCGGTGGAAGTTTTGTTTCCACATGATCAGCAACTCCAACTTCATCACTACTGGGTGCATCATTTGCCATGCAAATCTTCGGAGTTACTTCCATGTTGAGCTCTTCCTTTACCACTGGAGATGTTATATCGATCCTCCACACATGGCTCTCAAAAGGAGGGTTGTTATAGGAGTTAGTTAAATAAAAATCTACCCTACCTTCCTCTACATTCAAAGAGAGTTTGCCATTCTTTACGTCTATTATTGCTCCAGCGGTGGCCAAGAATGGCCTTCCTAAAATGATGGGGAATTCAGAATTCCCTCTCATATCCAATATCAGGAAATCGGTAGGGATGAAAAATTTCCATACCTTTACGGGAACATTCTCTAGTATGCCTAGAGGAGTTCTAGTTGAGCCATCCGCAAATTGTAAGGAGAATTTGAATGGACTCAACTCTTTGGTTCCCAACCTTTCCAAGATAGTGAGCAGCATCAAGCTCGCACTAGCCCCCAAGTCATATAAGGCTTGGTCTATTTGCACCTTTTCAATTGAGCAAATGATAGAAAAACTACCTGGGTCTTTCAGTTTGGGAGGCATATTAGTTTCTATATCTACTTGCTTTCTCTTGACCAACCTTTGTGGGAAAGGTATTGGGGGTTGGTATGGTGGTGGAGGGACATACTTTGATTCTGGTTCTTCATCCTCGCTCATGTCCTCCTCACATTCCACATCCTTTTCAATCACCCCAAGCTTATCATCCCTCAAGTATATGGCATTACAATGCTCATTGGGATTAGCTTCGGTTTGCCCCGGGAACGTACCCTTAGGTCTAGAGTATGTGCTGGCTTGTTGGGCAATTTGAGTTTCTAGCATCTTGTTATGGATGGCTAAGTTATCTACCTTAGATGCTAGCTCTTTTATTGCCTCGTTCACTGCCCTACCTTGTTGTCTAAACTCTTCATTTTGTTTTGTTTGAGTTTCAACAAAACTTTCCAATAAAGACTCGAGTTTAGACTTCTGTACCTGAGGATAACCCGGTGCGGGTTTCCTATTACCTTGACCTTCTTGGAACTCGTGGTTCAGCATGTTGTGTAGTTCCCGTAGGAGAGGTAAGAGCTGTTATTCCTTCCTTGGTTGTGAGGATTTGGGGGAGCGTAGTTTGGCAACTTCGGGTTCGTGTCGTAGAAGTTGTGACAAGAGTTCACTTGTTCCCCCGAAGCGCCGGATCCATGAGCAATACCACGTGGACACTCCATTATGTCATGTCCCTGCATTCCACAAATCTCACAAACAATGTTAGTAGCACCTATTGAACTCACGTTATCCCTTTCAAGCTGATCAAACCGTTTATTCAGTGAGTCTATTTTAGACATAATAAGATCAGTGCTATTCATTTCAAACTTACCCCCCGAAATCTTTTTCGGGTTATTACCTCTTTCTGAACCCCATTGGTGGTAGTTGGTGGCCACGTTTTCAATGATGTTGAATGCCTCAGTCAGAGGCCTATTCATAAAGGCTCCACCAGCTGTGGAATCAAGTGACACCTTCGAAGAGTAATCCAATCCGTTGTAGAAGGTGCACACTAATAACCACCTCTCGAGTCCATGATGTGGGCAAGACTCCAGCAATCCTTTGTAGCGATCCCAAGCTTCTGATAAGCATTCTCCATCCTTTTGGAAGAAGCCGGTGATCTGGGTATGTATGTAAGCCGTCTTGGATGGAGGGAATAATTTCTCCAAGAATGCCTGCTTCAGTTGGTCCCAAGTCGACAAGGTATTAGCGGGCACTTGTTTCAGCCAAGCTTTCGCTTTTCCGGTCAGAGATGAGGGGAAGAACCTCAAACGAATAGCATCAACTGGGGCGCCTTGAATTCTAACTGCATCGGTGAACTCCAAGAATGTCTCCACGTGATTAGTTGGATCCTCCGCGGGTAATCCTCCGAATTGATGTTGCCTAATCATGTTGATTAGCATAGGCGGTATTGTGTAGTTCTCCGCCTCAATCTCTGGCCTAGCAATCCCAGTTCGCAAACCCCTAGCATTTGGGGATGCGTAGTCCTTCAACGGTTTCGTATCCGGGAGATTCGCCATGAGTGAAATGGGAATCAACCTCTCTATCTATTTGTAGTCTCCTACGTCTGTGAAAGGTCCTTTCGACTTCGGGGTCGACCTCACTAAGGTTTCCAAGACTTAGTGATCTTTGCATAAAAGAGAAAAACACTGAGAGATAGTTACAAAAAGAGATTGATGAAATATATATATAATTTTTTTTAAATAATAACAAAAATCAGTTAAAAAGAAAGAAGGAAAAGGTCCATAAAAATCAATTTAAAAATTAAATTGAGATTCGAGGAAGCACAGTCCCCGGCAACGGCGCCAAAAACTTGATGTCGTGCGATCTGGCAAGTGTACCGGATTGTCGCCAAGTAATAAAAAGATATCGATCCCACAGAGACCGTGATCTCAAATCGCAACTAATTATCAAATTGACTAAACTGGACTTTAGAAAAGGATTTTGAAAAGGTTTTTGATATTTGAAATAATGGATAACTTAGAAAATAAGATAAGGAATGCAATCAAGTAAAACAGAAAGTAGATCAATTTATGGTTTTTCAGATCTAGATGGATTCCTAGGAATTTGGGTTACCAACAAGGTTGTTTATGTTACTAAATTGATTACCCCTTTGTTAATTATTGAAATTGCCCTGAAGGCGAATTTATCCTTAAATAGTTAAAGCTCCCTCTCGGGTTACAAAAACCGTGCCCAATTAAACCAACCCCTACTCTCGTGGTAGTCGAATTTAGATTGGACCCTTTACGCTTTGTGATAATTCGTTGATCCTCGAAGGACGGCTGCTAACTCTCGTGATTTCAGTCCTAAGTCTGATTCTATAGATCCGACACCTAAGTTCACCGCTAGGTTCCTCCTTTGAATATCTACGTCACGCAAATAAGCGGCGGCCGAATTTACAAGTAATTAAAACACTAGAAATCAGATCTAAAGTAAAATCGCAATTAACAAAATAAAACATCAATTCATACCATAAAAACAAACCTTGGGCATAGCCCCAATCCCTAGAAATTAAGATATTACTCAAGCCTTGTCATGGTGATGACAAGCTTGGCTAACAACAACACGAAAATAAAAATAAGAGAAGAGAGGAGGAAGAAGGGAGAGATCCTAAATTGTAGCCTAAGAGTAGCAACCCCGAAGTCTTCTTTTCATCTCTGCCTAGATGCCTTATTTATATATTTGGGAAGTTTGAATCCCAATCTAACACAAATTCAGATCCAAATCAGTTGCTTCAGATCCAAGTAATGCGCGTCGCGGCCGTGATGGCCATCACGGCCAGGCCGTGACGGCTTCTGCCTTGGGAGCTTCTTCAGTGATTGGTATGTCACGGCCGTGATGCTCATCACGGCCAGGCCGTGATCAGTTCTACCTTTTGCCTTCTTTCTTTTCAGTTTTCTTCGATCATGGCCGTGATGGTCATCACGGCTAGGCCGTGATGGGTTCTGTTTGGCTCATTTTCTTCACTTTTCAAGCCCCATCTTCATCCAAGCCCCATCATGGTTGATCCTGAGCATTTAATCCCTAATTTCTGTAAAACAACACCACAAAACCGTCTTACCTGTTCCAAGGTAAAAACTAACAAAAATCAAATTAAATATGCCTAAACTATATGAAAATGCATGCAAAATGACAATGAAATATGAGGTGTAATCACACTCATCAGTTACCTGTAAAAATTTCAAAGGAAGGCCCTGCAATTTCCCACTTATTTTTTTGCAGACGATCGTCTCCTTTTTACTCAGGCTAAAACTTCTCAGGTCAAATTGATCAAGGATGTTCTTGAGGACTTTTTTCAGCCTCTGGCCTAAAAATTAATGTCCAGAAGTCTAGGTTTTTTCTTTCTGCCAACGTGCAGAGGTCAAAAATTTCTAAATTTGAATCTATTGTTCATTTTCACCATACTAACAAGATTGATAAGTATCTGGGTTTTCCTATGATTATGGGTAGGGTGAAAAAGTCAAAATTTTCTTTTATTATGTATAAATCAATAGTAGGATAGCTGGTTGGGAAATGAACCTTCTTAGACGAGCAGGAAGAGTAACTCTGGCTAAATCTGTCATGGCTGCCATCCCTTCTAATACTATGCAAAACCATTGGCTTCTTGAAGGCATTCGTGATAGTATCGATGCTAGCATAAGAAACTTTATCTGGAGAAAGAAATCATGTCATTGGGTCAATTGGAATACTGTAGTTAAACCTAAGCATAAAGGAGGGATGGGGATTCACACTACTTGGCTTTCTAATACTACCATGTTGGGTAAACATGTTTGGGACATGAATCATAACCAGGGTAAGCTATGGGTGGATCTCATGACTGCTAAATATATTTGTGGTGACCATATCTTTCAAGTGGAATCTATCTCTGGGGCTTCTTGTGTTTGGAATGCTATTTGAAAGGTTCTGCTACAACTTAAATTAGATTTTAAATTTAGGATAGGCAGAGGTGATATTTCCCTATGGTACGATAAATGGATTGATGATGATCTTTTATGCAATTTAGTTCCCTATTAGACACCCCGTTGTGCCATTAAATAAAAACCTCATTTTAAAAATAAAAAAAAACTTAATCACGTTCTTAACTTTAAATGTATATAAAGAAAAACAAAAATATTAAAAACTTAAATATAAAAAATACAACTTCTAAAAGATAAACCATCACACCATAAACATACTACACATACACCACATAAGTCTATCCATGAAGGTACAAAACACTGTCTAGGGTATCCTATAAGTAGGATCCCTTGTAGGTACATACTTATACAAACTGTCATAAGCGATGGAAAATAAAAAGTCTCAAAAGACGAACTGGCCATAGACCCTAAACTCTACCGATAGAATCCACAGCTTGTCCTCTAGCATCTGACTCATAAGGAGTTCCATCCAGATCCTCGGTAGCTGGCTCCTCCACAGGGTCTTCTCATACGATCACATAACAAAACATATACCATACAGCAAAATAGGGGATAAGAAACAGTTCTATCAACATAAGCGGAAAAGGAATACATAGCATACGATACAATAATAGTAAAAAACACACATCACATATATATTACATTCATCCTTAATTTACGATATCATCATATACCCTTAATCTCATGCAACTAAGACTTTATGCTGACGTGGCCATCTCTACTCCTATCACCATCCCCAATTCCGTTAGGGATGTTAGTCAGTAGTCCCAACGGTTCAATGCCAAGAACTCGGTGCGCCCCTATTCCCTTATCTCTAGTAGGGAATAGTACATTAAGCACAATGTGCCCCACTATTCCCCCATTGGAAATAATGCAATAAGCACAAAATACATAGTACCTCTATCCTCGATAGAATAATCAGAGCAGCTCATCAAGGACTAAAAGAGTATTACGGTAGTCTACCCCGGATCTCAACATCCGTAGGGCACTCACCCGCAATATCCGGTATCCATAATAGGATACTCTGACCTCGTGTGTTCCACTCACACGGCTGTGAACAAACATGCATCTATATGAATCTCACTGACTCGCATCGGTTACAGCCTAGTGCCTCAGCCTTCCATCACAGTTTTAACACATTTCCAAGTCACATCTCACATATAAATTCATATTTAATTAGGCTAGGCACCTCTAAATCACATTCATTCTCTCACCAACATGCATATCTCCCAAACAACATATATCATTGCCTAGATACCAACTAAGCATGAAATAACAGATATTGCATGTTATCAAACAAACAGATTATACACAGTAAAATAATAATAAAATATTCATGTATCACAAAACATGACATAAAGCAGATTATCACAACCAGTGCATCAGAAGCAGCGTAACAGGGATAAAATCAGACATCCTTGAATATTATAAAATTAACCTAACGGTGATAAACCTTCAATCCCTCATCATTGGTACTACGGGGTAGTTGCCAATGTGATTTTGGTATTGTCGATTACTCGCCCACTAGTAGGGTTTAGGTTGCCCTACACCATTATTATAAAATATATGCTACTTAGTCGTTCCGACAACAAGATATTTATTTCACCCACCTGAGTCAACACTGGAATCACGAAATTGAAGCTCCTCTTTACCACACCACAAGCTACCAATCAACATTCAACCAAAACAACATAAAACAAGCTAAGTTAATAAAATCCCTCTAGAGTAACAAATGGCTAAGGTTCGGCCAAGACACCAAAAAAGGGCTAGGGTTATTTTCTCATTTCAATCTTTTGGATACTAGTTATTAGGGTCTTTGATAACATAGAAAAGATTATTACAAGTCAAAAATTGAAACAAAACTCATCTAGCCCACTTAGATAGGGTTTCGGCCAAGAGAGGAAAAATTGGCTAGAAATTTCTTTTGATTGTAAGCTCTTGGATCATCAATCTTGGGATCTTGGATAACTTATAAAAATATCATACAATTTAAAAGTTGAAAAAAAAAACTCATTTAACTCACTAGGGTGGGTTTCGGTCAGTATCTCAAAATAGGGCTAGGAATTTCTTTTGTTCACATCCTTTTGGATTTAAAATCTAGAAGCCTTAGAGAGTTCATAAAAATTGTCACCCCATCAAAATCATTTTTCTATGATTTTCTAGGATTAAATGAAGAAATTCAATGAAAAAGGAAATATGGAGTTATTGACATGAATGAATGGAATTAATGGATGAAAAGTGTAACCGTGATCATAAGCAATGAGGATTTACCTCTAGATGATGAAAGAAATGAAGAAATTTGATCAAAGATGCAAATTTTTCAAGAATGGAGTCTTAGAGTTTCTTTGAGCAAGAACATGAAGAACTTGATTAAATGAAGAAATTGAAGTGTCCAATTACTTGCATAGGGGGAGGAGGCCATGTAGTGGGGGGTATTTTGGTCCCAAATTGTTGGGACAAGGTTGAAAATAGAATGAAAGGTCAAGGGTAATTTAGTCATTTGATTAAGGAGGTTAGCATTTGTTTTGGTATACCATTATTACATGGTGAGTCATAGTGGTGACTCACCCCATGACTCACCACCCCTAGGTGGCAAGTGCACCTCCATCGGTGTCCGGTTCTATCTCTGCACATCCGTTCCCGACTCCATCGTTTACCCAATTTAAATTTTATCGTGCGTTTTCTTCGAAAATTCGCCAGAATAAAGTATAATAATTTGTTTTTGAGCAAGAATTTCAAAATAGCCTATATCATTAGGTTTTCTGCTCAGTAAAATTTTACTGTCAGTGAAAACGCAGACTGGATTCCGTCTAAATTTTACACCCAAATTTTTACCGTAACCTTCTACCATAAGGTATGAGACACCCCGTTGTGCCCCGTTGTTTATTTAAGTTAAAACCTTATTAACTAATTATATAATCGCGTGCTTAAGGTTGAAATACGTAAAAATTAAAACTTAATTAGAAACATACAGTGTGAGAAAATTTATAACAACACATCATATATATTAAATACATACACATCATATGTTTAAACATCAGAGTACCAAAACACTGTCTAGGGTATCACAACAGTAGGATCCCTAGTAGGTGCATATTTAAACAAACTAACATTTGCGAAAATATAAAACTTCTTATAAGACTCACTGGCCCTAGATACTAAACTACATCGTTGGAGTCCACAGCTCGTCCTCCTGCATCCGATTCATACGGAATCCCATCCAGCTCCTCAGTATCAAGTTCCTCCACAGGGTCTTCTAGTACCATCACATAATAAATAAAATACAGCATACAGAAAAATATAGGGGATAATAAACATTGCTATCATCAAAAGCGGTAGGAATACATAGCACATAATATAATAATAGTCATAGACAATCATCACTCATAATCAACCATCATCCTTAATTCACGATATCATCCTCTACCCTCAATCTCATGCAACTAAATCTTTATGCTGACATGGCCATCTCTACTCCTGTCACGTTAGTCAGTAGTCCAGAACAGTCTGGGGTCAAGAACTCGGTGCACCCCTATTCCCTTATCTCTCGTAGGGAATAGTGCATTAAGCACAGTGTGCGTCATTATCCCCCATTGGAAATAGCACAATAAGCACAAAATATCTAGTAACTCAGTGCGCCCATATTCCCTAATCTCTAATAAGAAATAGTGCATTAAGCACGGTGTGCGTCACTAATACCCCATTGGAAATAGCACAATAAGCACAAAGTGTTAAGGACTAAAAGAGTATTACGGTAGTCTACCTCGCATCAATATCCATAGGTCACTCACCCGCAATATCCGGTATCCAAAATAGGATATCCTGACCTCGTGTATTCCACTCAGACGGTTGTGAACAACAATGCACACACACACACACACGCATATATACATATATATATATATATATATATATATATATATATATATATATATATATATATATATATATATATATATATATCAATGACTCGCATCCATTACAACTTAGTGTCTCAACCTTCCATCATTCCATCATAGTCTCAAACACATGTTCTATGTCACCTCTCATCAATAAAATAATTAATTTAGTCTAGGCACCTCTAAGTCAATTCATTATCTCACCCACATGAACATCTCTCGAACCACATATATCTTTCCTTAAAAGACAACTAAGCACACTATCAAACCAAGCGGATCATGCATAACACAATCATCATAAAATATTCAAACATCAAAATAAAACGTCACATGCAGTAGAATACCTCAAACAGCGTATCACAAACAGACAATAATATTAAAGTCAGACATCCTCAAATATTATAAAATTATCCTAACGTCGATAAACCTACAATTCCCAAATCATCATTGGTACGGAACAGAGTCCAATGTGATTTTGGTCTTGTCAATTACTCGACCACTAGTAGAGTTTAGGTCGCCCTACACAATTTTTATATTATAAACTATTTATCCATTCCATCGATAGGTTAAATCTTTCCCCCACCTGACTTATCACCAGATTTCTCAAACTTTCCGATCCTCGTTACTAGACCACGATTATCCGTTAACTTTCAACCAACACAACATGACAACAATTAATCAAACAAAACTCATCTATGTCCATTTTATGCTAGGTTCGGCCATGATATCAAAAATAGGCTAGGGTTATTTTCTCAACTTCATCTTTTGGATTCTAGTTACTATAGTATTAACCAGCATAGATAGATTGTTATAAGTTAAAAATATGAAACAAAATCATCTAACCTCTAGGGTTAGGGTTTCGGCCAAAAGAGTAAACTAAGGCTAGGAATTTATTTCAAGCTCTTGGATAAGGAAAGTATAGGTATAAGAGAGATGAAAACAAGAGTCCTAACTCATCAAACATTTTTCTGAATATTTTTTCATGATTTTTGAAGAAATAGATCTAAGACTTGAAATAGAGAAAGATTTGATGAAACTTAAAATTAGTTGAGGATTAAGAGTATAAAAACCATAGATAGCTTAGAACCAACCTCATCTAAGTTAAAAATTGAACAAAATCTCATTTGCTCATCCAAGCATAGGTTCGGTCATATTAAGAAAATAGGGGAAGAAAATTTGTTTGCTTACATGCTCTTAGATGATGAAAGTAAAAGTCATATAAAGATCATAGAAATTGGTTTCACATTAAAATGATTTTTCTACAATTTTCTAGAATTATTTGAAGTTCTAGATCTAAGAATGGAAATAGGTGAAAAACTTGATGAACATGAAGACTGATGGATGATTAATGAAGCTAAGATGATGAGGAACATGATCCTCACCTTGGAATAAAGAAAAGTGGAAGAGAAATGGTCAAGTTTGGAAATTTCCTTCAAGAACAACTATGAAGTTTTGTGTTTTTTGTGAGAGAAAATGCCTTGGAATGAAAATGAAAGTTGGCTAAGTGTGGGGAGAAGAGTGGGTTACATGCAAGTGAGGGAGTGGGAGGGGTAGTTTGGTCAAAAACATTCAAGGGCAAGGTTGTAATTACCTAGAGAGTCCAAGGGTATTTTAGTCTTTTTACTAACCTAAATATCATCATATTTCTTAAGTCATGATGGCTTGCATTAAATGCCTCATCAATGCTTGGTGAGTCATGGTGGTGACTCACCCCATGACTCATCTCCTCCGGTGTCCAGTTCTGTCTCCCGGTGTATCTCTGCGCATCCATATCTGGTTCCGTTGGTTACCCTGTTACGGTTTTTTAGAGGAAAATAATGAAATGAAAGCAAAATGAAATAGGTATGATTTATTGAATATGGCTGCACGAAATTGAAGAGGTATTTGGGGTCCAAAAATATCTTGAGACAAGGTTGGAATTAGAAATAAAGCCAAGGGCATTTTGGTCTTTTCGCCATAAAATATCTAGATATTTTCAACTAAATATCTAGATATTTAAGGTGTCGTCATCATGACTTGATGACTTGTCATCCCGATCTCTTGGTGTTTCTCCGCAGTTCCATATCCGTCTCCATCGTTTTCCCGACTTTGGTTGTACGCGTTTTCTTTAAAGTTTCGCCCGTAAAAAGTATAACAATATATTTTTGAGTAATAATTTCAAAATAGCCTATATAGCTAGAAATATGATATAAAAGTAAATTGTTTCGTTCACGAACCAAAATTAGGTTTTCTGATCAGTAAAATATTACTGTCAGTGAAAACGCAGATCGGTTTCCGTCTGAATTTTCAACCCAAAATTTCACCGCGACCATCTATCATAAGATAGAGTATGAATATAATTTTATTTTATTCAAAATAATGTTCTTGTTCTCCGATTAAAATATTAATAATTATATCTTAACCGATAATATAATATATTTAAAAACAGGTTGTTACAAGGTAGAGTATAAATATGATTTTGTTTTATCTAAAATCATTTTCTTGATATCAGATAAAAATATACATAAATATATCTTTTTCCGGTGATACATCGTATATAAAAAAAAAGGATGTTACAAGATATCCAGTTAAAGGTGAGAGATGTTTACCTAAACGGTGAGTGGCAATTTCAGAACCTTGTCACCCAGATTCCGAATGAGATTAAGTTGAAAATGGAGGGCATTTTTGTTGATAATGTATCGAATGATTTTCTGATATAGGGGGGGGGGGGGGGGGTCCTCTACTAGAATCTACTCTGTTTAAAGTGGACTTTGTTGGTTGGAGTTTTCCTCCCTAGACCAGGAAGATCAGTCCTCTTGTTGGTCATGGATCTGGAAACTAAAAATCCCTCAAAACATCAAGTATTTTGTTTGATTAATCTGTCATGAATCTCTTCTAATTTTTTTAGATTTTTCGGGCATCTTACCTAGGATCCATCATGCCATCGATGTGGTTCTAGCCAATAGTCGATTCTCCATGTGATTAGGGATTGTGTCGAGCCATCCAGAATCTAGGATTCCCTTAAGTTCTATGATAAGCAAGATTTTCTTGCAGATAATTGCAGCAACTGGATGGAAAAGTTTGCAAAGTCCTCCTTGAGTACCCTCTTCCTTGTTACTTGATGGATCTTATGGAAAACAAGGAATGAGGAGGTTTTTAATGACTCAAGAAGGCATGATTGGGGTGTTTCGAGTTTAATTCATTCTTCCTTTTCTTTGATTTTGCTGGTGTTTGGGGAGAACAATTTGGGAAAGCAAAGATTGGGCAGAGAAGTGGCTTGGATTCCTCTAATTGTTGATTCGGTGAAGATCAATGTTGATGGAAGCATCTTTGGGAACCGTGGCAAAGCTAGGTTCGATGGCCTTCTTCGCAACCACCTTGGAGATTGGATTTCTGGTTCCTGTGGTTTTGATTCCAACTTGTATGCAGAGCTGATGGCCATCCATAAAGGCTTAAAGATGGAGTGGAAGGCACCGTAGAGTTATTTTGGAATCTAATTCTAAAGTGGTTTTGGAGCTCATTCACTTGGAGTCATTTCCTTATCACCCTTATGCGCCCTTGATTGCTCAGATCAGTCACTACCCCTCCTTGACTTGGTTGCTGTCCTTCCAGCATACTATAAGGAAATGAGTGTGCAGATTGGCTCGCAAAAGCTGGTGCTGCTTCGAGTGAGAATCTTACAACTTTGGATGCTTGCCCTCCTCAGTTGGCTCAGAACTTATTAGCATATCCTATTAGAATTGTTAGACTAAAGATTGTAGTTTTTTCTATTGAGTAAATAGCCAATTTGGTCCCTGAAACTGTAAGGTCGTATCAACTTGGTCCCTAAAATTAATGAAATTCTAAATAGGTCCCTGAAACTGTAAAACGTTAATCAATTTAGTTCCTCCGTTAATACCAGTTGACTGACGTCGTTAACAGCGCCGAGGTGGCACATTAAGTACCCGGTTGGAACTTGACAACTGTACTAGGGACGAATTTGACACTACGTTACAAGACCAAATTGCAATCTTTCTTCTTCATCTTATTCCTCCTTTCTCCTCCTCCTCCTCCTCCTCCTCCTCCTCCTCCACCGTCCTGCTCTGTGAAGCTTCTACCCATGTGTGAATTCAATGCCTCCATGTGGCCTACGCGTATGATCCCCTCTGAGCAAGATGTGGTTCCTGTGAGATGGATCAGTACCACCACCATCAAACTTCTTAGGGAATGTCTCTTCGCAAATCTCAGTGAATGCTTGAACGATAACATGGTGGTGGCACAAAACATTGAGTTGAAGATTGTTTTCTGAGTAGATCTCTTTCTCAAATATCATTTGAAGCATGGAATGTCAAAAAGAGGGGTTCAGTTTTATTAAGGGGTCCAAGGTATTTTGACTTGGCATAGGAGGGAGTATAAGGGAATACCAATACCCCAAAATCGATTGGAAGGACAAGACCAAAACCACCAAAACCCTTGAAAACCCCAAAAAGGAGGGATCAAAATTGAAAATATGAGCTAACTGGTTGAGGCTTTCATGAAGCAATAAGGAAAACAAAGTGGGTTTAGCGCAATAGTTCAATTGGGTTTGCCTTTAATTCGTCTTGGGGATATACTCTGCATTCAATTGGGTTCTTTGTGGTGCCTTCCGCCTTCCTCGTTGGAGAAAGTCATGCCATGAGGGGACTCTCTTTGGAGACAATACGGCACCGTTAACACTGTTTCAACACTTTTTAGTTTCTAATGGTGGGGTGGTGGGGCACAGAGCAGGATGGTGGAGGAGGAGGAGGAGGAGGGGGAGGAGAAAGGAGGAAGAAGATGAAGAAGAAAGATTTCAATTTGGTCCATGTAACGTAGTATCAAATTCGTCCTTGGTACAGCTGTCAAGTAATGTGGCAAGCCAACTGGGCACTTAACGTGCCACCTCAGCACCGTTAACGACGCCAGTCAACTGGGGTTAACAGAGGGACTAACTTGATTAACGTTTTACAGTTTCGGGGACCTATTTGGAATTTTGTTAATTTCAGGGACCAAGTTGATACGACCATACAGTTTCAGGGACCAAATTGGCTATTTACTCTTTTTCTATTTTTCCTTTTTGATCAAAAAAATTTATTCCTCATCTACCCTCATCTAATCTAATGGGGGCATAATTGTCTATTCAAGAAAATTTCTTTCTTTCTTTTTCAGTTTCTTTCATACCAAATAATGCTTAAAATCCATTCTTCTTTTTTATCACTTTTTTTTTACTCACATTCTTGCTTTTATCTTCTCTTTTTCAAATCAAACAAAACATAAAGGAGGCATTCAGTGTGTGTTTGGATGAGTGTTTGACAAACGTGATTTTGGATTGGATTGATTTTGTAGAATTGATTTCAATACAATTGAGTTTAAAGTAAAGTGAATTATGTTTGGATTTTTTACTTTGAAAGCAAGTTTGATGTAAAACTTAATGTAATTTTTCAATCCAAAAGTAGAAGCTACTGCAAGCTACTTCTGGTAGAATCAATTTTTGATTCAAAATTGCTTCCCCAAACATGTAACCAAACACCTCTTTTTTTACCAGAATCACGTTTAACAGGTGCAGAAGCACTTCTGGTGTCTCAAGAAGTAGATTCAAACACACACTCAAAGTGGATGTTTTCCAAATAGCAACCCAACGTGTGTTAGTGAAGCAAAAACAACTGAGTGTGTGTTTGGATAAACGTTTGATAAAAGTGATTTTGGTTAGAATTGAGTATGAAGTGAAGTGATTTATGTTTGGATGTTTTCATTTTGAAAGCAAGTTTGATGTAAATCTTAGTATAAAATTTTCAACTCAACGCAAAGCTACCCTTTGTAGCTTCTTGTCAAAATTGCTTCTGAAGGCAAAATCAATTCTACCTGACAGTAACCAAATATCTCATTTTTACTAAAATCACATTTGACATGGGACATAATCAATTCCAGAGGTTTCTAACATAAAACCAAACACACACTAAAAGTTGTTTTTTAACAACCACGTCCAGACCACAGCTAGCAACGCCCAACCAAACATGCTAAAAATTGCTCTCTTAAGGGTTGCTTTGAATTAATCCTTAGTGTGTGTTTGGATGCGGTATTTCAAAATTCCAAAGAATTTGAAATACCCCATAAAATACCTCATAAAATCCCTTTATTTCTAAAATCCTTCATATTTAATATCTAAACAAAGTATTTTAGAGTGAAGTATTTTAATTACCCTCTTAAAATACTTCACCATCTACAAATACCCCATCCAAAGGGTGCATTGCTTGAACCCAAGTGCAACTTATGAAGGCAATTAATATGTAATGATATAGTGATAATCTCATTTCAGAAGCTTCAACCATCTCATCTTTCTTCTTACTTTTTCTATATATAGCACCATTGTATGCAAAAATAATTACAAGCAAGCTTGAAATCTGGAATATAATAAGGCCAAGAGCTAGAATTTAGCTAGAATTTGACGAAGGCATACAAGGCCAAGAGCTAGAATTGAGCATTTCAGGTTTCGGTAGGTAGGATAGAAGGAATGTGATGAAGAAATAATTAAAAAATTTAGACTAAACCCCCAATTTGGTCCCTGAGAAAAACACTCGGGTCTGAAATAGTCCCTAACCAAAAAAAACTATCCAGTTGGTCCTTAAGAATGTGTTTATCGGGACAGATTAGTCCTTCTGTCATATTTTGTAGTATTTCTATCATGTGTAGTGCATGTTAATAGGGACTAATTTGGCTCACGGTCATGTTTCTTAGGGACTTTACTGGTATCACTTAAAAATTGTTAGGGACTAATTTGTGACAGAAGGACTAATCTGTCCCGGTAAACACATTCTTAAGGACCAACTGGATAGTTTTTTTTTGTTAGGGACTATTTCAGACCCGAATGTTTTTCTCAGGGACCAAATTGGGGGTTTAGTCAAAAATTTAATATTTCTTTTACAGGTATACAACTGAGATATAAATTATGTTATAAAAATTCTACTCATTGCGAACAGCTCGAGACGTTAGTTGAATTTTTATTCATTTGTTTTAGTATATTTAAAAAATAAAAAGTAGTTCTAATAAAACATTAAATAGACAAAAGTAATTAATTATTAATAAATTTAGAGCATTAAATTTTAATGATTTTAATTTTAAATAGGCCTAAAAAAATTTTAAATTATTATATTACTTCCATTTCATTTTGTAACATTATTATTTATAATTATATTTATTTTCATTTAATTTTAGTCAATTCAGGTTATACCTCTAGTCCTTATCTTTATTTTAAGTCACAATTTTGTTCATATTTTAGTTTTTTGTTTCAAAATGGTCCATTGTTTTGTAAAATTATGTCAATGTGGTCCCTCTTTTATTTTTTATTCCGAAACGGTCCCTTATTTTGCAAAAGCTATACCAATGTGGTCCCCTGTCTTGTTCTGAAATGGTCTCTCTTTTATTTTTTTAGGTTCCAAAATAGTCTCCTATTTTGCAAAAGTTATACCAATGTGGACCTATTTGTACCATAATTTAACCGAAATATCCACATTGAAACCTAACGGTATGTTTGGATTGATGGAAGGGGATGGAATGGAAGGGAATGGAATGAAATGGAATGGAATTGCATGCTCTTCCATTGTTTGGATTGTTTAAAATAGGATGGAATTAGATGGAAACCAATAGAACTCATTCTATCATGATCCACCATTTACCATCATTTTTCTTCCTTCCCAATTTGGGAGGAATGGAATGGAACAAAAAATCAAATATTTTATACAATTATAGAATTACGACCTTGCTACCCAATCATATTTTCTGAACCGTTTTCTCTGGTACTTGTTAAGGATGAAATTTTGGATTTCTGACTGATGTTTTCTGGATAGGATGATGAAGGGAGTGAGGAGGAAATCAAAAAATTTCTAAGTATTGAAGATATTTGGTTTGATAAGAAAATACAGTTCGACAGAGGAAAAGATTCAACAATCAAATTCCTGACAAATAATAAAGGAAGACTTAGTCGAAGGAAGAGTCGTCAAGATAAATAGAAATGTGAAGAAATTGGTTAAGTCTCCAATCCGATGAAGGGTACCAATACAAATTGTCAAGCAGTTCAAACCATCGAAGATAAGCAAATTGACACGGAGCGGTTCAAGACATTGAGCAGTTAGTTGGATTGCTTGACAAAACAGTTTAAGTATAAAACTTAAGAGAACTGCCAAAGACATGTGGCAGCCATTTAGATAGGGAGTTAATTCTAGGTAGTCATTTTATTTGCCTATAAATACTAGTAATCACAATGTAATAAGGGTCGGTTACTTGATACACATCATACACATCTCGATCACACAGCAGATTGATGGATAACATTCAAGTATTCCCTCCACCCATCTTATTTCAATTGAATATGAAAACCCAGTGCAATACTGGTTGTATTCTTCAAGTTCTTTACTTGTTCTTCATTATTTCCAGTATTTCTTTCAAGTTATTCATCTAAGTTCTTTCACTTTCCGCAAGTAGTATTGTCTAGATCTTATTTTCTTCAACTTCTTTTTTGAATTTTTGTTCTTAGGTTTTACTTTACTTAATCTCTCTTTTCAAGACTTTTGTTTCTTGATCGTTATAAACTGAGTTCAACTAGGAAGTTATTTTCTACAATAGGAACTACTTTCATCTCTTAAAATTTTAAAGTTCCCTTCTCTTTTCTTCTTTTAAATGCATGCAGTTTCATTGTCAAGTTTCCTTGTTGACGACAATCTTAAACATTATTTTCAAACTCATAAACTTATCATAACATTAAGTCTTTGCCAATATATTACTAGATTTGACTAATTTGTCAAATTTATACTTGGCAGACATTACCTTCAAAATAACACATTCCTGTCGAGATTACCGCATAACTCGTAGGTCCCACACTCGCTTGATCTCTAATTATTTGTCACGAAGGAATTTTGGTCACAAACCAAAAACCAACGTTAACAAATTGGCACGCCCAGTGGGACGAGTTTAGAGTAACTTGTATAGTGTCACGAACTCTCACATACAAATTTATTGTATGCATCTACGAAGTGGGAGAGTGATTCAAACGTCATCTAATTCCCAAAACTCTGTGAATATGAGTAGTGCAAGTAATGCAGGTGTAGTCAGCACCAACGTCGCTGTGTCAACGGTGGATGCTAATCCTATAACCACTATTGTGCCAGTTGATAATATTCCTGCAACCATGGCTAACGCTACTAATGCATGAAATAATAGCACTAATAGTATAATGGCGAGAAGAGGCGTTTCCTATGCTCAAGTTGTCAATAGGCTTGACGAAGTTGGCCAAGGGACACTCCCGACACCAACTTCCCCAGTTTTACAACAAATAAATCCTCCAACTACCGGGTTGTCTCCACGGAGTGTTGTGAATTCATACCCAAGAGGGACTATGCAACCTCTGCACAACCTTTGTATGGAATGCCTTACAGTTCGACCACTGTCAACCCAAATACCCCATTTGCATACATACCATATCCAAATGGAGTAACGACGGCCGCCCATACATCTGGACAGGCAGGACCGTCAACTAGGGGGAAAATCCCCAGTCAAGCGAATGGGATAACAGGGTTAGTGGTGATGACCCGTACTCGACAAGAGTGTCCAGTAATAAGGCCACAAGTATCCCCACTTAGACAACCCCCACAAAATATTGTTGGTTTGTCAGAAGCAACATTAGCCAATGTTCGACAACAAATTGATTCTAGTAACTTTGAAATGGTGAATACATTTACTCAACAAATGGGTACAGTGATTACGCCATTAATGGAAAACACAAATAATGCATGCATGACATTGGCAAATGAGATACGTAGGTTAAATAGAGCCTTGGGTGTGTTGCTCCCAGACAACAACCAAAATACCAATAGAAATCCCAATAGATATGTCAATAGGAATGTCAACCACGGCCAGAATAATCAACCACAGGTTGAACAACCACAAGTTATCCAACTTGATGGATCCGAACAAGATGACGAGCTGCCACAGCCCCATCGTCGAGTCCCTTTGAGACGTGGAAATGTACACATTCTACAGCCAGAGGAAGACGAAGACTTTGTCATAAACTAGGGTGCTCTTGGAGCGCTTCGTCAAAATGTTCAAAACCAAAATGTTAACCATGTTTTCGAAAAAGCATTGAGTAGGTTTGTTTTTAACATAGGTTATGCCAATCAACCATTTTTTGCATCGGCATTTTCTGACTGGGTCCAACAGGCAGAAACGCCTCAAGGAAACAAAATACCCAAATTGTCAAAATTCTCGGGGGAAAGTGGAGAATCAACCGTCGAGCACATTGCTCGATATACGATCGAATTAGGAGATTTGGCTTTAGAGGAAGGAGTAAAAATGAAATTCTTTCCTAGTTCATTAACTAAGAATGCTTTTTCTTGGTTTTAAACTCTGAGACCTAATTCCATAAATTCCTGGAATCAATTAGAGAGGAGCTTTCATGATCAATTCTTTAGGGGTGATTTAAAAATTGGGTTGACAGACTTATTCGGTATTAAAAGGATGAATAACGAGTCTGTCGATGATTACCTTGCCCGATTCCGTCAGATGAGGAGTCGTTGCTTCACCATTATCCCTGAGGCAGAGATAGTAAAGATTGCTACCGGGGGATTAGATTATTATATTAGGAAGAAATTGGTCAAACGACACCTAATTGATCTTGCCTAGTTGGGTGACAAGGTCCGACAAATTGAACAACTGAAGGCCGAAAAGGTTTCCAAGAAGAGGAAATTCCTCAAAAGAGAAAAGATTAATTTTGTCGACTGTAGTGATTCAGACGAAGAGGGTGATAATTCAGAAGAATATGAAGTAGACTATGTTGAATTGAAAACCGATCCCCCTTATACATGTCAAGTCTTGAGGCCCACAAGGGCCAGAGAAAGGATTCCTTTTGTCAACAAGAAAGTGTATACGTTTGACTTGACCAAAGCCGACCAAATATTGACAGATTGCTTAAAGATAAGAAGTTAAAATTGTCAGATGATCATAGGCTATTGAAAGCCCATGAAATAAAAGATCGGAAGTATTGTAAGTTTCATAATACTTTTGGTGATGTAACTAATGACTGTATGCATTTCAGGGACATCATTCAAAAAGGTTGAGCAGAAGGAAGACTAAAGTTTTCAGACAAGAAGCCAGACATGAAGATTGACATAGAACCATTCGGCCCTGAAGTTAATAAAACTGACTGCCAAGTCCCTATGGGAATAGGCATGGTCAATATAAGAGATGGACAGAATATCCAGATGGACCTGACAGATTCATTTGATATTTATCTGAAGCCAGGGGAACCGCTTGTCGACTTCATGAGACGCAAGAAATCTGGTGGTATCTTTAAAGTTTGCCCGAGATGTGAAGAATTCTATGACGATGCCACCGCCAAGACCGCTATGGGGTAGAAAACGCCATCATATCACCCACAAGACAGAACTGAAGCTCGTGAGGGTAATAGTCAAGGCAGGTTTTCACACCCGAATAGCCATACTGGGTCTAACAGTGTACACAAAAGTGCTACGCATGCTGTCAACAAGCAGATAGGTGGTCGTCGGCAATATACGTATCAGACAAGACCTAGACAAAACAACACTGGAGGTTGGCTTGAAGAGCTAGTCAGAGAATCGGCAGGTAAGAAATTCTGCTATGGCCTGCTATCCCGAATTAAGAAACTAGAAATGGGTTAGAAAAAATAAGTTCAACAATCACAATCCACCCATATGGAACGAGGATTACCGAAGGGGGCAATTATCTCAGAACACTCAGATCACAGGACCTGGTTTGTCAGGAGCATCAAGTCAACCGGCTATATCTAAGAGTCAAAAAAGGAGGCTACAGAGGCTCCGACAGGCTCAAAAGAAGAAGCTTTCCAAGCAAGAGGGCATCACCATAAAGGAAATGCCTTCACAGGATATTGGTTGTCTGGTAGCACTGGCTGACAACATAGCTGACAAGAGTGGAGATGCCAAAATGAAAAGCGTGATAGAGACCCATCCCATGGAAATTGATATGATAGGGACTATTAATCAAGCCAGGCAGAATAAGACTATGTCACAAGTTTTTGTAGAGAAGAAGAAGGCCTTAGAGAAGGCATCACCACCAAAAAGATCCACAGGCAAATGGCATGTCGGGCTGGTAGACATGGAAAGGGTTGTAGGACTCGAGAAATAGTTTGAGGCGAGAATGGGAAAATAACAGTTGGCAACGTTCAAGCCTGAGTGCGATTTAACCAAAGAAGAATTGTCTTTCGATGCTGTCATCGAGGCATTGAATGATCCAAACGATGATATAAACATCGGTAAAGACATGGACATAAATAGCCAAAATGGAGATTTGACTGACATCATTGAGCCACTGAATAATTGTGGCGCAGGAGTGGCCCGACCGCTGTCAGATAGGTCAGGATCAGATGATGAAAGTGATTTAAAAGGAAATCATGGCAGAATGGTTGGAGGTGCATTTTTAGATGAAGATCCAGAAAATGAAGTCATACTGGAGCCAGGTATGAGAATGAAGATATGATTGATTTAGTTTATCCCAGCAGAATATGAGGGATATCTCAAAGTTTATTTCTCCGACGATGATGATGTTGTCAACAATGATAGAGATCCATGTGATTTTTGGACGTACGTCCAAGAAAACTTGGTTACTGTGTTTGATAACATGGCCCAGTTGGAAAAGCCAACAGATGAGCAGAGGAACATTTAAGGCCATTGCATGTGAAGACCGTAATAGATGGAAGACCTACCAATAGGGTTTTAATCGACGGAGGAGCTGCTGTGAATCTGATGCCAAGTGCAATGTTTAAAAATCTAGGAAAGGATCAGTCGGATTTAATTCTGACAGATATGGTCGTCACTGATTTCAGTGGCAAGACTTCTCCGTCAGATGGCATCATTTTGTTGAACATGCAGGTTGGCACTATCGAAAGGATGATATTGTTTGTGATAATTCTAGCCAAGTCAAGCTACAACATATTACTTGGCAGGGATTGGATTCACGCTGTAGGAGCAATTCCGTCAACAGTGCATCAGAAAGTAATCTTGTGGAATGCGTAAGATTAGGTAGAAATTGTAGAGGCAGATGACAGTGCTTGCTATGCTCAGCAATTACATGTTGATTTCAAGGTATATTCACCAAACGTCAGACCTATAACTGCCAACGAAGGGGTCATTGAAAAGGATGCATTGGAAGCGAGTCTTCTCAGTCAATTTGGCGTTAAGATAAAGGAAGAGACTGACAAATCTCGGCCAAATTCTGACAATGAGCCTTGAATTACAATTGCGGAGATTGTCGGCCCATCTGGCCGACAAAGAAGTGCACACTTCAGAAAGTGTATTACCAGATTGTATCATTGACGACGGCCCTTTGGTTTTTGAAAAAAGGAGCCGAAGTTGAGCAGAATGTGGAAGTGGAAGACCCCCTGGAAGAAATAAACTTAGGTACGGAAAAAAAGAAACGGCCTATCTTTGTGAGTGCTTTCCTGCCAGAGGATTACAAACAAAAACTTGTCAGATTAATTACTGAGTGTAAAGATTGCTTCGCATGGGACTACGATGAAATGCTCGGTATAAGCAGTGATCTTGTCGAACAACGGTTACCACTCAGAGAGGATTACAAACCTGTTAAACAGGAGAGCAGAAGATTTGCCCCGGAGGTGGTACACGGAATTAAAGAGGAAGTAGAAAGACTGCTTAAGGAAAAGTTCATTCGAACAACCAGGTATGTCGATTGGCTTTCTAATTTAGTTCCTGTTATTAAAAAGAATGGCAAAATGAGGGTATGCATAGATTTTAGAAATATAAATGCATCTAACCCCAAAGACGAATATCCGATGGCAATAGCCGACATGTTTGTCGACTCAGCATCAGGAAATGAAATTTTAAGTTGTATGGATGGCCATGCAGGTTATAATCAAATTTTTATAGCCGAAGAAGATGTGTCAAAGACTGCCTTCAAGTGTTCGGGAGCAATTGGGACATATGAATGGATTGTCATGCCTTTTGGTTTAAAGAATGCAAAAGCCACCTACTAGCGAGCAATGAATACTATTTTCCATGATATGATTGGGAAATTTATAGAAGTATATATTGATGATGTGGTTGTCAAATCCAAAACTAAAGATGATCACTTAGAGCACCTGAAGCAAGGATTTGAAAGGATGAGGAAATACAATCTCAAAATGAACACGGAAAAATGCAACTTCAGGGTGTCGGCTGCCAAATTCTTGGGCTTTTTAGTTCATAACAAAGGAATCGAGGTGGACAAAAATAAAGCCAAAGCAGTTATGGAAGCCGCATCACTGAAAAATAAGAAAGAATTAAAGTCCTTCCTAGGAAAGGTTAACTTTCTGCGGAGGTTTATATCGAATTTGTCAGGAAGAACAAGAGTATTTGCACCTTTGGTCAAGTTAAAAGCGGAACAAAGCTTTGTGTGGGAATCTTGTCATCAAGAGGCTTATGACCATATCAAGTCATACTTAGTCAATCCACCGGTCATGATGCCTGCTATGCCTCGTCGACTGTTGAAGTTGTACATATCAACATCTGAAGATACTATAGGATGTCTCTTAGCCCAGGATGACTATGACAATGTCGAAAAGGCCATGTATTATCTAAGCAGAGTTCTCAATGATACTGAGAAAAGATATAGTGCTATAGAGAAATTATGTCGAGGATTGTATTTTTCATGTACCAAACTCAAATATTATATGATGCCTTGTAATGTATTAGTAATTTCTAAGACTGATGTAATGAAGTATTTGTTGTCAAAACCAGTCCTTAATGGGCGTATTGGTAAATGGACCATTGCTTTGTCAGAATATTCTTTACAATATGTGACAGTCAAAGCTATCAAAGGTCAGGCAGTTGCCGACTTCTTGGTAGAACATCCATGATTGGATGTGCCGGAAAAAAAACTTTGTCAGTTTACAACCTTGGAAACTTTACTTTGATGGATCAAGGCATCAAGGAGGTAGTGGAGTAGGAATCTTAATCGTGACTCCATAAGGAACTCCTATTAAGTTCATGTTTGAGCTTAAATATCCATGTTCTAACAATGAAGCTGAGTATGAAGCTTTGATTGTCGGATTAGAGATACTAGTGGAAATGAAGGCACGAAATGTGCAGATTTTGGAGATTCCCAGTTGGTTATTAAACTGCTTACTCATGAATACAAATGTGCCGGTTATAATTTCACAAAATATTGTATCATAGAAAGCAAGTTAATGAGAAAATTCGATGACATAATTATCAAGTATATCCCCAGAGAACATAATCAAGAGGCTAATGAGTTAGCTCAAATAGCTTCAGGGTACAAGATATCTCAAAAGACTTTGTCAGGGATAATGGAGACTAGAGAATTATTATATCCGCTGGAAGAAAGAGATGTCTTGGTCAATGATGTAACTCTATCTAATGACTGGAGATTACCGATAATTAAATATTTGGAAAACCCAAGTCAGAATGCAGATAGAAAGATAAAATATAAAACATTGAATTATACTATGCAGGGTGGACTATTACATAAAAGGTATGCCGACGGAACTTTACATAAGTGCCTAAGTGAGCAAGATGCTTATTTGGCTTTGACAGAAGTCCATGAAGGCATATGTGAGGTGCACCAAGCAGGAGAGAAAATGAAATGGGTGCTCCGACGGAGTTTGTATTATTGGCCAACTATGGTTAGGGACTGCATTTTGTTTGCCAAGTCTTGTGAGCAATGTCAGAAACATGGCCACATTCAGAGGATGGGCTTTGGATTTAATTGGCCAAATACACCCGTCTTCATCAAAAGGACATCAATTCATTTTGGTTGGGGTTGATTATTTTACCAAGTGGGTAGAAGCAGTTTGCCTCAAAGCAGTCACCCAACAAGATGTGATTGATGTTGTTGAAAATCACATTGTTTGTCGATTTGGAATACCGCAAACCTTGACAACTGATCAAGGATCAGTTTTTATCGGAAAGAAAATCATAGAATATGCCAACTCTAGGTATATAAAGATGCTTACATCTACTCCATACTATGCACAAGCTAATGGCCAAGTTTAGGCCATAAATAAGATTATTATTGGTCTTATTAAAAAGCATGTGGGTCGACAACCTAAGAAATGGCATAACACTCTTGACCAAATACTGTGGGCATATAGGAATTCACCCAGACAGTCGATAGGAACCTCACCATATAGGTTAGTATATGGACATGATCCTGTATTGCCTATCGAAATCAATCTTCAATCAACTCGTATTCAAAGACAAGATGACTTGCCTGTCGACCAATATTGGGATGCAATGTTGGATGAATTGGACGAATTAAGTGATGAAAGGTTGATTGCATTGGAAAGCTTGATTCGACGGAAATAAAGAATTGCAAAATTCTACGATAATCGAGTTAAGTTTAAATCATTCAATGTAGATGACTTAGTGTGGAAAGTCATTTTGTCTATGGATAAAAGTTGTCGAGAGTATGGTAAGTGGTCACCGAAATGGGAAGGACCATTTAAGATTTCTAAAGCATTTTCTGGAAATGCATATGAACTTGTCGATGTCAATCGAGGCCTAGAAATTAATGTTGTTTTCGCTTCAAAGACTCAAGAGGGGGGGTGAATTGAGTTTTCTTAAAATATTTCCCTCTTAAAAACTTTTTTCACAAAACTTTACTTTTCAGAGATGCGGATTTGTGGCCTCAAGATCTTTTACAAAATCAATGAAGGGTTTATATAAAATCTTGAATAGAAGGTGATGAGGATAAGAAAGATTGATTCAGAATTAACAGATCACAGAATAGGTTCAGGTTCAAAACTCAATAATAACAAAATACAAAAACTGATTAAGCCTTTAAAGATTAAGAACAAGTTATGCAAGTTTCAGATACAAGCATTAACAATCAAGAACGAACTTGCAGGTTTCAGTTTCAGTATCAGTTCAGTTTCAGCAATCTAGAATGGTTTTGATCAACTTAGTTTTGAACGCAGATAACACAGACTTGATTACAATCAGACTCAGGTTTCAAAACAATTTATACAGATCAAGAACAGAAATTATATTGAACTTTAAACATCAGAATCACAGGTTCTTGATCATAAACATAAAGTAAAGGAGTTTGAGTTTAGAGATACTACACAACTAGATTTATCCTGGTTCAATCACATCCACTATGACCTACATCCAGTCTCCACTCCACCTGTGGGATTTCACACACTAACACACAAGCTTTACCAGGTAGCTTGAAAAACATGTACACCACAGAGCACTCCTTCACCTCGAGATACCACACTCTTTTGAAGAGCCTCAATGTTCTTCCTTAGAGATACCTCACCCTAATCACTCAGAGAGACTCCCTCTCTCTTTACAATCAAATAAAATGAAAAATTGATTCCTAACTCTCAATAGTCAGATAAACAAATTGAAGCATTTATGAGTATTGAAACACTCTTTTTCACAATAAGCTCAAGAAAGATGATGAATGATATGTGTATTGTATTTGATATGTTATTCGTAAAAAGTGTTCATTTGATCCTTCTATATATAGAAAACGAGTTATAGTCGTTGGGATCAATCAAAACAGATTTGGATCTGATTTAACAGAATCTGTTTTCTTGATTCTGGTTCTTGAAATAAGATTCTACATCGGTTCTTAGCATTCGTGTCCTTCTTGAAAATAACCGCGTCCATCTAGCCATTAAGATTTTACATTTGGATGAGCTAGTAGACGAGTTCCATATGCCACGTCATTGGACGGATCTTCTCATCAAGATCTTAGCAAGTCCAAAGGCTTGAGTGGATGAGCGCTTCTGTCACTTTAGTGGAGGAGCACTTCTGTCACTTTAGGGGACGAACACTTCCGTTACTTTAGTGGACGAGCACTTCTGTCACTTTAGTGGACGAGTGCTTCCGTCACTTTAGTGGACGAGCGCTTGAATCACTTCAATGGACGAGCGCTTCTATCACTTTAGTGGACGAGCGCTTCTATCACTTGTGTTTGGATGAGCACTTGTATTACTTCAGTGTTGGATGAGCGCTTTGAACAAGCGCTTCTTATGAAACCTTATTTCCAAAAAATCAATTTCATTAACGAAAACTTATTCCTTTTAATGCAGGTTATGAAAAAAAATATTTTCTTCATGCATCTTTTTAATTGAGCTATTTGTGAATAAGAGATTTCATCTCTTACAAATCATCTGAGACTTAAATCTAAAATTCTCCGTTAAGCTCTTGTCTTGATGATTCCTTCGTCTTTGTCTTTTCTCTTTGATTCCTCCATGTAGCTCTTTTGATTTCTTCAAGTTCTTCCTTGAATATTCTCCTTTAATTGCTCACTGAACTTGTTGATCATTGCTTGATACCTATCTTTGCAATTTGACACTAAAACACTTGCATACACATTAAGTTGTATTTGTCATATATCAAAATCTCTAAGTCATTGAGTCTAACAAACTCCCCCTTTTTGATTATGACAAATCTTTAACAAATTATAAGATCAGAGTATAAATATAGCAGACGCTAAGTGTTTCTGACAGATTTATATCATGGTATCAGAGCAGTCAGAGCAGAAGTATATCAGAGCAAAAAAAATATTAATCGAGCAGAATTTGATTTACTCCCTATTAATCATGTAAGCTTATTAGCTCCCCCTCAACATATGCATGTATAATTTGTTATTTTCCCCTTTCTCTATATCATACTTTTTCCTCCCCCTTTTGGCATTATAAAAAAGGTAAAGAAAAGAAACATTCAAAGCAATAGAGAAGGTAAGCATTTAAACATTCAAACATAGCATATAAAATTGTTCATGATAGAGAGATAGAGAATAGATATAGGATTGATCAATTATGCCGAATTCTCTTCTAATGAAAAAGAAGTTTTCCTTGTTCAAGGGCTTGGTAAAGATATCAGCAAGTTGTTTAGTTGTATCAACATATTCAATCTCAATTTCTCTACTTTCTATACAGTTTCTAATGAAATGATGTCTGATTTCTATGTGTTTAGTTCTAGAGTGCATTATGGGATTCTTAGTTAGGTTAATTGCACTTGTATTGTCACATCTAATAGGAACTTGGTTTAGTTGCACACCATAATCAACTAATTGTTGTTTCATCCATAAAACCTGTGCACAACAGCTACCAGCTGCTACATATTTAGCCTCTGCAGTGGATAAAGCCACACTAGATTGTTTCTTACTAAACCATGATACTAATGAGTTTCCTAGTAAATGGAAAGTTCCACTAGTACTCTTTCTGTCTAGTTTACAACCAGCAAAATCAGAGTCTGAATAGCTAATTAAAGAACATGTAGCTCCCTTGGGATACCATAATCCCATGTTTTTTGTTCCTAACACATACTTAATTATCCTTTCAACTGCTGTTAAGTGTGATTCTTTTGGATTTGCTTGATATCTAGCACACATGCATACACTAAACATGATATCTAGCCTACTAGCAGTAAGATAAAGTAGTGATCCTATCATACCTCAGAATTTAGAAACATCAACAGGTTTACCTTGCTCATCCTTGTCCAGATAACAGAAGGTACTCATTGGAGTAGCCATCTCCTTAGAATTTTCCATGCCAAACTTCTTGATCAACTCATTGCAGTACTTGGTTTGGCTAACAAAGATTCCATTTTCAGTTTGCTTTATTTGCAGTCCAAGGAAAAAGTTCAGCTCACCCATCATTGACATTTCAAACTCACTCTACATAAGAGTTGCAAGCTCATTGCACAACTGTTCATTAATGGCACCAAAAATTATATCATCCACATATATATGTACAAGTAAAATGTTGTGTGCCTTTTTCTTAGTGAACAAAGTTGTGTCAACTTTACCTCTTTTAAATTCTTTTTAATGAGAAAATTACTTAACCTTTCATACCAAGCTCTAGGAGCTTGCTTTAAGCCATATAGTGCTTTAGACAGTTTATAAACATGGTTAGGCAATTCATTATTCTCAAAACCAGGTGGTTGACCAACATACACTTCCTCTTGTATAAATTCATTTAAGAAAGCACCCTTAACATCCATTTGATGCAATTTAAACCCCATTATGCAAGCATAAGCAAGTAGCATTCTTATAGCTTCTAATCTTGCTACTGGTGCATATGTCTCATCGTAATCTATGCCTTATTCTTGGTTATACCCTTTGGCTACCAATCTATCCTCGTTTCTTACAATTATACCATTTTCATCTAGTTTATTCCTAAAAACCCATTTTGTACCTATTACTTGATAGTTCTTGGGTTTAGGCACTAGTTTCCAAACTTGGTTTCTTTCAAACTGGTTTAACTCATCTTGCATAGTCATCATCCAATGTTCATCAATTATAGCATCATCTATGTTCTTAGGTTCTACTTGAGACACAAATTCCACATGATTACAAGCATTTCTAAGAGATTGTCTAGTAGTTACCCCCTTTGCAATTTCACCAATGATGTTATCGATTGGATGATTTCTGACAGTCCTCCATTCCTTTGGTAGGTCAGGCTGTTGATCTATTTGCTCCTGCTACAGCAATTCATTCTTCAAGCTTTCATCTTCTTCATTTTCTTGTTTCTGTTCTAGGAGAGTTTTCTCAATTAAATCTGCAAGATCATCAATAACAGAATCCTTTCCCAACCTTTTGGGGTTAGACTCATCAAATGTCACATGCACAAATTCCTCAATAGTTTGTGTTCTCTTATTATATATTCTAAATGTTTTACTAGATAGAGAGTAACCTAGGAAAATTCCTTCATCAGCCTTTGCATCAAATTTTCCAAGATTATTCTTTCCATTGTTAAGAACAAAGCATTTACAACCAAAAACATGAAAATGTGCTATATTTGGTTTTCTTCCTTTGTAAAGCTCATAAGGGGTTTTCTTTAAGATTGGTCTTATCAAGACTCTATTTAGCACATAGTAGGCTATATTGATAGCATCTGCCCAAAAATGTTTTGGCAAGCTAGAGTCGTTCAACATAGTTCTTGCTATCTCCTCTAATGATCTATTCTTTCTTTCCACTACTCCATTTTGTTGTGGATTTCTAGGAGCATAAAAATTATGTTGAATGACATGCTCATCACAAAAGTTTTCAAACACTTCATTTTGAAATTCTCCCCCATGATCACTTCTTATAGAAACAATTTTCACGTCCTTTTCATTTTGCACGATTTTTGCCATTTTCTTAAATGCAACAAATGAATCACTAATATGAGATAGAAAATATGTCCATGTATATCTAAAGTAATCATCTACTATTACCAATGCATACGAGTTACCACCAAAGCTTTTGGTTCAAGATGGACCAAATTAATAAATCCATGTGTAAAAGTTGCAAGGGTCTAGTTGTTGAAACAATGTTCTTTGGTTTAAAAGAGACCTTAACTTGCTTTCCTTTTTGACATGCATCACATAGTCCATCTTTCACAAATTTCAGTTTAGGCAAACCAACTACAAGATCTTTACGAATCAGTTTATTCAGATGGTTCATGTGAATGTGTGCAATTCTTCTATACCAAAGCCAATTCTCTTCTTCTTTTGAAATAACACAGCATGCGGTATTTGAAGAGATATTATCTAAATCAAGCATATAGATGTTATCTGTCCTATGTCCAATTAATTTCAAATTTTCATCATGCAGATTTTCTATTAAGCAACTATTGGAATTGAATTTTACCTTGAAGCCTTTGTCACATAGTTGACTGATACTTAATAGGTTGTGTTTCAGTCCCTCAACATATAGTACATCCTCAATGATTGTTGTCGAGTCACTTCCAATGTTGCCAATGCCAAGTATTCTTCCTTTATTATTGTCTCCATAGGTAACACTACCACTCGACTTAGGGGTAAAGGAAATGAACTTGCTTTTGTCTCCAGTCATGTGCTTGGAACAGCCACTGTCAAGATACCATTTCACATTTTTGACTTTCCAACACACCTACAAAACAGAATCATGTTTGTGTTTTAGGTACCCAAATCTGTTTGGGTCCTTTTGAGTTAGTTGCAGTAATAGTTCCTTTAGGAACCCATATATACTTAGATTTATTGTATGTTGATTTTCTGTATTGACATGTAGAAGCTGTGTGACCTTTTCTAGCACAAAATTGCATTTAAAAAATGGTGTGTTTGATGTCTTAGGTGCAGCAAAAAATTACTTGATAGATTTCTCATGTATCTTAGGTTTATAGCCTATTCCAGCCTTATCATAAACACATTTTTGTTGTCCTAATAAAGCATTCAAGTTATCTCTACCATTTGTGAACTTGGCTAAGACATTTTTCAGTTTTTCAACTTATTTAGTCAATGTACAACACTTAGAATAATTAGAGCATATAGGTGGTTCCAAAACAGTAGCCAATCTTTCTTTTACAGCACAATTTTCTGTTTTTAATTCATCTAGCTCTGTGTTTAAAACAAAATTTTTCTCTTCTAGGCATGTGATGGTTTTCTTAGACTTATTTAGCAATCTAGAAAGTCTAATGGATTCTTTATGAAGTTATTCAAAAGCATTTTGCAATTCATCATAAGAAAGTTGATAATTAGAACTTACTTTACTTTCTGAATCACTATGATTGCTGGTCATCAAGCACAAGTTTGCCTCCTCAGATTCAGATTCTTCTGTGGATTCTAGATCATTATCATTCCAAGAAATGTAGGTCTTTGTTGTCTTTCTCCACTTCTTGTCCTTTGAGTCAAACTTTTCAGTTTTGTCCTTCTTTTGCAGCTTTGTGCAGTCAAGGTTCATGTGGCCAATTTTTCCACATTCATAGCATGTGATGTTGTTGGAAGAGTTGTCACCTTTGCTGAAGTTTCTATTATGAAAAGTGGATGGCTTTCTTTTGAAGTTGCCTTTCTTCTTTAGGAACTTCTTGAAATTTCTAACTAGCATTCCCATTTCTTCTTCAGATTCAGCCTCTTGTTCTGAATCATCATCATCACAGTCTTCTACTTCTCTAACTTGTGATTTCAGAGCCAGTCCTTTCTTTATTTTATCAATTTCTTCACTCTCATTTAGTCTGTTCAACTCCATTTCATGTTCTTGCAGTTTTCCAAACAAGGTAGCAATGGTCATTGATGAGAGGTCTCTAGATTCTGAGATTGCAGTGACTTTAGGTTGCCATTCTCTGCTCAAGCATCTCATTACTTTGTTAATTTGATCATCATTTGATATAGCTTTTCCAAGACCAGTCAATTGATTTACAATGTATGTGAATCTCTTTTGCATTTCAGTCATAGGTTCTCCTTGATTCATGTGTGAGGGTGTTCATTCTTGCTCTTTTGACGTTTGTGGTTCCTTCATGTGTTACTTGCAATGTATCCCACATCTCCTTTGCTGATTTGCAATTTGAAACCCTAAAAAACTCATCAAGGCTTAAAGCAGATGTTATAATATTCTTAGCACGTGCATTATATTGAACTCTTTTCCTATCATCCTCATTCCATTCAGTTTTAGGCTTATTTCTTGGAGCACCATTAGTATCTATAGTAGAGGGGACAAATGGTCCATTTTCTACTGCATCCCAAATGTCTACGTCTGCTGCCTCAAGAAAGATTATCATTCTTTCCTTCCAATAGATATACTCAGATCCATTGAAGGCAGGAGGGCGTGCAAGGGAAGCCCCTTCATTCAAACAGTCATTGGAAGCCATACTCTTATAGTTGTTAAGCCAAACTTAATAGTTTAGCTCTGATGCCAATTGTTGTTTTGGCTTCAACGACTCAAGAGAGTGGTGAATTGAGTTTTCTTAAAATATTTCCCTCTCAAAAACTTTTTCACAAAACTTTACTTTTCAGAGTTGCGGATTTGTGGCCTCAGGATCTTTCACAAAATCAATGAAGGGTTTATATAAAATCTGGAATAGAAGGTGATGAGGATAAGAAAGATTGATTCATAATTAATAGATCATAGAATAGGTTCAGGTTCAAAACTCAATAATAACAAAATACATAAACTGATTAAGCCTTTAAAGATTAAGAACAAGTTATGCAAGTTTCAGATACAAGTATTAACAATCAAGAACGAACTTGCCAGTTTCAGTTTCAGTATCAGTTCAATTTCAGCAATCAAGAATGGTTTTGATCAACTCAGTTTTGAAAGCATATAACACAGACTTGATTACAATCAAACTCAGGTTTCAATACAGTTTATATAGATCAAGAACAGAAATTATATTGAACTTTAAACATCAGAATCACAGGTTCTTGATCATAAACATAAAGTAAAGGAGTTTGAGTTTAGAGATACTACACAACCAGATTTATCCTGATTCAGTCACCTCCAGTGTGACCTACATCCAGTCCCCACTCCACCTGTGGGATTTCACACACTAACACACAACCTTTACCAGGTAGCTTGAAAAACCTTTACACCACAGAGCACTCCTTCACCTCGAGATACCACACTCTTGTGAAGAGCCTCAATGTTCTTCCTTAGGGATACCTCACCCTAAGCACTCAGAGAGACTCCCTCTCTCTTTACAATCAAATAAAACAAAAAATTGATTCCTAACTCTCAATAGTCAGATAAACAAATTGAAGCACTTATGAGTATTGAAATACTCTTTTTCACAATAAGCACAAGAAAGATGATGAATGATATGTGTATTGTATTCGATATGTTATTCGTAAAAAGTGTTCATTTGATCCCTTTTTATATAGAAAACAAGTTATAGTCGTTGGGATAAATCAAAACAGATTTGGTTCTGATTTAACAGAATCTGTTTTCTTGATTCTGGTTCTTGAAATAAGATTCTACATCGGTTCTTAGCATTCGCATCCATCTTGAAAATAACCGCATCCATCTAGCCATTAAGATTTTACATTCGGACGGGCTAGTAGACGAGCTCCATATGCCACGTCATTGGACGGATCTTCTCATTAAGATCTTTGCAAGTCCAAAGTCTTGAGTGGAGGAGCACTTCTGTCACTTTAGTGGACGAGCACTTCTGTCACTTTAGTGGACGAGCGCTTCCGTTACTTTAGTGGATGAGCACTTCTGTCACTTTAGTGGACGAGTGCTTCCATCACTTTAGTGGACGAGCGCTTGTATCACTTCAGTGGATGAGTGCTTCTATCACTTTAGTGGACGAGCGCTTCTATCACTTGTATTTGGACGAGCGCTTGTATTACTTCACTGTTGAACGAGCGCTTTGGATGAGCGCTTCTTGTTAAATCTTATTTCCAAAAAATCATTTTCATTAACGAAAACTTATTCCTTTTAATGTAGGTTATGAAAAAAAAAGATTTTCTTCATGCATCTTTTTAATTGAGCTATTTGCGAATAAGAGATTGCATCTCTTACAAATCATCTAAGATTTAAATCTAAAATTCTCTGTTAAGCTCTTGTCTTGATGATTCATTGATCTTTGTCTTTGCTCTTTGATTCCTCCATGTAGCTCTTTTGATTTCTTCAAGTTCTTCCTTGAATATTCTCCTTTAATTGCTCACTGAACTTGTTGATCACTGCTTGATACATGTCTTTGCAATTTGACACTAAAACACTTGCATACACATTAAGTTGTATTTGTCATATATCAAAATCTCTAAGTCATTGATCTAACAATTAATTCAATTAATGGCAAGTATTTGAAGAAATATCAACCGACAATGCTAGAAGTAAAGATTGACAACAAGTGAAAAGAAATGAGAATATTTTATTCACTAACTTGGCAATACAACCATACATTGTCAAAAGTACAAATTGTCAAACTAAATTATTCGTTGTTTGTCAAGAGTACAAATGGTCAATCAAAGCTAACTTATTCCTAAAAATAACTAAGTGTCCGAAACTCTGATAAGATTGACAGACTTTTCTTCTTCACACTTCGACAATGCAGCAGCGTAATCTAATTTGTTGAGGCTTCATTCACATTTGATGAGGTTTCGTCTGCTTCATATGTCGAGGGTGCACAGAGTGTAAAGAAAAAATCTGGCACAAGCAGATCTCACCATCATTTAACCCGGAAGGTAGTGGTTGCTTATGGTGTAGTAAAGACAACACCAAGAGAGATAACCACCCTCCGAGAAGAAGATGATGGAACTGGAAACATATGCACTCATTCTGTTTCAAGTCTGCTCTAACCAGAGGTGGGCAGCGGTAGTCAGCTCTAGTGGGTACCAACGCTGATCTCTACTGTGCCCATTACATTGGTTACTGATCTTTACTAACAAGATGACCATCAAGACAAAGACCTTGAATCTAAGAGTTAAAGGTTGTAAGGTCAGGCTCCCATGGAGGTAGTAAGAAAAGTAAGGTCGTTGATGGGAGCATATTTTATGTAAAATCACAGTGTTTAAGGGCACAAATGTTGTGAGAAGTAAGCCTTGATATTTATAAGTAGTCTCGAGAGACAAGAAATTAAATGTAGCGGGTTTACCAATGTTTCGAAACTTACCGCAAAATTAATTGTAAGTTGATACAGGTAAGTTACAAAATTTATTGGAACCAACAGTTAAAATTAAATAAATGTGAAGGTAGACGAAGAGTCATTTTCATTAAATGGATGATAAAATAAGTGTCGAAATCACAAAAATTCAGTAGACAAAAATTTTTTACAGCAAATCAAATTTTGTCTAAACCAATGTCGAGAGACAACTGATCCCATGCAAAGGTATGGTCAGCCTTGTTGGCAACTGCAGCATCTTACTCAGGCTGTAGAGCCCGAAGTTTGCCAACTACGGTTTCAGCACTTTGGCCAAGTTGAACAGATTCTTCATCAATGGCCTTGACTTTGTCTCTGCTTTTCTCCATAGCCTTGTCAAATTTGGTGCACTGTTGGTCTGTCAATTCAATCTTTGCCAATAACTTTTTTCGGTAGTCCAGGAAGGATAACCAGAGACTAGAGCTTTTCCTTTTCTCTTCTTGGTCCTTTTAGTCATTTTGGTTTTAGGGACATGAACTTTGGTCGATCGTGATCCTTTCTTATCAGTCTTGCCCTTCACAGGGATCAAGTCATCGTCATCACCATCGTTGTTATCGTCAGAGACTTCTTCTGTTGAGACGTCCGCCTTGGATTTTCCAGGTAGAGGTTGGTCAAGAGGGACAACTATCAATGAAAACCCGAATAAGTTGACTGTCATCAAAGGAGAAAAGAAACCTATGTACGTTCTTGACAGATAAGTACCTGGGTTATAAATTAACATGCATGAAAGGTATAAAAAGTCGTCATCTGGTTGAAGAAACCGACGAGTGAAGGTAACTGGATTTGTTTTTCTAAAGGATCAACATAAGCACTTACACTTTCTAAAAAAATGAAGTTACCTCCCTTCGTCGGCTTCCCTGGGTTTGAATCAGCTATGCCAAAAGGAGCGCAAGGAATAGGCAGAGGGTCAGGAAAGGGAGCCTTTAAGCTGTCAAAATATTCCTTGGTCATATTTGGAATTTCTCGATAGTTGGCAAGCCTTTCAGCTTCTCTATTATCATGTTTCCTTTTGGCTTTAGCTAAAACACCATTGACATAACGAACCATATCATATGGCCTCAAGGGATTCCACTTGATTTTGTAAAATTTCTCGAAAGCTCAAATTTCTTTCCAAAGTTCACCTTGAGTTTTTGATCTTTGGATCTTGTTCCTGCATAGAAGATTCATCACCATTACCAGTAGAGTCCTCAATTCTACTCAAGCAAACTTTTAGACTTGGATGACAATTGGAATAATAATCATTCCACCAGTCAAGAAAGCTTTGAGTTGCTCCATGAAAGATAGAAAATGGGACAAGTTGTAAAAAGGTCCTTTGAGCTTTATCTTCGTCACTGACGGCCATAACATCATCATACGTTGGGGCCTTGGCATTGATAAAATGCTCATCTGGATTCGATGAATAAAGGGCAGGAATGGATTGACAGAAATCAAGCTGACAAGCAGCAGTATTGGGCAAATGGAGATAGATTCGATGGGTTTTAAAACCAGAACCATCGACAAAAATGACCCTTTGATAGAGAAAATTGCCCCAAATTGATTCATTGGATTTAGATATAGTAGTATTCGGTTTGGTAAACCACTCTGGACCATACTTTCAGTCGACAAAAGGAGTGAAAATGATTTTTGAAGAGGTGGACAAAAGAGAATGGAAAGTTTTAAAGTAGAATTTGAAATTAGCAGTCTCATCTCTCGACAAAGATCCAGCAGAAACATAGCAAAGATAAAAGTCATAAGTATCAACCGACAAGTCCACAAGGGCTTTATAAGAAAGTTGACGCTCTAAGACAGCATGTAACCACAATTGGAGAAGCCAAAGAGGACCTCCTATGTTGATTTTTTTTCCTAGATCTGACAATATCAACTAACATGCTCATACTGTCATAGAGGTTGGCCAAAACACATTGACCTAATGCTACTCTCTTGCTGGTAGAGAGAAGATTGGCAAGAGGGACATAAGAAGCAATTGAAGTAGCAGACTTGCTACAGAAGACGTAAGCACATAGCCAAAGAAATAAAAAGGCTACATGCTCAGTGTCAGTCACAGGTTCTTGATCTCCGCCTCTAAAATTTGTTATGTATTTGGAGAAAGAACATTTTGGGACATAGACATCGATTTGTTTTTTGACTTCGACACTAGAGTGCATAGCAGGGCCATCTGGACGAAGACCCGTAATAGCCGATATGTCAAATAGAGTCGGACCCATCATTCTATAGGAGAAATGGAAATTGTTAGTGGTCCTGTTCCAGAAAAAGACCAACACCCCTATCAGAGAAAAATCTACTAGTTTGAGATGGCAGGAAAGCTGAATAAACTCAAAGATTCCAGCCTTTTCCCACACATTATGTTTTTCGGCTTGAACTCGGTCAAGCCAACTAATATAAGCATCAAAACGAGTAGCAGAGGGCATTATGAAAATCCTATTACTCTTTTTAAATGCATGAATAGGGAGTGAAGTTAATGAAGCTAAGATAGTTTCATCTAGACTATTACAAGGAAAAGAACCACGCAAATCCTCAGGGATTTCGTTCTAGGTAATAAAAGGACCCGAGAACGTAGTAGGTGGGTTCAGAGAAATTGAAGGATCATGAATAGGGTAAATTACCTTAGATTCCTGCCATAATTCTGATTCGTCCAAGATTGGATCTTGAATTACTGCCCTAGGAGCAGCAATCAAGGTTTGGGGCACTGAAGTTGAAGTTTTTGAAGAAGTTGCCATGGAAGTCAAATGAAATGGCGAAGAGGAATGGTTCTTTGTGAAGAAGAGAGGGTTTTCACAGAGAGAGAGAAAAAGATCAAAAGAAATAAGAAGAAATCAGACAATGATGTGGTGAAAATTTAAAGAAAGTGGGAGTTGGTGGTTTGAATTCCAAGACGACTGCCAAGTTATGATTATCCCTATTAAGTAGGGATATGATTAAGTTGATAAGATTTAATTACCGAGGTTAAACCTAGAATTAAAAACTTGTTAAGGATTTGAAAATTCAAATTTTGCTATTCTTTTGGACAAAGCCGTCGAAAAGCAAAACTTGGGGGGCATCTGTTAAGGATGAAATTTTGGAATTCTGACAAATGTTTTCTTGATAGGATGATGAAGGGATTGAGGAGGAAATCAAAAAATTTCTAAGTATTGAAGATATTTGGTTTGACAAGAAAATACAGTTTGATGGAGGAAAAGATTCAACAATCAAATTCCTGACAAAATAATAAAGGAAGACTTAGTCAAAGGAAGAGTCGTCAAGAGAAATAGAAAAGTGAAGAAATTGGTTAAGTGTCCAATCCGACTAAAGGTACCAATACAAGTTGTGAGGCAGTTAAAACCGTCGAAGATAAGCAAATTGACACGGAGCGGTTCAAGACATTGAACAGTTAGTGGGATTTCTTGACAAAACAGTTTAAGTATAAAACTTAAGATAACTGTCAAAGACATGTGGCAGCCATTTAGATAGGGAGTATTTCTAGGTAATTATTTTATTTGCCTATAAATACTAGTAATCACAATGTAATAAGGGTCGGTTACTTGATACACATCCTACACATTTCGATCACACAGCAGATTGACGGATAACATTCAAGTATTCCCTTCACCCATCTTATTTCAATTGAATATGAAAACCCAGTGCAATACTGGTTGTATTCTTCAAGTTCTTTACTTGTTCTTCATTATTTCCAGTATTTCTTTCAAGTTATTCATCTAAGTTCTTTCACTTTCCCATAAGTAGTATTGTCGGATCTTATTTTCTTCAACTTCTCTTTTGAATTTTTGTTCTTAGGTTTTACTTTACTTAACCTCTCTTTTCAAGACTTTTGTTTCTTGATCGATATAAATTGAGTTCAATTAGGAAGTTTTTTTCTACAATAGGAACTACTTTCATCTCTTAAAATTTTAAAGTTCCCTTCTCTATTCTTCTTTTAAATGCATGCAGTTTCATTGTCAAGTTTCCTTGTTGACGACAATCTTAAACATTATTTTCAAACTCATAAACTTATCGTAACATTAAGTCTTTGCCAATATATTACTATATTTGACTAATTTGTCAAATTTATACTTGGCAGACATTGCCTTTAAAATAACACATTCTCGTCGGATTCTTCGCATAACTCGTAGATCCCACACTCGCTTGATCTCTAATTATTTATCACGAAGCAATTTTGATCGAAACCAAAACCAACGTTAACAGCTGTGTTACAATGACTCCTTCGTTGCCCCAATTTCGTAACCCTGAATGCCCACTTGTGTTTTCTTCTCTATTTTGCTTTCTGGGTGTGATTTTCCCATTGTTTTGCATGTCAAGAAGATTAGTGTCAAGATTTGGGTGTCAAGATTTGCCATTTCCATACGGGGAAAGAGAGTAGGCAATAAACATGAAGTTTAAGGTTAAAATAAAAATGAAATATGCACCTTAAATGCAAAAAAGGTAGGGGTTTTTAAAAACAAAATGGTGATTACCAATAAAAAATTATGGGTATTGAACGAGGACAAAAAATTATAATAGAAAAAGAAAATACTGTTTAATAGCTATGAATATTTTATCGTTTTTTTTTTTTTTTGGAATTTTGGAGTGTTGTTTCATCATTGTTAAAATGTTAGTAAATAGAGAATAAAAAAAATACTAGTAAATAATTGTCTTGAAATAAGGGTACTATAGGAATAAAAGAATTATAATTGATTTCCATTTTGTCTATTTTTCAAATGATGGGATGAGAATTTTGTTTCATTCCGTCATATTATATTCAAACGATGGAATGGAACATTTATTGTGATTCATTCCGTTTCATTCCATTATGTTTTGCTTCATTCAATTCAATCTCCTTCCACCAATCCAAACATAACCTAAAATAAAGATAAGAGACCAAAACAGAATAAAAAATAAAAAGGGATCAAATTGAAATCTAAAATAAAGATAAGAGACCAAAAGTATAATTTAGTCAATAATTTTTCTTATATAAAAGAAAAATAAAATCTCATAACAAATAAAAGCAGAAAAGTTGGCAAGAAAAAAAAAAAGCATAAAAATAATTTCTTCCTCGTCAATCAATATCTCCGTTTGCAACACGAGCACTTGCTTATTTATGTGTGTGTTGGCTCTATCAGGTGTCCACACATTGTACGTCCTGATCTAACACGAAACATCTCACATGCTTACATTGCATGTGATACATCTCTTTATCAATAAATTAGTGTTTTTTCTTTTGGGTAAAAAAAGTTATGCAATTTTAGCACAAGTTTTTTTTTTTACATATTATTAAATATTTTTTAACACTTTTTTTTAAAGATATAATGCCTCATCTATAATATCATAATTTTTTTAAATAAAAGGTTAGGCATGCAAAGACATCACAACAGAGAAAGGCATCCCAACTAGGTTGGCCAGACTTCGCACCTCTACTAATCATCTGCAACACACCTAGAAGATAATATTAATATAAAATATAAAAACAAGGACAAAACATGGGGGACTAGACCAAGATCCATGGAGAACTATCTAAACCTAAACCGAGGTAATCCATGATAGAAATCAGACTTAACAAAATCTGGAAATGTATCCCACTAAGTGTAACAAGAACCATTAACACCAAAAGAAGCTAACTTATCGGCACAATAGTTACCCTCTTTGAAAATATGCGTAAAGATTAATATTTATTTAATAATGTAAAATAGATTTATCTTATTTTAAAAACATTTAAATATGTATAATCTATTTAATAATGATATTTATACATCACAAATTTGACAACAATCGACACTTTTAATGACGTTCAAAATCGTTGTTTACGACGTGTTGAGTTTGGTTAATAGAGATATATGTGATAAATAATTCATTAACGGATAATTTGATAAATGATGTACAAAATTTTGACTAATAAAACTTAATGAAGGATTAATGAGTTATCAATTTTAATACATCTGTTAACCAAATTCAATATACCATTAATTATTATTTTGAATTTCATTAACAATTTGACCACAAAGTTGTGATGTTCAAATAACATAAATGTAATGTATTCAACCCAAAAAAAAAAAAAATCAATCATCTTTCTTTATAACTTCTCTCACATTATTCAATGACACATCACCTTCCGGGGTTCATGTCATCTACCTTGTCAAAATGGATCCCACATCCAATTTACATTGCCCATATGGATTCCCACCGTACATAAATATTCCACAAAAACCATATATTATGTTCCATAATAATGCCTCGATGTCTCACTCACTCTCTCTTATATAAATTGCCATATTCTTTTCTTTTCTTATTCTTTTCTAAATTGTCATCTCCAACCTCAAAATTTCTCTCAATTTTCATTTTTTTCCTTTTGTATAACAATGATGATAATAATATGATCATCATCATCATCTAAACATTCATCTGTTTTTTTAGCAGAGTTGCGGATTATCCTTATAATTTCAACCGATTTAAATATTTTATGAAACTAATCCTTGTATGATTATAAATACCAGAGTTATATTATCTTCTCATAAATATTATTTTTCTATAATTTGAACTTGTATCTATCATGTCCCAAATCCGATGTTTGTGCGTTTTCTGTGATCGACCAGAAGGATGTCGATCTTTAATCCAAAGTCTTACCTAGATTAACACGTCCTCATCCTTAATTAAAAAAGTGACCAAAATATTTACCATTGTATTTTTTAAGAAATTATTAAAACGGATATAGTTTATAGATAGAGAAACTTCATCCAATGAGATTTTGTACATAGAATCTATGTTTTAGAAATTGAATCAGAGATCAAACCAGAAAGACCTCCGAGTCGTGGTTCAACTGGTTTAACCGGTTCAATCCACGGTTGAAACGAATGATCAATAAATTAATAATAAATAAAAGTGATAAATTGGGGAAAAGTAAAAATAAAATAAAATAAAATCATTTCGAATGGTACAAACCTGGTCCGATTGACGATTCAAAGTGGTTCAACCTCAGTTCAATTCGATTCAACCTATTTTCGGACGGTTCAACCAGATCACGGTTCAAAAGGGTCGGAACGAATCGTTAAACTAGCATGTTCACGATTGAACTGATTGAACCGTCTGATTCAGTCCGATTTTTAAAACATTGCATAGAATTCAAAGGGTACTCATTAAACTACGTCAAATTTAGGATTTAATAGCGTTTATTTTTTGCTTTTTATAGCGCTTTTGAGCACTATCTATCTCGGTGCAATTAAAAGAGGTAAACACCGATAGTGTTTCTGAAGTGTTATTAAAGGCATCCTCTTTAATAGCACTTTCTCAAAGAAGCTCTTTCGTTTCCCTTTTTTAAAACAAAACATAATTTCTTATATTCAGTGTTCAAACCTGCAAATTAAAAAAGAAATTCAAAGTAAGGAAATAATATTCAACAAAGAACACATTCAAATCTTTGAGCAGGACTGCGGTTCGAAAGCTAAAAAAGAACAAATTCATAATTACATTATTCAAACATATGCATAAGAATGGAAAAAAATCGCGATATTCCTTCTTAGAAACACCAGATCTTGTGTATCAGTTGGATTTGCAAACTAAAAAGAAATTTCATCAGAATCACAACTCAAAAACTAAAAAGGAAAGAATTCATACTTACCTTCTTCAAACAGAGGCATAAGAATGACATAAATAAATTATTCTCTCATAAAAACCATAGATCCTGTGTATCAGCCCCTAGATCTTGTGTATCAACTAGATTTACACACTAAGAATAAAAATTGATTAGTTTCACTATGTGGAAACCAAAAAGGAAAAACTCATACTTACCTTCTTCAAATGCAGACATGAGAATCGAAAGGAATTGCGATATTAATACTCTTAGAAACCCTTTACTTTGTGTCTCTAAGTTTGGAATGAAAATAAATCATGATATTAGAAACCCCAGACTTTGTGTATCTGGATTTGGAAACTACAAAAGAAATCTAATCAGGATCATGATTTGGAAACCAAAAAAGAAACAATTCACGCTTACCTTTTTTTTAAATGGAACCAAAGGATGCGATTGAGTCAGATAAAAACCCTAGTAGAGAACACAAATGGGGTTTGCAAACATATAAATGAGTACACGATCCAAATGGGTTTTCAATTACCACCCTCACACTTCTCGTAGGTACATGTCCATACCATCATTATATTTTTCAGTTTAATAGAATTCATTATGACAATGTGATCAAAAAAGAATTTACCTGAATCGTAAATGTGACACCCTCCACCCCAAAACGTGTATTATATAAATAGTAGGTAAAAAGATTATGTTTTTGCGGAATAAAAACGTGGATGCTTGAAAACCTTTTCATAAAATATAGTTGAGAGCATCACATAATAAAACTCGAATTAGGGTGGCTACATGGTGAGGGGAATTTCTTGGGACGAAAGTATGTTCTCAGTTTTTATGAGACTGAACTATAATGAGTTTTGAATTTTTTTTCCCTTGGTTAGATATGTGATTTGTAATGTTACTAGATGTATTGGGTTCAAGTATCCCTTGTATTCAATTAATACTTTTCTTTTTTGCTTATATAAAAAAAAGACTTTCTATGTTAGTCCTATTGGGCTTTTTAGTTTTTGAGTTTTAATTTGTGCTTTAGTATTGGATTCCTGATTGTGCCTGTAACACTCCGAGTTTTTATGTTTTTTAATTACAAAAATTTATATAATTACGTTTATATTTTTATCCGAGACTTAGAAAATTAATTTAATTAAAGTGAAACCTTATTTACACTCTACTTAACGGTAGAGAGTTAAGATTAAAATTTAGGTTGAAAGGTTAGGCGAAACCCGGTGTGTGAATTTCATTGACAATATATTTATACTTATTAGAAGATCTAATTTTGACTCGTGAACGAAATACTTAGGGTTTCTATGAAGTTTCCAAAGATATAGGTTATTTTGAAAATTTTCAAAATAAATAGATTATTATACTCAATTCGGGCGTAAAAACCTAAATCAGGTAATCGACAGAGTCAAGAACAAACGTGCAGAGACAAAATCCAACATTCAATGGGTGAAGACAAGTGATGACTCACAAGGGGCGAGTCATATAGATAACTCACCTTAGTAATGATGTTTTTTTAGGGAATTTACTAATATGTCTTTAATGTTGGTTTTAATCACAAATTTGCCATTGTACAAGATTACCATTTTGTCCCTAGAATTTTATGCCATGGACCCGATTGCCCCCTAATCCCACGACCCAAACACTCATTTGAGAGCCCATTTCACTTCTATAAAAGGCATGATCATCTTCTCCATCAAACTTTGTTCATTCTCTCTTAAAAACTCATAAGCTCCATAACCTTGATTTGTGAAGCAAGTCCTTGATTCTTCACTTGTTTTTTATCTTCAAGAGGTAAACCTCGTTATCCTTACTCAATCATGATTATGTTCTTCAATTATTTTCATGATTCACTAGTGGAAAATATACATTAGACGGTAAAGGTTTACGTCTGTTAACCAAAAGCTAGACGTTAAAAAGGGGGCGCTGGCAGTTTTGTAAATATCAGACTTCATTAATTCAATTTTAACGTCAGTTGTTTTAAGGACCGACGTTAAAAGTGAAGTGACTCACTTTTAACGTCAGTTTAATAAACAACTGATGTTAACAGTGAACGTTTTAACGTCAGTTCTTTATCGAACTGACGTTAAAAGTGAGTCACTTCACTTTTAACGTTAGTCCTTACATCAACAGACGTTAAAGGTTATTTTAATAATATTTTTATCTAGTAATCGTACCCTTCCGCATTGCCTTCCTCAAAGTTTCAGTTTCACAATTGCTTTGATGTTTTGTGTTTCTGTTTTGAAAACTAAAATATATGTGCGAGGTATAAGTTGAATCAATAACCCAAACCGGATCTCATTCATGAAGTGTAATACTGATCGATGAGAAGATTGAAAGGGTTTAAAATCCTATAAAAAGTTACATTGAAAGGGTTTAAAATCCTAAACATTAAAGCTACATCCCATCAGAGAGTTTTATGAAATATGCCAAAGGGAAAACTATACTCCGAAGGGTGCACTCGTTCTGTTTTAGCAATGGTCTTGGAACAGTCACTTGCATCCTTTAAGACCTCAGAAAACTGGGGGGCATGAGAGAGCTCAAGAGAGGCAAAAACAGGTGCACTAGATCTGTTTCAAGCAAAGGCAGTGGTTCTAGAGACTCCCATGACGGTCACTTGATGCCAAAGCTGAGGTTTTGAAACTGTGATGCCCGAGCACCTGATTTGCCCTCCAGCAGCTGATTCTCCTGAAGGATGATAAGGTGAGCAACTCACATTACGTGGTTTACACAAGCATATCACCCATGTTACGTGATTTACACAACCTCAGAAGTTGTTTGACCATTAAGACAAAGATCTTTGAGTCTAGGAATAGGAAGAAAGAGTGATGAAGTTAATCTCCATGGCAGAGCCATATTGTGAAGCCGAAAATTAAAAGGATGGAAGGAAGCTATTTATAGGAGCAGGGGATGAAGTTACTAAGCTATTCTGATTTTCTTCAAAACTTATCTATAAACTTAATGCTCATTAAGAGGATTAAGTTACGAGGTGCATGGGTAAGTAGCACAGTAGTCAAAGGAATGAATGTTTTTGCAGATATATATACACTTTTAACGTCAGTTGTTTAAAACAACTGACGTTACAAGTGTTTTTAAAATAAAAAATATTTATTTTTAACGTCAGTTTTTTATACAACTGACGTTAAAAGTGTGATTTTTACTTCAGTTAAATAAATAGCTGACATAAATAATCCTATATATTATAAACGTGCAGAATGAATATTGGAAATAATGTAATTATTATAAGGGAACTTGGCAGTCATAAATTAAGTTGACGTTAAAAATGAGGTGGTGGCAGTTTGTAAATATTAAATCACTATTTGCGTCAGTTCTATAAATAACTGACGTAAATAATTATGAAACTCATTTCATTGGTTGTCATGTCCCTGTTGTCCCTCTTAACGCGGATCACTCCATATAGTGCAGTTTATTTCTAAACCTTTTTTTAAACAAGTTTATTTTTAATTTTTATTAATTAGCTTGAATTAGTAAACAAATTCTTGTGCAAATTAAAATAAATAAACACTTAACATAAAACAAGTTATATGTATAATCAAATCGTATCTCATTGAAGCGATTCGTAAGTTAAAATTACATGATTAAAAGATAAAAAATTTCTGCAACATAGCCCTAAAATATAAAAAAGTTTTTGCTTCAACATCATTTTCTTCTCAGTCCTGTCATCAGAAACTCCAATGGATGCATCACCTCCCTCACTTGAATTCCATGATGCAAAGTAAATACTCAGTCACTAGCAGCGAAAGCAAAGTGAAATGGATCTTTGCATCTTTCTTCTTCACTGGAATTTCTTGATGCATCGTCTTGAATCCACAGTCACTTGCTTCCAAAGCAAAGTGAAAGGGATGACGGGGATGAAATAAAGTGAGGGAATCACATTACGTGATTCACCCAACCTTGCCATCCATGTTATGTGATTTACACAACCTCATAAGTTGTTTGACCATTAAGACAAAGATCTTTGAGTCTAGGCATAGGAAGAAAGAGTGATGAAGTTAATCTCCATGGCAGAGCCATATTGTGAAGCAGATAAAATTAAAAGGATGGAAGGAAGCTATTTATAGGAGCAGGGGATGAAGTTACTAAGCTATTATGATTTTCTTGAAAACTTATGTAAAAACTTAATGCTCATTAAGAGGATTAGGTTACAAGGTGAATGGGTAAGTAGCACAGTAGTCAAAGGAATGAATGTTGCAGAAACTAATAAACTTTTAACGTCCGTTGTGTAATAAAACTGATGTTAGAAGTGTGAGTGTTTTTAACATCAGTTTCTTAAGACAACTGACGTTAAATATATGACCTTTAACGTCAGTTTTTACTAACAACTGACGTAAAATGTTGTTTTATTTTGATTATAACGTTTACACCCGCGCGCCTTCTTCACTTCTCTGTACGCACGTCTCTTTTCTCTTTTCATCACGCTCAACCCTCACTCTCACTCTCACTCTCACTCTGCCCTAATCGCGAGCTCATCTCCACCACAACCACCGTGAGGGCTTCTTCGCCACCACCGTGAGGTACACTCTTAACCCCTAACTCTGTCTTTCCCGCTCATTCTTTGCAATAACTTGACATCTCTCTTTCCCCTTCCCGCGCACTAACTCTCCTTGTCCCTCTGCTCTCAGTAACCACATCGAACGTTGGCCACCACTCGAGCTTCCCACCCACCATCACGTGAGCGCCTATTTCTGGTGAGTCTTTAGGGCACATTTTTTTATTTTTGGTTTTGAGTGTATGTTGAAACTGTAGTCTCAGTAGTTGAAACTTGAAACTGTGAGTTTGAGTTGTTTGGAGTGTCTCTATTTTTGATTTTGAGTGTATGTTGAAACTGTAGTCTCAGTAGTTAAAACTTGAAACCGTGAGTTTGAGTTGTTTGGAATGTCTCTATTTTTGGTTTTGAGTGCATGCATGTTGCTCATTGGTTGATCCGTCACGGCCGTGATGCTCATCACGGCCAGGCCGTGATCGATCCCGCCCTTGAGGGTCTGGTTCAGTTGGCACGTTACGGCTGTGATGGACATCACGGCCAGGCCGTGACCAGTGCTTGGCAATCTTCAAAAACTATAGTTTTCAATCTCCCATATTGTCCTTATATTGGATAGATGTTTTGTATATCTATAGGACCTATCTAGTTATTTTTATTTATACTTCTGTATTTATTTTGAGTTATAACCTATGTTAATACATATATATTGTTTCTGAACAGGCATACATATGGATCAATCGGAGAGCCCGCATGCACGGGAGGACACTGTGGGGGCTTCGCAGGACCCGATCACGCCTACACCTGATTCTAGTGTAAGTTTACATGTTATATACTATCTTTAGTCCTTCTTTTTAATGTAAGTTTATAATGTTACAACCCTCTATTTTATCATTTTTTTTGTCCATACAGACATCACAGGCTCATAGGAAACGGGGTAGAGGAGACACCTCGTTGAAGAAACTAGAGAAGGACGGGCAGAGCGGACAAAAGCTTGAGGTGTCCTTCGATGCTAATCTAAATGCCCAGGGACCCCGTGCTAAAGAATTTAATAAGTGGGTATTTCTACAAGCAAAGAAGCACGTAAGCATCAACTACAACCACTGGAATGACGTTCCACAGAACGTTAAGGATCAGATTTGGGAGGCTATCACGGTATTTTACCTTTACATTCGTTTGATTTCCATTATTAGATAATTATCCGAGTTATAATCCATCCAGTTTTTATGTATTTAATGTGTAGGTAGCTTGGACTGTGCCAAATGACGAGGATCATCGTCATAAATGTATGAAAATGGCATCAAAGAGTTGGAATGGGTTCAAGCATGATCTTACCAGGTACTATGTATCTGGGAAGAAGCGGCTTGATAAAATGTTCTCGGATTATCCCTGGATTGATCAGGATACTTGGGATATGTTTGCCAGGAGTCGCCAGGATGAAGAATTTCAGGTTGGTTGATTAAGTTAATTTTGTATGCTTATTATAGATCATTTAACTGTATTTAATTATGTGTTTTTGTTTGAATAGGCTAAGGCAAATAAAGGTTGGCAGAATCAGGCGAAGAATGTCCACCGCCACACCATGTCTCAGGGTGGGTACCAGACTCGGATCGAGCAGATGATGGCAGATAGGCTGAGGGCGAAGCAGGAAGAGCACTCTGCTAGGATTGAAAGAGGAGAGGTGCCTGAGGGCACACCATTAAGTCCTCCATCGGACATCGACCGCGAGGATGTCTGGTTAGCCGACCGCATGACAAAGACGGGATCTTTTAAAGTTGATGCCACTCGCGAAGTGGCAGATAAGATTGTAAGTAAATAATTAACTTGATTACAATTGATATTTGTATAGATATTTGCAACACTTTTCACTTGCACGTTTTTTCATTTTTTTTCATTGTAGATGGATCTTAAAGCACAATCCTCCCAGGGCGCATTCGTCCCTTCTGGACGACGGGACATCTTGATGACTGCTCTAGGCAAGAAAGACCATCCTGGTCGGGTTCTCGGTGTTCTTGGGAACGTGACCATCAAAGAATATTATGGCAAGTCTGCTTCACGAAAGCGGGTGGTCAATGAAGCATCAATTTTGGCTGACATTACTCAGCACCTCATGTCCAACCCAGCTATTACAACACATCTGATGCAAGGCTTAATATCCAACCCGGAATTCAAGCAGGTGCTTGCCAAAGAGCTTTCCTCCGTCGGTACATCCCAGGACACCGCAGGGCATGCCAACCCTTCACATGTGATCACAAAAGAGAGTTTTAGTAGGGCACATGTGGAGGACGATGAGTTGGCAGCTAGGGAGCGGGAGTTCGAAGTCCAACGCCATGAGCATGAGTTGGAAATGAAAAGGCGTGAGCTTGAGTTGGACTCTAAACGACGTGAGCTCGAAATGTTAACAAAGGTATGTATTCATTATTAATGTCCAAATTAGTCAAATAATTACTTGTGTTTTTTTTAATTATCAACAACTTATCTAATTTATTTTTCCTAAACTGAAGGCCAAGTCGACGTCGGTGTCGTTGTCACCTATCACTCGTTTGTTCTCACTTGGTGAGGATTATGCATTTGAGATTTTTGAATGTCCATTGGAGCACGATGGATGGGTGGCACGCCCAGATCAACGGATGATATTTACCTTCTGTGGTGACGATCTCGGGAACGCCTGCAGAAATAACGTCTGGATGAACAACAATGTTTTGAGTCTCCGGTGCACGTAAGTTAATTTTAATTTTATAACTTATTTATTTTTGGTATTTTTCCATTTAATAATTTATTTTAATTTCAATATATATATATATATATTATGTAATTAACATCCACACCTTTTCATATCTTAGGTATCTCCATCATCTTCATCTTGATAAGGGCGTTGCATCAGTTTACGGCTTCTTAGATCCGTCAGTCCTTTTGCCCCAATTCTTTGATGGCGATGGATTAAGTAAATACATAGGGAACTTTTTGGGAGACAATCGGAAAGAATTATATCTGGCTCCCTACTGTATGAAAAACCATTGGCAGTTGTTCGTACTTCACCGTCTAGGCATACTGTCATATTCTTCTGCTCTCTCCACCAATATCCGCCACCGAAGGTGGTGGAAGCTGTAAATAAGTAAGTAACTAATATTAAATTTAATTTAAGTTTTAATATCAGTTGTTTTTAGTTTATTACACACATGATATATGAATTTGTTAATTGATCGACATGATTATTTGTTTATGATAGCGCGCTGAAGGTGAGTAGCATAAGTTGCGCCAACGGGAGAAGTAAGGCTTCTAAGGCTAAAGCAAATCCTGTATGGAACATCCTCAAGGTTTGGTAGTTTATTTATCAAATAATTAATATTATAATTACTAATTTATATGTATATTCAACTGACATTGAAATTAATTTTGTTGGTAGTCTCAATTTCAAATTGACGGCTGGTCGTGCGGCTATTATGTGATGCTTCATATGCTTAACATAGTCTCCACATCTATTACGGATGGATGGATTAAGGTAATATTTAAACAACTTGTTAAATTATATATTATAGTTTTGAAGATGACTTGCATTGATGTTATTGTTATTATTTGAACGTGTGTAGGCATTTAACGACCAATCGCCTATTCAAGAAGATGAGTTAAGAGACTTGAGGATGCACTTCGCCGAATTCTTCTTCAAGTATACGGCTGAAAAAGGAATTGACAAGATACCTCCGCAATACTTAGATAAATAGTTTTTTTGTTAGACTTTAGAAACTAATTAATAACATGTATATATATATCCTTAGATTGGTAGTTTTGTTTCTTAGACATTGGAACTAAAATTTATTTATATATATACATGGGTTTTGGTTTTAAGTCCCCCCATTGTTCCATTTTTCCTTTGCAATTCTGTAATGTGTGTGATATCCTGTGTTACTGGGATATTTACTGAATGCAGGGATAGTTGAGGGGAGTGATATTTTAAAACTGAATTAAAAAAAAAGCCTATTAACGTCAGTTGTATCAAACAACTGACGTTAATAGTATTTTATAAAATATACAGTACACTATTAACGTCAGTTGTTTATTACAACTGACGTTAAAATTAAACCTTTAACGTCAGTTCTTTATAACCACTGACGTTAGTTTTAACAAAATTAACGTCCGTTGTCTTAAAGAACTGACGTTAATAGTTTTATGTTTAACGTCGGTTGTTTAAAAAGCTGACGTTAATTTTTACAAAATTAACGTCAGTTGTTGAAAAAACTGACGTTAATTTTTACAAAATTAACGTCAGTTCTCAACTGACGTTAAAATATTAACTATTAACATCAGCTGTATTTACGTCAGTCAGTATTCTGACATAAAAAATCAATTTTAACTGACGTAAAAAGCACTTATTGCACTAGTGATTCAATGTCTTGTTCATCCATGTTCATCATTTTCAATTCCTAGATCTAGAAACTTTGAAATTTTCTAGAAAATCATAGAAAAATCCTAAAAATATGAAACCAATTTCTATGTTCTTATTATCACCTCTATAATCATAATCCAAGACCTTGAATCAAACCAAATTTTCCTCCCCACTTTTCACTTCATGATTGAAACCTTGCTTATTGGGTGGAGGAGATTTTGTTCATCTTCTTTAGCAAGTGAACTTGGATCTCACCTTTCCATATCATGTATACGTTGGATCCAAAGTGTTGTATCAAAATAAATTCTCTAGCATATTTTTCATGTCATGGTCGAAACCTCACTCTTTGTGGAGTTAGAGGATTTTGTTTCACTTGTTGTGTTTTGATTCTTAATCATGTATCTCTAATGCTTAGGATCCTTAATCCAAAAGCTTGCAAAATTTTAACATGTCTAGCCAATTTAACTAGAGATGGCCGAACCTCATCTATAGGATATAGGTGTTTCTAGTTGTTGGTTTTATGATTTATTCGTTGTGATTTGTTGAAGGATAAATCTTAGTGGATTATCCTGAGTTGCGCGGAGGAAACCGGATTCGAATCGGAATGCCGTTTGTGAAACCAAAGCTTGAATCTTCAAGAGGTAAAGGGAGCTTACGTGAGGGATTTCACCCAATAACTGTATGTGATTAGTGTGTGGTCTGTATTATTTATCTGTGGTTGTGGTGCTTGTTTATCTGTGGTCTGTATTAATTTGTTTAACTGTATTCCCAATAACTGTATGTCATTTTCATTTTTGAGGTTTTGTTTCTCAGTGCAGATCCTATCATATTCTCTAGTCAGTTTAGAAAACTTCTTTTTGAGACTTTGATATTCTCGTGATAGTATAGGCGACTCATGAAACAGTTCATCAAAAGCATTTTGAAGAGTGGACAGGTTAGAGTTCATTACCTCAACATCAGTGTATTCGCTTGACGATAAAGGACTCGCCATGAGACGGACATTTGCCTCTTCCTCAGCTTCATTTTCTTCATCTGATAAAGATAGATCAAGATCCTCCCATGTAGCCATTAAGACTTTCTTCATTTTGAAGAATTTCTTTTTATCCTTTAGCTCAGGGCAGTCAGCTTTAAAATGACCAGATTTCTTGCATTCAAAGCACAAGGGTGGACCTTTTTCCTTGGAGTCTGACTTCTCCTTGGAAAACTTTTTGTTGAGTTGCTTCCTTCTAAAACCACCTTTCTTTCTCCACATATGTTGAATCTTTCTGGAGATAAAGGACAATTCATCCTCATCTGATCCTTCATCATTATCAGAATATTCTGACTCATATGATGACTTAGCAGCTTTGAGAACTTTTGATGAACTTGCTTTCTTTGCCTTTAGGGCAATAGATTTTCTTTTTCTGGAATTTTCTTCTTCATTAAGTTCAAGTTCATGAACCTTGAGAGATCTAAGAAGCTCTTCCACAGAGAGTGTATTTAGGTTTTTGGCTTCCTGAATAGCAGTTATTTTGGGTCTCCATTGCTTGGATAGACTTTTAAGGATTTTTCTGACATTATCTCTATTTTCATAAACTTTTCCAAGAGATCTGAGACTGTTGGTGATGGTTTGGAATCTTTCAAACATTTGGTCTATTGTTTCATGTTCACCCATCTTGAACAGCTCATACTGATGAACCAGCATGCTGATCTTTGATTCCTTAACTTGTGAGGAACCCTCATGAGCTAGGGCAAGAGTATCCCAGATTTTTTTCGCAGTATTGCAGCTGTGAACTTTGTCATGTTCAGATCTGGTTATAGCACACATGAGATAGTGCTTAGCCTTCAAATTCAGTTGATGTTGGTTTTTCTGCTCTTGAGTCCATTGGGCTCTAGGAAAGCAGCTCCCACTACAAGAATTTAAGCTATTTCCCAAGGCATATTACCCAGGGCAAAAAATCCCTAGGAAATTTTGACGTTTCCCACGGTTAAAGCCTTGGGAAAGTTCTCTCTATGGTTCCCACGGGTTGGGCCTTGGGTAACAGAGGCGCCAACTGCTCCCGCTTGTTTTCCCACGGATTGGGCCGCGGGTAACAGAGACGGCAACTGCTCCGCTTGTTTTCCCACGGATTGGGCCGCGGGAAATATGTTACATGATCGAGGCGCCGTTTCCCAGGGCCACGGCCCTGGGAAATATGTTACATGAGGCGCCGTTTCCCAAGGCTGTGGCCCTGGGAAATATGTTACACGATAAGGCGCCGTTTCCCAGGGGCCTACTGGGAAATATGTTACATGAGGCGCCGTTTCCCAGGGTTGTGGCCCTGGGAAATATGTTACACGATCGAGGTGCCGTTTCCCAGGGCTGTGGCCCTGGGAAATATGTTACATGAGGCGTCGTTTCCCAGGGCTGTGGCCTTGGGAAATATGTTACACGATAAGGCGCCGTTTCCCAGGGCTGTGGCCCTGGGAAATATGTTACATGAGGCGCCGTTTCCCAGGGTTGTGGCCCTGGGAAATATGTTACACGATCGAGGCACCGTTTCCCAGGGCTGTGGCCCTGGGAAATATGTTACATGAGGCGCCGTTTCCCAGGGCTGTGGCCCTGGGAAATATGTTACACGATCGAGGCGCCGTTTCCCAGGGTTGTGGCCCTGGGAAATATGTTACACGATCGAGGAACCGTTCAGACTTTTTTTCCTTTCTTCTTCTTCTTTCATTTTCCTCCTCCCATTTCTCTTCTTCTTCAAGAATCCATCTCCATCTTCCTCCTAACTCCAACCCTTCTTCCTCCTTCACCCAAAACCCAACAAACACCATAAACCCATAATTACCCATACCCAGCCAACATTCACTTCTCACCTCAAACCCACACATCTCCTTCCCTTTCTAAACTTCATCTTCCTCCTCCCATTTCTCTCCTTCTTCAATAAACCAGCCCCTCACTCATCCATCCCTTCCACCATTTTTTCACCAACATAAGCTCCAAACCACAGTCAAAAATCAAAAAATACCAACAGTAAAAACACATAAAAACAGAGAGACACATAGTTTGGTCCTCCTCCCTCTCTCCCGCTGTCCAGACCGCACCGCCCAGTCCAGACGCCGCCGCCGTTCGCCGTTCGACCCGGGCCAGCCAAGTCCAGACCTGAAGCCGCCACTGGAAGTTTGAGCGAGCCCGCACAATCGCTGGTTCCCTCCGCGAGAATAATAATTAATTGACTTATTAAGCTATAAATTAAAGTTTTTAATTAAAAAAAAATACATAGGTTTCCAGGGTTAAAACCCGGGAAATGTTTCCCAGGAAAATTCCGTGGGAAACTTTTCCCGTGGAAAATTCCGTGGGAAACGTTTCCTCAGGATTTTTCCATGGGAAATTTTCCCGAGGAGTAGTCCGTGGGAAATTTCCCAAGGGTGTGATCATGGGGTATTTCCCAGGGCATACCGGGAAACGCGTTCCACCACCAAAACCGAGGATTCAATCCGTGGGTCATCCCTGGGAAATGTGTATTTTCCCACGGATTGTATGGATTTCCCAGGGCCATAGGCCCTGGGAAACAGCGAAAATTCTTGTAGTGTCCATCTTCATCTATTGGTTTAGTGTGACCGGCTTCAATCAACTCCCAAATATCTACATTCTGTGCATCCAATAAGGCCATCATTCTCTTCTTCCAGTAGTCATAATTTGTTCCATCAAAGAGAGGAGGTCTGTTGATAGCTTGTCCTTCTGCATCCATGGTTGTTGGATCGTACTCCCTCAGCACTTGTTAGATGCTCAACCCTTTTGAGGCTGAGCTCTGATACCAACTGAAGTTGACACAGGCAAACACAAGAGGGGGGGTTGAATTGTGTTTGTTAATAATTTTCGAAAACAACCTTTAAAACAATTTTTGCACATAAGGAGATTAGAAACAGAAGCAAGCACAAAGAAAAGACCCTTTTTAAAAGACTTTAACAAAAGCAATATCAAAACCCCTCAGTTAGTAAGAAACAAATAATGCTGTAAGAGTTAAGAGACAGAAGAATCACACAAGATGTTTTTATCCTGGTTCACTCTCTTCCAACCAAGAGCTACGTCAAGTCCCTTCTTCCTGAAGGATTTTCTCCGCTATTTCCCGAATAGATTACAACCAAGTATTCAACACCTCTCCAGGCTACAAGTATTTCTTTCTTACCAAGCCTCTTCAGGCTCTAACTCTAACAAAGAGATTGAATGTTTGATCTTCTTAACTCATTATGTGTGAGGATATGACAGTTAAGATTAGATGAGTATTTTCACAATATTCAGACTAAGAAATACTGACTCTTGCTCTCTAAAGAAATATGAGTATGAGTGATTGTAGTCTTACAAAAGTTGAGCTCGTAAGGTTGTGCAATCAAGAGTCATCTTCTTCAGTATCTCAGGTCTTCTATTTATAGTGACCTTCTTCTTCACTTGTATTTCTTCAATGATTACTTTGAATAATTTCGTTTAGAGATAGCATTTAATGCATAATATCCGTTGTGACTGATAGCTTGGTTGTGGCAATGCTGAAAAGTACTCTTGGTTATCGAGGTAGCATGAAATAGGAGGCTTACTACTCTGAGTATTGCAGCTTGAGAACTTGTGGTTCCTCCTTTGTGAACAATCCAGCTTTTTCAGTCATAAAGTTGTATCATCGTACAAATCGTTTTACAGTATCTTATTGTATGATTCTGATTTTTGCATTTCTTGATGGTACTATGTTTCTTTTACAACAAGGTAAAATATTAAAGCAGATACGACAATAGTGAAGAACAAATATTCTATTGAAATAAATATCAATCATTTGAAATAAATTCAAGAGATTCGGATTGCATTTAATTCATTCTAAGATGGAGCTTATCTAAAAGACTCTGTCTACTTAGTTATATGAGAGACTAAGTCTGTTCAACATTTTATTTTGCTCATCTGATGACGTGGTATATCCTCTTGTCTATCAAGTCTTTGGACTTGCTATTTCTCAAAGATCTTCGTCTGGTGACGTGGTGGTTTAGAGCTCGTCTACTAGAGTACTTTATTTTTCAGTTCATTTACTTCTGTTAATTACTTCTGTCTGCTTACGTGTCAAGATGAACGTGCTTATTATCAAGTCTTTGGAATTGCTGTATCTAACAAGTTATTTTGGTATTCATCTAGCAAACACTTAGAGCCTCGTCTACTTAAGAAAACCAGTCTACTCAATTAAATACCTAAGTAACTTTACCAAAGTATTTGAGCAGCCCGTCTATAAGGGTGGACGCATATTTTTCAATGAGAACTTATCCCATGTTTCTTTTACTTATATTTAAATATTCCTGCATAACTGAAAGCACATGTTAGATCTCAACTAACACTTTGTCAAGCAAATTTAATCCTTTTGTTAGCATCAAAACTCAGAGATTATTAAATCCAAAACCATTTTGGTTCCAACACGTGCTACGTTGTTATGTATGGTGCCTTAATAAATGAGGTATTCCGTGTTACGTTAATATGTATGGTACCTTAATAAATGAGGTATTCCGTGCTACGTTGTTATGTATGGTGCCTTAAGAAATAAGGTATTCCGTGCTACGTTGTTATGTATGGTACCTTGATAAATAAGGTATTCTGTGCTACGTTGTTATGTATGGTATTCCATGCCATGTTGTACCTAATATACCTAGCAATTGGGCTTGATCAACTCATTTACACGGTGTTGGGATCTCCAGAGATTAAGTGAAAAGTTAGACTTTGAAAGTTGAAGTGTTCATGCATTTGTTTTCAAAAGACGGTGATCGGGTATGAAACCCAGTGATAGACTACTTGTTTATTTATAGAAATGTATATGTATATATGTTTTCTTTTGTGTCGCGCGTGTAGTTATTATGATAAATCCATATATTGGCATCTCACCCTTACAAATATATCAGGTTTATTCTAGACTACGGTAGTACTTTGGTACACTAGTACGGATGAAGTGAAGGAATTCACTAAGTCATTCGATGACTTAACTTCTAGATGCTTGAAGAAGTATTCATTAGTGGGAATGTCACGAGGGTATTTCAAATAACTGTCTTGTAGAGTGACCAGCTTAGGAATTTTGGTTGAGTTGTATAATTAGAAAGGTATTTAACCGTGAGATTGTAAGTTAGTCTTTGTTATAATTTTTTCTTTTGAAAATGAGACTCTTTGAGAAAACAGTGTATGTGGTGGCAACCTTGTTATGAATGTGTAAAGATATTCAATATGACTTCATTACTTTAATTTGTGTATCATGTTTCTAGAGCTTTTCGTTAAAGAAAATTTTTTACACCGAGTTTTCTGCCTTATAATAAATTAATTTTTCAAAAGCAACCGGCAAAAAGAATTTTTAATTTATTTCCACACGTATTATGAAGTAATGCCCAAGGAGGTGTTACAGTGCCTATATTAGTCAGTCCTAGAGCTAAATTATTGGTTGTGTTATTATATATGGGTTTAACACTTTTTCATAAGAGTAACATGACACCAACTTTCATTGTTCGTGTTGTGATCTGATTTGTTTGAGTGATAGATATTTTCTTGTGAATGAGGTATGAAAACAACTATTAAGTCTTGAGCTGTGTTCTATTTTCAATAGGTTCTAGATGCTTCTAGTGCCCCTCACCATTTGAGTTCTCCAAATTCAGACACTAATGAAGACAATGAATCTGGTATCTACTTTGTATTAACTAATTCTCGCTTAAATTGTTAATATTTCTTGTGGTGAGTTATGCTATTATTCATTTTTTTTACTTGCAGGTGGATATTAGGAAGCTAATTTATTCGACGACTTAGACTTGGCAATTAAGTGAACATTATATGATTTCTTTGTGATTTTTATATTGCTATATTACTTTATGTGCATACTATATGCTAGTATGTTATTTTTAAGTGGACATGTTTAACTAGTGTGTAATTTGATACATTAATTGTAAGACTTTATGTAAGTTTTCAATATGAATGAAGTTCTATTTAATTTTGGTTCCAAAGTATATTTATTATCGTATTGTGTATTTAATTTATAATTTGATCAACATCCCAAAAGAAAAAATGTCATTTATTATTATTATTATTTTGACTAGCATAAATATTGGCACTAAACTAGTAGAATCTACAGTGACTAGAAAAATCGTAGGTATAACAAATTATGATCTGTCACTAAAACATATATATCAATGGAATATAGGATGTAGGTGTAACTATAATTTCTATAGTGACAGAGCCAAAATTGTAGGTATAATAAATTATGATCCGTCACTAAAACATATACCAATGTAATATAAACCGTAGGTATATTAGTAAGTAATATACCAACAAGTGTAAAAACCATCACCAAAGCCTATAGTGACGGGGATATAACCGTAGGTATAGCTTATTATTGACCACGGAGCAGAACGTCCATCGGTATAGGTTTTCAGGGCTATACCTACGGTTTTTCGACTTTTACCTACGGTTTTTTGCTGTCACTAAATGGCATTTTCCTTGTAGTTTCTCCTAAGGCACTCGAGATAATTACTAAATGTCCTTTAAAATTCCATTGAGCATTAACATCACCCCTATTTGCTATCTTCATGTCTTATGAACATTAATCAACCGATTTTTAGTTTTAGGTTCAACACTAACATCCCTATGTATTTAATTAACGAGGTTTAACAACAACAATACATTGTTTCACAACATTGAAACACTAAAGCACGTAATCATGGCATACAATCAATCATCATCAATATTTCTCATACATCATACCAAAACCGTACAAACCATGTAGACAAACATATTTACTCATATATCAACAATAATAATTAAATACTCATACATTCATTACAACATATAGCACACAAAAAAGGTCATGGGTTAACCCTTATCTTCCACTACCCCAAAACCTATATGTTCATACTAATTCCTTCTCCACATACCTCAACCAAATTCGCAAGCCTCGAAGGGATGAGAGTGTCGAATCCAAGCCTCCTTCACCGGTTCCTACCATTACAAATACCAAAGAGGTCCACAACCCCCAGGCCCTAGAAAGAATCGGAAAGGGAGCAAGAGGTATGGCTTACCTTGAGATTAATCTCTAAAGAACAGAAACGAGAAGAGGAGAAAAGGTCTATTTGGGTCTCGTGTCTCAACGTTTGATCACTTCCTCAAGAACGACAATGAAAACACATGGATTAAGCTTCTAATTCAAGAAACTCAAGAGGGAAAATAAAGGGAACAAGGTACACAAATTTTTACCTTGTTTGCAGCCCGAAATTCAGAAACAAAATGATAAAATCGACACTAAACGAAGCGCATATCAGCAGCAATGTCCTTCCGACAAAAATGGCGAAGAACGATGAACATGAGCAATTTTCTTCAAGAATTCTTAAATGAAACTAAGGGAAAACCTAAGAGATGAAGAGTGTCAGATTTCTGAGCTTAACAACTGATGATTTAGGGTATAGGTCGTGTCTTTGTGGTTTAAAAATGAGTTAAGGTGTAATGGGCTTCTATTTCAGCCCAAACTGCGTGCATCAGTATTTCGCGCACATATTGAGCTAAAAGTGTCCGATTGAGGCGTTCTTAGTGGCATTAGAAATCTTAGAGAAAGATATACAAATTCATGTTTCACGATTGAATCCTAAATCGGACTCTAACATGGTCAAAATTGCGATGCAAATTTTGAAATAGATATGGTGATTCTTTCTAGACAGAATCCTTAGAAGATTATGATAGGATCTTAAGAGATAAGTAAGGAAATGGGTCTCCAATATTAATAAGGACTCCTATTAAATCTGATTGATTTAGGAACTAAATTCTAAGAGTTACATTATCTCGATTTAAATACTAAATCACACGATAGCTTGTACTATCATTCAAAATAACTTATTATTACATAAGATCCATATTATATATTAACATATATAATCACATACAAAATCATATCTTGACAGCAAACGAAAATAAGGCTCTGACTTTTATATTTTGTTTTTAAAATATAATATTATTGGTATAAACTAAAAATAATATATAATAATAAATAATATAAATACTATTTTATAGTATTATAATATATTAAATTTCATATTATATATATATAAGCTGGCCTGATAGGTCTAGTAGGTTTTTTTAAAAGCTCTAATAAGATCTCTTTAGCTATATGAGCTTTTTAAAAGCTTTCACAGTTGACTTTTTCAGGTTAGGCCTTAAACAGGCTCGAACAAGATCCTGACGAGCAGAATGACCTATACCCAACCCTACCATCAATAATCATTCAAACAAACATAGGTTCATCCAAGCACACATAACAAACAACAAAAGTCGACAATTCACATAAAAAGTCCATATTTTAGTGCTCTAAGGCCTCCAAGCCGCGACACCCATTTCGGATGCACCCAAAAACACAATACAATAGCAATAGCTGGTCTTTCCAATGATGTTTCTGTTCCCAATTTCACCCATGTTTAGCCCCTTTTAAACCATGTATGATTCTAAAATAGTAGCATAATTTCATACAATGAGCATATTTCAATCACAATAATCCAACCTAATTCATTTTATGAAAAGAATTCATTAAAACAACACACATACAACATTTCATTTACCAAATCATGCGCTTACCCTCCCTCGGCTTTTCTCTAAAACAAGAACACAGAAAAAAATCACTAATGATAAAAAAATCCTTCACAAACAACTATTCAACAAATCTAAGGTTCCAGACGCAAAGAGGGTTAGAGTCATTACCTCAAGATTACTCAAACCCTAGGTTTTGTGGAGAACATCTCCTAATTTTCTCCCCTTTTTACTAAGAAAGTATAGAGAGGCGGCAACAACAATATAAAAAAGAAAAAATAATAAAGAAGAAGCAACGACCATGAGAAAGAAGAATTGTGAAGAAAAAAAGAAGGGGAGGAAAAGAAAAAGTCAACCCCTTTGTAGTTTCACCCCACCGATTAGGAATCCCATGCCTGACCCTTATTCAAAGTAAAACTTCATGCGAACATTTGGTTGAATGTTATATGTATGAAAGCAATAATGTGATTGTATGTAAGGTGTTGTCTAAGGTGCACCATCCATCAAAGTGGTACACGGATGTACTATCAAAGTGGCTAATCTTTGTCATTAGAACCGTTTGACCAGATTTATTATTATTTTATTAGTGTTAAAAAATCAAACTGTCAAGTGGCAATCTGGATGATCCAGATTTAGTCACTTGAGTGGTGCAAATATACACCACTTTGATAGGTGGTGCACCGTAACCTTCACCGTGCATAATATATTTATCATTTTAATTTTGTTGCTCTTAATATTATGTATGTTTCTATTTAATTCTATTTTTTCTCATATTAAATAGATAAATTTCTTCTTTTTGAAGTTTACTCCTTGACTTAGTTATTGTTTTTCCTCTTCTCTTGAATCTTCATGAGAAATCTTTATGCTTGTTTGATTGGTATAACCTAGAGTTTTATCCCTCTAATTAAGTAATTCAATATATGAACTTGTATGATTGTTCATTGGGCAAAAGAATAGGTATCGGGTGATATTTGATCGCATAAAAGTGGCAAATATTTGTTGGAAACCAAAGGGGAAAAACAGGGCCATGAAAAACAATGTTTGTTCCTTGCTTGTTTTAGTTCTTCATTGAATATTGCTTTTCTTTTTCTTCTTAATTTATTTCTAAGTATGTGATAATTGATGAAGAACGATGTCATGTTTCAGTTGAGAAAAATTATAATTATATATTGATGTTAAAGGGGTCTATGACCCATTGAATGGCTCCACCACATGCAAAAGTTTACCACAACCATTCGAAGTATATGTTTGGATAAACGTTTGATAAAATTGATTTTGAATAGAATTGATTTTGTAAAATTGCTTTTGGTAGAATCGAGTTTAAAGTGAAGTGATTTGTGTTTGGATACTTTCATTTTGAAAGCAAGTTTGATATAAAACTTAGTATAAAATTTTCAACTCAACGCAAAAGCTACTTTTTGTAGCTTCTACTCGGAATCGCTTCTGGAGGCAAAATCAATTTACTCCGATGAGAACCAAACACCTCATTTTTATTAAAATCACGTTTGATAGGGGCCAGAATCAATTCTGGTGGTTTCTAACTTGAAACCAAACACACACGAAAATGTCATAGAATGACTCTTGGACGTGAATAAGCCATCCTACAAACCGTGCACCTCCATTATACATGATATGTGCACGATAAAAAGTTGAAGTTATTGATTGGGGTTCGATGCGGTAAGAGTCAGAGATGTAAAACATTGTTTCCCCTTCAAACATTGAGTTAGTAAAGCTTTATGTGATTGGAGCATGAGTATTTATGTCGATGACTTGTAAGGCGTTATGAATTAATGATTAAGACAGTATGCTGTGAGTATTTGATATATATATATATATATATATATATATATATATGTTTAGATAAGTATAAGTACATGTAAATTATGGATGTATGTTATGATTGATTTTCCCTACCCGTGACGGCTGTAACATCATAGCTAAAATGATGTAAAGTTAATGTAAGAAATCAATTAATCATTCATAACAGTTAACCTTAATTATGTATATTAACAAGGATAAAACTTCTTAAACATCAAATTTTAATGATATCTTTTTACTTTTTGATACATTTTTAAAATAAATATAAAAAGGATACAACATTTTATTAATATTCAAATATCACTATTTTATTAATAAAAATCTAGCTAACCAGTATTCTAAAAGTATTAATTAAGGAATAAAAAATAAAAATTTTGTTTTAGAAAGTATAACTCTTAAACTTTTAATGTCTCAAACACACTGCTTCCAAATGCAAAATTTTCATCTTTAATTTCCTAACGAATGCTCATTTGCATATTAATGATCACCCTTCACTAATTATCCAAACAGAAAAAGAAAATAATAATGTTATGTGAACATAAAAACAAACATCAATTCAATAACGGTTAGTAACGTCCATTTATTGATATGCATTAACCATCCATTGATTTGTATTAATAAGATTTTGTATATCATTAATCAAGATATCAGTTAAGAGTTACTCATATACCATATGTACACTCCTTAATAAGTTCAACACATCATTAATTATCATTTTAAAATTCATTAACCATTATCAAACTGTTATCCCATTTTAATGTCAAAAAGGAAATATGTTGATCGTCATGCTAACAAGTATTCTTAGAACATTCTTTAAGAAATTAAAAAAAATAAGTTTTTATTAGAAAATTAAATATTTTATCTTTTTAAATATTAAATATATCAATTCTCCATAAAAACTTTTTTCAATTGATTCCTTAATAAGTGTTGGACACTTATTCGCATCCTCCATATACTAATACATTGGTAATAACATACATTATTGTTGTGTGTTTGTGGATGTCACGTTGTGTCCTATGTAAAGTCATAAAAGTAACCTCAGTCGACAAATATAACATGCAACAGTCTCTTTCTTCTTTCTCTCTCTAAAATCATATAGAAATTAAAAAAAAAAAAGGTTAGATTTACATTACCTTCACACCACTATCACCCAAACCCACGCGCCGCCACTTCTCTCTCTACATCTGAACTCTCATCAACCACCGTGACAGTTAACGGAGTATTCGTCGTCGTTGTCGTTACTATTTATGAATCGGAGCAGCCATGGGCGGAGTGACCTCCTCAATCGCCGCCAAGTTCGCCTTCTTTCCGCCGCAACCGCCGTCCTACACGGTGGTCGCCGACCAGGCAGAAACCAGCGCCGACCAACCTCGTCGGCTGTATATCCCGGAGGTTCCGAGGAAGGACAACGTGGACGTGGTGAAGCTTCGGACTCGCCGAGGTAACGAAATCGTAGCTGTGTATGTGAAGTACCATCGACCCACGTGCACCATGCTCTACTCACATGGTAATGCTGCTGATTTGGGCCAGATGTTCGAGCTCTTTGTTGAATTGAGCAACAGGCTTCGTCTTAATGTTATGGGGTACTTCAAACTTTACTTTTTCTTTTTAATTTGAGATTTTTGAAGATGTTTACTTTTATTTTCCTTTTTTAAGGTTGAATATACTGGTAAGTATTTGATTGGATTTAATATTCTTGGATGGTATAAATGTTAATGGTGGCGGTTGCATTAATTCGGTATCTATGCTCACGGAATTGGAATATGCTTTATTTGTTCATTAATTGATTTGTTTTTTTAATTTTTAGTTAATTTATGGGAAATGTTAAGGGCATTAACTAATGAATCAAAAAGGCAATTAGGCAAGATTTCATAGGAAGTGATGTATAGTTAATGTATTGAAAAGTGAAATTTTTACTTTGTAATAAAATCTTGATTTATCAAAGATGTATTTTTTTAAAAAAAACTTTTTATGCTGTAAAGGGCACCGGAGGAGTTATTTTATTTCATTTTTAAATTTTTCTGGGTGTTCTGTAAATTGTAATTAATGCCTTCCCTTTGTTTTTAATGGAATTATTATTGTGTGTTTGGAATCGGTAATAATGCCTTTGTGATGGTTCTGATAATAGGAGAAGTGCTTCAAGGAAGGATTGAACATCTTTGGGGTAAAATCATAGATTGATAATTACCAAAGGAAAAAACTTAGAAACGGTTCTTTACATCACGTTCCTACTATTCCTCAATCAAAATATAACATAATTATTATAAATGGTCTCAAAAGATGTACCTATTTAATGAAAATAACTGTCTTTTTGTATTTAGAACAGTACCAACCGCACATATAGCACTATACCTAAGTTTAGTTCATTACCAAATATTATTGACTGCACTGATTTTAAAAAGGAAGGGATCTACTTTGTCTTGAGAATAATAAGCTATATTAACAGCAAATTTAGGTGAATCAAGATACCTTCCTTCCTTGTTTAGGTGAATTATATTTATAGTATTATAAAATAATAGTAATAAAACAGAACCTTTTGAGTGAATCAATACTTTCCCCTTATTTATACCTGCTATCTTTTTAAATTTAGTGGCTAATGCTAATGTTGAAAGTTCAGTTAGTTGGTCTAATGTCTTCTTAACACTGCTATTCTGAAGACAGCTGAAGCTGTTTTTAACTTTTGATGATGTCTTCGTTTTGGCTACGAAGAATAGGCTGCTTAGAAAGTGTACCTTGGTGGATCGTTTTTGTTTCCATGTGTGATGAACTTTGAGCTGTTGGATTATACGAACCTTCCCTCTCCCTATGTGGCTTAGTGACTAGGAAATAGGAACTTAATATCACAGCTTGCAGTCAGCTAGTTATGTCAATAGAGTGGCGCTTGTTTGCTCTATGCCCTTGCTCTTATTATTTTGAGTATCTTCATTCTTCAGAAAGTGCCACTTGACTGACTTCATTTATATGCATGGAAGGTCAAAGGTCTGCTTGTGCTTTATTCATTTGCTTATGTTTCACTAGGCTTTTGTTGAGAGAGAGGCTTTTGTTGTTAAGAGTTAGAGTACTAAATAATATATTAGCAGTTGAAATACAAGAAATTATTTGTTGTAATATGTTTGTACAATAATGTGACATGCTGTTTTAGTGCTGTCTACCTCATTGCATCTTTGTTACATGGCAGCCTCAGAAAATTTTAAAAAGAAAAATTGGAAGAAATAATATGTAAACAGGTGACAATGTCTAAAACATGTAAGCTTGTTTTTCTATATTTATATTGTATGTATTGTATATTGTATATCATTACTAAAGGAGGGTGGAGTTTTACATGTGTAGCGTGGGCATTTTGAAGTGGCATACTACTGATATGGTAGTATAGATTAATTTCTGCATTTTTAAATTCATTCCCACAGTCATGCATTTCAAAACTCATTGTGGGATATAATGGCTTTGACCACAATATATGGCTGGTTCAGATTTCAGTATTTATTTGGAATGATTGCAACAGGTTCATCTGTTCAAAATAGGTTTATGTGTCTGAAATAATGTGTTGAAGAAACAACACTAATTGGCAAAATGTTTATGGATTCAAGTAAAGTGTTCCTTAATAGACAACTTTGTTAACTATAAGTTTGTAAAGACAGTAATATTTTGAGAAAATACCCCATTAAGGTAAGTTTGTGTACATGTTCCCTCTGTATAGATTGTCTTTATGTTAAGCTTGTGAGAACCTTTTTTTCTAGGTTACAGTACTCATGATGAGTTGTCAAGCATTTCAACGGCTCTTGATTATTTTTAAACATTTATTATGAAATCAGCATTCAATAAATACTTGATAACTCACCTTGTGTACCATACATACCAATTAGGGTGCCATTGAAATTCTCAAAAACTATTTATGTTTGTTATTGTTAATTTCACGAGACAATTTCAGTTACGAGCTGTCACGTGAGGAGATTAATTCTTTTACACCCTGTGACCATCTTGAAGAGATAAGTCTAGTGGTGTAGATTTGTGATTATGAGTAGTAAAAAAGAGTTTCTTTGAGAGATAACTTGTGCTCATTGAAGTAAATAAGTAATTTATGAGGAAAACTACTTTGGTGCAATTTTATGTGACAATCATCTTTCACGTTGCAAACTTATACAAACTAAAGCCTTCTCCCACTAGGTGGGATTAGTTACATATATCAAATGATGTTATTGTTTTCTGTGGTAAACCATGTCTTCAAAAAGATCATTTAGCTCTAACTCTATTTTAATGGTTTCCCCTGTAGTTTTTTTTTATGGTGTCTCTCTACCTCCAAGTCTCTAACCACTGGGCTAGCCTTGATTTAATCTTCTCTTCTTATTAGGGTTTTTGAAGGTCTACTCACATGACCAAACCATTTAAGAAGAAATTATACCTTCTTTTCCTCATTAGGTGCTACATCTAAGGCCCTACTCTCTCTCTAATGTGTTCATTTTTAATTCTACCATGTCTTGGTAAGTTCATAACAGTAATCTAATCTCACAAATATCCTTCTTTGTTAAAATTTAATTATATATGATAATTAATTATTGTCGTGTCTCTGGTAATTTTTACTAGCATCGTCGTATACTAATATTATATTCATTGATATTAGTGGTTGTACATTCCCTTGCCCTCTCTCTCCTTCCTCCTCCCAAATAGGCCCTAAGGTAGCGTTTGGTTCCTGAAATGTCTTATTACCAGGAAAACTACCGATGCAGAACCATAAGCCATGCATCCAAGCCATCATTGTTGACCTTAAACCACCTAGCCATTAATTACAAAACCATAAAATTTGGCAAAACATCCATTTTGCAAGTTGTATTCCCATTGTATGAAAGCCTCTAGGATTAGTATAAATAGGGCCATTGTCTCATTATATTTGCATCTTTGAGTTTATGAAAATTTGAGTTTCTCTTTGTGAGAATTAGAGAGTGGATTCTCTCTTGTTTCTTAGCCAACTACATTCCCGGGAATCTCATTCCCCACCTCCACACTTGGGAATAGAGTTTTCCACTTTCTTTCACTAATTGTATTCCTGGACATGAATAATTTTTTAGCTACTTAGACTTATATGAATTTAAAAACACACAAGGAGTGCTTTTGTTGTTTTCCAATGTCATGTATGAAATATTCCCGTGCTTCAGAAAGACTTATTTAGTGGTACTATTTTATTTCTTTTTGTTGAATTATTTTAACACGCTTCCTTCCTGTTATTTTTTGCAGTTACGATTATTCTGGTTATGGACAGTCAACAGGAAAGGTTGGTTGCCTAACTTTTCGGCCCCTCTAAGTGCCTATCAATGGAATTAGGATATTTATTTAGACAATTTTTCAATATTCTACATGTCTATCAAATTGACATTGGTTTAAATTTCTTTTTACATCTTTACTTATTAATTATTATGCTCATTTATGATCACAGTTTTCTCCCTTCCCCCCTTCTCTTCGTTCTTTTCTTCCTCCTTGCATCTTATCTTAATTGGTAAAGCAAATCCTTCCTCACCTATTCAAGTGTTAATTTAGTCAGTAGGATTATTATTGGGACATTGAATTAAGTGGAATGGGTGGGAATGGAATGACCATTACTATTATAGTATTTGGTTTGTCGGGATTGGAATGGCATCCATTAGGTTTTTTTTACCGAATAGGTGCAGATGGAAAAATATTTTCCCACTTTGTTGCAGCTTTTGGATTATTTACTTCAAAGATGTAAAATGAACAAGGTCATATTGTGGCGCAACTTGGAGGTTGTTGTTACTATTCATTTTGCAACTTTGGGTCAAAAACCTTAAAGCTGCACCGAAGTTGATTTTTTACACTTGCACCTGTACAGTACAAAGAGCTCATCCATTCTATTCCATTTTGTTTTAATATTTTGTATTGTTAGGTGGATCACCCTCTCAGGCCCCGATGGCAATTATTAAGAAAAACAAAAACTGCGGTGAGCTAAATGGAATTCTAATTCCTTGGCCTTATTTAGACCTTGTGACTCGTGATCATAGGGCACGAGAAAAAAACAGGAAAGGGAGATTCTTACTTTTTGGGTTCATCTGCTAGAAGATCAGATGGAAAAGTCAACTCCTTTCTTGATCAAAGTTCATTAAAATATGTTTAATATAGCTCACAGCCTCACACTGCTGCCAATAACAAAGTACTCATATTGCTCACACTACCTGGAACAAAATACCAAAATTTCATCAACAACAGTAGTGGTTTCAGTTTCACCTTCTAATCTTCTAGCAGATGAGCCAAAAATAAAAATAATAATACTCTCCCATCATCAGTGGCCACTGGCCACACTCAATTCTTTCTTTACTGTTTTTAGTTCTCTCTCATATGCCTTAGGATGCATGCGCTACAAGGTTCTAGTAAGTTGTGAATGGCATGTAATACTTGCTTTCCACTAGAATGTTGAAAAGAGAAACAATTCTAAGTTGTAAAGTGTGACCATATCTGAGTTTCACTAATGGAAATGAAGGAAGCTAATTTCTTAGCAAAGGTAAAATATCCCGATCTGGCTATTACCTGATATAGACTATTTTTTAAGGTCTGATCTGGCTTTTTTAGAAGCCTATCTTGGCCTGAAAGCCTATTCCAAGGCCTATTTGCATTAAGGCCTTAAAATAGGCCAATAGGCATATTATACATTATCATTATTAAAAAATAATATTATATATAAATGGGACGACCTATCAGCCTTAAAAGACTTTCGTATAATCCTAAACATGGTCCATTTAACTAGAAAGGCCTATTGAAAAGGGAATTTTGAAAAGCCTAGACCTGACTTTTTTATTAAAAAGCTTGGTTAGGCCAAGCCATAGGCCCCCGACAAGCGGCCTATCATATTTCTGCCCGAGCCTCACAACCACAACCTAATGCAGTCTATTTTTCTTTGACAAGAGAAATTATCACAAATTCACATTAATAAAAGCCTGGCACTTACAAATTAGAAACATCAGATCTAGCTAGAGAAAAAAATAAATACAGTCTGTACTCTACTAAAATTTGGAAGAAAGTACTGTTCCTTTTCCAAAGACTCTAGACGACTAAGAATATTTCTTAAGAGAGTGCAACATGAAGTTTGAAGATTTGCAATGCATCCCCTCCCAAATTAGATCTGAATATCTTTTTTACCTGTAAGACAGTGGAAAACGAAAGATGCGCAAAGTGGCTCACAGAACACCTAAACAAGGGGAAGTGTGGAACAAAAAACACAAAGGGGGACAAGCAGAAATACAATAGAAACAACTCAGATCTAAGCAAATTATTGAAACAAAACTATAAATCATAAATAGGAAGACAATAAGTGCTGCTGTCAAAGTAGAAAGATGGTATTCCTACTGCTCCAAAGAAGCCGGACGTTGCCAAAGTGGGACCATTCACTTATAACCGTTGCATAATAAAGCTGGAATAGTGATTCCTGTTTTATGATTCATGACCTGGAATGAAATCATCATTCCAAGTCTTTCTTCCCACCCGACTAAGGAATCCTCATTCCTGCATAAGAGGAACACGAATGGACTCACCATTCCATGAACTAGATGTAATATCAAGGTTTTAGTTACTGAGGATTTGGATTGATTTAGATTTGTCTAATTTATTTGTACTGGCAATTCTAGTTCTAGAATCTAGTATCTCATCTTATAAAAACTAGCATTATTTGGAGTAAGCAAGTAGGTGCTTTTTTCCCATTCTCTTGTATTTTGTCTATCACATCTCTCCCTCGAGTCTCGACTACCTTACTGGCCTGGTTTGCAGAATGCAGAGCACTTAACATATCCACCAACAGTATATATGCCCATACCTTCAGAATTTCTATAGGATTCTCTTAGTCGCGTTGATTTTCGTTGTTTTCCCCTTATATGATTGCCATTCCATGTCTTCTAAGTATTGTGTACCTGTTTTCTTTTTTTAATTTTCCCCCTTTTATCTGCCTTTTCTATTGTAAAACTTACTGTATTAAAGTGTGTATGCTACTTAACTATAAGTCATCAAGCCGATAGCAAGATTTCTATCTTGCACTAAAATTTAAAGGGCTGCATGGCCCAACAATTCATTTTGGACAAGTTTTTATTATTTGTCAGAAGTGGAAGGGTGCTTTCCTTACAACTTTATTTTTCAAACATGAAAACAACTTTTAAAGTTGAATTCCTGCCTTTTAAGAGCTTCCAAATTGGAGCTGAGCTTTTGTCATAAGGCTGATATCCAGCACCCCAGCAGAATAAGAACCACTTTTGATCTTGCAAATAGCTTGTCCACATGAATAGTCATTTAGAACCAAGTCTCAATAAAGAGCCTTGAGCTTTGCTATCTGTCACTTGTTTCAGATTGATCCCCACCCTTAGCCCTAGTCTTGGGATTAGAAAGTCTATATCACCAGAACTCCTGTGGAGGAGGCTATACGGTTCATCTGAAAGTCTAGTCTAAAAATGTCTAGTCTAAAAAAGTAGGAGTCCGGAATGTTTTGGTGAGCTGCTCTGGCATGCTGTGAATTATGAGTATTGCTAATTCTCAAGGAAGTGTTACTACTGACTATGTACTTACTGTCTTAGAAATAGTGGGGGACACACTTATAAAAATATGACTAAATGTCACATATATATTGTATTAAAACTCATTCCTATTTTGTTTTCCAGGTTAAGGTGTGTCTCAAATTTTAAATGCTTGTCCATTTTGTAAATCAAATATTGATTTCTCAGTTACATGTCTTCATTCAGTGTTGTTGAAGTTATGGGGTTTATGTTGAAAAAGTGGAAAAGCTAATGAGATATTTGATATTAGTTTATATATGTATTATAATAGAAATCATTATTACCTATGTTACTAATCATTAGGTCAAGTACTAGTATACTACTACAAGTACAAGCCTAGTCTAATAAAAATACTAACCTAACAAGATTGCCAAGTCCTAACATAATAAATTAATAAGCATCCTAACATGAATAACCTACTAATATTTTTTACACAGTATGTTGTTGATTATTTTGGAGTAATATTGTTGCTTGTAAGTTGACAGCCATCCTTTTTGTCTGCTGAAACAGCCAACTGAATGTAATACATACGCAGATATTGAGGCTGCATATGAATGCCTAAAAGAGCAATACGGAGTGAAAGATGAGCAATTGATATTGTATGGTCAATCTGTTGGGAGTGGTCCCACACTTGATCTTGCTTCACGGTTACCGGAATTGAGAGGCGTTGTCTTGCATAGTCCAATTCTGTCTGGGCTGCGAGTACTGTACCCCGTGAAACGGACGTACTGGTTTGATATTTACAAGGTAGTGTTTTCTTACTGATTGTATTACAATCTCTTTCATTCAATATATGTTGGAACTTACATGGTTTGTTTTTTCTATCCAGAATATTGATAAAATTGGCAATGTCAAATGTCCTGTTTTGGTTATACATGTAAGTGACTCTCTATGTCAAATGTAACGTGTTCTTCCATGGCTACATGTCATCCAATTTGCCTTTGGTGTTAAGCCAACTAGTTTTGCTTTTAGCTGTCAATTAAGTCTAACACCCAAATCCATGCTTTTATTTTGTCTTGAGGGAATTCTTATTGCAAGAAGGACATGATTAATTAAGTCATCTAACTTGCTATTGATGGATTTAATCCATTGATATGGTGCTAACTTATTTAAACAGTGCTAAATAAATTCCATTGCTAATGAAAATCTTAAGGCTCGTTTGCTTTGTTGCTAGTTTTCTTTTTTAAAAAATAATTACAAAACTGCCATCTTGTTTTCATTTTGCTTCCTGTTTTAAAAAATTTGTAAAAAAACACTGAAAACATTTTTTTTTTGTTTCTACTATTCCACTGGTAGTTTTGTAATTATTTTTGAAAACAAGAAATGAAAACAGTGAATTCCAAACCAAGCAAACAAGCCTACTTATTACCATAATGAGTCAATTTGCTAGTTTACTAATAGTGAAAAAAGCTTAAAATTATCTGGTTATTAAATTTAAACTCTACTGATTTGTTTTATCTATAAGACCATTGCCATTCACTATGCATTCTTCTCAATTATTTGTTTTAGCTATTTTTTTGAATTTACCGTCTCTTCAGAATTTTGTAGATGACAGTGATAGTGATGATAATGATTTTTCCGTGGCCAGGGGACAGCAGATGAAGTTGTTGATGTATCCCATGGTAAGCAACTTTGGGAGCTTTGCAAGGTAAAATATGAACCCTTATGGGTAAGTGGTGGTGGACATTGTAATCTTGAGCTGTACCCAGAATTCATTAAACACCTAAAGAAATTTGTACAGACAATTGGAAAATCTAAAGCAACTGCAAATGGTTCTAAAAAGGATACAGTAGAAACTGAGAATCAAGAGAAAGCTAGCAAAGAATCTGAAAGTGGAACTTCAAATGCATCAGAATTGAGTGCAGATCTTCCAGAAGCTTCTAGAAACAGTTTAGATAGCCGTCTTGAGAAGTCTAAAAAATCGAATAAACCGGAAAAATCTCGAATGAGCACAGACCATGTTGATAGGTTTAGGAGAAGAAAGGGGTTAGTTTGGTAGTCTCTCACACAAACTATATCCAGAATAATTTATCTGCTAGTAACCATTTGGCAGGTAACATAATCCACTTCTCAGGTAATGATATCAGTTCTAAGTGAACATATTGTGCGAGTTCTGTTTCCTTTCCTCCTTTTAGATCCATAATTTAGCTGTATGTTAAATTATTGAAAGTTATATGCATTTGTATGGCCTGTAAAATCAACAGCTTGATCTAATGCAATCATTAAGATAATTTCTTTTGGTGGTATTTTCAATTAGCTTAGATATTTTGCTTTGTTCATCGGTTACTGCAAGGATACCTGACAAAAATACACTTGCGGCTCCTGCTAGCAAATTTGTCTCCTTTCTTGCCTTGGTTGTGCGCATAACAGAACGATCCAAACACTCGCAAGTGAGGGGCACTTGCTTGTGTAAAATTAATACACACTCACCCTAGAAATCAATGGGAAGGTTTTTTTTTGGAAGCGCAATGCTCGTGCTACATCCAGAATATGTTGGTGTTTCCTCTCTATTTTTTCATTTTGTTGTGGTGTCCTTGTGCATGAATTTGAAAAATAATACCATGTTCAAGGAAATGATTCTTCATGCACGTAAACTCTATCCCATTATAACTCCGAACAATTTTAACTTGTTTATCATACTGCCTTTCCACCATAGCAAAAAAACTCAACGGTGTATGTGATAATCTATTAACAAAAATATCCATAGAACATGAGAACAATCATCTACTAATGTCAAAAAAATATGGAGCGCTATAGGAAGATGGAATTCTATATGCTCCCCATAAATCATAATGAATTAGTTCAATAACATCAGAAGTAGCACTTAAAATTTGTTTCTAGTTTGTTTTGCCTGTTGACATACATCACAGGCTTTATTCAATAACTTACTTTTTATCACAACTAACATTAGGAACTAACTTGGTAATTTTCAAGGAAGGATGTCCCAAGCACCTGTGTCAAAGATCAAGCTGATTTATTCTATTGTTCCTGAAAGACTTTAAGCTTAGAACCCCTCAGAAAAAATAGAGACTATATCTTTGTTCTCTTGCACCAATTAGCATCCTTGAAATGCGATCATGTATAACACAAATTATTGGTGAACTGGACGATATAGTTTGACTCACTATCAATTGCGACACTGAAATTAGATTACAATTTAAGTTGGGAACATAGAGAACATTTTCAATTTTTAAAACCCCCATCAAGATTTATTGATCCTTCCTTGGTTGCAGTAACATTTTGTCCATCTGGCAGTCCAACAGGGCACCTAGGCACATCCCGCAATTCAAACAATTTCTTCAAACTTTCGGTCATATGGTTTGTTGCTCTTGTATCAATGTTTTGTAAAATATGTTTTTTTTTAATAGTCATTTTTTCACTTGTGCTTGGCTTATGATTATTTAACATTCTAAGCATAGTTTGCCATTGTTCATTGCTCAGTCCTACCAGGCCAGAATTTTCTGCATCTACAACAATTCCTGTGGAAGCACTTGTACTTGCTCCCACGGTCTGTGCAAGATTGGCAAGTACCGTGCCACCTTGCCCACATCTTGCACTGAAAACAATTTGCTACATCATGACATGCTCAATTACAATTCTAGCAAACCATTGTTGTCCTTCATGTCACTTCATGGCATTTGTTTCAATAGTAAGTCTCATACTTCCTTGGCACGAGTGATAGTCTTCATCCTTTCTTCCTGTATAAAATTTCAATACACCTTGTTTAATGACGACAAAGGGTTTATAGCAAGCAGATTAGATCGAATTGTCCCATAAATCACATTGTCCAATCCCATAAGGATCTAATGTACTCTTTCTTCCTCTCAGTGCTTTTCTAGTTTTGATGCAATATCATACTTGCAACCTCCACAAGTGCAAGTTGGAATTTACTTATAGTTAGCGAACTCATCCCATACAGCTTTCATCTTTCCATGACATGCAACCATGGTCATATCACCTCGCTAGCACTCTGCTAAGTTTGATTTCAGTTGCTAAATTCTTGACTCATTCACAACTGAAAACCTCTCCTTGATGTATTGCCATAGGTGTTTTGCATTTTCCATATACGATATCATCGAGCGCAAGCTAGGCTCAACGATGTTCAAAGTTCATGGTATCAACATGGATTGAACAGTACTCCACCAATCCTCTAACTCAGAGGACTTTTCCTTCAATTATTCAATGGTCCTGTCTTTGAAAGCCCACTTTCTACGAGCTTGCTAAGAAATTTGCATAGCCCGAGTCCATTCTTCATAGTTTTTGCCTCACAACTACAATTGGGTAATCACATTCCCAGGGTTATCATCCGAATTCCAATCATAAGGTGATGGTGTTCTTTAGAGAGAATCAAGTTTTGACACTTCTAAATTGTCAGCTTTTGACTGTTTTTTACCATGGCATTGACAACTAAATGGTATGGTTTAAGATAAAGGGGCTCTTGATACCATGTAAAGGAATGTTTTTCTCTTTATCGTTTATTCATCAAGCTGAAGGAAAATAAATACATGAATGGGCAGCAACTCCTAATAACTCCTAATAATGTTACAGCAACTATCAAGGGATACAAATCAAATGTGATAGCCACAAAATCTGCTATAATAACTCCTAATAATGTTACAGCAACTATCAAGGGATACAAATCAAATATGATTGTTGTTATCTGATATTATGCGAGACTAATAAAGGCTATTAAAGCTAATAATGGCTAATACCCCCCCTCAAGGTGGTGCATGCAAGTTTCGAATGCCCAGATTGTCAAGGAGGAACTGAAACTGTGGTTTTCCTAATGCCTTTGTGAAAATATCCGCAAGTTGACTTGTAGTGGGAACATAGGTTGGTCGAATATTCCCTTTGAGAATTTCATCCCGGACAAAGTGGCAATCTACTTCAATATGCTTGGTGCGTTCATGAAACACAGGATTTTTGGCAATATGTAACGCTGCCTGGCTATCATAGTGAAGAGTCATGGGTTTGTTGTGAGAAATACCTAGGTCGGAGAGAATCCCCTTTAACCATTTTAACTCACATGCAGCAGTTGCCATGGACCTGTATTCAGCTTCAGCAGAGGAACGAGATACAGTGTGTTGCTTCTTTGTTTTCCAGGATATAGGGGAGCCACCAAGGAGGACTAACCAGCCAGTAACAGAACGTCTCGTTAAAGGACAACTGGCCCAGTCGGAGTCGCACCAACCATGAAGCTGGAGGTCACATGTACTATCCAGAAGAATTCCTTGTCCTGGATTCCCTTTCAGAAATCGGACTACTCGAAGTGCAGCTTCCCAATGCTCGGTTGTGGGATGTTGCATAAATTGAGACAGCGTGTGGATACTGTATGATAATTCAGGTAGAGTGAAACACAAGTAAATCAGACGCCCAACCAAGCGCCTATACAACTCGGGATTAGGGAATATCTGATTCGAAGCCAGTGCCAAGCGGTGGTTTTGCTCTAATGGAGTGGCAGCAGGTTTAGCACCAAGGAGACCAGCTTCAGATATAATATCAAGGGCATATTTACGCTGACAAAGAAAGATCCCTGTAGGATATCTGGCAACTTCAATGCCAAAAAAATACTTCAATACGCCAAGGTCTTTCATATGGAAACACGTGCTCAAGTAGAGTTTAAAGCACTGGATGGCAAAAGAAGTGTTTCCAGCAATAATCAAGTCATCAACGTATACTAGGACCACAAGGTGAGTGTCTTGTTTTTGAAAAGTGAACAAAGAATAGTCAAGAGATGATTGTTGGAACCCATAAGCTTTGAGGGCAGTAGAGAGCTTGGCAAACCAGCAACGTGGGGCTTGCTTTAGCCCATAAAGTGATTTGCGAAGGTTACACACCATATCTGGTTGCGGTGCGGCAAAGCCAGGAGGCATTTTTATAAAAACTTCTTCGTGAAGATCACCATGCAAAAACGCATTGTGCACATCCATTTGATGAAGTTCCCAAGCTTTTTGCTGCTGCCACAGCTAGGACAGTGCGTACTATGACCATTTTGGCAACTGGTGCGAATGTTTCGGTGTAATTGATCCCTTCCACTTGATGATTTACAAGCACAACCAATCTGGCTTTCAAACGTTCAATCGTTCCATCAGAGTGATATTTAATGCGATAGACCCATTTGCATCCCAGAGCTTTCTTGCCAGGTGGTAAGCGCTGCATGGTCCAGGTGCTGTTACGTTCAAGGGCTTCAATCTCGGCTTTCATGGCTTCTCTCCACCAAACATCTTTCACTGCTTCATGGAAGTATAGTGGTTCCTTTTCTGCAGTAATTGCTGCAAGAAATTGTCTATGTGGCAGAGAAAATTTATCACAGATTACATAATGTGTTATAGGATAGGGTGTACCTGAAGAATGTGATGGAGTTAGTGAACGAGTGGGAGGACTCAACTTTTGAACAGTGTTCGTGACGTAACCTTCCAACCTGGTAGATGGACGTTTAACACGACAACCTCGTCCTAGTGGCCCAGAATCATCGGAAGGATTTGTCGTGACACCAGTGTCTTCTACATCAGCTTCGATAGTATAGGGCATTTCTGGCGGGTTCAGCATGACAGTAGTGTCTTCTACATTGACCTCAACAGTATGGGTGCCCCCCTATCGTTAAGACTTGCTTCTGTTGCTGATTCTAATGTGTCTAGACAAGAATCATCCGCTTCACTCGCTGCTTCGTTATGATTCGCTGAGTTTGATGTAGATTCACTGTGTTGGAAGGGAAATTGTGTTTCAAAGAAGACTACATCTCTGGACACAAAAAAATCATGGGTATCAAGGTCATAAACTCACCATCCTTTTTTCCCATAAGGATACCCAACAAAAACACACCGACGACTGCGACTTGCAAACTTATCTCCTTTAGGGCCTTGGTTGCGAGCATAGCACAGAGAGCCGAATATGCGTAGATGAGTGTAGGAGGGTGGATGGTCGTACAGGACTTCATATGGAGTTTTGCCATTCAAAGTTGGGGTTGGAGTGCGATTAATCAAGTACCCTGCCGTCAAGATGCACTCGCCCCAGAAATTAAGGGGAAAACTTCTTTGAAACCGCAAAGCTCTTGCAACATTGAGGATGTGACGGTGTTTTCTTTCGACCCTTCCATTTTGCTTCAGTGTCCCTACACAAGATGTTTGAAAAACAATTCCATGTTCCAGGAAATAATTTTTCATGCAAACAAATTCTGTTCCATTATCACTTCTAATAGCTTTAACCCTTTTATTATATTGTCTTTCCACCATCGCAAAGAAATTTACCAAAATCCGTGACACTTCTTTCTTATCAATTAACAAATAAATCCACACTGCACGCGAGCAATCATCCACAACAGTAAGAAAATATGAAGCGCCACAAGAAGATGGAGTTCTGTAAGCTCCCCATAAATCACAATGTATCAAATCAAATGTATTAGAAGCATGATAATTACTCAATGGAAATGTTTCTCTAGTTTGCTTAGCTCTTTGACAAGTGTCACAAGCTTTATTCAGTAAATTACTATCTTTCCCACCGCTGTCTTTAGAAATCAACTGAATAATCTTCCAAGATGGATGTCCCAAGCGTTTATGCCACAGTTCTAGTTAGTTCATCCCTTCAGATCTGCAAGCCTTCATTCTTGGAATTTCCCGGAAGAAGTAGAGTCCATCCCTCCGTTCACCCGCTCCAATCAGCATCTTCGAAGTTTGGTCCTGTATAACGCACATGTTATTAGTAAACTGAACAATACAACGGGATTCATTTATCAGTTGTGATATAGAAATTAAGTTGCAATTTAATTGAGGAACATAAAGCACGTTCTCGAGTTTTAAACCCCCAGCAAGCCTTATTGTCCCTTCCTTAGTGGCCACTACAGATTTTCCATTAGGAAGTTCAACAGGACATCCAGGCACTTCACGTACATCAGCAAAGTATTGAAGGCTTCCTGACATATAGTTGGATGCCCCGCTATCTAGGATCCATATATTGGGTTTAGTCTTACCAGTCATGCACTCGTTTGGAGTGACCTTAGATGTATTGAGTATTTGCAACAAAGTTTCCCATTGCTCGTTGCTTAACCCTGCCATGGCACTCGTCAGGTATAAGAATTCTAACCTGATGCTCTTGATACCATGTAAAGGAATGTTTTTCTCTCTGTCGTTTATTCATCAAGCTGAAGGAAAATATATACATGAATGGGCAGCAACTCCTAATAACTCCTAATAATGTTACAGTAACTATCAAGGGATACAAATCAAATGTGATAGCTACAAAATCTGCTATAATAACTCCTAATAATGTTACAGCAACTATCAAGGGATACAAATCAAGTGTGATTGTTGTTATCTGATATTATGCGAGACTAATAAAGGCTATTAAAGCTAATAATGGCTAATATACCATGTAGAAGGTATGTGGATCTAAAGACTAGATGTGTATGAATTGCGAGTCAATTTCATCTAGCATACTTTGATATTTATATACACTTAGGAGTAAATACAATTTATATTTAACAGGAGATTGATGATAAACTATTTCCTAAATACATGTATTGATACAAACTAGCTACATGAATAGTTAAGTTCATGTTTCTCATTTTTAATTCCTACCGTCCGCACCGTTCAAGCCTAATATTCTTCATTTACAAAGTTTACCTAGGGATTAAATTCATTCTTTTGAATATTTTGGTTTTTTCTAGTAAAGGGTCCTTAGTTAACTTGTATGCATTATATTTTCACCTAATTGTTAGTGAGTTATGAAATTAAATTCGCTAATATACCCTACTAAGTATCACCTAACCATGACATGGTTCCACTTACACCACTTGAACTTTCTATCTATCCATCTTTGGAAATGCATAGCACGGTAGACTTGACTGTGTGGAATTATGTTGGATCCACTACTTAGTGGACCAATTGACGAGCCTCAATGTTGACTGTAATATCTTTTGTTCTACTCAATTATAGTGTCTAAGGTAGAATTTGGTAAACATATCCTAATAGAATATTTCTTCATTCATAAAAAAAAAAATCTTCTATTTTATGTTAGATTTATTTTATAAATAGGAAAAAAGGAGTATGATTAATGGAATATTTTAGTTCTCTAAAAGAGACAAAATAAAAAAGAATAGAACAAAATATCCCGATTCATCATGTATTATCCGTTCACCAAACACTACCCAAGGGATTGGATATAATTCTCCTATAAAACTTTTATTTCTACACTAATCTTTTCCTTTTGCCTTTGCTTCAGAAGTCATTTCCTTATCTTGGCCTGATTGCTATTAACTTTTAGGAGAATGGTTATTTTCATATCATTTTCTCTCTCATATGATTATATGAAGGAAAGAGATGCACATAAAGATTATAAATGAAATTTCACAAATTTTAATTGGGTCTATTAATAAAATTCTTTTGTGTCTATCTTTTTTTTCCACATAATAAACTACACAAGAGCCCAATGTGTTTGACTCGGTTGGTTGCATAGGTTGAGTATGTGGGGATGAGCTGAGTTCGAATACCGCAGAACACATCATTGGGGAAAAACGAAGAATCGTAACTGTGACTAAATACCCGAAAAGAGATTAGTTCAATAGCGGATCCAAATGATCTAAATTTTGTAGGATACTCCATGGACCTACTGGAGAGTCAAATGTCCTAATTAGGATGGGTTTAAACCAAAAAATTAACTACACGAGGAAACAAAATAACATAAAAGATTGCTATCAACTTTTAGGGTAATGCCCACTCGAGGTCACAGGAGTACTACATGGTGAATCATTTTCGATCAAGATGGGCCCTTAACCTTCCTTTTTCCAGTGGGTAGAGAATAGATTGGACCACAGAAGCCTATCGTGAGGATTTTATCTATAGAGCTAAGGTTGCTCTTGCTGATCCAACACAAAGTTGGCCTCTCACTTTCGTTTGGGCTGGTGATACATCTTGGGCTTTTTGACTATTTTGGTGTTCTTTTAGAAACTATTTATCACTTTAGGATCTTTTCAAATTATTTATTAATGGAGGTCCTTTTTGACACATGGCATAATTTTTTTTTCCATTCTAACAGTCAAAGACGCTAGTGAGAGTGACGCCTTCAAAGACGCCACTCGAACTGGCGCCTACCTTAAAAAAATATTTTTAAAAAATGGTCAAAGACCCTGTCCCCGTAGTGTCACGTGGCGCAACTTGGGAAATGCACCATCTGTAGTGGCGCCTTTAAAGGCGCAAGCTGTAGTGGCGTCTTCCCAAGGTTGCGTCACGTGACGCTGCGAGACCCTTCCCCACCCAGTCAAAATAAAAAATTACTAATAATTATTATAAAAAATATAGATAATGCTAATAATTGGTGATTGTTTATTGATTTAACTGTAATAATTGGTGACTATTTATTGATTTAATTTTATATTGTTAATATTTTATTTTTTTATGACTCTTGTTATTTTAATTACTACTTGTTATTAGGGTATATTTTTATTGGTGCTTGTTATTTTTATTCACTATATTAATTCTATTTATCATTAATGGCATTGTTACTTTTCATAATTTTAACTGCAATAATGTCATTTTTTATGCCATATTTTTTCAAACAAGTAGCACCTTAATAAAATAAAATCTATTTAATCTAAAATAAAAAAATTATTATTATTATTATTTTATAGCACCTTAATAAAATAAAGACAACATAACGACATATTAAAATTCGTAGCAATAAAAATAAGGTTTAATTATTGAGTTGATTCCTGAACTATTTGGTAATTTTCAATTATGTCCTTGAACTAATTTTTTTTAATTAAGTCCCTGAACTTATATAAAATTTTCAATTGGGTCCCTAAACTAAAAAGTTTCTAATTGGGTCCCTGAACTTATATAAAATTTTCAATTAGGTCCCTAATTTAAAAAGGTGACTATATAAAATAAAAATTAATAAAATGATAGATGATGAAATTTAGGAAAAAAAAAGATATTGTTTAACATAATAATAAAATGACAAAAAATGAATATGAGAGAAAAAACTCATTATTTAAAATAATAATAATAATAATAAAATGAAAAATAAAATTTAGTGAGAACTAAATTTTGTTATAATAAAATTTTACTTATTTAAAATAAAATTTTGTTATAAAACATGAATTTTCTAGCACAATTTCATATTTCATTATTTTATTATTACGAAATTTTGTCTCTCAAATTTATTTAGTTTTATTTAATTATTATGCTAAACAATAGTTTTTCTCACTAAGTTTTATTTTTTATTATTATTTATAGTGATTTTTTCTCTCATGTTCATCTTTTGTCATTTTATTATTATGTCAAACAATATTGGTTTTATAAATTTCATCAATTATCATTTTTTATTTATTTTATATATTTACCTTTTTACTTTAGGGGTCTAATTGAAAATTTTATATAAGTTTAGCGACCCAATTAAAAAAAATTTAGTTCAGGGACCCAATTTCATATAAGTTCAGGACCTAATTATAATTTTTTTAGTTTAGGGACTTAATTAAAAATTTCCAAATAGGTCAGGGACCAATTCAATAATTAAACCTAAAAATAACAAGTAGAAGCTATAATTGAGAAGGTAAAGTATTAAAAATATCACGTTCTATGTTTGTTTGGTTTAGCTTTCATAAAAATAGGTAGAAGCTATAATTGAGAAGGTAAATCATTTTTAATAACTTTTGCCAAAGATAAAATAATTTTTAATTTATATAAAAATTATAAAACAAAAAATATTTTTCAAGCTTAAAGTAATGGATTCTTATCTAAATTAAAATACTTCAAATGAGATTATTGTTTTATGGGTCTTGCTAACGAGTATCCTAAGGATATTGCTTAAGGAACCCACAAAAAGAAAAATTGTATTGAAAAACTAAATGTTACACTTTTTGGAATGTTAAATACATCATTTCTTGAGTGGAGTACTCTAGTTTGTAGGATGATACATAACTTAGTAAGTTACATTCTTGTAATCATATTTGAGATAATTAATACATTTATTGAGATGTTCATGTGAACATAGGTAAGAAGCCATGAATTCTTATGTTGTCTATCATTCTTTTTATGGTATGTTCGTGTGTGTTGCATCCCTGGGCATGTGAATAAATCTGTTGAGGTATGTGATTTTAGCCGATACTTTCTTTCTTTCTTTTTACACAAAGGATCCTATAAATACCAAACATATACATTAAGAATAGGAGGGGCCGAACCTTTGGTCCTTCACTCTTTAAACTGACAACCCTTTTTTGAGTGGAGTACTCGAGTTTGTAGGATGATACATAACTTAGTAAGTTACATTCTTGTAATCATATTTGAGATAATTAATACATTTATTGAGATGTTTATATGAACATAGGTAAGAAGCCATGAATTCTTATGTTGTCTATCATTCTTTTTATGGTATGTTCGTGTGTGTTGCATCCCTGGGCATGTGAATAAATCTGTTGAGGTATGTGATTTTAGCCGATACTTTCTTTCTTTCTTTTTACACAAAGGATCCTATAAATACCAAACATATACATTAAGAATAGGAGGGGCCGAACCTTTGGTCCTTCACTCTTTAAACTGACAACCCTTTCAAAAGATCATACAAATCTTCTTATTAGGAAAAGGTTACCTGAGCATTGGAATTTGAAATATTCCTTCAAGCACTTATTTTATAAATATAAGGTATTGTTTGGTTGGAGAGGAATGGAGGGAAGGGAGGGTTTGTGTTAAAAACATTATGTTTGGTTAAACTTTTGGAGGGGAGGGGAGTAAAATCCTTCCTTAAATGAGCTTTGGCTTCCCTCCAATATTGGGGGATTTGGAGGGGATGAGAGGGATTTTAAAACATTTATCATGTATTGATTAGAATATCCTCAATTGTCATTTTGAAATAAATAATTATAAGGGTTTAAAAGTAAATTTGTTTTAAAATCCCTCTCCCCTCCTAAGTCAAACATGAAAGTGCTATTTTCCCTCTACTTCCCTCTATTAAAATCCCTCCCCTCATTTGACCAAACACACCGTAAAGGAAGAAAAACAGATCTTACAACCTAGCAAGGGGACTTTCTTAAAGATAACTTGATCTAGAGTTAGTGTCTCCAGATCAATTTGAAGGGGCTGTTGGAGAGGTTTGAATGGCCACGTGGCTGATTCATATAAGATGATAATATCATTTTTTTTTTTTGAAACAGATAATATCAAAATTAAACATTTAGTGTTATCCTTTGCATGAATTATGAATAGTATTTTAATTAAGGAGACAAGCACCTTAATCGATATCGCTGATAAAATGCACATGACTGTGCCTGTGGGCTCAAAATTGGAGGTTCTTGGAGTCTTTCGTTTGTTTGTTTGTTTTTTTAAAAAATATTTTTTATTTTATAATTATAAAATAAAGTCATATTTTTATTTAAATTTTTTTTTTGAAGAGATATATGTATATATTTGTCTAATTATAATTAATTTCAACTTTTTTTTTACATATTCACACACTCGTTTTACCAACTTAGTAAATATAATATGCTGTGTGTAATTTTGTCATTCTGATGTGATGATCTAGTGTCTGTTTTAGATTTCTTTTATTATAAAATTACATCCAAAATCTCGTTAAATGAATCCAAACACTCCACATGTTGTACACTTAATGATAAGAGTGGTGGGGCACTTTTGAAATTCAAAACCATATAGTTTCCAGATTCATATTGAACCCTATATATATGACAACATATCCACGATAGAAGTCTATAGTATACACTTTTTATACTTTTAAATTATGTTTTGAATGATAGATATGTAGTCACACATAAGATTCATGATGAACACAAATCTATGTTAGGTTGTTAACATTAATCTTATAACATAACCATAGAAGCAGTGGGGGGCAAAGAAGGAAACGTGACAAAGCATTAGTAGGAATATCATCTCCAACTCAACCACAAACAATTTGATAAAGAAAATAACACCAACCACATAAGCTGTTGCATACACGTGAACAATTGCGTCAGATACATGGAAGCTCCACTTACATCCCAACCCTGTCTAATTCCGAAAATTACCTTGTAGACACGAGAGAAATAGAGTGAACATCTTTATGCTTTACACGCAAAGAACCATATTTCAATGTCCATGCAGGTCTGCTATTCATCACATCACCTTACCTTCATCCTCCTCAGGGTCGCGAAGAGTCCCGAACATCCAATCCATCCATATGGTGTAATGACCGTAGTTATGGCGATATGTAGTATGATGGATTGTGTGGTAGCCAGCACCCATAACAGGCCACAATTTGCCATGAATGCAATCATGAATATTTGCAGTCCAAATTGCCTCAATGAATAACAGCACTATATGTGCAGTAAAGTGGACTGGGACAATAAACAAGGCAAGGCTATGGGGTAATGCCTGAAGTATCCCATCAAGAGGGTGAAATGCCAAACCTGAGATACATTGGAAAATAGTCAGTCCACCCTTCATCTGGTGGGAATGATATGCACATCATGGTGAAAAATGTAAACATCCGAGAACAAGAGGTAACAATGAAGAAATTGATGGTAGAGGAAATTAAAATGATTCTATTTCTCAAAACCTCAGTTGTATGACTGAATCATATACAAAAGGAAACAGAGTAGTATAAATTAATTAAAAGAATAATGTCCTGATACGAATATGGAAAAGGTTGCAGTTGAAAAAAAGCTGCCTTAATCGCGGTCTGTCCCTAGCTGTCTTAATTACGGCAACTTTGGACTGCCTTCATTGCAGCCTCTAGCACCTTCATTGTGCTTGGTATGAGGGGGTGTTTAGTCCCATATTGTCTAGAGATATGGCCTAAGCTATGCTTAGACTTGGGCAGTCCTCACCTTATAAGTCGGTTTTGTGGGGTTGAGTTAGGCCTAAAGCCCAAAAATTCCAAGAGTAGCTTCTAGAAAGCGAATGAGATGCATACATTTGTAACGAAAGAAATGAACTCACATAAATATATTAATTACAGGTTTTGTTGTTTTTTTTTTAAATGGCATATAAGAATGAATTTTGACCACCTCATCCTAGCAACAAGTGTCTTTTAGCTATGTCATCAATCCCTGATAGTGACACATAATAGCTGACTCCGAAAATGCTATAGCAGGCAGTAGGATGGCCACTACACCGAAGATTAGGGAAACAACATAGGTAATTTATACTATACACATAAATCTAAAAAAAAAAAAAAATACACAATTGAAGGCATTGATAATTAATGGTTTTGATAAGATGATGGTTGAAGATGAGTGCTCAGGGGAGTTGGTGGTTGTGGTTGAGATGATGTGATGGCTGTTTCAGACTTTCAGTTCCACAGGAAGTGTGATCTCAGATTTCAGTTGCTGAAGAAAACAAGAACCCAAACAGAGTTGCAGAGGAGAAGGAGAAAGAACGCAATAGAGAAAGATGAGGGAGGAACAGGTCAGAAAGTCGCTGGAAGTCACGAGAGACAGGAAAAGCTGAGAGAGGTCACTGCTGAATGAAGAGTGTCGAGTATGCTGAATGGCTGCTCACCCTAGTCTTCTAATGCAGGGTTTGGGGGTGAAATGACAAAAAAAAAAGAGAGAGAGAGGGATCGACTAAACAGTTGGGGTAAAAATGGGATTTCACGAAACTTTCACACGTGCAGCCGCGATTTACCGTGTTGTGAAACCGCACGTGACGCCTGTTCGTGCCGTGCCATGACAGCGTGATAACGCCCCTATAGCACGCTATTAACTACATAGGTCTTTAGGCACACAAATCTGGTTAATAATGACTAAAATGAAAGGAAATAGTGTCATTGCGACATTTAAATTACCATCTGTTTGGAAGACAGAAAAAGGTTTACTTTGTCAAGGTAATAGAAACAAACAAGGTCAAAATTGAACAAAGGTACTATTCTTAACAGATTTGATGTCTGATGGGCATAATTGTGAAGAGAAGTATTGGAAGAATGATATTGTGGATGTAAAAAGGGTTGGAGATAGGATCATTGTCCTAAAATTTGTAGTGGAACAAGACACCTTTAATGTGATTAGTGCTTACGCACCTCAGGTAGGGTTAGAAGAACACTTCAAGGTAAAATTTTGGGAGGATTTAGAAGGCCTAATTCAGGAAATACCGCTAGGTGAAAAGATTTTCTTAGGAGGTGATCTAAATGGGCATGTAGGGAGGGCACCTAGAGGTTACGACGGTTTGCATGGGAGATATGGCCTAGGGGAGGTAAATGGTGAGGGCAAGTCTATTTTAGACTTTTCATCTGCCTTCGATCTTACTATAGCCAATACGTGTTTTAGGAAACGTGAGGAGCATCTTATCACGTACAAAAGTGGGGTGACAAGCTCTCAAATAGATTTCTTTCTTATTAGGAGATCGGATAGAAAGATTTGCTTGGACTGTAAAGTCATACCTAGAGAGAGCTTGACTACCCAACATAGAGTCTTGGTCGTGGATGTAAGAGTTAAAAGGAGTGTGAAGAGACGAGGCCACGAAAAGGTTTCAAGGATCAAGTGGTGGCAACTGAAGGATGAAAAACAAAGGATCTTCCAACACAAGGTTTTGGAGGGAGGGTTTTGGGAGGCAAACGGAAGTGCAAATGATATGTGGGACAAGATGGCCAAGGGGATTAGGAAGGTAGCTATAGAGACGCTTGGTGGATCAAGAGGATTCGGACCTAAGGGTAAAGAATCCTGATGGTGGGATGAAAGTGTGCAAGCTAAGGTTCGGGTTAAAAGGGAATGTTTTAAAGCTTGGTCTTTATGTAGAAATGCTGAAAATTGGGAAAATTATAAGGTGGCCAAAAAAGATACCAAGAAGGCAGTGAGCGAAGCTAGAACTAAAGCTTTTGACGGGTTGTACAAATCCTTAGGCACCAAAGATGGTTAGAAAGCTATTTATAGGCTTGCTAAAAATAGGGAAAGAAAGACAAGAGACTTGGACCAAGTGAAGTGTATTAAGGATGAAGAAAGTAAAGTTTTGGTTAAGGAACAAGATATTAAAGATAGATGGAAGAATTATTTCCACAAGTTATTTAATGAAGGATTTGAAGTTTTATCATGCTCACAGGTGCTTGACATCAGAGAGGAGGACCAAAATTACACTTTTTATCGTAGAATCCAAGAGCATAAGGTAAAAGAAGCTTTGAGAAGGATGGATAATGGCAAGGCAGTTGGACCGGACAATATACCTGTGGAGGTATGGAAGAGTCTAGGAAATAGAGGCATTAGTTGAATCACGAAGTTTTTTAACGAGATTATGAGGTCGAACGAATGGAGGAGAAGCACTTTAGTTCCGACTTACAAGAATAAGGGAGATATACAAAATTGCGCAAATTATAGGGGGATTAAGCTTATGAGTCATACTATGAAGCTATGGGAAAGGGTGCTTGAACGGAGACTAAGAAAAGAAACCAAAATCACCGACAACCAATTTGGTTTTATGCCCGGGAGGTCGACCATGGAAGCAATTTACTTGCTACGACGAGTGATGGAACAATATTGAAGGGATCAAAAAGATTTACACATGGCCTTCATTGATTTGGAGAAAGCGTATGATAGGGTGCCAAGAGAGGTTTTGTGGAAAGCCCTAGAAAAGAAAGGTGTTCGGATTGCCTATATTCGAGCTATCAAGGATATGTATGAGGGGGCCACGACTAGTGTGAGAACACAGGGTGGAGCCACAGAAGATTTCCCAATAACCATAGGTCCGCACTGTGGGTCAGCTTTAAGCCCCTATCTTTTTACCTTGGTCTTGGATGTACTTACGGAGCACATTCAAGAGCCAGTACCACGATGCATGCTTTTCGCAGATGATATAGTCCTAGTTGGAGAGTCGAGAGATGATAATGGAAGGTTGGAGACTTGGAGACAAGCTTTAGAAGCACATGGCTTCCGCTTGAGTAGAAGCAAGACGGAGTATATGGAATGTAAGTTTAGCAAAAGGCGAAACACCTCTAGCTTAGAGGTGAAAGTTGGAGACCACAACATACCACAAGTCACACGGTTTAAATATCTTGGGTCTATTATACAAAATGACGGAGAAATTGAGGGAGATGTAAACCATCGGATTCAATCAGGGTGGTCGAAAAGGAAGGCTTCGGGTTTTTTGTGTGATAAAAAGGTACCTCTTAAGCTAAAGGGAAAATTTTACCGTACAGCTATTAGACCGGCGATGTTGTATGGGACGAAGTGTTAGGCGGTAAAAAATCAACACGAGAGTAAAATCAATGTAGCAAAGATGAGAATGTTGCGCTGGATGAGCGGAAAAACTAGACGTGATAGGATTAGGAATGATAGCATTAGAAAGAGAGTTGGGATAGCACCTATTGTAGAAAAGATGGTTGAATCTTGACTTAGGTGGTTTGGGCATGTATGGAGGAGACCTTTAGATTCTGTAGTAAGGAGAGTGGACCAAGTGGAGGGCAATCCAATAGCTAGAGGCAGAGGTAGGCCAAGAAAAACTATAGGAGAAACTATTAAGAAAGATTTGGAGGCCAAAGATTTAACTATTAACATAATTCATGATAGAACATTATGGCGCCGTATGATCCATGTAGCCGATCCCACCTAGTGGGATAAGGCTTGGTTGTTGTTGTTGTATATCCATTGGTTACCAAAACAAAAAGGAAAGCAACATGAAATGGGATGTCAACAAGAATGTTATGACACAGGCACAAAATTACTTGTTTGATTCCTAAAAAGTACACATCTTTTCTCTATGTACAATCATATCATATCTATATGATTGGTTTTTTCCATCGTTTCTTTATATCCCAACAAAAATATTCACGGATTCCCTCGTTGGTTGTGGTCAATCCTCACTACCACTCTCGTTCCTCGTGAAGTCGTAGGTACTTCCTTCCAAGGTTTCTTACTTTCTTAATGAAGATGAAGCAGATACAGGTGAGGAGATTCTAAATTGGTGATATGTATATGACATGTACAATTTCAACCTACAATTATATTAGAAAGAATAAACCTAAAGCGAAAAATATTCATCTAAATCTTACTTCCGGGTACATCCCTGGTCATAAGTTTGATGTATAACTTCACTGTGAAAGACAAGGAAGAAGATATATTAAAATATCTTCATAGATATATATATATATATACATATATACACACACACACATAAATATATATATATATATATATATATATATATATATATATATATTTTGAAGATTTTCAATTCCCTTTCTGCATGTGACTGGTAATTAGCTTATTTTGGCATATTCCAGCTAAGTTAGTCATAAGGTAAAAATCACAAATCTAGCTCCTACTTTGGAAGGCCTTCCAAGCCTTGCCCCTCAGCTTCCAAATCAGGTTCGCTCATCACTGTATTCCCAAATCGCTAACTCTTGGTGTCACTGAAGATTTTGAGCTCCTACTAAAGCGACCGACCACTGTATCATATCATCGAACTTAAATTCCACATGATAATGTTTGGGTATGAGTGATTAACTTAAAGGTTTATCAGGAAAACATGCAGTCAAAATCACATATTGAGCCATTTAGACCATCCTTAAATTAAAATCAGTATCATCTACCAAAACATAGACAATTTTTTTTTATTAACATTGCTTATAAAAAAAAATCTACCAAAACATATGCATAAATTATTAAATAATCCAACAATAGACAATTTTTTAAGACATAATTCACTATTTCCATATCAAGGATAATAAAAAGGTAAAAGAATAAACAAGAGCTTTTTAGCTTGACATAACAATGATTACTATGTTGAAATGTTGAGTATTTAATGTACTCACCAGCGAATGGGGAGAGAGTGTTCTGTTTGTTGTAGATGTGATGGGTAGCATGAAGATGTTTGTAAAGTGGTTTTATGTCATGCAGCTCTCTGTGCACCCAATAAATACCAAACTCTACAATAATCATATAAATTGCTAAATACAATAGGTAGGCAAGCCATCCAACATGGTATAATCTAGGAAAAGACTTTGTCCAGCCAATTTCCGTCAGGTACTCAGAAATAGTTGGAAGTACACTGTACCAAGGCATCGCTTTCATTGCAACGGATATTTGCAAGAGCATGGCTTTACGCGAGGGAATGGCATCTGCAACAGTAGATTTCAACATATCAACAAAGCAGTGTTACAAAAGATCCTAACCCTATAAATACATTCTTAGACACGGAAATAAAGAAACACACAGACACTGACACACAAAAACTAAATGCAAGGATACTTAAAAAAGTCATTAGTTTGGGCAATGGAAACTCTAGAAGAGTTCATAATTTCTAATTAGTTGAATTCGATGTATGCTGACAAAGAACTAGAAACCTTCTAGATCCAATTAAACGTGGAAATAAAGAACTCAGATGTCTGTAACAGCAGCAATGTAAAAAACATATTATTTCATGCAACCTCCTGGCATGGAGCACGAGGTAAAGCTATTTCAGTGGAAAGACAAATGAATCAGCTTATCTCTCAATTGTGTATAATAAAACATAACTACGCTGACAGTCGACAAGCTGTGGTCAAGGGTAATCCATTATCATGTTTCAAGAAGACATCAAACTGCAATAAGTGAAGTAGAATACCAATGGAAATTGCCCTTTATTGCCGACTAACAATTACTAAAATTTAGAAAGAAACGCTACTAAAAAATGTATGGGGCTATCCGAACGAGGCTCTAGTCAATATATCTAGGTAGAGCATAAATATTCTTATTGACTAAGCATATGTTGGTTTACGTTAAACATCAAAATCACGTTTGCCTTGGCAATTCTGTAAATTTTTTGCTGCCCAACGTGAAAGCAAAAATTGGTGCATTGGTGAACGTACGTTGGTGAACGCAAAAGCAAACACAGCCTAAGCTATTGAACAATCCACTGGTGGCATGATGGCTGTTGAAAATTTTATAGTTGCATACTTTAAAAATCAGATTAGTATTCGTAATGGTGAAAATGGCCCAAGTAAGCTGCAATCAATGAACAAAGTTCAGATTCTCCAAAGCTGATTAACAGAGAGACCAGAAAACAGATATTTACTGCATCTTGGAAAGACCACAGTGGAATGCTATAAAAGGCCTCAAGTAATGCATAATGATAAGTAGTCATTTCAAAAGTATAGGTAATACCACGTCTTTAACAAAAATCCAGCACCACATACAGTCAACTCCAATCTAACAAAACAGAACTCCAACAGTATTGTATGTTATTGGGAGAAAAATGCATCATGTTTGATTCAGTGATTTTTCCCTGAACAAGGACAAAGGTTAATAGTTGCTTAATGCTCATTGAAAGTTCAAAAACTTTCACATATCTGTCTCTGCAGCATATTATTTATTTGTTATGTAATCACAATTAAAATAGCAAGTCACACAAATACAAATGGGAAAACACACTAACTGGTGTCTATGTTCAGTTACATTGCAAATAAATCATTTTAAGTTAAGCAGCCTGAAAAAAGAACAGAAAATCCAAACCCAAAACAGATCTAATCCAATCGGTTTTCAATAAATTAGTTTTCTATTTGGAGCAGATTTCAACATCCCTAGAGTAAAAGAGGCGGTGAACAAAACCTTTTTTTTTTTAATTATGGAAATATTAAAATCAAAATATAAAAAACACTAAAATTATCATTCATCCATTTTGTGATAATAATAAAAGGAAGCTGATAATGAAAAATCAGATATCAGTAGAAACACTTGAATCAGAGAAGCATTAAATAATCACTGAAAACCACATACTGATGAGTCCAAAATCTATCTGAACTTTAATTTCTCACCCAAGAAGATTAAACCCCCAATACAAGAAACTAGAATCACAGATAGTAAAGAAAAACAAGAACCCAATTAAAAAAAAAACATAAAAATCAAAACAAGAACAATAAAGAAATCAGATTAACAAACAAAGCAAAACCCACTTCATATCAAAGCCCAAAGATGACATCTTTCACAAAAACAAAAAACAAATAGAAGAAGAAAAATACGAAAATACCATAATTAAAAAAGAAAAAGAAGAAGAAACCTTTGGGGACATAAATGTTGCGTTTCCAATAGTAAATGTAGAAGCACCAAGCGAAACCAGAGATGAAGTAGAGAAGGACACCACCAATGTAGTTGCGGAGCCATGTCTGGAAGAAGCGAGGGAGTGGGTCCCACATGCAATGCGGCAATAGCGTACCCAGAACGATGTTGTTGTACCAGTCCGAGTCATCAGCGAAGAGTCGACGAAACTCGCTCGTTGATGCCTCCATGGAAAGGAACAGCGAGGACAAGGACAAATGGAACAGAAGAGAGAGACAAAGAGAAAGAGAGAAAGTGTGTGGAAGTGCGTGAATCGTGAATGCTTATGATTTTGTGTTTTGAGGGGTAGATTGGTGTTTTGTGCGTGAATAGAATTGGAAGTACCGCATAGTTTTTTTTTTTTTTTTTTACAATACTACGTACTCGCGGGGAATATTATAAAAAAAAATTAATGAAACACATTAATTAATATAGTTAATTAATTTCATCGAATCTTATAAAAAATTAGGTTTGTTATTTAAATTATCCTTCATCTAAAACTTCAATTTTTATTAAATGAGTCATTGGAATTTGTATTAAATAAAGGATATTTTGGGAATAATATCATTAAATGAGTCATTAGAAAACAAAATTTGTTTATATATTGGACCAAAAACCTTGGGACTTTTTTACTTATATATTGAACAAGAGGGAGTAGTTTTTTAGTAAAAAGATATTCATAAGGAAAATTAAATAAGAGGATCCAGAAACATATATTTATAAGAAAAATTAAATAAAGGATACATAAATATAGCTTAATTGCACTTTTGGTACTACTATTGGTCATATATGATATTGGTTTCTAAAGTTTTTTTTTTTCACATTTGGTCCTCATATTTTTTCAAATGTTGTAAATCCGATTCCTTCATCCAATGTCAGTCAAATTTTTAATGATTGACAGGGAGAAATCATTGCTCTAAGTACATAGAACATGGTTGACTTTTTATGATAAAGAACCTTGTGATGAAACCAAAAAAATGTCTCAGAAAGGAGGGATAAAACCAATAAATTTTAGAGATGAATCATTGAATCATGTTGAATCAGAGAGATTCCTCTACATTGGTCATTGAAAAAATTGACAGACATTGGATATAAGGACCAAATTTGTAACATTGTAAAAATATGTGGACCAAATATGTAAAACAAAATTGTATGACCAAAATCGTATATGATCAATAATAGAAGGATCAGAAGTACAATTAAGTCTAGAATAATTCTATTAATTAATAAGGTAAAATAGTTCGTATATAAATAAAGGAAAATTCCATTGAGTGATCTTATATTAAGCTGTCAGACATGAACTATGAGCGTGCAGGTTTAAAGTCTTACAATGTCTTCCATCCTTTCACATTCTATTCTATTCTCTTTCCTTCCTCATTTAAGGTTTTCTATGAGTTTCCCTTTGAACAAATAATATAAAAATAAAAAATGGAGAAAAATTGAATTTATAATAGCATTTTTTATTTTAGCTTGTGAGCTTAAGTTTGATATAGTTAGTGTAAAGATTTTTATACTATGAATCAATCACATGTCACATCATTTATGATATTTAAGCTAATTAATATAAAAATCAAATATTTTCAATAATGTAATATTGGTATAGCCTATTTGAAAACACCTCCAAGATAGGCGAACATGTGGTTTGGACATAAAATCTACACTGGGTAGCTTCTAGCCTTGTGTGATTCTACTCTGATTTTGGTGGCATTTGGAAGAGCTTATTTAAGCTCTTTTTGACTTATCTGATGACATAAGCTCTTATGTAGTGTGTTTGGTAGAGCTTATAAAAATAACTTATGCCATCCCATAAGGAGTTTTTGACTTATTTTCATAAGTCACTGGGAGAAGCTTATGGAACTATCATAAGAGCTTATGCACTAAACACCCTCTCCGTGTTTTTCACTATTCGAATCCTCTCATGCCCCTTTCTTTCTTTTTCTTTCTTTAAGCGCTTATGACATAAGCTCTTATGCGATAAGGTCTTATGTGATAAGCTCTTAATTAAGTTGTTTACCCAAACGCACCCAAGGTCTTATGTGATAAGCTCTTAATTAAGTTGTTTACCAAAACGCACCCTTTATAGTTTTCCAAACATGCACGTAATGCAAAATTAATTATCGATGTAAACTTTTTTTGTACTAAAAGTGTATTCTACATAAATCCTGGTTTATATCCGAGCTAATAAGGAATTATACTAATTTATTCAAAAATGTTGTTATTATACTGATTTCTTGAATTATAAATATTGTTATTAAACTTTTTTATTGTTTATATTATCATTGCACTTTTATCCTGACAAATTAAAACTAAAACAAGGTCGATGTAATTTTTAAAATGTAATATATTACATATATAATTAAGCCACATATAATTATGCCTTGGGGAAGAATGTGGGATATAAAATTATGCTTATTAGGCTTTTTAATTGATGGATTTGAACAATGGTTTCTTTGTGGTGAGATTTGACCTTTAAGCGGATAGGAAGAAAGTTATATTGGATGTGGTCCATCGATGATCTTCGATCACTATCTAGCGGTATCAACATGGATTCCTAACTTTACTTCAACTGCCGCAAAGGTGGAGAAGACAATGGTTTGGATTCGTTTACAAGGAATGAACTTGGTTTATTATGATGAGAGCTTGTTGTTAGCCATGGCGTCGACTATCAACAAACCAATCAAGGTTGATGAAAATACGCTAAGAATGGAAAGAGGAAAGTTCGCTCGGGTCTGTATCAAGGTTTACAAAACCAGACCGGTCATCGAACCCCAAGTGAAAAACGGTTCGAGGTTGATAGCCCAATAGGGTTGAACGAAGTGGTTGAACCGGTTATAATTAAATAATATTATTTTAATTTTTAATATAATATTTATAACAATATTAAACAAAAAAACAACATAACAACTAAAATTATTAAGCACAATTTTTATTATTTTGAAATTAAACTAAATAAATATAAAGATATATGTTAAAATCATCTTCATAGGGAAAACCAACCCAAAATCCTTTTATACTAATTTTTTTCTTTTTTTTTAAGAAAACCGGTTCAGGCCGGTTCACTACCGGTTATGACCGGTTTTACCGGTTTTGAACCGGTTTTCCGGTTTTTGCACCGGTTCAAAGCATGACCGGTTTTTCCTACTGACCGGACCGGTCATGGTCCCGGTTCCCGGTCGGACCGGCCGGTCCGGTCCGGTTTTCAAAACCCTGGTCTGTATAGAATTGACTTGAACCAACATGTTTTCGGAAAGATTTGGGAGAGAGAAAATTGCTATAAAATTGAATATGATGGTTTTCATGAAATATGTGGTGGGTGTGGCTACTGTTAGACTCAATGACTTAGAGATTTTGATATATGAAAAATACAATTTAATGTGTATGCAAGTGTTTTAGTATCAAATTGCAAAGAGTATCAAGCAGTAATCAACAAGTTCATTAAGCAAATTCAAGGAAGAACTTGAAGAAATCAAAAGAACTACATGGAGGAACCAAAGGGCAAAGACAAAGATCAAGGATCATCAAGACCAAGCTTAAAGGAGAAATTAGATTTAAGTCTTAGATGATTTGTAAGAGAAAGAAATCTCTTAGTCACAAAGAAGCTCAACTAAAAAGATGCATGAAGAAAATCAATTTTCATAACCTGCATTAAAAGGAATAAGTTTTCGTTAATGAAAATGATTTTTGGAAATAAGAAGCACTCGTCCAACACTGAAGTAATAGAAGCGCTCGTCTAACACAAGTAACAGAAGCGCACATCCACTGAAGTGATAGAAGCGCTCGTCCAACACAAGTGATAGAAGGGCTCGTCCACTGAAGTGATAGAAGCGCTCGTCCACTAAAGTGACAGAAGCGCTCATCCACTAAAGTAAGTGCTCATCCACAAAAGTGACAGGAGCGCTCGTCCACACAAGTCGTTGGACTTGCTAAGTCCTTAATGAGAAGCTCCGTCCAATGGCATGGAATATGGAGCTCGTCTACTAGCTCGTCCAATGTAAAATCTTAATTCAAAATGGCTAGAAGGACGTACTTATTTTCAAGATGGATTCGCTTATTTTCAAGATGGATGCGAATTCTATAAGAGCCGATGTAGAATCTTATTTAAAGAACCAGAATCAAGAAAACAGATTATGTTATCAGACCCAAATCTGTTTTAATTGATCCCAACGACTATAACTTGTTTTCTATATAAAGAGGGATCAAAGGAACACTTTCTATAATCAATCATAACAATATCGATCACAGATACAATATACACATATCATTCATCATCTTTCTTGAGCTTATTGTGAAAAAGAGTGTTTCGTTCTCATAAGTGCTTCAATTTGTTTATCTGACTATTGAGAGTTAGGAATCAATTTTTGTTTTACTTTTCGATTGTAAAGAGAGAGGGAGTCTCTCTGAGTTATTAGGGTGAGGTATCCCTAAGGAAGAACATTGAGGCTCTTCACAAGAGTGTGGTATCTCGAGGTGAAGGAGTGCTCTGTAGTGTAAAGGTTTTTCAAGCTACCTGGCTAAAGCTTGTTGTGTTAGTGTGTGAAAACCCACAGGTGGAGTGGGGACTGGATGTAGGTCACAGTGGTGGTGATTGAACCAGGATAAATCTGGTTGTGTGGTATCTCTAAACTCATCTCCTTTACTTTCTGTTTATGATCAAGAACCTGTGATTCTGATGTTTAAAGTTCAATATAATTTCTGTTCTTGATCTGTATAAACTGTATTGAAACCTGAGTCTGATTGTAATCAAGTCTGTGTTATCTATGTTCAAAACTGAGTTGATCAAAATCATTCTTGATTGCTAATACTGAAACTGGAACTTGCAAGTTTATTCTTGATTGTTAATGCTTGTATCTGAAACTTGCATAACTTGTTCTTAATCTTTAAAGGTTTAATCAGTTTCTGTATTTTGTTATTACTGAGTTTTGAACCTGAACCTATTCTGAATTAATCTTTCCTATCTTCATCATCTTCCAACTCAAGATTTTATATAAACCCTTCATTGATTTTGTAAAAGATCCTAAGGCCACAAATCTGAAAACTAAAGTTTTGTGAAAAGTTTTAAAGAGGGAAATATTTTAAGAAGACTCAATTCACACCCTCCCCCCTGAAGAATCTGAATCTGAGGAGGCAAACCTGTGTTTGATGGCCAGCAATCATAGTGATTCAGAAAGTGAAGTAAGTTCTAATTATCAATCTTCTTATGATGAATTGCAAAATGCCTTTGAAGAACTTCATAAAGAATCCATTAGACTTGCTAGATTTCTAATTAAGTCTAAGAAAACCATCACATGCCTAGAAGATAAAAATTTTGTTTTAAACAAAGAGCTAGATGAATTAAAAACAGAGAACTGTGTTGTAAAGGAAAGATTGGCTACTGTTTTGGAACCACCTATATGTGATAATTGTCCTAAGTTGGAGAAACATATAAATCATTTGAATGGTGATCTACCTAGAATTACTAGCTCTAATTGTTCTAAGTGTTGTACATTGACTAAAGAAGTTGAAAAACTGAAAAATGACTTAGCCAAGTTCACAAATGGTAGAGATAACTTGAATGTTTTATTAGGATAGCAAAAGTGTGTTTATGATAAGGCTGGAATAGGCTATAAACCTAAGATACATAAGAAATATTTCAAGAAATTTTTTGCTGCACCTAAGATATCAAACACACCATTTGTTAAATGCAATTTTTGTGCAAGAAAAGGTCACACAGCTTCTACATGTCAATACAGAAAATCAGCATACAATAAATCTAAAGTATATATAGGTTCCTAAAGGAACTATTGCTACGACTAACTCAAAAGGACCCAAACAGATTTGGGTACCTAAAACACAAACATGATTCTGTTTTGTAGGTGTGTTGGAAAGCCAAGAATGTGAAATGGTATCTTGAAAGTGGTTGTCCCAATCACATGACTGGAGACAAAACCAAGTTCATTTCCTTTACCCCTAAGTCAAGTGGTAGTGTTACCTATGGAGACAACAATAAAGGGAGGATACTTGGCATTGGCAACATTCGAAGTGACTCAACAACAATCATTGAGGATGTACTATATGTTGAGGGACTGAAATACAATCTATTAAGTATCAGTCAACTATGTGACAAAGGCTTCAAGGTAAAATTCAATTCCAATAGTTGCTTAATAAAAAATCAGCATGATGAAAATTTGAAATTAATTGGACATAGGACAGATAACATCTATATGCTTGATTTAGATAATATCTCTTCAAACACTGCATGCTGTCTTATTTCAAAAGAAGAAGAGAATTGGCTTTGGCATAGAAGAATTGTACACATTCACATGAACCACTTGAATAATTAAACTGATTCACAAAGATCTTGTAGTTGGTTTGCCTAAACTGAAATTTGTGAAAGATGGATTATGCGATGCATGTCAAAAGGAAAGCAAGTTAAGGTCTCTTTTAAACCAAAGAACATTGTTTCAACAACTAGATCCTTGCAACTTTTACACATGGATTTATTTGGTCCATCTAGAACCAAAAGCTTTGGTGGTAACTCGTATGCATTGGTAATAGTAGATGATTACTCTAGATATACATGGACATATTTTCTATCTCATAAGAGTGATTCATTTGCTACATTTAAGAAAATGACAAAAATTGTGCAAAATGAAAAGGACGTGAAAATTGTTTCTATAAGAAGTGATCATGGGGGAAAATTTCAAAATGAAGTGTTTAAAAACTTTTGTGATGAGCCTGTCATTCAACATAATTTTTCTGCTCCTAGAACTCCACAACAAAATGGAGTAGTGGAAAGGAAGAATAGATCATTAAAGGAGATAGCAAGAACTATGTTGAACGACTCTAGCTTGCCAAAACATTTTTGGGCAGATGCTGTCAATACAACCTGCTATGTGTTAAATAGAGTCTTGATAAGACCAATCTTAAAGAAAACCCCTTATGAGCTTTACAAAGGAAGAAAACCAAATATAGCACATTTTCATGTTTTTGGTTGCAAATGCTTTGTTCTTAACAATGAAAGAATAATCTTGGAAAATTTGATGCAAAGGCTGATGAAGGAATTTTCCTAGGTTACTCTCTATCTAGTAAAGCATTTAGAATATATAATAAGAGAACACAAACTATTGAGGAATCCGTGCATGTGACATTTGATGAGTCTAACCCCAAAAGGCTGGGAAAGGATTATGTTATTGATGATCTTGTAGATTCAATTGACAAAACTCTCCTAGAAGAGAAACAGGACAATGAAGAAGATGAAAGCTTAAAGAATGAATTGCTACAGCAGGAGCAAACAGAACAACAACCTGACCTACCAAAGGAATAGAGGATTGTCAGAAATCATCCAATTGATAACATCATTGGTGAAATTACAAAGGGGGTAACTACTAGACAATCTCTTAGAAATGCTTGTAATCATATGGCATTTGTGTCTCAAGTAGAACCTAAGAACATAGATGATGCTATAATTGATGAACATTGGATGATGGCTATGCAAGATGAGTTAAACCAGTTTGAAAGAAACCAAGTTTGGAAACTAGTGCCTAAACCCAATAACTGTCAAGTAATATGTACAAAATGGGTTTTTATGAATAAACTAGATGAAAATTGTATAATTGTAAGAAACAAGGCTAGATTGGTAGCCAAAGGGTATAACCAAGAAGAAGGCATAGATTATGATGAAACATATGCACCAGTAGTAAGATTAGAAGCTATAAGAATGCTACTTGCTTATGCTTGCATAATGGGATTTAAATTGTATCAAATGGATGTTAGGAGTGCTTTCTTAAATGGATTTATGCAAGGGGAAGTGTATGTTGGTCAACCACTAAGTTTTGAGAATAATGAATTGCCTAACCATGTTTATAAACTGTCTAAAGCACTATATGGCTTAAAGCAAGCTCCTAGAGCTTGGTATGAAAGGTTAAGTAATTTTCTCATTGAAAAAGGATTTAAAAGAGGTAAAGTTGACACAACTTTGTTCACTAAGAAAAAGGCACACAACATTTTACTTGTACAAATATATGTGGATGATATAATTTTTGGTGCCACTAATGAGCATTTGTGCAATGAGTTTGCAAGTCTTATGCAGAGTGAGTTTGAAATGTCAATGATGGGTGAGCTGAACTTTTTCCTTGGACTTCAAATAAAGCAAACTGAAAATGGAATCTTTGTTAGCCAAACCGAGCACTGCAATGAGTTGATCAAGAAGTTTGGCATGGAAAATGCTAAGGAGATGGCTACTCCAATGAGTGCCCCCTGTTATCTGGACAAGGATGAGCAAGGTAAACCCGTTGATGTTTCTAAATTCAAAGGTATGATAGGCTCACTACTTTATCTTACTGCTAGTAGGCCAGATATCATGTTTAGTATATGCATGTGTGCTAGGTATCAAGCAAATCCAAAAGAATCACACTTAACAGCAGTTAAAAGGATAATTAAGTATCTGTTAGGAACAAAAGACATGGGATTATGGTATCCCAAGGGAGCTACATGTACTTTAATTAGCTATTCAGACTCTGATTTTGCTGGTTGTAAACTAGATAGAAAGAGTACTAGTGGAACTTGCCATTTACTAGGAAACTCATTAGTATCATGGTTCAGTAAGAAACAATCTAGTGCGGCTTTATCCACTGTAGAGGCTGAATATGTAGCAGCTGGTAGCTGTTGTGCACAGGTTTTATGGATGAAACAACAATTAGTTGATTATGGTGTGCAACTAAACCAAGTTTCTATTAGATGTGACAATACAAGTGCAATTAACCTATCTAAGAATCCCATAATGCACTTTAGAACTAAACACATAGAAATCAGACATCATTTCATTAGAGACCATATACAAAGTAGAGAAATTGAGATTGAATATGTTGATACATCTAAACAACTTGCTGATATTTTTACCCAAGCCCTTGAACAAGGAAACCTTCTTTTTCATTAGAAGAGAATTGGGCATAATTGATCAATCCTATATCTAATCTCTAAATAAACAAAAGAAAATCAAAAAAAAAGAAGAAGGAAGAACTAGTTCTAGGAATTCATTGGAATTAGAACTTAGTTTTTCTTTGCAAGGTAAAATGCCTTCGTTTGTAATTTTGGCTGATGGTTTCTGATCTTTTTGATTTGTCCCTGCACCTATCCCTCTATCATGAACAATTTTATATGCTGTGTTTGAATGCTTAAATGCTTGCCTTCTCTATTGCTTCAAATGTTTCTTATCTTTACCTTTTTGATAATGCCAAAAGGGGGAGGAAAAAGTATGATATAGAGAAAGGGTAATAACAAATTATACATGCATATGTTGAGGGGGAGCTTATATGCTTACATGATTAATCTTCATGTTTTAATAATTAAGGGGAATTTGTCCGTTAATCTCAGTTTCATGGAATTATCCCTAGTCACTCATAGATCTATCCCTAGGGCCTTGACTAAACTGTTTGGTATCATCCTCACTCTCACTACTATTATTCAGTCTTATATACTAAGGGGAACAACCCTTAACATTGTTTAACAGTTTTAACGCATTAATATTATAACGTTCACGACATACATCCATCAACCAATAACATCATGATATCATCATTATGATAGTACACTTATACATCATCAATTCAACATGTTATGGCAAACAACATTATCATTAATAATAATCATGCCAACATCATCATAAACAGTTTAACATCAAATAGAAATTAGGCATATAGGCAAACAACATGTTATCAAACATAAAGGGTTATGGGAACCCTTCGTCTTACGCTACCCCCAAGCCTACATACTCATACTATTCCTTCTTCCCATACCTGGTATATGAAGAATTCCCGTTAAACTGAAGACGATCCTAAGCTGGTTCCCTCAAACGGCTCGACGAACGTTCCCAAGCCTTGGCCAACACAAAAGGGTTAACCAATTAGTTCCCAATTCATGAAACAAAATCAAACAAAAGAGGGGAAGACCATTACCTTTGCTATATGGCACTAACGCGTGATTGTACTCTCTCAACTACGAACGAAACACCAAACAATGATTGGGTTCAAAGGGGAAGAATGAGAGAGGCTGCCATCACACTTAGGGTTGCTTAAAGTGCCAAGTTAGAGGTTGTAACTCGTAACCCTCACTGTTAGCAAACTATATATAGACTCTGCACCAAGCACAACCGTGCTCCTCCTTAAACACGGTCGTGCTTACATGAGCATCACTGAGATATGTTTACACCCGAGCACATTCGTGCTCCCTATTGAGCATAGCCGTGCTTGTGGCTCAGGCAGCCACAAGGCACGTGCATCCAACACGGGCGTGCTGATACATGAGCACGGGCATGCCCATGCATCAGATAGTGATTTTCAACTTAAAAACCCCACTTAGCCCTTTTCTGAACATCGTAAACAAATAATGCATACACAAAAGCACTTATATGAAAAACGGGGTGTTACAATTCCACCCCCTTATAAAAAATTCCGTCCTTGAAATTTCTACTCACCTCGAACGAAGAGATGTGGGTATGCCTCCATCATCTTGCTCTCAAGCTCCCAGGTAGCACTCCCCTCAGTTGCCCTGCTCTAAACAACTTTAATCAAAGGAATCTCCTTGCCTCTCAGCTGTTTCACCCTTCGATCTTCAACTCGAAGGGGTTGTATCTCAAACGGCAGGTTTTCTTTTAACTAAATCGTGTCGGGTACTATCACATGGTTCGGATCATGAATGCATTTTCTAAGTTTTGACACATGGAACACATTATGAAGTTTGGACAAGAAAGGTGGCAAGGCTATTTGATATGCGACTTCACCGACTCTTTTAAGAATTTGGTAAGGGCCAATGAACTTAGGAGTAAGTTTCTTCGCTTTCATCACTCTACCAACCCCAGTTGTTGGAGTAACTCTCAAGAATACATGATCGCCTTCCTGGATTTCAAGTGCCTTCCTCCTTTTGTCATGGTAGCTTTTCTGCCTACTCTGTGCTGCTTTCTTCTTTTCTTGAATCATCCTCACCTTTTGTGGTTTCTTGCACTACCTCAGGTCCTAACACCACAATGTCACCAGGTTCATTCCAACACAAAGGTGTCCTACATCTCCTCCCATAAATAGCTTCATAAGGTGCCATCCCAATGATGGAATGGAAGCTATTGTTGTAGGTGAACTCTATCAGGGGCAAAAACTTGTCCCAACTACCCGACTGCTCTAGCACACAGGCTCTCAACAAGTCCTCTAAGGACTGGTGGTTTCTCTCAGACTGACCATCAGTCTGCGGGTGATAAGCCGAGCTTAGCCTAAGCTTTGTTCGTAAAGCCTCGTGCAAACTATTCCAGAACATAGATGTAAACCTCGGGTCTCTATCTGACATTATGCTAGAAGGTACACCATGTAACCTAACTATCTCTTTGATGTACGGCCTGGCCAACTTTTCCAAAGGGTATTCAATGTTCATAGGGATGAAATGGGCAGACTTAGTCAATCTATCCACAACAACCCAGATCGTTTCAAAACCAGCTGGAGTCCTTGGGAGTCCAGACACAAAATCCATGGAGATACTATCCCATTTCCATTCTGGGATGCTTAAAGGTTGCAACTTTCCTGATGACTTTTGGTGTTCTATTTTAGCCTTTTGGCACACAAAACAATCATACACAAACTCGGCTACATCCTTTTTCATCCTAGGCTACCAAAAAATTCGCTTAAGATCCTGATACATCTTAGTGGCACCTGGGTCCATACTCAGTCCACTCCTATACCCTTATTCAAGGATCAACTTCCCAAGCTCCGGGGTATCTGGTATACAAACTCTATCCTTGAACCTCAAAACTCCATCACTTCCTTCCTTAAAACTAAGGTCTCTACCTTGAGCAAGCAACTCTCTCTTGTCTAAGAGAAACCGGTCTAACTTCTGGCCCTCTCTAACCTGATCCATCAAACTGTTGGTAACCTTCAAGGTTCCAAGCCTAATGCTCTTAGGGGTAACTTCTTAAGTTAAACTCAGATCTCTAAACTCCTCGATCAGATCCATCTCCCTAACCATCAAAGTGGAGACGTGCAAGGTTTTTCTACTTAAGGCATCAGCCACTACGCTGCCTCATATTGAGCTCTTTCTGATCAACCAAGTATTTCAAACTCTTATGATCGCTAAACACCTCAAACTTAGCTCCATAAAGGTAATGCCTCCAGATCTTTAAGGCAAATACCACAGTGCCTAACTCTAGGTCATGGGTAGGGTAGTTCTTCTCATGGGTTTTCAACTGCCTAGAAGCATAAGCCACTACATTACCATCCTGCATCAACACTCCACCTAAACCTTGCTTCGATGCATCACAATACACTACGAAATGTCTAGTAGGATCGGGTAAAACCAAAATTGGTGCTGATGTTAACCTATTGACACGCTGTCGCACGCGAGTCAAAAAGAACGAGTGGTTTACAAAACTGCAGCTAGGGCGCGACAACTCGAGTATCGTATCACAAGGACTCTTGGATTGTTATTAACCTCAAAGTCAGTTTTTTTTTTTTTTGGGGGGTTGAGGTTGAAAGATTCAGTTAAGAAAAACAATGCAAACAAGTGATTATCAATAAGCTAAAAACGATTAATCTTCTATTCTCGGTTTCCCAACTATCATCGGTTCATATAAATTCCAAGCCCTAAGCGGATTCTAATCCCTTTTCGATTGTAGCAACAATTAACAAGCGAAATTGACACTACGAGATATATGTTCCCAATTCCGAATTAAGCAAACGGATTGAAGCTCTCGTGAATTAAGCAAACACGATTGAACACACGCTAATTAAGCAAAAGCGATTAGGTATAGGAACATAGCATCACCGAAATAAATCAACATGTATTCTATTCAACCTGAATTAAGCAAACAAGACATATAGGATAGTATTGAAAGGAAGAAGCAAATTGATCCGGGAATTACGGAACCTCAAGTGTCGGCGGAAACCGATTACAGCAGACTAATCTCTGGGGATCAGTTCTCCATCAAAGACATAACAAAAACCTAATAAAATAATCTGTAAACAGTGAAAATTCGATCCCATTCTGTGCCTGCTGCGCTCTTATTTATAGAGAGGTCGCGCGTCACGGTCGTGACCAATTCTGCCAAGGGCGTGCATTCAAATTCTAGTCTATCACGGCCGTGATCGCTTCTGTTCATGGGTGCTGGTCTGTCACGACCGTGACCTTCATCACGGCTAGGCCGTGATCAATTCTGACTTCCCGTGTCTTCTCATTACGCCCGTGATGGTTGTTGCGGCTGGGCCGTGATGCTTTCTGACTTTCATGATTTTGTCATCACGCCCGTGATGGGTATCACGGCTGGGCCGTGATCCTTTTTGTCTTTCATGGGTGGCTTATCACGGCCGTGACCAGTGTCACAGCCTGGACGTGATGACTTCTGCCTCAGGTGTCCTTCCCTTTTTGCTCTTCTTATTAACCTGAACACATGAAATAGCAGTAAATGCTTTATTTGACTCAAAATCAACTAAAATACCCTAAAACTACTTAAGAGACTCAAAATGTTGCTTGAGGACAATTAGATCCAAATTTGGGTGAAAACGAGATTAAACTCGAATAAAACCATGGTCTTACTAGTTAAAAACTAGATGAGCCAGAGACTGATCAAAATACCCCAAACTTAAACTTTGCTTGTCCCCAAGCAAACTAAAACTCAAAAAGACTCAAACTTGGCAAGCTTAAAGGATTCAACCAATTTCGCACAAAGGTCTGGCTAAAGGTAGGATATTCAAAGGTACTAGGCTTAAGTCCCTAGGAATTAAGAGAGCATGAGCATTTTGACACATTGAACTTCCACTCAAATTCCTTTTTCCATTTTCCTTTTTGCCTTGGGTGACTACAACCTTTTTCTTCAAATACCCCTTTTTTGACATTTTGTTCTTTTCCTTCTTTTTCTTTTTTTTTTTCCTTTTTTTTCTTTTTCCCTTTGGCTCCAACCTTTATTTTTCTTTTTCTCAACCTAGAATGACATATCGTATCCTCGTAGCCACCCCAAACTTAGTTTCTTGCAACCCTTGTCTTGCTAAGCTTCCATGCTCTCCTAATCCTAAGATTGGGTTAACATGGTTTTTCAGATTTTTGGCTTATAACATAAGGTCATCAAGAAACAATAGGCTTATTAGGCTCAATGTGGCTAATTAGGGAACATGCATTAGGGATGGTTCTTTTTAGGCCAAGTAGTTATTTCAAAGAAAATTGCCTAAATCATTTGATGCAACCACATAAGCATGCAAACCATGAAGAGATTCAAGCAAATTCGGGAAAGTGCAGCTTAAAAGTGATTCACATAATTAAAAACATGTTGGAGGCTCAAATCCTCACCTGGACATTTTTCGTAAATTGTTTGACCGAGATTCGATCCCTAGTGTGTGCATCCCTTCACCCCAAACTTATCATAATTCATGCAATCATAATAGAATATCTCAGAGTTTAATTTTCAATTTTTCACATGGGGATCAATTTCCAATTTTTAAAACCTAGGGGGAAATCATCAACAGCCAACATGTATCATGCAATCCATCTATGCTAGTTTTAACAAAACCCATTCAAGCTTGCCGACACAAGACTCATACACAAACGACTCAAAGCAACACAAACAAGGAAAACAAAACAAAAACAAATAATTGGTTCCCTCCCCCACACTTAAGTCATACATTTTCCTCAATGAAAGAACACAAATATAAAATAATTGTGAGGGAAAGGAAAAGGTGCTCCCTGATCAAGTTGTAGTGTAAGTGGGCTCTCCCAAGGAGAGCTCTTCCACGGTTGCATCTTCAGGCACTGAGCTCTCATGGAATAGCTTCAAGCGCTGCCCATTAACCTTAAAGACCTTGTTGCTACCTGCACTTTTTATTTCTACTGCACCATGAGGGAAAACATTAGTAACAACAAATGGGCCAATCCACTTGGATCGAAGTTTCCCAGCCACCACTTTTAGGTGGGAGTTAAACAGTAAAACCTGTTGCCCCACAGAGAATTCCTTCCTAGAAATCATCTGATCATGGAAGTGCTTAGTTTTCTCTTTGTAGATTCGAGAGCTTTCATAGGCTTCTAGCCTAAGCTCTTCAAGCTGCTGTAATTGGAGTTTTCTCTCAATGCCTGCTTTTTGCATTTCCAAATTATAGCTTTTGACCGCCCAATAAGCTCGGTGCTCAATCTCTACAGGAAGATGGCATGCCTTACCGAACATAAGTCTATAGGGGGACATCCCTATTGGTGTCTTGAAAGCTGTTCTTTGATCCCAAAGTGTGTCTTCTAGACTACGGCTCCAGTCCTTCCTATTTGGCTGCACCACTTTCTCTAAGATCTATTTGATCTCTCTGTTTGAGATCTCAGCCTGCCTATTAGTCTGGGGATGATATGCAGTAGAGACCCTGTGCACAACTCCATACTTTCGGAGTAAAGCTTCCATGGTGCGGTTGCAGAAATGAGTGCCTTGGTCACTTATGATAGCACGAGGTATTCCGAACTTGCAGAAAATATTGGACCTGACAAAATTTGCAACAATTCTAGAATCATTAGTCCTAGTGGGGATAGCTTCCACCCACTTTGAAACATAATCAACAGCAAGTAGAATATAGAGAAAACCAAAAGATGCAGGGAAAGGACCCATAAAGTCAATTCCCCACACATCAAACACCTCACAGAAAAGCATGGGTTCCTGAGGCATTTCACTCTTACGAGTGATGGTTGTACCTATTTGCCCCGACACTCTCTACAAGTGCGGTAAACCTCATAAGCATCTCTAAAAATGGTGGGCCAGTAAAAACCTGAATCTAGGACTTTTCTTGCAGTCCTCTGTGGCCTAAAGTGTCCCCCTACTTGAGAAGCATGAGAAAAATGCAAAATGGACTCAATCTCATAGTCAGGGACACATCTCCTAATTACCTGATCACTGCCAAATTTCCAAAGATATGGATCATCCCAAACATAATATTTGGCATCACTCCTGAGTTTGTGAATTTGCGCCCTAGTTGCACCTGTTGGAAAAACAACAGCAACAAGATAGTTAACAATATCAGGAAACCAAGGAGTCGCCCCATGTAACTGTAAAAGCTGCTCATCAGGAAAGTCATCCTGAATGGGAGAAGGATCCTCATCCCTCTTTATTCTGCTCAAGTGATCAGCTACTAAATTCTCAGCTCCACTCTTATCTTTAATCTCCACACTAAACTCTTGGAGCAACAACATCCACCGAATCAATCTCGGTTTTGCTTCTGGTTTCTTCAAAAAGTACTTCAAAGCTGCATGGTCAGTAAAAACAACAACCTTGGAACCTAGCAAATATGATCTGAATTTATCAAGAGCAAAAACAATAGCTAGAAGTTCCTTCTCAGTAGTCGTGTAATTAGCCTGTGGAACATGCAGAGTTCTAGAAGCATAATAAATCACATGGGCAGCCTTGCCCACCCTTTGTGCAAGGACCGCCCCCACAACATAGTTAGAGGCATCGCACATAATCTCAAAAGGGAGGGTCCAATCAGGAGGCTGGATGATGGGAGTAGAAGTCAATGCCTTTTTCAGGAAATCAAACGCCTTCTTGCAGTTGTCATCAAAGTTGAAAATGGCGTCATTCTTCAACAAGTTTGACAGAGGGAGAGCTATCTTACTGAAATCCTTTATGAAGCGCCTGTAAAAACCTACATGACCAAGAAAATAACGAATCTCGTGAACGCAAGATGGGTAAGGCAGTGTAGAAATCACATCAATCTTAGCAGGATCTACTGAGATACCCTTTTCAGAAATAATATGCCCCAAAACAATCCCCTGTTCAACCATAAAATGGCATTTTTCATAGTTCAAAACAAGGTCAGTTTCAATGCATCTTTCCAAAACCAGATTCAAGCTATGCAAGCATGCATCAAATGAGGAACCATAAACAGTAAAATCATCCATGAACACTTCCATGCAATTCTCAATATATTCAGTAAAATACTAATCATGCATCTCTGGAATGTGCCAGGAGCATTGCAAAGACCAAATGGCATCCTCCTGTAAGCAAAAGTGCCAAAAGGGCACGTGAAGGTTGTCTTCTCTTGATCCTCTGGTGCAATGTGGATCTGGAAGTAACCTGAAAAACCATCAAGAAAACAGTAGTGTGATTTACCAGCAAGCCATTCAAGCATCTGATCGATGAACGGCAAAGGAAAGTGATCTTTTCTAGTAGCCTGGTTCAATATCCTGTAATCAATGCAAACTCTCCAGCTATTCTGAACTCTAGTGGGTACAAGTTCATTATTTTCATTTTTCACCACTGTGAGTCCAGATTTCTTAGGTACAACTTGCACTGGGCTCACCCAATTACTGTCAGAGATAGGGTATATGATACCCGCATGCAAGAGTTTTGTTACCTCCTTCTTCACAACATCAAGAATCAAGGGATTGAGCCGCCTTTGGGTCTGCCTAACTGTTTTACCCCCATCCTCCAACAGAATCCTATGCATACACCTGGAGGGGCTAATACCTGGTATGTCAGCCAAGGTCCACCCAATTGCCTTCTTATGCTTCTTCAAAACCTCCAAGAGCTTAGTTTCCTGGTCAAAGTCAAGGTTAGAGGAAATTATAACTGGAAGTTTTTCATTCCTCTCTAAATAAGCATATTTCAGATTTTCAGGAAGTGGCTTAAGCTCCAAGGAGGGTGGCTGCTCAATGGATGGTATGATTGGGGCAGTCATGCTGTCAAGAACTTCAGCTGAACAAACAGCTTCACTTCCACTGTCACCCTGCAGGGTAGCATCAATCTCAGCACAAACAGCACAAGGGTCAGTGTTAGTACAATCATTACATGAATAAATATCATCAAAACCAAAAATAGATGGAAAATTAGCAACCAAGTCATCATAAGTGTCATCAACAATTTCAGAGAGCAACTCTATTTGAAAGACAGAGTGCTCTTCCAAGGGATGCTTGATAGCATCGAAAATGTTGAATTTTGCAACAATGTCACCAAATTCCATGGACATGGTTCCATCATCAACATCAATCTTTGTCTTCGCCGTTTTCATGAACGGTCTGCCCATAATGATTGGTGATCTGCTTGAATTTGTTTCCCCTGCCATGTCCAGGATGTAGAAATCAGCAGGGAAAATCAGGTCATTGACTTGAACAAGCACATCTTCTACTACTCAAATGGGGCGATGATGAGTGTGATTTCACCTCATTTTTCATGTACATTTCTGCATGCATTTGCATATAGTTAGGCCAATTTAGTGTTGATTTTGTATAGTTTTTCCTTTGGAACGGATGAGGTGGTTTCTGTGTGTTGTTTTGCAGGATTTAATGGAAAAATGCCCAGAAATCAGCCTTGGTGGAGCTTGGATGAAAAAGAGCTTGAAAAGTGAAGATTATGAGCCAAACAGAGCCCATCACGGCCTGGCCGTGATGACCATCACGCCGTGATCAAGCGAAGCGTAAGGCAAAAGTCAGAGACTGTCACGGCCTGCCCGTGATATGAATCACGGCCGTGACTTAGGATTCGCGTCGCGAACAAAGGGCTCGCCTCGCGAGTGATCATTTTGTGCAAATTCGCCCAAGTCAGAAACCATCACGGTCTGGCCGTGATGGCCATCACGGCCGTGACGCGATACTGATCTATAAATAGGGCTGCGATGAACAGAAAAAGGGACTGACTTCTAACCTAAAAAAGAGCTTTTGGTGGAGAGAGCACTTGGGGACTTGGAGGCTGCAGCTGAGATAGGGTTCCAGCCCTAGAAGGGGAGATTTCCTTGCTCTAGGAATGGAGGAAGCTTGTCTATGAGTGTTCTCCATCCCTTTTCTCATTCTCTTTTGTATTTCCTTTTATCATGAGTAGTTAAATCCCCATTGTTGGGGTTAGATGTAGCTTTTCTGAACTTGTTGTATTTGATTTGGTGTTTTAATGCAAGTCTCTATTTCTTTATGAGTATGTGATTCTGTGCTTAATGCTTTCCTTGGATTAGCTACCCATAGGAATGATGTGTTGCTTTGATAGATGACTGAAAGGTTGGTGTTAAGGCATGCTCATGAATCATATGCCAAGTAGTTCAAGAATCTAGACATAGGTGTTGAATGCTTGCAACTCGATAAGTCTTGACTTAATGCAAAATCACAGATTAATCCACCTAAGACATTAGGGTTTGATTTGTGGTTTTAGGCTCAATGCACCTAAGACATTAGGCTTGAGTATTTTAGAAAAGGCTTGATTGGCATAATTGAAGTAGGACTTGTGTTGATTACCATTTCATTGCAATTAAGGGAGGATTAGTGTGGTCTAACCCTAACAATCTTAGCCATATCTCTGTTTGCCTTCCAAGTGTTCGATATAATTCCCAAAAGACCAAAAATATTGTTTTGCTTTCTTTATTTTCTGTTTCAATCTCTCATACGATAGTTTAGTCTAAATAGTTGTTGAATTTGTGAATTGGTAATTGACAACCAATCCCTGTGGATACGATAACCGGTCTCACCATTTTATTACTTGTTTGCGACGAGGTGCACTTGCCTTTAATTCTAAAAATCACGCATCATGCGAGCATTGGTCCTGTTTGCCAACTGGATAGTAAGACTTGTATGCTCCAGAGGACCAAGATCAAGGTTGTTGAAAATAGAAGTGGGCATGACATTAATAGAAGCTCCTAAATCCAACATGCAATTGTCGAATTTAGTATCCCCAATAATGCATGGAATAGCAAAAGTTCCCGGATCCTTGCATTTTTGTGGCATTGCCTGAGTGAGGGTTGAAACAGTAACCTTTTCAGGCACAGGCTTAGGTTGAATGAGGGCTAAAACATTTCGCCCCAAATTGACTCTCTCATTACCCTTCAACCTCCTCTTGTGTGTGCACAAATCCTTCAGAAACTTTGCATATTTCGGAACCTGCTTAATCGCATCAAGGAGCGGAATGTTCACTGCCACTTTTGTGAACACATCTAGAATCTCCCTCTCTTTGTCTTCCTCATCAATCTTTTTACTTTTCAGCACTCTTTGCGGGAAGTGGATTGGTGGCACATACTCTTTCTCAGCTTCGATAACAACATGAGGTTCAGGTGTTACCTCAACAACTTTATTCTTTTCAGGGGCTGGTTCTGCAACTTTTCAGGATCTTAAAGTGATTGCAATCATATTAGGATTTGGGACATTAGGATTCACTACTGGTTGAGCAGGTAGTTGGTTCGATCCTTGAGCTTGCTGCATGGCATTCATCGAAGTGGCAAGCTGTCCAATCTGTGTTTGCAAGGCATGAATACTAGAATCTGTTCGTTGCTGAAACTGGAGATTTTGTGCAGCCATTTGCTTGACAAGGTCCTCTAGTGAAGGTCCGGAAGGTGCAGAGGTAGTCACTTGGGGAGAATTATGCGGTGGTAACATCAGCTGTTGTTGTGTGGATGAGTTTCCATACCGAAGGTTCGTGTGGTTCCTCCAGTTGGGGTGGTACTTATTAGTGGAGAGGTCAGGAATGATGTACCTGTTCTGATTGTTGCCTTGATTGTAAAGATTTGCTGCATATGCTTCAGGTAAATCAGTAACCGACTCATCTTTCAGAATGGGACATGCATCGGTCAGGTGCTCAGGAGAAGTACAAATACCACACAACCTTGCTGTTTGAACTTTATCCACTGCCAACTATTTCACTAGAGAAGTAAGCTCATCAATTCTGGTTTCAAGGGCCTTGTTGGAAGAAGAACCATGGATCTCATTCACACCCCGTACTTCAACAGAATTGCTTCTAGTTGTAAACTGCTGGGAGTTGAGTGACATGTTCTCAATCAATGACTTGGCAGCAGCTGGAGTCTTATCAACAAGTGCTCCCCCACTAGCAGCATCCAAAATGTTTCTGTCCATCGGTAGCAATCCCTCATAAAAGTACTGAATGAGCAGCTGCTCGGAAATCTGGTGCTGAGGACAACTGGACACCAACTTCTTGAATCTCTCCCAGTACTCAGCCAATGATTCATTGCCCTGTCTAATACCACATATCTCCTTTCTGATTGATGCAGCTCTGGAGGCAGGGAAGTATCTCTCTAGGAAGACTTTCTTCAAATCATTCCAGGTTGTAACAGAATTCGGTTCAAGGTAATATAATCAATCCTTCGTAGCACCTTGAAGCGAGAATGGGAAGACTCTCAGCTTGATGTGGTCTTCAGTTATTCCTTCAGGTCTCAAAGGTGTAGAGCAGACAACCTGGAATTCTTTCAGATGCTTATGTGGATCCTCACCTGCAAATCCACTAAACATTGGCAACAAGTGTATTAAACCAGATTTTAGTTCAAAAGGAGCAACAACATCAGCATATTCAATACACAAACCATTATAATTAACATCAGGAGCAGCAAGCTGTCTTAATGTTCTTTGATCAGCCATGTTATCAAAAGTGAGTTCAGAATCAGAATCACTACTGGTTGGTGAACTAGTGCTAGCCCGAATTGCTCTACGGCGTGTGTGCAGTGTTCTCTCAATTTCAGGATCAAATTCAAACAGACTAGAACAACCATACCTAGTAGCCAGAACTAATTCAGAAATTAATCAGCAAATCTGTTAATAACAACAAGAGTCCCCCGGCAACGGCACCAATTTTTGACACGATGTCGCACGCGAGTCAAAAAGAACGAGTGGTTTACAAAACTGCAGCTAGGGCGCGACAACTCGAATATCGTATCATAAGGACTCTTGGATTGTTATTAACCTCAAAGTCAGTTTTTTTTTTTTTTTGGGGGGGTTGAGGTTGAATGATTCAGTTAAGAAAAACAATGCAAACAAGTGATTATCAATAAGCTAAAAACGATTAATCTACTGTTCTCGGTTTCCCAACTATCATCGGTTCATATAAATTCCAAGCCCTAAGCGGATTCTAATCCCTTTTCGATTGTAGCAACAATTAACAAGCGAAATTGACACTACGAGATATATGTTCCCAATTTCGAATTAAGCAAACGGATTGAAGCTCTCGTGAATTAAGCAAACACGATTGAACACACGCGAATTAAGCAAACGCGATTAGGTATAGGAACATAGCATCACCAAAATAAATCAACACGTATTCTATTCAACCTGAATTAAGCAAACAAGACATATAGGATAGTATTGAAAGGAAGAAGCAAATTGATCCGGGAATTACGGAACCTCAAGTGTCGGCGGAAACCGATTACAACAGACTAATCTCTGGGGATCAGTTCTCCATCAAAGACATAACAAAAACCTAAGAAAATAATCTGTAAACAGTGAAAATTCGATCCCATTCTATGCCTGCTGCTCTCCTATTTATAGAGAGGCCGCGCGTCACGGCCGTGATGGCCATCACGGCCAGGCCGTGACCAATTCTGCCAAGGGCGCGCATTCAAATTCTAGTCTATCACGGCCGTGATGCTTATCACGGCCAGATCGTGATCGCTTCTGTTCATGGGTGCTGGTCTGTCACGGCCGTGACCTTCATCACGGCTAGGCCATGATCAATTCTGACTTCCTGTGTCTTCTCATTATGCCCGTGATAGTTGTTGCGGCTGGGCCGTGATGCTTTCTGAATTTCATGATCTTGTCATCACGCCCGTGATGGGTATCACAGCTGGGCTGTGATCCTTTCTGTCTTTCATGGGTGGCTTATCACGGCCGTGACCAGTGTCACGGCCTGGGCGTGATGGCTTCTGCCTTAGGTGTCCTTCCCTTTTTGCTCTTCTTATTAACCTGAACACATGAAATAGCAGAAAATACTTTATTTGACTCAAAATCAACTAAAATACCCTAAAACTACTTAAGAGACTCAAAATGTTGCTTGAGGACAATTAGATCCAAATTTTGGCGAAAACGAGATTAAACTCGAATAAAACCATGGTCTTACTAGTTAAAAACTAGATGAGCCAGAGGCTGGTCACCTATCCTTCAAGGTTTGGAAACTCTCCTCACACTTAGAGTCCCACACATACAACTGTCCCTTCTTGGTGAGACGGGTCAAGGGTAAAGCTAACTTAGAGAAGCCTTCTATAAACCTCTTATAGTACCCTGCTAAACCCAAGAAACTTCTAACCTCTGTTACTGACTTTGGCACTTCCCACCGGAGCACCGTCTCTACCTTAGCCGGATCCATGACTATCCCACCTTTAGAGATCATGTGACCTAAGAAACTCACCTCCTCTAACCAAAACTAGCACTTAGACAACTTAGCATACAACTGCTTCTCCTTAAGGGTCTGCAAGACAACCCTCAAGTGCTACTCAAGTTCCTCCTTGGTCTTGGATTACACTAAGATGTCATTTATGAAAACCACAAGAAACTTATCCAAGTAAGGGTGAAAGTTCTTGTTCATGTAATCCATGAACACAACGGGAGCATTAGTCACACCAAAGGCATAACTAAATACCCATAGTGACCATAACACGTCCTAAATGTTGTCTTCTAGATGTCCTCAGACTTAACCCGAATTTGATGGTATCCTGACCTCAAATCTATCTTCGAGAAGACACAAGCTCCTATCAGCTGGTCCATAAGATCATCAATCCTAGGGAGGGGATACCTATTCTTAATGGTCACTTTGTTGAGCTGTCGATAGTCGACACACAACCTCATGCTACCATCTTTCTTCTTCACCAATACCACTGGCGCTCCCCATGGGGATACGCTAGGTCTGATGAACTGCTTCTGCATCAGGTATTCTATTTGTTTATTCAACTCAGCTCCCTCTAAAGGAGACATTCTATAGGGTGCTATGATTATAGGCCCAGTGCCAGGCACTAAATCTATGGTAAAATCCACATCCCTTTATGGGGGTAACTCGTAAACATCCCCCGGGAACACTTCAGGAAATTCTCGCACAACAGGCTCGCTTTCAACATCAGGAGGGCTCTCTACTTCCAGGGAAGATAGCATCATCTACACTTGGGCTTCCGATGCGATTCCGGCAAGTGTAACGGATCGGTCCAAGTAATAAAACACGGTAAGTAAATAGCGAAGTCGAACACAAGGATTGGGAAACTAATTATATCAAATCTTAAGGAAATTCAAACCGTTTGACCAAGTCAATAGCAGTTTGTTGTGAAGAGAGAGAAAAGATCAAGTAACAAGAATTCATCAAATATCTAAGATACGCTAACAGATAAAAACGAGATTAAATTGATGGCTAAGGCTTCTAAGGTTACGAATCCACCTACCCAATCATGCAAGCTATCCAAGTGATTATCTTCTATTCCCTATGTTCAATTTCATGCCAACCAGGATCCCTCAATTATCCTAATGTCTCTATCGAGCACGAAAGGACTTATCTAAACTGTAAATTAATCTCCTCCCGATCTCATAACCCATAATTAGACTCTATTAAGTTCTTGTTCCCTATATGGTTGCACCAATCTCCTACCTTATCCCTAGAAATGCTTAATTGGTGTTCCTAATCCAAGGGCCCTTTGATTAACACAATTAAAACAAAATTAAGAAACAAGAATTGAGATAAGAGAAAGAAAACATCACATTGAAATTCGCTATGCCATCAAAGGTGGCTTCATCGTTCCCATAGAATAGAGGATTAGTCCTCATGGAGATGAGATCAACAAAAGAATTACAAGAAATCATCCTAATGTCAAGAAGAATTCTGTAAAACAAAGCGAGACCCAGCTCCAACGGAACTAGGATTATAAAAATATCAAAAAGCTCCTTAATCTGCCTTAAAACAAGCTATATATAGTGGACTGGATCCGTACACGCTCGCAGGGCGAGCAGAGGCTCGCAAGGCGAGCCTTATGATTGGTGCCAGTTCAAATTTGGATCATTCGCGAGGCGAGACATAGCTCGTGGGGCAAGCCTGAATGGTCTTCAATTTTCTCGTGTCTGGCTCACGAGGCAAGCACTGCGTCGCGAGGCGAGGCTGAATGGCTGCCTACTCCTTCTTAATCCGCTCTTCTGGCTTGCGAGGTGAATATGCCTTTTTGCCTTTATGCTTGTTTTTTTTCAATTTTCCTATGTTCCTCGAGCTTCACTTTTAACCCGAAATATAAAAGTAGCATTTTAATGCTTTATTGACTCAAAATTAACCAAAGTTGCCTGAAAACTATCTAAGAGACTCGAAGTGTTCCTTAGGGACAAAAGAAGTCAAATTCGGGTGATTAGCAAGGTTAAATCGCTCAATTGGCATAAAAACCTTAGCCTTTCTAGCTATAAAACTAGGTAAGCTAGAGGCTTATCAAAATAACCCAAACTTAAACTTTGCTTGTCCCCAAGCAAACTAAAAATCAAAAAGACTCAAAACAAGGTAAGTTAAAGGACTCAATCAAATTTAACCGAGCTTCATGAACATGTTTACAATTTCATTTTCATTTTCAAATTGATGCCCCCCCATTATTCATTATGGTAACCCCCACATGCATATACTTTTGAACAAAAGAGAAATTCATTATCAATGCAATTATTACTCTAAGCAGGGGATCCAACATACAAACAAAAGGAAGATCACCAATTTAAACAATTGCCTTCCTCACAAAGGGAATTTAGTAATTCACTCTTCCGCTCAATTTGTCTGGGTTATAGAATTTTTCACTCTTTTCACAGTTAAGTGCACTTTCCTTAGATTTGATTTTCATCTCAACATAGTTCTCACAAAAATATGCATGCATCATCAAAAGGTCTTTTCAAGGTTGTGATGAGGCCTGACTCAAGGTGAGATATTGAAAGGATCAAGGCTACATCGCTAAGATTTATGAGAGAATGAAATTCACATTCAAACACCTTACTCTCATTTTTTCTTCTTTTTCTTCTTTCGGTGACTACAACCTTTTTACTTTTCGTAATTCTTTTTCACTTTGCCTCTTTTTGGCATTTTTGCAATCCTTTTCATTCTTTTTCATTCTCAAGCCTTTGGCTTCAACTCTTTTGCTTTTTATTTTTCTCAACTATGATTCATGACACTTTGTAGCCACACCAAACTTAGTTCTTAAACAACATTTACAAGGTGGTCGCGCACGCACCAAAAAGGACGAGCGGGTTTTAAAATTGTAGTTTAGGGCGACAACTCGGATGTCGTTCTCAAGGACTCTTAAAGTGTTATTTTCCACAAAAATAAGTTTTTTTTGGGGGGGGGGGGGGGGGGGGTTGGATTGAGAGGCAATCAAAGAAAACAAAATAATGAAAACAGAGCAATAAAACAAGACAGTTCAAAGAGGTTATCAAATGGCCAAAAACAGATTAATCTATTGCTCTTGATTTCCCAACTATCATAGGTTCATGCAATTTCCAAGCCCTAAGCAGATTATATTCCCCTTCCAGTTGTAGTGACAATTGACAAACGAAATTGCTACTACGGATACAAGTTCCTATTCCCGAATTAAACAAACGGGGTTAAGCCCTCATGAACTAAACGAACATGAATGAACACACGTGAATTAAACAAACACGATTAATTATAGGAACATGATATCACCGGAAATAAATCAACACAAACAATATACTCCTGAATTAAACAAACAGAAATATAAAGCATGGCATTGAAGAGGGAAAAGCATACAAAACAGGAAAATACAAGAACCTCAAGTGTATGGAAATCAATTACAATAGATCAATCCTAGAACTTAGTTCTCCATAACAAAAATGAAAACACACAGAGAAAAAAAAATGTAAACAGAACAATGGAGAAGCAAAAGTCCTTCATAATCTGCCAAGACAGCTATTTATAACATTCATGAATTATGCACACTCGCGAGGCGAAGCCTCTCTCGCGACGCGATTATTGTGAACAGTCTGCAACCTTTGGTATTCTCGCGAGGCGAACACACCTTCCGCGAGGCGAGGAACTGAAGAGTCTTCTTATTACGCCCGTTATGAATATCAGGGGCCAACCGTGATGCTTTCTGACTTCCAGGCTCGCGAGGCGAGACTCTTCAACTTCAAACCGCCACGGTAGTGACCTTTAACATGCATCAACCGTGCTGACTTTTGGTCTTCAGGGATGGATTACTCGCGACTCGAGTAAAGTATTCACGAGGCGACCCAGAAACCTTGCAATTTCCTGGAACAGTCAGCCTTCGGGGTCGCGAGGCGAGAAGAGCAGTCGCGGGGCGAACCAGAGAGGATGTCAATTTCACTGCTGGCTGGCTTTCCGGGTTCGCGAGGCGAGCGAACTCTCTCGCGAGGCGAATCCCCCGCTTCTTTATTCTCTCAACTTCTACTTAACACGAAAACAAAGAAATAACTATAAGTATATTATTTGACTCAAAACTGGATAATTTAACCTAAAACTACTTTATAGACTCAAAACCTTGCTTGAGGACAATCTAATCTAATTTGGGTGAAAATAGGATATAATTTGCACAAAACCCTGGTCATACTAGCCATAAAACTAGATGAGCCAGAGGCTTATCAAAATACCCCAAACTTAAACTTTGCTTGTCCCCAAGCAAACTAAGACTCAAAAATCAAAAAGACTCAAGATCTGGCAAGCTTAAAAGATTCAGTCAACCTTGCACAAATTCAAGCAACACATCAAAACAATTTTCTTCAATGTCCCCCCTTTCAACAAAGCAAACCCCCACATTCATTTATTCTAAACATTTGAGAATTTCATCAATCAAACAATCATTAATCTAAGAAAGGGGATCCAAGTCACACACAAGAGGGAGATCACCAACTTCAAACAACTGCCTTCCTCACAAGGGCATTTAGTGTACACTCGATCACTCAATTGGTGTCAGACTATTAACATTGCACTCAATTTCACTTTTAAGGGCACTTCCCAAAAATTTGATTTTCATCTCAAAATGGTTCCCACAGAAAATATGTATGCAACATCAAAAGGTCTTTTATGGGTTGTAATGGGGCCTGGCTAAGGGTAGGATATACAAAGGTACTAGGCTGAAGACCCTAGACCCTAGGAACTAAGAGAACATGAACATTATTTACACTTTGAAATTCCACTCAAGTTCCTTTTCTCATTTTTTTCTTTATGCCTTGGGTGACTACAGCCTCTTTTATTTTTATCATTTTTACACTTCTTTTTTCTTTTCTTTTTTTTTCTTTTTTTTTTTGTTTACATTCATCATTTTTTTTTCTACAAGCCTTTTTATTGCATTTTTTTTCCTCAATCCCAACAACATATTATACCTTGTAGCCACCCCAAACTTAGTTCTTGCACCCATTCTAAGATTACATGCTCTCCTAATCCTAAGATCGGGTTAACATGGTTTTCCAGATTTTTGGGCTTATAACATTAGGTTATCAAGAATTAACAGGCTAATAGGCTCAATGGGGCTAACTAGGGAACATGCATTAGGAATTGGTTATTTTTAGGCTAAGTAGTTATTTGCAAAGAAACTGCCTAAATCATCTGAAGCAAACACATAATCATGCAAACCAAAAAGAGATTCAAGCAAATTCAGGAAAGTGCAACTTGAAAGTGATTTTCACACAGTCAAAAACATGTTGGAGGCTCAAAACCTCACCTGGACATTATTTGCAAATTGTTTGAAAGAGATTCTATCCCTAGTATGTGCTTCCTATCACCCCAAACTTATCATAAATCATGCCATCATAACAAAATCTCAAAGTTCAGTTTTCAATTTCACATGGGAATCACTTTTCAAAACAAAAAATTTTCAGCCTAGGGGGGATCATCACATATCAATCATGCAAGCAATCTATGCAACATCAATCAAAATCCATCAAACTTGCCAACAAAAGACTCAAAACACAAATACTCCTGAGCTTCTCAAATTATTCAGGAGCTTTATTCAAAGAAAAAACTACAACTAGTTCCCTCCCCCACACTTAAAACATGCATTGTCCCCAATGAACAACAGAACTATACAATCAGAGTAAGGGAAAGGAAAGGGAACTCCCTGATCAAGTATCAGTGTAGGTGGGAGCTTCCAAGGAGAGCTCCTCAACAGTAGCATCCGCAGGGTCACCAGCATCCACACCATGGAATGGCTTCAGCCTTTGCCCATTAACCTTGAAGGTTTTGTTGGTACCTGCATCGTTGATCTCTACTGCACCATATGGAAACACATTAGTAACCACAAATGGTCCAATCCACTTGGACCTAAGTTTCCCAGCCATCAATCTCAGGCGGGAGTTAAACAATAAGACCTTCTGACCCACAAAAAATTCTTTCCTAACAATCATCCTATCATGAAAAATTTTTGTTTTCTCTGTATAAATCCAGGAGCTGTCCTAGGCTTCCGGCCCTAAGCTCCTCAAGTTCTGCTGCAACTGCAGTTTTCTTTCAACACCAGATTTCTTCATGTCCATGTTACAACACTTTACTGCCCAATATGCACGGTGCTCAACTTCCACCGGGAGGTGACATGCCTTGCCAAATACAAGCCGGAAGGGGGACATTCCTATAGGTGTCTTAAAAGCAGTCCTCTGGGCCCACAGTGCGTCTTCCAGACGGCGGCTCCATTCCCTTCGTTGGCTGCACCATCTTCTCTAGAATTTGCTTGATCTCCCTGTTTGATATTTCAGCACTGGCCATTGGTTTGGGGATGGTAAGCGGTGGACACTCTATGTACAACCCCATATTTCCCGAGTAAGGCCTCCATGGTTTCATTGCAAAAGTGTGTGCCCAGTCACCGATGATGGCCTTGGGTATGCCAAACCTGCAAAAAATGTTGGACCTAACAAATTTGGAAACAATCGAGCATCGTTAGTACTTGTTGAGATTGCTTCAAACCACTTTGAAACATAATCTACTGACAAAAGATTATATACAAAACCAAAAGAATGATGGAAAGGACCCATAAAATCCATACCCCACACATCAAAGAAATCACTATAAAGCATGGGCTGCTGAGGCATCTCACTCCTACGAGTGATGGCAGGGGCCTATTTGTTTGACATTCTTTACAATTCCTGTATACCTCATATGAATCTCTAAAAATTGTGGGCCAAGAAACCCGGTAATCCAGGACCTTTCTTGCCGTCCTCTGTGGTCCAAAATGTCCTCCGACCGGGAGAGGCATGAGAGAAATGCAGGATGGACTCCGTCTCATGATCGGGGATACACCTCCGAATAACCCGATCACCGCAAAACTTCCACGGTAGGGATCATCCCACACATAGTACTTTGCATCGCTTTTGAGCTTGTGGAACTTATGTCTACTTGTACTCGGGAACAACACCAAGAACAAGAAAATTTACAATGTCAAGAAACCAGGGGGTTACCCCATACAGATGTAACGATCTCTCATCGGGAAATCATCTTGGATGGGAAAAATATCCTCATCCCTTGCTATCCGGCTCAAGTGATTCGCTCCAAATTTTCAGCTCCACTTTTATCCTTTATCTCCACGTTGAATTCTTGGAGCGAAAGCATCCACCGGATCAGTCTTGGCTTAGCTTCTGGCTTCTTCAACAGATATTTCAGAGCTGCATGGTCAGTGAAAACAGTCACCCTAGAACCTAGCAAATAAGACCTAAACTTATCGAGTGCAAATACAACGACACTAGCGCTTCTTTCTCGGTGGTGGTGTAATTTGCCGTGCAGCATCTAAGGTCCTAGAAGCATAATGAATTACATGGGCAACCTTGCCCACCCTTTGTGCGAATCGCTCCCACAAAGCAAAATTGGAAGCATCACACATTAGTTCAAAAGGGAGTGTTGATCTGGAAATGGATGACAGGGGTAGAAGTCAACGTTTTTTTCAGATAGTCAAATGACTCCTTGCACTTTTCATCAAACTGGAACAGGCATCATTCTTCAAAGAGGTTTGACAATGGCAGAGCGATCTTCTTTCAAGTCCTTTATAAAGCGCCCGTAGAAACCTGCATGTCCAAGAAAAGAACGGATCTCGCGTACGCAAGATGGGTAAGGCAATGAAGAAATCACATTAATTTTTGCAGGATCTACAAAAATACCCTCTTTAGAAATTACATGACCCAAAACTATCCCCTGTTCTACCATAAAGTGACATTTCTCATAATTCAAAATCGAGATCGATATCAATGCATCTTTGTAGAACTAGACTCGGACTATGCGAGACATGCATCAAATGAGGAGCCATATACGGTGAAATCATCCATGAACACCTCTATGCAATTTTCAATAAACTCGGAGAAAATGCTAAGCATGCATCTTTGAAAGGTGCCGGGAGCATTACAAAGGCCAAATGGCATCCTCCTATAAGCAAACGTCATCGAAGGGGCATGTGAAGGTGGTCTTTTCCCCGATCCTCGGGGGCAATATGAATCTGGAAATACCGGAAAAGCCATCAAGAAAGCAATAATGAGATTGACCAGCCCAGTCGATCCAAAGATCTCGATCTATGAACGGCAAAGGAAAATGATCCTTTTCGGTGGCCTGGTTCAACTTCCTATAGTCTATACAAACTCGCTTGACCTATTCTCGGACTCTAGTAGGCACAAGCTCATTATTTTCATTCCTAACTACTGTTAGACCAGACTTCTTTGGTACAACTTGCACTAGACTTACCCAAGTACTATCAGAGATGGGGTATATAATACCTGCCTGTAGAAGCTTAGTCACCTCTTTCTTCACCACATCCAGAATCAGTGGGTTAAGTCGCCTTTGGGCCTGTCTTACTGGTTTAGCTCCATCCTCCAATAGAATTCCGTGCATGCATCTGGAGGGGCTGATTCCTGGAATATCAGCCAATGTCCACCCAATAGCCTTCTTGTACTTCTTCAGAACCTCCAATAGTTTGGCTTCCTGGTCAGAGTCAAGGCTGGAAGAAATGATGACTGGAAGTCTTTCATTTGTCTCTAGGTAAGCATACTTCAGGTTCTCTGGGAGTGGCTTGAGCTCTAAGGATGGTGGCTGCTCAATGGATGGCACATTGGGAGTAGCCATGATGTTAAAGACTCCTGCAGAACAAACAGCTTCATTCTCACTATCACTATCACTATCACTATCACCCTGCAAAGTTGAATTCAAAAACTCAGAACAAATAGAACATGGGTTAGTGTTAGTACAGTTAGTACAAGTATATACATCATCAAAACCAGAAATAAAAGGAAAATCAGGAATAAAGTCCTCATGGGTATCCTCAATAAGCTCAGAAAGCAACTCTAAGTGGAATACAGAGTGCTCCTCCACTGGGTGTTTCATAGCATCAAAGATCTTGAATTTGGCCACAATACCACCAAACTCCATAGACATAGTCCCATTATACACATCAATCTTAGTCTTGGATGTCATCATGAATGGTCTGCCCAAGATTATTGGTGATCTACTGGAATGAGTCTCTCCTGCCATGTCTAAGATGTAGAAGTTCGCAGGGAAGATCAAATCATCAACTTGCACTAGTACATCTTCTACCACTCCCATGGGTCGGGCACTGGTCCTGTTAGCCAACTGGATGGTGAGACCTGTATACTGCAATGGCCCAAGATCAAGGTTGTTAAAGATGGAGGTAGGCATGACATTGATAGAGGCTCCCAGATCCAGCATGCAATTTTCAAACTTCCTGTCCCCAATAGTGCATGGAATGGTGAATGTGCCTGGATCCTTGCACTTCTGTGGCAGTGCCTGAGTAGGGGCTATAACAGCAACTCTTTCTGGCTTAGGCTGGATAGGTGCTGAGACATTTCTTCCCAAGTCAACCCTCTCATTAGTCTTCATCTTCCTCTTGTTGGTGCATAGATCCTTCAAAAATTTGGCATACTTGGGCACTTGCTTGATCACATCTAGGAGAGGAATATTTACAGCTACTTTTCTGAAAACATCAAGAATCTCCTTCTCCTTATCTTCACCACCAATCTTCTTATTATTCTGCAATCTGTGTGGGAATGGGATAGGTGGTCTATACACTTTCTCAGCTTCCACATCAACCATAGGCTCTGGAGTTACCTCAACAGTTGCTTCATCTTTTTCAGAAGTAGCCTCAACAACTTTTCCAGATCTCAGAGATATGGCACTCACATTAGGATTGGAGGCATTAGGATTTATCATTTTGTCTTTGGTAGCTGACTGGATCTTTGACCTTGCTGTATGTTATTCATGTCTGTGGCCATCTGTCCAATCTGTGTCTCCAAAATTTTAATGCTGGCATTTGTTTGCTGCTGAAACTGTGCCTGTGAGGCCTGAATCTGTCCCATTTGCTGCTGAAACTGTAGATTTTGTGCAGCCATTTGTGCAGCCATTTGTTTGAGCATGTCATCTACTGAAGGTCCGGAAGGTGCAGAAGTGGCCACTGGAGGAGGATTCTGAGGTGCCCTCGGTTGTTGTTGGGATGAGTTCCCATACCGCAGATTAGGATGAGTCCTCCAATTGGGATGGTACCTATTGGTAGAGAGGTCTGGAGTGCTGTACCGATTCTGACTGTTTCCTTGACTATATGGATTAACTGCATAAGCTTGAGATACTTCACTGACAAACTCTTCCCTCTAGATGGGGCATGGATCATGTGGGTGCTCAGGTGAATTGCAGATGCTACATAACTTTGCAGGCTGAACTCTGTCTATTTCCAATTGCCTTACAAAAGAAGTCAGCTCATCCAATCTATTCTCAAGGGCAGCATGGTTGGAAGATGAACTATGGAGCTCATGCCTACCTCTTGTCTCAACTGAATTTCTTCTGGTAGTAAACTGCTGAGAATTCAATGACATATTCTCAATGAGTTGCTTGGCAGCAGTTGGGGTCTTATCCACTAATGCTCCCCCACTAGCGGCATCCAAAAGATTCCTATCCATCGGCAACAATCCTTCATAAAAGTACTGGATCAGGAGTTGTTCAGATATCTGATGTTGGGGGCAACTGGACACCAAATGCTTGAACCTTTCCCAATATTCAGCTAGCGATTCATTCCCTTGCCTGATGCCACATATTTCTTTTCTTATTGAAGCAGCTCTTGAAGCAGGAAAATATCTTTCTAGGAACACCCTCTTCAAATCATTCCAAGTGGTGATTGAGTTGGGCTCAAGATACAGCAGCCAATCTTTTGCAGCTCCCTGAAGTGAAAATGGAAAAGCCTTCAGCTTGATACTATCCTCAGTGACTCCCTCTGATCTCGAGGTTGTGGAGCATACAACTTGGAATTCCTTCAAGTGCTTGTGTGGATCCTCACCTGCAAGACCATTAAACTTGGGCAACAAGTGAATAAAACCAGATTTCAGTTCAAAAGGAGTGTCAGCACCAGGATATGAAATACACAATCCATTATAGTTGACATCAGGGGCAGCAAGCTGTCTTAATGTCCTCTGGTCTCCCATGTTTTCAAAAACAGTTTTGAAATTGGAATCACTACTAGTGCTGGCCCGAAATTCTCTACGGAGTGTGTGCAGTGTTCTTTCAATTTCCGGGTCAAAATCACACAGTTCAAGGCAATTAGACCTAGTAGCCAGACCAATTCAAAACAAAAACAAAAATAAAAGAGAAAAACAGAAATAAAAATGTGAAAATAACAAAACAAGAGTCCCCGGCAACGGCGCCAATTTTTGGTCGCGCTGTCGCGCACGCACCAAAAAGGACGAGCGGGTTTTAAAATTGTAGTTTAGGACGACAACTCGGATGTCGTTCTGAAGGACTCTTAAAGTGTTATTTTCCACAAAAATAAGTTTTTTTTTTTTTTTTGGGGGGGGTGGATTGAGAGGCAATCAAAGAAAACAAAATAATAAAAACAGAGCAATAAAACAAGACAGTTCAAAGAGGTTATCAAATGGCCAAAAACAGATTAATCTATTGCTCTTGATTTCCCAACTATCATAGGTTCATGCAATTTCCAAGCCCTAAGCAGATTATATTCCCCTTCCAGTTGTAGTGACAATTGACAAACGAAATTGCTACTACGGATACAAGTTCATATTCCCGAATTAAACAAACGGGGTTAAGCCCTCATGAACTAAACGAACATGAATGAACACACGTGAATTAAACAAACGCGATTAATTATAGGAACATGATATCACCGGAAATAAATCAACACAATACAATATACTCCTGAATTAAACAAACAGAAATATAAAGCATGGCATTGAAGAGGGAAAAGCATACAAAACAGGAAAATACAAGAACCTCAAGTGTATGGAAATCAATTACAATAGATCAATCCTAGAACTTAGTTCTCCATAACAAAAACGAAAACACACAGAGAAAAAAAATGTAAACAGAACAATGGAGAAGCAAAAGTCCTTCATAATCTGCCAAGACAGCTATTTATAACATTCATGAATTATGCACACTCGCGAGGCGAAGCCTCTCTCGCGACGCGATTATTGTGAACAGTCTGCAACCTTTGGTATTCTCGCGAGGCGAACACACCTTCCGCGAGGCGAGGAACTGAAGAGTCTTCTTATTACGCCCGTTATGAATATCAGGGGCCAACCGTGATGCTTTCTGACTTCCAGGCTCGCGAGGCGAGACTCTTCAACTTCGAAACTGCCACAGCCGTGACCTTTAACATGCATCAACCGTGCTGACTTTTGGTCTTCAGGGATGGATTACTCGCGACTCGAGTAAAGTATTCGCGAGGCGACCCAGAAACCTTGCAATTTCCTGGAACAGTCAGCCTTCGGGGTCGCGAGGCGAGAAGAGCAGTCGCGGGGCGAACCAGAGAGGATGTCAATTTCACTGTTCTGCTGGCTTTCAGGTTCGCGAGGCGAGCAGAACTCTCGCGAGGCGAATCCCCTGCTTCTTTATTCTCTCAACTTCTACTTAACCTGAAAACAAAGAAATAACTATAAGTATATTATTTGACTCAAAACTGGATAATTTAACCTAAAACTACTTTATAGACTCAAAACCTTGCTTGAGGACAATCTAATCTAATTTGGGTGAAAATAGGATATAATTTGCACAAAACCCTGGTCATACTAGCCATAAAACTAGATGAGCCAGAGGCTTATCACAAGGCTAAAGATTCCATGCTCTCCTAAATCCTAGGATAGGGAAATCATGGTTTTTATGGATTTATGGCTTGTAATGTAAGATGATAAAGAACAATTAGGCTTTAAGGCTCAAAGTGACTAATTAGGGATCATGCATCAAGGTTGGTTCATTTAGGCTAAGTAGCTAATTCAAAGAAAAATTGCCTAGATCATATGATGCAACATATAAATATGCAAAACAATGAAGATATTCAAGCAAAACCGGGAAAATGCGACTTAATGTGATTCACTCAATTAAAAACAAAGATGGCGGCTCAAATTCTCACCTGGTTATTTTCGTAAATTTTTTGACCGAGATACAATTCCCAGAATGCGCACCCCTTCACCCCTCACACGGGGATTTAACTTTCAACACATCGAGGGGGGTTCATCAAAATGGTTTTCACAAAAAACTCATGCATTCAATCAAGTTGCATTCAATTTAATCCACAAACTTACCAACTAGACTCAAGACACTATGGTTTTTTCTTATTGACCAATTATTAACAAGCAATCAATTTGAAAGCAAAAGGAAAAAAAAAAGAGGGGAAGAGAATGAAAGAAAAGAAAGAGAGGAGATGAGTTTACGAAATGTTAGCTCAAGGAGTCCGAGGGGGCTCCTTTTCTTTTTCCTCCGCATTTCATTTTTATTCCGGATTTCCTTCCAATGCTAGCTTAACAAGCCTATCCTCTTCCATCTTTAGCCATGCGTAGTCATTCATGCTCTTGAGAGTTTCCAACCAAGCCCAATCCCATCTTTCTGCTTCTTCTTCGGTCTCAATTTCCACTTTTGGGAATGAGATCTCATTTGGTTTCTTGATCCCCTTTTCGATCATCTCTTCATACCATTTATGCCCGTTGCTAATGCACGGTAGAAATTCTCTTGCTCTCCTTTTAACATCTTTACGAATCTCAATCCGGGAATACTCATTCGCACCCCGACAAAATTCCAAATCTGATGAATCGAATCCGGGATAAGAACCCACTAGAATCTTTTCCCTTTGATCATGAGTTAAAGTTTCAATTTCCGGTAATGGGATTCGTCTAACCTGGATCGCATTTTTTATTTTTTGGAATTCGGGGTGGTTCGGAGAGATTGTGAATTGTATCTAATTCCACAAGTAAAACATTGGTCAATATTATAATCAAAAATTAAAAATTAAAGGAAAAACTAAGACTAAAAATCAAAAAGAAAATAAATAACAACATGCACCAAATATATTCAATTATCCATCTGTGCATATAGTAACCACAAAATAATATGAGTTTCTAGCTAGCAATAGGTACAACTAAATAACATCAAAATGATAAACTAGATAGAACTCGGAGAACAAAGAGATAAAACCGGGGACTGGTAATGATGGGGCCCAGATCACTTCTCAAAATCAATATCATCCACCAGGCCACCCTGTCGAGCTGCTGCTCTGCCTCATCCTCTGCTGGTACCTCGGGCACCCCCCTGTGGCATAGCATCCTGGTCCCCAAGATAGTCCTGCCACCTAAGCCGAGGTGCCAAATCCTCCTCGGAAGGGTAAAGGGGTACCCGACCCTCCTACTAGGCTAGTGATAGCTCTCTGAAAAACTCTCGCAGCACCACCTGATCCCTCCTCATAGCCTGTTGGTTCTGCAAGAGCAGAACCATGTCAGATGATTGTGGCCTCTGAGGGGGCTGTGCTGCTAGCCTCCTGGGTGGTGCGGGCTCAGTAAAGCAGTGGCAGCGTATGTACTATTTGTCAATCAGTTGAGGGGGAATCTTCTCTACCCCATCAGTCACTGGCATGCCCGTCGTGCGGATCATCTTTGTGAGCAGGAACCTGTGGGCTAAAACCTCCTTCAGCGCCCTCGAGTTTGGCTACATCTGAATATCCTGTGCAATCACCGGCCCTACATAATGGTCTTCTCGTTCATGATTGCATAAATGAGGCGGGCCCAGGAAGCAGTATTACTAGACTCGTGAGAGCTAACCATCAGGTTGGCATGTACAAACGCTGACCATACCCGGGCCACAGGTGTCAGATCCTGTCTCCTCAACCTCAGTAGGTTCCCAGAGGTCCCTATCTCCCACTCGGCCTCTGGCTTGCAGCATGTCTCCAAAATCTCAGCAACCAAGCTCTGCACTACCAGCATCAGCTGATGCTCACTCCTATCCTCCCAAGTGATGGGGATACCCAAGAAGGTGTTAATCTCCTCCACCGTGAAAGTCACGGGGACTCCTTTGACTATGGATATGCACCCGGGTCATCAATCTCGGGGTTGAGAGCATTGGCATAAAATTCCTGAACCAGTTTATATCAAACCGGCGAGGAAGATCAGCCAACATACCCCAACCCCTGGTGTTAATCTGTCCAGAGATTAGTTGTTCCCAACAAGGACCACTCTCCTCTCCAGGACCATTTCCTTCTGTGTCACCAACTCCTAATGCTTCTCATGAAGAAAAGTTTGGAAGCTGGGAGCAGAGGAAACAGCCCTAGAAGAGGAGCCAGGTCCCTCAGAGAACAACTGGTCATCCTCCTGAACAGATTGGCACTTTTTGCGCTTAATGGTCTGTTTCTCAGCATTTTTCGGGGGAGCCATAGCCTGAAAACAAGAAAAGTCCCAATACAATTTACAAAAGCATATATAACTATCCAAGAATTCAGAAAACCATTCCTAGTTATTCACAGACATATATTAGGCATCTAATTGACAGTCAAGAACACGTAAATTCGTTCTTAAAAATTTTCCAGAAAAATAATCCCATAGCCCCCTAGCAAGCATCATCTCTAATAATTACCCAGCAATACCCCAAACTTAGGTTTCTAGTTCAGTTCAGTTCATCACATCAAAAATAGAGACATATATCATGAATTGAAAACCGCCTGACAAATATCATTTTCACTATTTTTCCACAACACTCCCTCATACATATTTATCATTTAGGCACATAACAAGAATCTCAATCAAGAACATTAAGTAATGCACAACAGAGCATTCAAAACTCAAAAATGGAATGATAGGAGTTCTTTGAAATTCTTGCCAAAATCAAAGGAAATAGGTTTGGAATGATTGACGCTTACCTCGTGAGTGTGATTGAGAGTGTTAGAGTGAGATTGTGATGAAATTGAGGGAGAAAATTGTCCCTAAGTCGCGAGCTTGAATGGTCTTCAAATTTACTGTATCACAATCAACTCGTCAAGTATCAACGATATACCGTAGACAGTCAAAACAGTCAACACCGCAAATAAAATATTATATTTTATACGTAACGGCTATAAACGTACAATTCCAATATCATCATCGTGTTGGGTTTTCATGAGATTATCCTCTTTTAAAATCAAATCTCAAGACGGAAGAAAACCATCCAATGGATCCCGCATTACAAACATGAATCACAAATGGCAAATAGTGTTTACCACTTGAAGCGTGCTTTACCTTTCGATCACCAGTGCCACGAAGGAGAAGCATCTCTACTCAATACACACGACCAAATGGGCGTCGGAGCTATGCGTCTTGTGTTAGCCGACGGCTACGGTGAGACGCAGTTAGCAAGCCGAGGTTAGAGGGGAGAGCACTTCTATTTATAAATTGGCAGCTCCCTTTAACCTAACTGTTTACCCTATTGGGCTTTGTACCCTATAAGCCTAATTGTCCTTATATTAATTAAATCATATTTAGCTAATATAACTGCTCCGCATTTGCTCTATGCGTGTGACCCTATAGGCTCCTGATGAGTGTGATTCCACATCATCTTTGTCTATCATTTTGCATGCATTTTTCATGTAGTTTAGGCATTTTTAATTAGATTTTAGGTTAATTTTCCTTTGGAACGGGTAAGGCGGTTTTCGTGTGTTGTTTTGCAGATATCAAGGGTAAAATGCTCAAGATCAACCATGATGAAGTTTGGATGAAGATAGGGCTTTAAAAGTGCAGAAAATGAGCCAAACAGAGCCCATCACGGCCTAGCCGTGATGACCATCACGGCCATGATCGAGCAAAACTGAAAAAGAACAAAGGCTGAAGTCAGAGTCTGTCACGGCGTGGCCGTGATATACATCACGACCGTGACCCAAAACCACCACAAGTCAGAGACCATCACGGCCACAGCCGTGATTGAAATTCTGACCATGAAGCAGGGCTCGCGACGCGAGATTGAGCTCGCCACGCGAGAGATCAAAATTTCCAGAAGAGCCAGAAACAGAGACCGTCACGACCTGCCCGTGATGGCCATCACGGCCGTGACGCGCATTACTTGGATCAGAAGCAACCGAAATAGATCAGATTTTGAGTTGGTTTGGGACTCTAACTTCCCAATTTCTATAAATATGGACCAGGCAGATGCAGAAGGGGATGATCGATCAATCAATCATCTATCATATCTAGACTTGTACACAAGGACTTAGGCATAGATCTCTCTTCTCCTCTTCTCCTCTCTCCTCTGATTTTTTGTATTTTCATTATGTTGTCAACCCAGCTTGTCATCTCCATGGCAAGACTGGAGTAGTAGTTTGTTTCTAGGGATTGGGGCTCTGCCCGAGTTTTGTAAATGTTGTTGATTTGATGTAAAATCGTTGTTGATTTCGTTATTGTTTTAGATCTGATTTCTAGTGTGTTAATCACTCGTAAATTCGGCAACCGCTTATTTGCGTGACGTAGACGTTCTAAGGAGGAACCTAGCGGTGAACTTAGGATTTCTAGGGTGTTTCACTCGTAAAGCCCGGCGGCCGCTTGTTTGTGAGATGTGGATGATCTAAAGAGAAACCTGGCGGTGAACTTAGGTTTATTTGCATGACTTAGACATTTTTAAGGAGGAACCTAGCGGTGAACTTAGGTGTCGGACCTATAGAAGTCAGACTTGGGACTGAAATCACGAGAGTTAGAAGCCATCCCTCGAGGAGCAACGAGTTGTCACGAAGCGCAAAGGGTCTAATCTGGGATCGGCTACCACGAGAGTAGGGGTCGGGTCAATTGGGCACGGCTTTTGTAACCCGAGAGGGAGCTTAAGCTATTATAGGATAAACTCGCCTTCAAGGCAATTTCGTTAATCAACAAAGGTAAATCAGATTAGCAACATAAACAGCCTCAAAGGTAACCCAAATCCCTAGGAATCCATTTAGATCAAAACCCCAAAAATATTTGTTTTCTGTTTTAATTGTTTTCTTCTCATCTATCTTTTAAATTTCAAATTCAAAACCCTTTTTACTCAAAACATAAAAATCCTCTAAAAAGTCCAGATTCACTCAATTCGAAATTAATTGCGATTCGAGAACACAGTCTCTGTGGGTTCGATATCTTTTATTACTTGACGACAGACCGGTACACTTGCCGGAATCGCAGAGCGCACGCTCGACGCGCTGTCAAGTTTTTGGCGCCGTTGCCGGGGACTGTGCCATTTCGAATTTCAATTGATTTTGTAATTGATTTTTCTGGAAATTTTCTTTTTATTTGATTTTTAATTTCCGATAAAAAAAAAAACACAAAAATATATCTTTCCTTCTATTGTATCCATCTCTCTGTGTGTTATATGCAAAGATCCCTAAGTCTTGGGAGCCTTGGTGAAGTTGATCCGGAGATCGAGAGGACCTTCCACAGACGTAGGCGACTACAAAGAGAGGGAGAAAGGTTGACCCCCATTCCACTCATGGCGAATCAACCGGATACAAAACCTTTGAAGGACTACGCAGCCCCAAATGCGAGAGGCTTGCGAACTGGGATTGCAAGGCCAGAGATTGAGGCGGAGAACTATACCATACCGCCCATGCTAATCAACATGATTAGGCAACATCAATTCGGAGGATTGCCTTCGGAGGACCCTACTGACCATATAGAAACATTCTTAGAGTTCACCGATGCAATCAGGATTAATGGAGCCTCAGTCGATGTTGTACGTTTGAGACTGTTCCCCTCATCTCTCACTGGAAAGGCGAAGGCCTGGCTAAAGCAAATTCCCGCTAACACCTTGACTACTTGGGACCAACTGGAGCAGGCGTTCTTGGAGAAATTCTTCCCTCCATCCAAGACGGCCTACATAAGAACCCAGATCACCGGCTTCTTCGAGAAAGACGTAGAATCATTATCAGAAGCTTGGGATCACTACAAGGAACTGCTGGAGTCGTGCCCACATCACGGACTCGAGAGGTGGTTAATAGTGCACACCTTCTATAACGGATTGGATTACTCTTCGAAGGTGTCACTTGATTCTGCAGCCGGTGGAGCGTTTATGAATAGGCCTCTGACTGAGGCATTCAACATCATCGAAAATGTCGCCACCAACTACCACCAATGGGGTTCCGAAAGAGGTAATAACCCGAACAAGATTTCGGGGGGTAAGTTTGAGGTAAATAGCACAGATCTTATTATGTCAAAGATAGACTCACTTAATAAACGTTTTGATCGGCTTGAAAGAGCTAATGTGAGTGCATTAGGTGCTACTAACCTTGTTTGTGAGATTTGTGGAATGCAGGGACATGACATGATGGAATGCCCACATGGATCCGGCGCTTCGGGTGAGCAAGTGAACTCTTGTCACAACTTCTATGACACGAACCCGAAACTGCCCAACTATGCTCCCCCAAATCCCTACAACCAAAGGAAGAACAACCCTTACCTCTCCTACGGCAACTACAGCAACACGCTCAACCATGAGTTCCAAGAGGGCCAAGGTAATAAGAGAGCCGCACCGGGGTATCCTCAAGTACAAAAATCTAAGCTCGAGTCTCTCATGGAAAAATTTGTTGCCACTCAAGCTCAGCAGAATGAGGCAATAAAGGAGCTAGCATCTAAGGTAGACCACTTAGCCACTCATAGCAAGATGCTAGAAACCCAGATTGCCCAACAAGCCGGCACGTACTCGAGACCTAAGGATACATTTCTGGGGCAACCCGAAGCAAATCCCAATGAGCATTGCAATGCCATACACTTAAGGGATGATAAGCTTGGGGTGGGGGTAGCTGAAATGGAGGTGGAACCGGAGGAAGACACGAGCGAAAAGGAAGAGCCAGAACCGAAGTATGTCCCTCCACCACCATACCAACCCCCGATACCTTTACCACAAAGGTTGGTCAGGAAAAAGCAAGTAGATGTTGAGACTAAAATGCCTACTAAACTGAAAGACCCAGGTAGTTTCTCCATCTCTTGCTCGATCGAACAAGTGCAAATTGACCAAGCCTTATGTGACCTAGGGGCTAGTGCGAGCTTGATGCCCCTCACTATCATGGAAAGGTTGGAAAGTAAAGAGTTGAGACCATTCAAATTCTCCTTACAATTTGCGGATGGCTCAACTAGGACTCCTCTAGGCATACTAGAGAATGTTCCTGTAAAGGTAGGGAAATTCTTCATCCCTACCGACTTCCTGGTATTGGACATGAAAGGGAATTCTGAATTCCCCATTATTTTAGGAAGGCCGTTCTTGGCAAACCATTTGGAGCAGTAATAGATGTAAGGAATGGTAAACTCTCTCTAAATGTAGAGGAAGGTAGGGTCGATTTTCATTTTACTAACTCATATAACACCCCTCCTTTTGAGAGCCATATGTGCAGGATAGGTATCACGTCTCCAGTGGTAAAAGAAGAGCTCAACATGGAAGCAACTCCGAAGATATGCATGTCTATTGATGCACCCAGCAGTGATGGAATTGGAGTTGCTGTCCATACTGAAACAAAACTTCCGCCGGGAGGAAGGAAGCCTAGGAAGCTCCGAGAGAAAAGAGCGAAGCGGAAGCATTATTGACCGTATGAGCAGAAACGGCTTTTTGAAGGAGTTCCATGGAAGAGAAGTGTTCCTGCACTTCTACGCCCAGCCGACCCCGGTTGATTAAAGGAAGTATGGTCAAGCTTAAGACCATAAATAAGCGCTTCTTGGGAGGCAACCCAAGTTTTCTTTCCCTTTTCCTTTTGTTTTTGATTTAACCTCTTGAATAATTTGAGAAGATCAAGAGGCAAAAATATCATTAATAGGTTTGTCTAGTGTTTTCAGGTTGAGAAAGGGAAGAAGAGCAGAGAAAAATAAAGTCAGAAGCCATCACGCCCTGGCCGTGACAGTAGTCACGACCGTGATGAACTAATACAAGAGCACAGAAAGGATCACGACCTAGCCGTGATACACATCACGGGCGTGATGAGTAGGATGCCAAGATCAGAGAGCATCACGACCTAGCCGTGATGTAGATCACGGCCGTGACAGGGCAACTCCTGAGGACCAGAAACGATCACGGCATGCCCGTGATGAGCCTCACGGCCGTGATGCAATTTCTACCCAAGTTTTGACTGGAATGTGAGCCAACACCCGCTACCACCTCGGTAAGTTGTTCCAATTTTTCTCCTCTCTCCGACTTGATTATTTACATTGGAGACAATGTATGTAATCAAGCTTGGGGTGGGGGTATTTTTGCATTATTTTTGCATTTGCATTGTTGCATTCATATTGCATTCTCATAGGCATAGATTGGTATGATCACATTCTCTAGATTGTCCCTCACTTAGAACATGCATCCGATTGTGAGAACTTGGAGCCAAATGAATTGAGATAGTGAATTTTCGAACCCAATTTTTTATTATTCTTGTGATATGGCTAAAAATAAAATTTCTTGAGATAAACTTTTGATAGTTGATAATTAGCATGTGGTTCCTTAGATTTGTGTTCCTCACTGATTTTTGAACTACTAAATGTAAGATTTTGAGCCAAATAGGGGTACTCACTAAATCTACCCCATTTCTTGTGATAGAGTGATTTAATTCCTCTTGGACTGTATTTTCTAGAACTTGACTTGAAACCGTTTCGAAACTTAAAAATTTTTGAAAACACTTTTGGAAATGATGGAGGCACTAGGTATTCTTCCGGCCTCCCGAGCTTTGAATGTTTAAATGCTACCCCCTAGTTGCCCAACTTTGAGCCTAAAAGAAAAAAAAATACTTTTCTTGGTACCTTGAATTACTTTGATAAATAATGCTTGGTATGGCACCTTTTAAGGTATTACAAAAGGGCAAAATGGTAGTTGGAAAAAGTATGGGATGAAAAAAAAAAAACTAGAAAGTAATTTCTCTTGAGCTATAAATCTCCCCTTATCCAAACAAATAAAATGAAATAAACAAAAAAAATGGAGAAGGGGATGACAAAAGAAAGTGAGAAATGAAAATGAAAATAAAAAAAAAAAAAAAAGAAGAAAAAAGGGTGGAAAAGTAAATCAAAGCCCTAAAAGGTATTTTAGAAGGTGTCATGCTTTGCAATGCCTGATAATTTGTTTAGCCTTCTTGAATTTCCCTTTTTCTTGATTTCCCCACCTAACAATTAATCCCATGGCCACGTTACAACCAAAGTAAAAGACCTCTTGATTCTTAAGTGTTTTCATTAATAAAGTAGAGATTTGGTTAATAGTCAAGCCTATGGTAAAATACTTTCCTTGAGGAAATGGAGTGAATTGTCATATACCCTAAAACACTTGAGTGAGGCGAGATGAGTGCCCAAATTAGTGAGAATATGAACTTGAAAAACCTAAGCTTCTAATTGGACTTGAACATGATTATCTCTTGAGTGCTTATTAAATATGCCTGTCACTTGGATTAGCTTCTAGGGTTCTTGGTTCTCTATCCATGCTTTGATTGATTTATCTTATGGCCTGAGTAATTGCTTGAGGACAAGCAAAGTTTTAAGCTTGGGGTGATTTGATGAGTGTGATTCCACATCATCTTTGTCTATCATTTTGCATGCATTTTTCATGTAGTTTAGGCATTTTTAATTAGCTTTTAGGTTAATTTTCCTTTGGAACGGGTAAGGCGGTTTTTGAGTGTTGTTTTGCAGATATCAAGGGTAAAATGCTCAAGATCAACCATGATGAAGTTTGGATGAAGATAGGGCTTTAAAAGTGCAGAAAATGAGCCAAACAGAGCCCATCACGGCCTAGCCGTGATGACCATCACAGCCATGATCGAGCAAAACTGAAAAAGAACAAAGGTCAAGTCGAGTGCATCACGGCCTGGCCGTGATATACATCACGGCCGTGACCCAAAACCACCACAAGTCAGAGACCATCACGGCCACAGCCGTGATTCAGAACACGGCCATGAACAGAGGGCTCGCGACGCGAGATTGAGCTCGCCACGCCAGAGATCAAAATTTCCAAAAGAGCCAGAAACAGAGACCGTCACGGACTGCCCGTGATGGCCATCACGGCCGTGACGCGCATTACTTGGATCAGAAGCAACCGAAATAGATCAGATTTTGAGTTGGTTTGGGACTCTAACTTCCCAATTTCTATAAATATGGACCAGGCAGATGCAGAAGGGGATGATCGATCAATCATCTATCATATCTAGACTTGTACACAAGGACTTAGGCATAGATCTCTCTTCTCCTCTTCTCCTCTCTCCTCTGATTTTTTGTATTTTCATTATGTTGTCAACCCAGCTTGTCATCTCCATGGCAAGACTGGAGTAGTAGTTTGTTTCTAGGGATTGGGGCTCGCCTAGAGTTTTGTAAATGTTGTTGATTTGATGTAAAATCGTTGTTGATTTCGTTATTGTTTTAGATCTGATTTCTAGTGTGTTAATCACTCGTAAATTCGGCAACCGCTTATTTGCGTGACGTAGACGTTCTAAGGAGGAACCTAGCGGTGAACTTAGGATTTCTAGGGTGTTTCACTCGTAAAGCCCGGCGGCCGCTTGTTTGTGAGATGTGGATGATCAAAGGAGGAACCTAGCGGTGAACTTAGGTTTATTTGCATGACTTAGACATTTTTAAGGAGGAACCTAGCGGTGAACTTAGGTGTCGGACCTATAGAAGTCAGACTTGGGACTGAAATCACGAGAGTTAGAAGTCGTCCCTCGAAGAGCAACGAGTTGTCACGAAGCGCAAAGGGTCTAATCTGGGATCGGCTACCACGAGAGTAGGGGTCGGGTCAATTGGGCACGGCTTTTGTAACCCGAGAGGGAGCTTAAGCTATTAGAGGATAAACTCGCCTTCAAGGCAATTTCGTTAATCAACAAAGGTAAATCGGATTAGCAACATAAACAGCCTCAAAGGTAACCCAAATCCCTAGGAATCCATTTAGATCAAAACCCCAAAAAGATTTGTTTTTTGTTTTAATTGTTTTCTGCTCATCTATCTTTTAAATTTCAAATTCAAAACCCTTTTTACTCAAAACATAAAAATCCTCTAAAAAGTCCAGATTCACTCAATTCGAAATTAATTGCGATTCGAGAACACAGTCTCTGTGGGTTCGATATCTTTTATTACTTGACGACAGACCGGTACACTTGCCGGAATCGCAGAGCGCACGCTCGACGCGCTGTCAGCTCCCACTAAGTTGGCAATAATATTAAATAGTATAATATTATCAAATATTAATTATAATATTAAATATTATAAATAATGAGCGACATCTAGCAATGCTACCTAATTAGCGAGAGTATTGGTGATCCGATTTTAGCTTTACCGCGACCAAAATTTACCGTGTAGTAAATGTCCCTTCGTCCACATGTCTTAATTGAACACAAGGTATAAGAGTGTCATCCTTGTTATATTCAATTATTTATTCCTCGATCCCAGAGTAGATGTGTAATCACAAATGGACTCAATATCACATATTGGCCCACTTCCGCGCGGCCACACATATTTCACCTCTCACTCTATTGAGAGGCCCAAGACGTTACCCCTATTATGTAGGAGGGACGAATCCTGCCTACATCACTCACTCCTCGACATGATTTATTGCAGGTCTAATAACTACCTTTATGATCACCCTGTTACGCGTGACGTTTAATAGAATTAAAGCCTACAACTCCTCATGTAGGAATCGTAGTGACTTCAAGTCAAAGGACTACTTCACTATGGTCACCATGAGAATGCTTATGACACTTACATAACTATTATGAAGTATTCTCATAGTGGGTCATCTGGTATAAATATTACTCCTAATATTTACACCTGTGTGCCGACTTGATATCACATATCCATGATCCGTGAGATATGGTCATCGGTCTACTCACACAATAGTCTCTATGTATTATTGTCGTCCTAATTAACAATAATACTCGACTACGGATATTTAAGAATAGAGTTCTGTTATTCAATGAGGTCTCATGATTAAGTCAGCACTTAATATCTCATTGATTGAACTGCCTATTCTAAGGACTTTATTATGCTATAAACTAATACCATAATAAATGAATGCCTTATTCATATATCAAATATATGATTAAATTCATGATACAAATGACGATCTATTCAAAATAAATTGGCCTCTAGGGCTTACACCAACAATATCCCACTAGCACTGGAGACAATCGGGCATCAATCTAACACCCATTGATCTAGTGTGAGTGTCATGCTACTACTCAGTAAGAAACTCTATTAGCATATTATTTAGTGTTGTCATTCTGCACATCTTCATATCTCTCCTTTATCGATCATCTATCGAATGAGATGGAAGTACCTAAGTATATGTTTGGATCGATGGTGAGATCATCTTTCCTTAGCTTATGCGATTACTCAGTCATCATCGTAACGAGAACAACGGAGTTCGTAAAGTTAGGAATTATTCCAAGTTCATAAATTAACTTCTCGATACAAACGACCTTTAAATCTACATTTAAGGCAACTATATACTTGGCCTCTATAATGAATTCTGCAGTCGTCTCATGCTTGGAACTTTTCAAGCATACAGTGCCACCATTAAGACAAAACACAAATCCAGACTGCGATCTGGAATAATCTTTATTGGTTTGGAAACATCATCGATGTAACACCTTACAACGTCTTCTTTATCACCTTCATTTGTCAATAATGTATCCTCGGTTATTCTCACATACTTAAGGATGTTCTTGACTATAGTTTAGTGACCTTCACTGATATCAATTGGTACCTTATTGTCATGCTCAAAGCATACAAGATAACTGGTGTAGTACATAATGTACTATGACTAAGGCCTAGAAATTTTAGCGATCTATCTCTATAGATCCTAAGTCCTAACATTTAGGAAGCTTCGCCCAAGTCCTTCATTGAGAAAGTGTTCCCCAACCACGTTTTCACATTTTGCAGTGTAGGGATATTATTTCCGATAAGCAGTATGTCATCCACATACAATACGAGAAAGACAATCTCACTCCTACTAACCTTCTTGTACACACAAGGTTCATCTTCATTCTTGCCTTGTTGAAGATCTTATGGTTGAATTTTATCAAGTGATTTTCATAAACTAGTTTGTATTCAAAATAAAGTGAAGAAAATAAGAAAATGGATGGAGGATAAGGATGAAGATGGTTCCACAAACCAATGGGTTTGATAAGCCTATGAATTCGCCACAAGAATCTTGGATTCTTGATAAGAACAAGAGTTGGCTCAACCAAGAACCAAGGAGAACAAAATTCGCACAATATGGAGTTTAATCCAAATCAACATCAAAGTTATTCATTCACATGTTTAGGACGAAATACATATACTTTGGAGCAGCCAACTTTTGGCTTTCACAAACAAAACATAACCCCTACTTAATTGGCCTAATTCACAACTCTAAACACATTAAAAACCAAACTTAAATCAGCCACCAAAATAAAAACGAAAATCCATAACCCCTCACTTATTTAGCATATTCATGACACTAAAAACACTCACTAAAACACCTTAACTCAGCCAACAACACATTCAAGTCAGCCACCAAAAATTAAACACGCCCCGCACCCTTTATGACTTTCTCTCTCACACTCATTATGTGGTGGTTACACTTGCTTCTCAAATTAAAAGTGTAACCCCCCATAATTTATTCAAAATACTAACACACTAATTAGGAGTTATTATATCATGAAAGCTAAAGATTCCTCCCACTAAGACACATACAAATTCGTGTAACATCATGGATTACAAGTGGGCTGACCCAAAAACATCACTTAGTAATTGGACTCACTCATAAAACCCATTTACACTTATTGAATAAAAATAAACAACTAAAATTGGACTCTTCTTCATGTTGCACACCCTTCTTGTCATGGATCCTTTAGTTGGATAATGTAAGTTAATAATTTGGGCTTCACTCCATTCAATCTTGCATTTGGGCTTGCTTCCATGATAAGAACCATAGTTTGAATTAACACTTGTTGGACTTTCTTGGTTGTAACATTTGTCATTGGCCCACCAAGTCCTTGGCTAGCTTCTTGAACCATACTCCAAATTGGGCTCATATCACAAACTGTCTTACAACTTTTATCAAAACGAAGATTCCAGCTTCTGGAAGCTTGCTTTAATCCATGAATAGATCTCTGCAACTTACATATTTTTCTAGCATCCTATGGATCGACAAATCCCTTAGGACGTGTCATGTACACATGACTCATGTTAAGGTATGCAGTCTTGACATCCATCTGCCAGATTTCATAGTCATAATATGCAGCAATAGCAAGTAGAATCCGAGCGGATTTAAGCATCGCTACCGGGGAAGAAAGTTTCATCATGGTCTACACCATGAATTTGCTTGAAACCTTTCGCAACCAGTCACGCCTTAAAGGTACCCACTTTACCATCCATGTCAATCTTCTTCTTGAAGTCCCACTTGCACCCTTTGGGTAGCTCAACCAAGGTCCATACACGGTTCGTGTACATGGATTCCATCTTGGATCCCATGGCCTCAAGCCACTTCTCATATTCTAGGCCAATTACGGCCTCTTGGTAGGTTACAGGCTCATCTTGTTCCATGAGCAACACATCACCTTTCTGAGTCAGGAGAAGTCCATATCTCTCAGGTTGGTGATGTGGCCTGTTAGACCTACGCAAGTCTTGTGTTACTTGAACCGGCGGTTCAACCACAACATTTTGTAGAACTGATTCTTGTTCCATTGTAGGCGGTTCAATATTTTGTGGTACTTGGATTTCTCCAAGTTCTACATTCCTCCCACTGTCTCCTTTAGAGACGTATTCCTTCTCAAGGAACACTCCGGTCCTAGCGACAAACATTTTGTCCTCGAATGGGTTTTAGAAATAATATCCTTTGGTTTCCTTAGGATATCCCACAAATATAAAATTATCTGATTTGGGTCCAAGTTTTATCCGTCATAAGATGTTTCACATAAACCTGACATCCCCCAATCCTTATAAATGACAAACTGGGCCTTCAACCTATCCATATCTCATATAGATTCTTTTCAACCGCCTTAGATGGAACACGATTAAGAGTGAATGCAACTGTAACTATAGAAAAATCCTAGAAAGAGTCAGACAAGTCTAAATGATTAATAATGGATTGTACCATGTCAAACAAGGTACGATTCCTCCTTTCGGACATGCTACTCCATTGTGGTGTTCCAGGAGGAGTGAGTTGGGACACTATCCCACACTCTCTCAGATAGTCATCAAACTCTTGGGTTAAGTATTCATCACCTCGATCTAATCGTATGACCTTAATACTTTTACCAAGTTGGTTCTCTAATTCATTTTTGAACTCTTTGAACTTTTCAAAAGTTTTTGACTTGTGTCATACACAAATCCATGTCTACTGAAGTCATCAGTAAATGTAATGAAGTAACGAAAACCACCTCTAGCAGACTTGTTTAGAAGCCCACATACATCGCTATGTATCAAGCCCAAAATATCACTGACCCTTTCACCTTTATCGGTGAATGGGGGCTTAGTTATCTTCCCCAACAAGCAAGATTTGCATACATCAAACGATTCATAATCGAATGAGTCCAAGAGTCCATCCTTATGGATCTTGGAGATGCGTTTCTCACCTATATATGGCCTAAACGACAATGCCAAAGGTTTTCGCATTTATATTATAGATGGGCATATGAGGATTAAGGACATAAAGTCCATTATCCAAAAACTTGCTAGTATAGAAAATATCATGTGACTGATGTTTCTACCAATAGCTGGAACATAATAACACTTATTTAATTCCAAAACAAGCCCTCAAGGCAAAGTGAAAACTTCTATAGTTAATGCAACAACTTTTGTTCCATTTCCTATTCATAAGTTGACTTCGCCTTTAGTCAACGTCCTACTCCCTTTGATCATTCACATTAATGTGAGATTCACATGCGGTATCAAATACCTATGATTTTAAAGTAGGTTGACTTCTACAATGCAATGCTCGAATAGGAAGTCTGACTTCCTTTATTTTCTCATACTCTTTCTTGTATCTTATGGCAGTTTTTCAATGTCTGGTGAAACCGTAATGAAAGTAACTGCCTTCCTTTACAACCTTGCATATTAGCCTCAAGACAGAAGTACTGGACCTGAACTTGTTCCTGCCCTTGTTATTCTCCTTGTTTACCAGGATTAAGACTTTCCCTTTCAAGACTATCACAATAGTCTACCCTTTTCTACTGTAGAGACTCTGCTTGGTAATTTTCAACTTCCTTTGCACTCTCTGGTAGAGGTGTGTCAGAATCGTTCATAACGAATTGACTATAACCATCCGGCAACAATTGCAAGATCATTTCACTGTCCAACATTTGGCCGAAAAGAAATCTTATTTTATCAAGTTCTTAATGTACTCAATAATATGAAGCACATCATAACTGTCGGGATTTCCCTTGTGTCAGTTCGCAACTGAAAAAGGGTCGGGGTAACTTGTGGTTCTTATGCATTGCATGCTCCCAACAGAGCATCATGATGTGCATGATCATATCATGCGCCTTCATGGTTGCAAGCATGAGGAATCCTACATCTAGGACATCTACTTGATGCTTATTGTAAGCATCCATTTCGATCCTAGTATGAACTGGTTACTCGGAAATCATTTACTCGAGAACATACAACTATTTTCATTCTTGAGGACAATCCTCAAATTCCTGTACCAACCCAAAAATTTAATTTCGGATACCTTGTCCTTCTCAAGGACAAATCGCAGTAATAACTTATAGTGTGGTAATTCAAATTATAGAAAAATATAAGTATCATGATAAAAACATATTTAATAAGGTCTTTTATTAAATACGCTCCAACTATTTTACTCAAATCAATGACCCTCATCATTGACTTGGAAAATCCTGTTAGAAGATTTTCTAGTGAGACCAGGATCCATATTTCACCTTGCTTTGAGTCAACTTTGGCTGATCTCCCAAAACTTGGTTATTTAATTAGGTAGGAAACTCCTTTCTAATTACATCCATTGTAACTCTTGGATCAGTTGGGTGAATAACTCTTATTCTAATCCATCCCATGGACTGAAGCCAACTCAATGCCTCTAAGTCTTTCAATCCTATTGAATTTGACTTAGTTAAGTTAGACCCAATGGATAGCATTTGGATATTACAATTGTCCCATCGCATCTTACTAGTATAGAAAAATGCACTCCGCTTTGGCGGACCTACACTCATTCGATATTAGTCTTGATAAGTTCCATGCATTGGAAAGCTCTTAAACTTAATATTTCCTTCTGAGGGATTTTATTAAAATGATTGATCTCACCGGTGTTGTATCTTATATAAGACGTCTCTCAGAATACATGCATACATGCTATCATACATTTAACAAACATATATAACATTTAAAACATACATGTATACATACATTTCATGCATCATATACAAAAATATGCATCCCATACATTTCATGCATCTCATATATAAACATATAAGATAAGATAATATAGTTATGGCCTCCTAAAAAAGCAAGAATTAAATAACTAATTTATTATAATTCTTTGACCCTCGAGCAAGCTTCTCATCAAGATCTAATAAACAACCTCAAACCCTCAAAAAGGCCTAATCTTAATCCTAACTCCAAATTTCTTGCTTCACACTCATACGCCTTAAAGGCGATAATCGGGAAAAAACCTAAGTTGTCTTTACATTCAAACTCACCCTAGATGGTTGCGTACTTTCCATGCAAGGGCTCCTAGACCTCAACCAACCTCCACTACTAGAAAACTTGAATTTTCAGACGGAATTTTCATGAAATTTTATGAAAATTTCGGACGGATTTCACACAGATTTGTTATTTTTCATAATTTTCTTGATTTACCTTACATCCGTCTGAAATCTGTCCGAAAATTTCAGACAGATTTCACACGGATTTGTTATTTTTCATATTTTCCTTGATTTACCTTACATCCGTCTGAAATCTGTCCGAAAATTTCGGACGGATTTCACACGAATTTATTATTTTTTATATTTTTCTTGATTTATCTTACATCCGTATGAAGTCTGTCCAAAAATTTAAGACAGATTTCACACAGTTTATTATTTTTTATATTTTTCATGATTTATCTCAAACAAATACTTTTCTTTCTTCTCTCCCTCTCTGCCTCATACTGGACCCGCACATTTCTTCTTCCTTTTATTTTTCTCCCAACACTCGACTTCATCTTCCTCCTCCTCAAAAAGCTCAGCCACCATCCAAGGCTCCCAGCCGCACCGCCTGAACTCCGTCGGCCACCGGCCTAAGCACAACGCGACCACCATCACGACCTCGCTCGGAGGAGAAAATCCGTTCAGCATCATCGCGCGAGTTCTGTCTTTTCTGGTTCGTCCTCGCCGTGGTTGCGCCGCCACCCACCGCTCGCGTCCGGTCGTCGAGGGTAGGACGCACCTGCGACCGCCACCGGTTCGGACCACCTCGCGCGTCTGGCTCCTCGCTGTGCGTTATCGTCCAGCAGCGAGCGCTTGCTGTCCTCGCCGGAGTCGCCGCCGTGCCGCCGCCACCGACTCTCTGTTTGGTCGTGGTATCCTTACCTCTTCACTTTGGGTGAGTGTTTTACCCTAATCTCTCCTAGTTGTAAAAGCCCCAAATTGATTTTGGAATGGATTGTTATTGTTGCTTTTGGAATGGATTGTTATTGTTGCTATGGTTGTTGATTTGATTTTTTGGTTGAATTTCATATGTTTAGGGAGTTGGAGTCTCAGTATACAATGGGTTAATGTACCTCTTATTTATTCTCTCATGCTTTGCAGTGACTTGATAAATGAACACTGGAAGGATTCTCCGAGAATCCCCTGTGCTCGCATACCACATGTTTAATGAAAAACTTGAATTGATTTAGATTTTATTACTTTATGAACTTTGTGATTCAGAGGTTGTAACAAGTTCCCTTCCCATGAAATTTGTACTTTTGTGTCTGAATGGATTCTCATGCTTGGTATGTAGAATGTTAAACTCTTGGTTTCAATGGATATTGTTTGCTTTTTTGTTGGTGTACTTAATCTGATTCTGTCCAAGGGTCAAAGAGTTTGAAAGTTCACTATGTAATGCACCTATTTTGTCTTTGGGGATGATTATGAAATCGGCCATGCATCTGCGTGGTTTTAGAATTAACTGGCCCTTCTTACTTATATCAATGGATCAATCCTAAAAAATAGATGGTGTTTGAGTGCATCACGTAACCTTTAACTGGTTTCAGCTGTGAACTCTTGTGTCGAGTACTTATGAGGAATGGATAAGGTGATTATGTTTATTTTTCAAGTGATCTATCAAGACTTTGTTTTGTCAAGTTGCCTTGTAGCTAGCTGGATTATGTTTATATTTTCATAAGTAATCAATTTTTCCATGATAATCCAACGTACCCTCGTACTTTCTTTATCCAATATTATATTGCTGGCAACATGATCACCATTTGCAGTTTAAAATATTGAAAACAGAAGCCCTATTAATATTCACACAGGTTTGCATAAAAAGTATGTTAAGTATCATGCAATAATATTTCTGGTTTTGTTGGAGAAATCTTATGTGATTCCCATTTTCTATGGACCTACAACAGGATTGCCTTTGCATCAAATTATACTCATTCTGGTATGGCTCTCTAATAATGGCTGTACTGTTACACTGAATGATGGATATAAACCTATCTATCCTGTGGCTTGTTACATATATCTATAATTTTCTCCATGCAGCATGTCTCGAGTGTACCGAAGGATTAGCTCATGTTATATCAACAGTAGCACACTAAAAGGTTCCTTTTGATTTGTCTGAGTTCTCACATTTTGCTTGAAAGTTGCATGAGTGTCATTTGATGCTCTTCCAATTCCGTTGATGTGATAATATAATATGTCCTGTTTAGGTTATTTGATCCTCCTATGCGTGGTCAAAGGTATCTTATCTAATTTCATATGAAACAATATTTAATTCCAATCATGATGGTCACAAACTTTTTAGAAGGCCCAAAACTGCCATGGTTCTGTTTTTTAGCATTATCTGATAAATGATAATTACCTAAGTGTAGCCAATATTGCTTGCTTTATTGGTGTCAGAGTCTCAGAAATTTGAGTGTAGCCAAGTAAGATTTGTTTACCTAGCATGGATATATTTGTTTTCTGCATAATTCACCCATTTTTACTGAATATATGATATATGCGACCAGATACATTACACCTTCTTTGATGTTTGGAAACTTATCCTAACTTAATGCTGCATTTCTAGATTGTTGGTGGTATCACTTATGTTATGTGTTTAGTCAGCTTATCACTTAACTCCCACTGAATTTGCTATTACTATTGATAGGGTAACTATTGTGGTTATCTTGTCGTGGATCTCTTGATGATGGCCAGAAAAATTTTCAGTAGTCTTTAAAACAGATATAGATATATGCCTTATATTATTGTCGTAGGGTGTACTGATAGCTTCACAACAGCTATCAAATGATCACAATACTTACATGGAACTTGGGGAAACCTAGCTTAATATCATATCAATTTTATTTTCTTTTGTAGAAGAACTGTAGATGGGAACCAAAATATGTTTTGTAGGGAAATTTTAAAAAGAGAAAATCAGAGCTTTCAGTATTGTCATTGTGTCAACATGAGGATTGTGACGGGTTGTCTTGTGAAAGCCAAAATATGCCAGATGACTTGACTATTTGGAAAGTAGTTCCTAAAGGCAAAAAAGGGACACTATATGGTCTAGGTTCTATAGGAACAAATATCTCTTCAAAGTATGCTGTCAATTCATCCTCAAGTGCATCTAAGGACACAAACACGGAACAAGAGCTAGTAAAGTGGCAGGAAAAGGTTAAAGAGCAAGAACTTATAAATCAAGAGCAAAAGCGTAAGTTGGAGGAGCAACAAAAGAGGATTGAATCAACTGAAAGTTTGGTTGTTGCTTTATTTGGAAAGTTAAATATGCCACTACCTCCAAACTTTGTTTCTGCGACAACTATGCAAGATGGATCAAATGAGACTAGTGAGCCCTCTAATGGCGACAATGATGATAATTTTAATGTTGATTGATGACTTTGATCTAGATTTGTGAGTCCTTAAATGTCTCTACTTTGTTTTGATTTAATATAGATTGATAACACCTTGATGACACTAGTTAGTTTTATGTTGTTTTAGATCGATAAACATATTACTCTAGTTTGTGTCACTTTGTTATTGACTAATGAGTACTTTGATCATAGTGGTTTGTTTTATTGTGCTAGAACTAGAATGATGAAACACTTATATGAATTTAGTTTATGTGATTGATCTTGACTGTCAGGTAAAAATATTAACAGGTATACTTGATTGTTCTTCACAGGTTAATGTCCTGTTTGAAATTTGTTCAAATATGTCAAAATTTTCAATTCAGTTTTATCTCAATCTGTATGAAACTAAAACTTGAATAATGATTTTGATATTTCATCTCAGTGTTGTTTCAAAAGTAAATTAAGCCAATTTATAAATTTGAGTCAATTTCCTTTATAAAAAAAAATAATTTTTATTAAATTTGTACAAAATCCGTCTCAAAAGGATAAACGTTTGTCTAAAATTCGTGCGAAAAGAGGATTGGATAAATTTATTTATTTAATCCGTGGGAAATCTGTCCCAAATAAAATCACAACATCCGTCCCAAATCCATTGGAAAACAAATAAATCTGTCCGAAATTCGTTTGAACAATAAACAATAAAATCACAACATCTGTTCCAAATCCGTTGGAAAACAAAAATAAATCTGTCCGAAATTCGTCCGAACAATAACCAAAATCCGGATTTTTCACGTTGTCCATATTCCGTCCGTAATCCGTCTGTAAATATTTTCGGACAGAATTTGGGACGGATTTTATAATTTCCAACAAGGCTTTTTCGGATCGGTGTCATTCCGTTCGAAATCCATCCATAATGAATTATCCGTGCGAAATCCGTAGGAAACTTGTCCAATTTTCGTCTGAAATCTGTCTGTAAATCTGTCCGAAAAAGATGGATTTCTAGTAGTGCTCTTAACTATGTAATCCAAGTCTTAAACCTAATCCTTTTACATAAACAACACATAAAATCATGGATGTTGCATTTCTACCCCCCTTAAAAGAAATTTCGTCCTCAGAATTTACATACCTGAAAACAAGTGGGGATACTGTTGCTGCATGTCTGCCTCACGCTCGCAAGTAGCATCTCTTGTGACATTATCCCAAATGACCTTAACCAAGGGAATCTGTTTACCACGGGGTTCTTTAATCCTTCTATCTACAATCTTAGTCGGTAAAGCCTCATATTCTAGACTCTCTCGGAGTTGTATGGACTCAGACTCAATTACATGAGAAGGATGTGGGTAATATTTTCTTAACTGGGAAACATGGAAGACATTGTGAAGGTTTTAAAGGTTAGGCGGTAAGGCTATACGGTAAGCTACTGGACTAATTCGTCAAAGAATCTGAAATGGTCCAATGAATCGGGGAGTAAGCTTTCTAGACTTTATAGCCCTGCCAATTCCAATCTTCGGAGTGACTCTCAAAAACACGTGATCACCTTCTTGGAACTCTAAGGCTTTGTTTGGATTGGTGGTAAGTAATGGAATGTGATGGAATGGAACCATACTCCATTGTTTGGATTGTCTAGTTTAGAATGAAATGGAATGGAATATGATGGAATGCATTCCATCCCATTTCATCCAATCCCCCTCTTTTTGTTCCCTCCCAAATTGGGGGGTAAGTGATGGGATCAGTTCATTTTTTATTCTTATCCTATTAAATTACAATTTAACCCTTTAAATCTAAACCCACTATTCTTCCTCCTATTCCACACAGTACTGTTGCTGGCTGCTGCTCTTACCTCTTTGCTTAGCGGGTCTGAGGTTTTAAAATTACTTTGCCTGTCACATGTTTTTGCATTGCTGGACATGCGAGATGTTGTGACGATTTCACTGGTGAACGTTGCCCAGAATATGTTTTTACACATGTTTCATGATTTTTTTTTAATATTTTAGGAAGATAAACATGAACGTAGAGTTCTACCATAACCTGTTTTCGTGCTGGCGAGTAGAGACCTGACATGGTACGCCAGTGTGCCTCAACGAGAGCTACCGTCGTGAAGGCAATGTGCTAATTTTTCTAAATTAAAATCAGCGTTATGAATTTTCTTATGAAACTTGGTGGTACTGTTATTGAAGGATAGATTAGGGATTGATAGGCAGTGAGGGTGAATGAAGAGTGTGGTAGGTGAGGAAAAATGAAAAAGTGAAAGGGGAGGGCAAGTGTTGCCAGGGAAGAAATATATATACAAAAAAAATAAATAAGTAAGGATAATAATGGAATAAAAAAGTTGTAATGCACTCCATTCCGTTCCCTTCCATTATAAAACATCTAAGCAATGGAATGAAGTTTTTATTCCATTCCATTCCACTCCGCTCCACTCCCTTCCATTATGTTCCGTTCTATTCCATTCCATCTCCTCCCACCAATCCAAACATACCCTAAGGGTCTCCTCTTCTTGTTACCGTAGCTCCTCTGCCTATCCTGGGCTTCCTTCATTTTCTCTCTTATTTTCCTGACTTGTTCCATGGTTTGCAGTACCACATCAGGACCCAACACTTGGCTCTCGCCTATCTCATACCAACACAACGGGGTCCTATACTTTCTCCTATACAAAGCCTCATTCGGTGCCATCCCGATACTGTTGTTGAAACTGTTATTGTAAGTGAACTCAATCAAAGGTTGGAATTCATCCCAACTACCAACATGTTCCAACACACAAGCTCTTAGAAGATCCTCCAATGGTTGAATTGTTCTATCTGACTGACCATCCGTCTGAGGATGATAAGCAGAGCTCATCCTCAACTTTGTTCCCAAAGCATTGTGTAACTGTCTCCAAAATCTAGATGTAAATCTAAGATCTCGATCGGAGACAATACTCGACGGCACACCATATATGCAATCTCACAACTTTCTTGATGTAGATCTAGGTCAACTTCTCAAGAATGTAACTCTCATCGATAGGTAAGATGTGAGAACACTTCGTCAACCTATCAATGATAACCCAAATCTCAGCAAACTTCTTCGGAGTTCGTGGTAATCCAACCACAAATCCATAGCTATACTATCCCACTTCCATTCTGGGATATCCAAAGACTGCAACAAACCTGCGGGCTTCTAATGCTCTATCTTATATTTCTGACAAACCAAACATGATAGAACATACTCTGCCACTTCTTTCTTCATCTTTGGCCACCAAAACATATTTTTCAAGTCTTGATACATCTTGGTGGCTCCTGGGTGAAAACTCAGCCTACTCCTATGTGCCTCCTCTAATATCATTTTCCAAAGCTCTAAATCCTCTGGTACACATATCCGATCTCTCAACCTCAACACACCATCAGATCCTCTCCTAAACTCTAAAACCTTACCCTCATCTATGCCTCGACTCACCTCTTCCAGATATTCATCCCGACCCTGCTTAATCCTAAGGTCTCTCAAAAACTCACTACTGATGGTGATCATACCTAAGCACATCCTATCCTCAGTCAAATCCATACCTAGGTTCTTATCTCTAACTGTTCAAGCAACTCCATCTCTTTCACAATCATTGCGGACACATGTAAATATTTCCTACTCAGTGCATCCGCCACAACATTCGCTTTCCCCGGATGGTATTGAAGATCAAACTCATAATCCATAATAAATTCCATCCATCTATGCTGCCTCGTGTTCAGCTCCTTCTGATCAAACAAATACTTTAGACTCTTGTGATCGCTGAACACATTAAACTTAGCTCATAAAGATAGTGTCGCCATATCTTCAATGCAAACACTATGGCTCCCAACTCCAAATCATGGGTCGGGTAATTCCTTTCATGAACCCTCAAAGTGAAATTCGGGTGATCAGAGAGGTTAAATCGCTCAATTGGAATAAAAACCTTAGCCTTAATAGCTATAAGACTAGATAAGCTAGAGGCTTATCAGCTTCTTCTTTCATCGAAGCCTTAACTTGGTTGGCAGAGAGAAATCTAAGATCCTTAGACTCCACGGGAGTTCCAAAAACTATGGTTTTATCAAAACAATTTAAAAGGATGTGGTTGGAAGATAACTAGTCCATGCCAAGAATAACATCAAGGTCCTTTAGGGGCAAGCATACAAGATCAAAAATAAAATCTCTACCATCTATGGTAATAAGAATTTTCTTGCATGCATGAGCAGTAAGAACAGGTTTATTCGTGGGTGTGGCAACAATCAAATCACACTCAAGAAGTATCACAGGCAAATTAAGACGCTTAACACATTCATGTGATACGAACGAGTGAGTTGCACCCGAATCAAACAATACAGCTAATTGAATTCCATTAACGAGGCACATACCTTGGATCAAATCTTTAGAGCTACTGAATCCTATGGAAAAGCTACCAAAACAGAGCTACTGTTCGAGCTCCATTTCTATGGACATAGAGCTTTATTTACAAAATTGAACGGTGACAATGAATAACTATCCTTCCTACACCATCTCACAAAGTTTCAGTCCGATCCAATGGTTAACAAATCTCAGATCGAAATTCTATGGTGACAGCTTAGATGGTATCCAGGTTGAGTTTCTCACCCTTTCAGTCCACTGTCCAAACTTCACATCTCTTACTCTGGAGGTTTATTGACAATTGTAACCGTTGGATATGAAGAACCACATGTCCTGAACCTTCTTGTAAAATTTTAGAATGATCCAACAGTTGAGGAGTGTTTGGCAACTCTCTCACGTAGACTGCTCCAACTAGGTTTCAAAGCTTCCAACAAAGGCTTCTTGTAGCTATTGAGGTTTCTATCTCAATTCTTCTCCTCTAATCCGAAATAGTGGGCGATAAAGATATTTAAGGAGACGAGGAAGAGGATCCTCCATTGAAATGAAGAAAATAATGATCCAAGATGCAAGCTTTGCCATCATGGAGTCTTAGGTTTTTGAGAGAAATGACTTAGAGAATTTTGATGAAAGGAATGAATGAATGAATGAATGAAGTGATGAAGAGGAGATAGGCAGCCATGAAATTGTCTAGGTGTGGAAGTGTTTTCAACCAAGTAAATTGAGTGGTCAAGGGATAAGATATGTGTCCTTAATAACCATAGTTAATGTTAACTAAGTTAGGTTAAGTTAAGTTAGAAATATAATATTATAAGCTAGCTAGTCTTAGTAATCATCATGGCTAGGAATGAAATATGTGGTGGATGGGTGTTTGAAGGATGTGGCTGGTTGTGCACCACAATGAGGAAGAAGAAGCCAATTTGATGATGTCTTGGTCTTGACCATGGTTGCCATTTAACTACGATAGGTTAGGTTACTACATAACTATCTAGATATTCTAGGGTTTTGCACTTATGATCATTTATGGTGAAGATATCATGACTCATACCCTCTGAGTCATCATGGGTGACTCGCCGTTTTGTCCCCCGGTGTATCTCTGCGCTTTCGTATCCGGTTTCGTTGTTTACCTGATTACGATTTTTCAGGGGAAGATGATGAAATGAAAGAAAAATGAAATGGGTATGGTTGAGTACATGTGGCTGCACGAAATTGGAGAGGTGTGGGAGGTTTACAACCATGTTAAATTTGTGGTTGAGAGTGAGGAGATGTGTCTTGTTAACGACCATGAAAGCTTGCGGGCATTTTGGTCTTTTTACCTTAAAAATATATAGATATTTAGGAATCGTCATAAATGCGCCATAAATTCTTGTCCCCTCGCATTTAATGCTTGTCCCTTCACATTTAATGCTTGTCCCCTCCGTCACATCAATCACTTCCATCACCTCAGGTCCATATCTGGCTCTATCGTTTTACCTGATTAGGGTTTCAGTCTGTTTTTCCCCAAATATGTCCCGAATAAAATAAAATATTTTATTTTTTGGACAAAACATTGGAAAATAGACTTCCTCACGAACATAATATAAAAATCTACAATTTTTCAGTTTCGAGTCAAATTAGGGTTTTCTGCCGGTGTAAAATTATACTGTCAGTAAAAACACAGACCGGTTTCCGTCTGAATTTTAAACCCAAATTTTAACCAGAGATTCCTACCATAGAGTAGGTTCTAGATATGATTTTTTTCTCCAAAATCATTTCCTAGGTCTCGGATAAAAATATATATAAATATATATTTACCGGTTATACAACGTATACGAAAATCAGGGTGTTACACAATAAGGCTCAAACAAAGAGTTTAGAGAGGATCTCCCCCTACCTCTAGAAGATCCTAAAACCTCATGATTCCTAGCTTGGAAAAGCTTCAAGCTTGATCCTTTAAGCTCCAAGATGACCCCTTAATTAACTTTGAAGATTAGGTGTTCTTAGAGTGTAGATGACAAAAAGTTGCTTCCTTGCTCAACCATGGTAGATTGGTCCAAGAGAGAATGTGAAGAATGGATATGTTTGTTGATGACTTAAAGTAGAGGTTGTGGTTTATCTAGGTGAGTAGGTTCATTTTCATATAAGGTTTGATGATGAGAAGTGGTGGTTGGGGGTGGTTATGTGTTGGCCGAATGAAGTGAGTGGTGGAGAGAAGTGGAATGCCTTGGAGAGGTTGGGAGAAAACGAGAGAGTATAGAAAGGGTAGAGAGAGCTATGAGGTTAGAGAGAAGGAGAGAATGAGTGAAATGAGATATTTAGCTTAGTTTTAGGCTTTTATAGTGGAGGGCCATTTGCACATAAGTCCTTAAACTCTTCCTTGTTTTGCAAATGGGTCCTTCCTCCTCTTAGGATTTATCCTTGGACTTCTCTTAATTATAAATCAACCCCACTCTTATTTCTCATTCACTTGTTGACACATGTCACTCAAGCATTCGTCAATTCCTTTTCTTATTCTTTTTCCTCTTGTATTTTCCTTTTGTTTATAACACCACACATATACACCCTTACAATACTTGTATTTATTTTTATCTCTTATGACTTGACATATATTATCGAACACTAATTAGATACTAATAAAATCGGGTGAATTAATATTATACACGGTTATCCGGGTCTATGCATTTTTATTCGGATAATAAATTCCTTAATATTTATACTTAAATTCTTTATTATATAATTAATTACAATGTTCCATTACTGTAATTTTCGGGATGTGACACCGGAGTTAGGATCGGATATTCCTTGAGGCTGTGTAGGATTATACGGTTTCAATCAGTTTTCTCTCTATTCTCGTGCCTTGGTGAACAGACAGTGTCTGGTACACTTTGATAAGCTTACCGTTTATCTTGGTATTGTATATCCTTGGAGTTTTGTTCTGTGGATTGAGAATGGATGATAATATGTATATATGTATGCTGTAATATGTATGTGGGTCGTACCACCATGGCCAGCCCTAGCATGAAGCAACTAAAGCTAGGGCTTTAGGCCTCCAACTAAAGCCGTCGGTAACGTTAGCGACGGCTTTTCCATCGGTAATTTTTGTGCCTTTTACAGTTCAAGCTTTCCGACGGAAAATTCCATCGGTAACACGTCAATTACCGATGGAAAAAGCAGTCGGTAACGTTACCGATGACTTTTGCGTCGGTAATTTTTGTGCCATTACAGTTCAAGTTTTTCGATGGAAAATTCCGTTGGTAACACATCAATTACCGACGGAAGACACGGTCGTCGGTGTATTGCTACTCAGGCTTTCATTATTCTCAATGCCACTCAGGCTTCCATTATTCACAATGCCATATAGGCTTTCATTAATCACAATGCCACTCAGGCTTTCATTAATCATAATGCCACTCCGGCTTTCATTAATCTTAGTGCCACATAGGCTTTCATTTTCCCCAATTCCATATACGCTTTTATTATTATTAATGCCACATAGGCTTCCATTCATAGTGTCCCTTAGGCTTTCATTATTATCTTTGCCACACAGGCTTTCATTTCATCCATATGTTATGACACAATCATCTCATTAGTATTTTTTTAGGTTTACATTTATGTAGGCAAGGTCAAATCGTTACCTTACACTCATTCTTACATCATAGGGTTGACCTATATACTATGCCTACTTGTTTGATTATATAGGATCATTCATTAATGTTTGTGGGTCAAAACAATATTCTTAAATTATTTTTCTTAATTATTAAATTATTATGTAATTAATTATTATTTAATTGTTTATTAATTATATTTAATTAATTATCATTTAATTATCTATTATTTAATTAATTATTATTTAATTGTTTATTAATTATATTTAATTAATTATCATTTAATTATCTATTATTTAATTAATTATTATTTATTTATTATATTTACTTAATTATCATTTAATTATCTATTATTTAATTAATTATTATTTATTTATTAATCATTATTTTATTTTATTTAATTGATTATTATTTAATTACTAATTATTTATTTATTATTTTATTTAATTATTAATTATCAAAACCACCTTACCCCTTTTCCAAAAAGTCACATGGTTTTGCAACCATGGTTTTCATTATTTCTAGGTGGTTTTCCTAAAACCATCAAATTCTTCTCTTTTAGAAAATCATTGACACATGGCATGCTTCTTCCAAAAGCAAAGATGTCATTTCTATTCTTAAGTCATTGGTCTTGCCACATTGCATCTATGCATGTGGTCAGTTGGATTTCACCTTTTATCTCATTCTTAATGACACATGGCAAGTGTGCTAAGGTCACTCAGGATTACATTATCCAAATTAAAAATTAGGGTTATCTCTTAATAGATTTCTAGTGACACTTGTCACAAGGCTTGGATTTCCTTATCCTTTATTTGAGTTTATGGTTTTTCTCTTTGATAATCCTTTGTGACACATGGCAAGTATGCTAAGGTCACTTAGGATTGCTTTAACTTAATTAAAATATTAAGGATTTCTTTGGATGGATTACACTTGCCACTTAGCACAAAAGTAGTGGCTAATTAGATTTTCTTATCTAATTAAATGTTGGTTTATCTTTAGGATAGATTGCCTTTGCCACTTGGCATAAAGGCAATATTTCTTGATTATATTATCTAATTAGTTATTAAGTTATCTTTTAGGACGGATTTCACATGCCACTTGGCATTCAACCATAAGTTACTTAGATTTTCTTATCTCATTAGGATTACATTATCCTAATTAAATATTAGGGTTATCTTTAGGGTAGATTTCATACGCCATTTGGCATTAATTCATAAGTGAGACGCCCCATTGTGGCATTAATTATTTAATTAAAATTACTCGCGTACTTAACGTTAACATAACACGAAAATACGAAAATATTAAAAGCTTAAACACAACACATATACTTCTGAAAGTTAAAGACACCATTGTTATATTTTATAAACAAACTCATACTTATTCACTACACTATATCGTTTGAATCCACAGCTCGTCCGCCAGCATCCGATTCATATGGAGTTCCATCCAACTCCTCAGCAACGGGTTCCTCCATAGAGTCTTCTAATGGAATAAAGTGGACGTACACCAAAATACAGAAATAGGGAGATAAGAAACAGTTTTATCATCATAAGCGAAAAAGAATCATAGCATATAAATATAATAACAGTCAAAGACGCGCATCACACATAACTAACAATCATCCTTCATTGACGATAATATCCTCTACCCTTAATCTCATGCAACTAAGCATTTTATGCTAACGTGGCCATCTCTACTCCTGTCACATTAGTCAATAGTCCCGACGGTCCGGTGTCAAGAACTCGATGCGCCCATATTCCCTTATCTCTAGTAAGGAATAGTGCATTAAGCACAGTGAGCGTCACTGTATAGATTTTTATTTTGGAATTTTCCTTTTTCCAAAAAGTATTGAAATGTAAAAAAATATTTTTTTAAAATCTTAAAATAAACTTATTTTTCTTTATAGATTTCCACCATAAAATGTTTTCAAAAACTGACTTCTCATCAAATTTTGAAAAGGTAATTTATTTTCTCTTTCACCAAAATATTTCTTCAGATAAATACTTATTTTCAATATTCTTCGAATGGTTTTTCTTAATGATTTTATCTTAATAATTAAATTGAGCTCTAACCAATTGTTAGGCATTTCCAAGCAACAACCAAGGAGTTTAATAACATATTATAACATGCACCAACTATATTCACATCTTCATAAATAATTAACCAAACACAAATTTTAAACATATATTTCAATCAAGTAAACAACTTAAACCACCACATCAAAACTTAAACAACCACATTAAGTCAAACACAAACAACATATAGTTATCATAAAGTGTATCCCTCAGGCAGTCTCCCATTACCTTAGTTTTGAAGGGTACAAAAGGTCATTGTTTTTTCGCGTTTGAGTAAAACGAACTTCGTTTCCTTATCACGTTTGCAAATCTAAACAAAATCAAGCATGCAAAACAAGTTAAAAACTCATAAGATCACCTTATTTCTCCCATTCATGTTTCGGCCTTGGTAAGAAAATGATGATAAAAATGTCAAATTTTCACAAGCTTTTGGATCACTGATCCTTAAGCATTAGAAAGGCAAGATCAAGGCTTATGACTTAAAAATAAAACTCAATCCATCTACTCCATGAGGAAGTAGGTTTCGGCCTACACAAACATAAAGGCTAGGAATTTGATTTTTCAACTTTTTGATTTCATGCATGTAATTAAAATGAAGATCAAAGCAAGCATTTTTCTAAAAAAAATTGAAACAAGGCTTCCTCAACTCTCATGGCTAGAGTTTCGGTCATGGGTGTGAAAATAGGAAATAAAACTCATTTTTGATTTTTGCTCATGAACTTAAAATGCATGTATTAAAGGATTTTAAATCAAGCATGAGAAAATTTAACAAAAACACTAACTTGCACCATACAGGGTTTTCGGCCACCCTATTAAAATGTGTTTTGGAAAAACTTTTTTTTTACATGCAAACATGTAAAATGAAGGTAGAGATGTGTATGAGTTCATAAAAAAATTTGTCTCCTACTAAAAATATTTTTCTAAGAATTTTCTTAAAAAATTTTTTTTGACTAAAACTTGAACATGCAACATGATAGAGCAACATGCATGTAGATGGAAAGGAGATTTTTAAGAAAATAAAGAGTAAGAGAGAAGAGTTATATCCTTGATGATGAAGGGAATATGAATGAAGATGGGCAAGGCTTCAATCATCCAAGAGTAACAATGGTGAAGTGAGTGAGCAAGTGAGTAAGTAGGTGAGTATTTGAGTGAGTTTGAGAGAAAGAGGCAAAAGTGATGAATGAAGTTGGAATGGGGTATATATAGAAGGGGGGGGGACTGTGGCTGCAGCGCAGTGGGAGAAAATGGAGAGAAATTTTCATTTTTTTTTTGAATTTAGAAGCTTGTATTTAATATAATTAAAAGGTTTCTTGAAAGGTTTAGAAAAATGATTGTATGTGTAAGTCATAATGGCCTTTCCTTATGACACCTTCATCATTCCTATATCAAGTCTTGTCAAACCTGCACCTACTCCATTTTAAATTAATTCAGCTTCCTTCAGGTTCCATCGATTCCCCGACTGTAAAAATCCGATCGTATTTCCTTTAAAGATTTCGTCCGAAAAATTATATTATATTATTTACAAACGGAAATTTTCAAAATTTTGGGATTCATTGCAATTGTGTTAGGAAATCCGATGATTTCGTTTACGAGTCAAAATTTGGTTACTCAATCAGTAAAATCTTACTGATAGTGACAACGCAGACCGGGTCTCATCTGAATTTTCAACCGAAATTTTAATTGCAGCTTCCTACAATAAGGTAGATTAAAAAAATCTTGGTTTATCAAAAAAATTAATTTCTATGATTTAAAATAATAAACACACATACACATAGATATACACTGATTATAGAGAAGCAGAAAAATCGGGGTGTTACACTAGAAATTCCTTTTGCTCACATACTCTTGGATCTAGAACCTATACACCTTAGATAGTTCATACAAGTCATTATTAAAGATTGAAGAAAAATCATTTAGTCTACATAGGCATAGATTCAGCCAACCTAGTAAAATAGGGCTAGGAGTTTCTTTTGATTTCAAACTTCTAGATATAACAACTAGAGGTATTAGAGAGGTAAGATCAAGTGTCATCTTTTAAAAATTGAACAAAACTTCATTTGCCTAAACATACATAGTTTCGGCCATGTAGAGAAAAATAGGAAGGAAAATTATTTTCCTTCCATGCTCTTAGATAATCAAAGTAGAAGTCATATATAGTTCATAGAAATTGATCTCACGTTAAAATGATTTTTCTATGATTTTCTAGAATTATTTGAAAACTAGATCTAGGAATTGGAATTTGTGAAAACTTGATGAAAATGGATGTTTGATGAATGATTAATGAAGCTAAGAGGATGAGGAATAGGATCCTCACCAAGAAATGAAGAAGTTTGATGAAGAACTTGAAGAGAAATGAAGAACTTAGCAAGAACCACTATGAAGTTCTTTGTGTTTTGTGAAGAACAAGCTTGAATGTGTAATAGGATGAAAATGAAAATTGTCTAAGTGTGGGGAATGTGTGTGGCAGCCGTGTATGAAGGGAGTTAGTGAGAGGAAATTGTTTTGTTTAATTGCTTAAGAGTGAACCATGGTTGATATTAATTGACAGATGTTAAGTTAGAAAATAATATAATACTTGACTAGGCTTAGTCTTCATCATTAGCTAGGCAAAATTGTGTGGTGAATGAGTGAGGGAGGTGTTGACCGAGTTTTGCACCACAAAGGAGGAAGAAGAAGACAACTTGTTCATGACTTGCCTTAACCATGGTTAACATTTAACTAGGATATGTTAGATTAAGGGTATTTTGGTCATTTCACCTAAAAGACATGATTACTTGCATTAAATGCTTCATAAATTCTTGGTGAGTCGTGGTGGTGACTCACCCCATGACTCAGCTCCTCCGGTTTCCGGTCCCGTCTCTGCAATTCCGTTCTCGATTCCGTCGATTTCTTGATTAGGGTTTCCGTCCCTTTTTCGTCAAAATTCGTCCGAATAAAATATAATATTTATTTTTAAGCAGAAATTTGGAAAGTAGAATTCCTCATGGACATAATATAAAAATCTACAATTTTTCTATTTCGAGTCAAGTTAGGGTTTTCTGCTGGTATAAAATTATACCGTCAGTAAAAACACAGACCGGTTTCCGTCTGGGTTTTAAACCCAAAATTTCACCGTAACCCTATACCATAAGATAGAGTATGAATATGATTTTTTTTATCCAAAATCATTTTCTTGGTCTCAGATAAAAATATAAATAATTATATCTTAAACGATAATACCCCGTATATAAAAAATAGGGTGTTACAATAAGCCCCTTATATTTTCCTTATCTTTTAATTATAAAATTTATTTATATTAAACTCCTTGGATTTAGTGTCTAGAGTTTTAAAGGATTAAACTCATGGCTTCAAGTTCTTAACTTGAACTTAGCCAAGACCACTATGAAGGTGTTCTTAGTGTTCTTCAAACCCTCTTGATTTACATTTGTTCAAAAATCATCTTTTTACATGTGTTTTGATCCAACATTTTATCTTGTCATTTTTAACACTTTTTTATGGTCCCTTTCATACTTAAAATATTACTTGTTCATATTATTTTCAAAATCATGTTTTTCTTTCAAAACTCGGATGAACTCTTTTGTAAAAATATATCAGGACAACAGTGAGTGTAAATAATGAATAATTAGTCAAATGACATTTAAAAATTTTTAAAGTTTAATTGAAGGTAGACAACTCACTCACCAACACAGTTCAGTTGGTCCAATGTCAAAATTAAATTTCATTAATTTATAAAAAATCACACACTACCTCTGTTTACATAGGATTTTCCAGAAATCTGAGTTCATCAACATGCAACTTCAAGAAATTATTTTTCTTCATTTAAGCATGTAAAAATTCCAAATATTCAACAAAACTTTAGATTTAATTTATTTATAACCCAAAAAATTTTATAAAAGCTTTTGGCTTTCGAATTCATATTTAAAATCACCATGCAATCATTTATGTTCTTATTTTCATACTCAGAATTCTGTTTCTAATTTGTTAGATGTTTTGACCTAGTAAAGCTTCTCCAAATATTACATATTATATATCAAATTAAAGCCCCAGAAGTCGTATTTCCAACCATATCTTCATTTTCCAGAAATATGTTCTGTGTGAAAAGTTATGGGCTCACGAATCACTAGAGCTCTTACTGTCAGATTCATATTTTCATATGTTCATCAACTTTAAGTTATCATTTTCATTCATACATCATCCACAAGTCACAAAATCAACACAAAAGGGTCCTAGACCCTCAAACATATACATGCAACCAAGTATTCAACCAAAGTCAGCAAGCACCAATATCAAACATTTCATACAACACACAATAAGGCTCAAACAAAGAGTTTAGAAAGGATCTCCCCCTACTTCTTGAAGATCCTAAAACCTCACGATTCCTAGTTTGGAAAAGCTTCAAGCATGATCCTTTAAGCTCCAAGATGACCCCTTTAACTTTGAATATTAGGTGTTCTTAGAGTGTAGATGACAAAAAGTTCCTTCCTTGCTCAACCAAGGTAGATTCGGCCAAGAGAGAAAGTGAGGGATGGAGATGTTTGTTGATGACTTCAAGTAGAGATTGTGGTTTATCTAGGTGGGTAGGTTCATTTTCATATAAGGTTTGATGATGAGAAGTGGTGGTTGGTGGTGATTATATGGTGGCCGAATGGAGTGAGTGGTGGAGAGAAGTGGAATGCCTTGGAGAGGTTGAGAGAAAATGAGAGAGTGTAGAGAGGGAAGAGAGATTTAGCTTGGTTTTAGGCTTTTATAGTGGAGGACCATTTGCACATAAGTCCTTAAACTCTTCCTTGTTTTGCAAATGGGTCCTTCCTCCTCTTAGGATTTATCCTTGGACTTCTCTTAATTATAAATCAACCCCACTCTTATTTCTCCTCCACTTGTTGACACATGTCACTCAAGCATTCATCAATTCATTTTCTTATTCTTTTTCCTCTTGTATTTTCCTTTTGTTTATAACACCACACCTACACTCCCTTATAATACTTGTATTTATTTTTATCTCTTATGACTTGACATATATTATCGAACACTAATCGGATACTAATAAAATCGGGTGAATTAATATTATACACGGTTATCCGGGTCTATGCATTTTTATTCTGATAATAAATTACTTAATATTTATACTTAAATTCTTTATTATATAATTAATTACAGTGTTCCATTACTGTAATTTTCGGGTCATGACACCGGAGTTAGGATCATATATTGCTTGAGGTTGTGTAGGATTATACGATTTCAATCAGTTTTCTCTCTATTCTCGTGCCTTGGTGAACAGACAGTGTCTGGTACGCTTTGATAAGCTTACCGTTTATCTTGGTATTGTATATCCTTAGAGTTTTGTTCTGTGGATTGAGAATGGATGATAATATGTATACATGTATGCTGTAATATGTATGTGGGTCATACCACCATGGCCGGCCCTAGCATGAAGCAACTAAAGCTAGGGCTATAGGCCTCCAATTTTTTTTTAGCTATTTAGACTTCCAAATTTAGTTCTCTTATTTTTTTGGTTATTTAAGTTTAATAAGAAAAATAATTCAAAAGAAATCTTACATGTGGTTGCATGTGCATACACAAAAAAATTACATCAATCATAATAATTACACTTTAAAAATATAGAACTTTATAATAAAAATAAAAATTAAATAAAAATATAATTTTTTTAATAAAATATTATTATTAATTTTAAAAATACCTCATCTAAAAATTCGCTTTAGGGCTCCAAATAGGTTGGGCCGGCCCTGCATACCACTGCATGCCTGCTTTATGTGTATGATGAATGGGGATCTCACCTTATTTTTTGTGTTGTCTGGTCTTCTGCTTTATTTTATGTTCTTCAACAAAGACAGTAGATGTAACGTCCTTCATTACATTAGTAGCCCAAATTAATTTTCTATAAAAATCTTTAAAACATTTAAATTAAATGGTCGATTCATAAAAAACTTCACAATAAAATTAAGTCTGAAAGTATATCATATATTCAAAATAATTAAATAAAGTAATAGTATTAAATAAATTATTATATCCAAAAAAAATAAAGTCTCATAAATAGTAATTATTATAAATCACTTAACTATTTTACTGTTGTTTTTGCCTCAAAACACCGCGTTTAATGAACCCAAAAGAAATAAATAAATAAAAATAAAGTCGAGCTAATACCTTCAAGACTTTCTCAAGACATTGCGTCATCTATCTCAACACCTGTAAGCTCTGGAAGACATCACCATTAATGAGATTTAAAATCCCAGTAAGTAAACACAATCTCGGTATGTAAACATAGTTCTAAAATATTTTTGAAAAGATCTTGCTTTCAGCCGGCGCGGTAACCGGAAAAACAACCATGGTAATCCGCCATTTTCGAAATAATTTAATCTCAAAATATTTCAATTAATAAAATAAATAAACCACAACACATACAATTATATCAACAAACAAACATATGAATGTAACGACATCTCATTGCCTTAGGAGTCCTTTTGTCATTGCCTCGCATTAGGCCAATCTGCCATCGCTACGAGTTAGGCCTTTTGCCATCTCTACGAAGGAAGTATCAACAACCTTGCAATGTCCAACATTGCCTTCTCCATGTAGGAGGCCCTTCACCATCGCCTCGCATTAGGCCAATATGCCATCGCTACGAGTTAGTCCATTTGCCATCTCTACGAAGGAGGCACCAATACCCTTGCAATGACCATCATTGCCTTCTCCTTGAGGGAGGCCGTTTGCCATTGTCTCGCATTAGGCCAATCTGCCATCGCTACGAGTTAGGCCTTTTGCCATCTCCTCAAAGGAGGTATCTCAAACGGTTATCTCTCCCCATGAGAGATAACCAAACACAAGCATATTACCATACAGTCATTCCAAAATAACATCATTGCATAGTTCATATCAAGACAACACAAAGGCACCACATTCATAAAAAGACGTACCAAATAATAATAATCATATCACCCAAATAATTGCTCTTTAATTTCATACTCAAACCCTTTTAAAATCTATACCATGAAAGTTTAAGAAAAATGTGTTTACTTACTTCTTGTAGACCTCCGAAAAGCTCTAGAATTATCCATGACAAATATTAGTCCTCCACTAAAAATCTTTATTTTTACCAACATTCTTTGATCCGGGAGGTTACCCACTTCGTACTGCAACGTAAAGCCACTACTTAAAAATATCTGTGTTTGTTGTGCGGCGTTGCACTAGCAGAATGAGGTTTTGAGAAACTTTTTCCCTCATTTATATTTGGTTAGCCACACCTTGTTTATTTTTATTTTTCCTTTACCTTAATTTATATAGGCATGGCCCACCATTCTCAATATAAGTAATTTAGAATTCAAAAGAATTATGTTTCCTCACACCACCTCACTTTCACGTGTTACAGGCTTCAACATTAAATTTGGCTAAAAGTCAAATCTTTAAAATATGGCCAATTCCTGTTTTTTTTAATTATTCTATTTTATTTTATTTTATTTTTCTCATAAATTTACATTCTTTTAATTATTAAACAATTATAATAAACTAATCATTTTCTACACTAAACCCCCTAATAACTTAATCTTTTATTAAAAAGACTATATTGAAATTTTAGGATGTTACAGTAGAACTGCTTCACCATCATAACCTGCTTTGGATATGAGACAGACCGGTCATGAGGACGTATCTTCAAGGATCAGTATATGGGAGATGTGAGAGCTCAACCCCAGTGTGATGATATATCGTCCTCAGTGGTTATCGTGGTACTGCACGATGAGTCCTATGCTTAGGAATAGTTTTATGGAGCTGCGTCTCCAAGGTTATTTATATTTTTATTGGTCATGTTATTTTAATGGTGTTGTTATTTCCGCCTTTTGTTGTTTCTGTCTTTTCATGAATTTTATCTTTTGAAAGAATTTATATGTACATACGGGGAATGTATGATTATGTACTGCTTATTTTCCCATTTCCTTGAGGTATATGTCTTAAGCCTGCTATTGGTTGGAATATGTTAATAAATGATATGTACAGGTCGGACGAGGTATGTTAAGTACTACCTAATTTCTTATTTGCGAAATGGAATGGGGAAAAATAAACTCATATCTTCATAAAATTTATTTTCCACGTTAAACTATATTGCGAAAATGTCATAGACAATGTAGCACTCGAGAAGGGTGTTACATCCCACATTTCTTTGACAGAATCACAAGCACAAACTTTCTTAAATTTCTCAAGATTGAGAGCACATATTATGTTGTATTTGGCTTTGTGATTCAGCTCCAATTTTGTCTTTTCTGTAGGTGTCCAGAGACTTTGGTTTCTCAGTGTTGTCATCATTGTTGGGAATGAATGAACCTTCAATGATGACATCCCAGGAATTAGAGTTTGTTGATAGGATGAGTTAACATTGACAATAGTAACGAATAGTCAATTAATCGGAAAAAAATAATACTAATTTGAGGCGGGAATACTACAGTCATGTTATTGCCCCCAAGGTTTTCTTGTATTCATTTTTTTCTTTATTATTAATATATTTTAGGTGTGCTGCAGATGATAGATAGGGTTGGTGGTGCCACCATAGTTGAGATGCCTTTCTCTTGTGATGCTTTTGCATGCTTATTTTGCTTATAAAAAAAACAAACTTAAGAAAACATTAAAATCCCCCACCTTGATGTTCTTACCCAACCATGGAGACCAAGGAAGGTTGAAGAAGATGATAAGAGATGGCGGCGTTTTTGGGAAGATCGATGATGTGATAAATTCCGGCAAGTGTACCGGATTCGTTGCCAAGTTATAAAAAGATCGATCCCACAGGGACCGTGATCTCAAACCACAACTAATTAGTAAATCGATAAAACTGGACTAAGATTTTGAAAAGGTTTTGATTTTTGAAATAGGATCAAGTAACAATCAAATTTAATTTCGCAATTAAACAAAACAGAAAGCAATTCAAATTGGGGGTTTTCAAATTCAAATGGGTTCCTAGGAATTGGGATACCACAAAACTGTTTGTTACTGAATCGATTCCTCTCCTTGTTAATTACCAAAATTTGTTTTGAAGGTGAATCTGTCCTAAATTAGCTAATGCTCCCTCTCGGGTTACAAAAGCCGTGCCCGATTAAATCAATCCCTACTCTCGTGGTAATTGAATTTAAATCGTACCCCTTGAGTTTTGTGACGATTTGTGAATCCTCGAAGGACCGCTTCTAACTCTCCTGATTTAAGTCCTAAGTTCGATTCCTATTGATCCGATACCTAAGTTCACCGCTAGGTTCGTCCTTAGTGTATCTATGGCACGCAAACAAGTGGCCACCGAATTCGCGAGTAATTAAAGCAATATGGATCGAATCGAAAACAAATCTGAATTAACAAGAAATCAAAATCAATACATCACCATAAACGAGTTTCGGGCATAGCCCCAATTCCTAGAAACTAGACTACTACTCAAGCCTTGCCATGATTGTAGCAAGCTTGGTTAAAAATAACATGAACAGAAAAATCCCTAGAGAAGAGGAGGAGGAGAAGAAGAAGAGATTTTCTCAATTATCCTAAGGTAAACAGCCCACAAAAAGTTCAGTCCCCAGACTTGAGCCCCTAGGTCCTATTTATAAGATTGGGCAGTTTGAATCCTAAACCAATACAAAAACCAGATTAAATCAGTTACTGAAGATCCATGGAATGCGCATCACGGCCGTGATGGCCATCACGGCCTGACCGTGATGGCTTCTGCCTTGAACGCTGCTTCAATAAATGGTCTGTCACGGTCGTGATGGTCATCACGGCCTGGCCGTGATGATCTCGCTTAGAAGGGGTCAGCTCGGTTGTCTGTCATCGGCCGGTGGATAGGCATCACGGAGAGGCCGTGACAGCTTCTGACTTGACCATTCTTCCTTTTTAGCTTCACTTGATCACGGCCATGATGGGCATCACGGCCTGGCCGTGATCAGTTCTGTTTGCCCCCTTTTTCTTGTTTTCCAAGCTCCCATCTTCGTGCCAGCTCCAACGCGACTGATCCTGAGCATTTTAATCTACTTTTCGTGCACACAAGTACCACAAAACCACCTTACTCGTTCCAAGGAAAAATTAACTAATAATCAAATTAAATAAGCCTAAGCTATATGAAAATGCATGCAAAATTTCATGGAAATATGAGGTGAAATCACACTCATCAAACTACCCCAAGCTTAAGATTTTGCTTGTCCTCAAGCAATAACTAAGGCCAGAAAATTTAACCAATCGAAGCATGGACAGTGAATCTAGAACCCGAGTAATGAATTCAAGCAACAGGCATATTCAATAAGAAACCAAGAGACAATCGATTTTAAGTCCAATTAGGAGCTTAGGTTCCCCAGACTCACATCTCTCACCAATTCGGGTACTCTTCTCACCTCACTCATGTGTTTGAGGGTATGTGACAATTCGCTCAGTTTCCTCAAGGAGGGTGCCCTACAATAAGCTTGACTATTAACAAAATCTCTACTTTATTAATGAAAGCACATAAGAATCAAGAGGTCTTTTATTTTGGTTGTAACGGGGCCATGGGATTAATTGTTAGGTGGGGAAATAAAAAAAAGGAACATTCTAGAGGCTAAACAAAATCAAGCAGTGCAAAGCGTGACACCTCCTAAAATTCCTTTTTGGGCCTCAGTTTTCCACCTTTCTTTTTCTCATCTTTTTGCTTCTTATTTCTCGCTTTATTTTTCTCATCCCCTTATCCAATTTTTTTTTATTTTTTTTATTTTTTTGTTTGGAGAAGGGGAGATTTTTTTTTTTAACTTTAGAGAAAATTTTCCAACTATTTATCCCACGATTTATTCTTCAAATTACCCTTTTTGCCATTTGCAACACTTTAAGAGGTGCCATACTAAGCATTGTTCATTAAAGTAGATCAATGGTACCAAGAAAAGTATTTATTCTTTTAGGCTCAAAATTGGGTAACTAAGGGGCAATTTATCAGTCAAAGTTCAGGAGGCCAGAAAAATACCTAGTGCCTCAATTATTTTCAAATGTGTTTTCAAAAAATTTTAAGCTTCGAAACGGTTTCAAGTCAAGTTCTAGAGGGCACAATCCAAGAGGAATAAATCACTCGATCACAAGGAATGGGGTAGATTTAGTGAGTACCCCTTTTTGGCTCAAAATCTCTCATTTAGTGGTTTAGAATCGATGAGAAACCTAAATCTAAGGAACCATTTGCTAATTATTAACTTTCAAAAGATTGTCTCAAGCATTTTTCATTTTTAGCCTATCACAAGAAATCAAAAATCGGGTCAAAAATCCACTGTCATAATTCAATTGGTTGTCCTAATTCGATTGGCACAAAGTTTTTCACTATTGGGGGCATATCCTAAGCAGGGGGCAGTTTAATCATGTGATTTATACAAAACTAATCCTAAATGAATGCAACATGCAAGGATGCAAAATTGATACCCCTACCCCAAGCTTAAAAACTTACATTGTCCCTAATGTAAATAATTAAGCCATAGGGAGGATAAAAATAAAAATAAAAATAAAAATAAAAATAAAAAGGAACAAAGTAACTCACTGAGGTGGTGGGTGCTGGCTCAGATGCCAGTCGTAGAGCTGCTGGAGCATAGCTCTCTGCTCTCGCTGCTCCTCCATAATGCGCTCCTGGTTCGCTAAGATGGTGTCGAAAGTGGATGCGAACCGCGTATAGGGGTCATCGGATGACGAACGTGCAGAGGAAGATGGGTGCCCAGACGGCCTAGCCTGCGGTGGCGGGCGTAACGGCCTCTCTACCCTAATAGGCTGAGGGTCCTCTCCCACCGGCACTTTCCAATTTGCCGGGTTTGATACATCTAACAGTGTGGGGTTAGGGAGAGGAATTGGGTGCCTGAGCCTGGGGTGTTTTAGGCAGTATATGTCATCCTCCTGGACGATCATCCCTATAGCCTCACAAGCCTGCAAGGAGATACGGGTTCGTCTAGGGGCGGCCTCAAAACCATCTAGATCGAAGTTGAAGTGATGGCATATGGTGGTGATGAGGCCACCAATGACAATAGCGCCACTGGAACTCTTGGCCACCTTTAAGAGGTGCCTAGCCAAGAATGACCCTGTGTCCATGTTGCTCTCAGGGTGGAGCATGGCCCATAATATAAAGACCTCGTCCTGGCGGACGGATCCGTCACTCTCTCCACGGCCAAACAGGGTATTGGCTATGACCCTATGCATATACCTGATGCTAGGGTTAGCAAAAGCTGTGGACTTGGATGTCCGAGGGTCAAAACTTCTGCCCTCAAAGTCTATTACTGACCAGAAACTATGCGCATTAAACCCTAAGGGGTATCTTCGGTCACCCCATACTGGTAATCCAAAAATCTCATTAAATTCAGCTAAGGTTAGTGTGAAGTCCTGGTTGAAGAGCCGGAATGTGATCCGTCCTTCTTGGCAATGCGGCCCTTGGAGAATTTCCGCATTCAGGGAGCTTAGGAACTCCAGAGTAGGGCCAGCATATGCAGGGTATCTAGTGCGAACGAACTCGCTCCACCCTATGTTTTGCAACATCCAATTGATGTCCACAGTCAAGCCTAGGGTATCTAAGGATGCATCATCAAGATATTTGGTCTGGACTATCTTCCTATTTTTTAAAGCATTAAACCTATCTTGCTGAGTAATATCCTTAAAAATTATCCCATACCCATATCCATCAGTATCAGAGTTAGAGGAGTTAAAGTCAGTAATTACCTAGGTTTCTGTTTCCTCTGCTGCGAGTGCGTGAGACCTCTGCTGCTCTTTGTCGTTTGGTTGCCATGACCAGAGAGTCCCAAAATCACAATCCCTTTCACTGTTCTGCTGGTTAGGGTTTCAAAATTTGGGAATTTTGAATCTCCCCAAAATTGGAGGATTTGTCCTGTGGGGCTGTTTGGGTTAGGGCCAGAGAATGAGGGAGTATGGTTGGTTGGGTGTGGGTGTAGTGGGGAGGTGATTTTCGAGCTTTTGGTTATGGAGGTGGGTGTGAGCGGAGGAAGAAGAAGAAGACCAATATGGTTTGTGGCAGAGGAGGCTGCGATCTAGGTTTTTAAAATAGGGAAAACTCGCGTCACGGCCGTGACCCACATCACGGGAAGGCCGTGACGCGTTCTGTGTCTCATAAATCCTGCATCACGGCCGTGATGCGTATCACGGCCTCCCCGTGATGGTTTGTCCTGCTCTAGCTACCTGTCACGGCCATGACCTATATCACGGCCTGCCCGTGATCCTTTCTGTCCCTTTCCTGGTCTTCACATCACGGCCATGATGGGTATCACGGCCTGGCCGTGATGGACTCTGTCTTCTGGGGATTTCTTGTCACGCCCGTGATGTCCATCACGGCTAGGCCGTGATGGATTCTGACTTTTAGCTGTTGGTGTATCACGGCCGTGATGGACATCACGGTCTGGCCGTGATGGTTGCTGACTTTTCTTTTCCATCCTCTCTTCACTCTCCATCACTTCTGTCCTGAAAACATTTGACAAATCTATTAATTTATGATCTTTTTCCTCTTGATCTTCTCAAATTATTGAAGAGTTAAATTCAAAAACAAATGGAAAGGGGAAAGAAAACTTGGGTTGCCTCCCAAGAAGCGCTTATTTACGGTCTTAAGCTTGACCATTAAGTCCTTTGTTGTTGGATCTAGGAGGGGAATCGCAACCTCCTGCTCAAGTGGATGTTCTCCAAGGTAGTGTTTCAGCCTCTGTCCATTGACCTTGAATGCTCCACGTTCTTGGCTCCAGACCTCGACGGCACCATACGGGAATACTTTCATTACTTTAAATGGTCCGGACCATCTAGACTTGAGCTTCCCTGGGAATAACCGCAACCTTGAGTTATAAAGTAGCACTAGTTCTCCTTCATGGAATTCTCTACGAAGGATATGATTATCATGCCACTTCTTTGTTCTTTCCTTGTAAGATCGTGCGGACTCATAGGCATCCAACCTTAGCTCATCAAGTTCCTGAAGTTGAAGGATTCTCTTTTCCCCAGCGGCTTTCATATCAAAGTTTAGCATCTTAATAGCCCACAAAGCTTTATGATCAAGCTCGACTGGTAAGTGACATGGCTTATCGTAAATAAGTCTAAAGGGTGTCATCCCGATAGGAGTCTTGTAAGCCGTACGGTAGGCCCAAAGAGCGTCATCAAGCCTTAAGGACCAATCCTTTCTCGATCCCGAAATAGTCTTTTCAAGAATGCTCTTTATCTCTCGATTGGAAACTTCGACTTGCCCACTCGTCTGAGGGTGGTAAGGTGTAGCGATCCTATGAGTGACTCCATATTTGAGTAGGAGTTTCTCAAATTGTCTTTCAATGAAGTGCGATCCTCCATCACTAATGACTTCCCTTGGAATCCCAAACCTTGGAAAAATCACCTTCTTGAATAGTTTGATTACGGTTCTCGCATCACTTGTTGGGGAAGGAATGGCCTCCACCCATTTAGAGACGTAATCAACAGCTACAAGAATGAACTTATTATTGCAAGAGGAAGGAAAGGGTCCCATGTAGTCGATTCCCCAAACATCGAATATCTCCACTTATAGCATGGTGTTGAGTGGCATTTCATGCTTCTTAGAGATGTTTCCCGTTCTTTGACATGGATCACAAGCAAGCACGAACATCCGGGCATCTCTGAAAATATGAGGCTAATAGAAACCAGCCTGAAGCACCTTCGTTGCTGTCTTCGAGGCACTAGCATGTCCCCAGTAAGATGAGGAATGACAACAACTCAAGACACTTGGAACCTCAGCTTCCGAAATACACCTTCTGTATATGTTATCCACACACTTGCGGAAAATGTAAGGCTCATCCCATACGTAATTCTTGAGATCGGAAAAGAACTTCTTCTTTTGTTGATAATTGAACTCTGGTGGTAGAATCCCACATACAAAGTAATTCACAAAGTCCGCATACCATGGAGCTTCCTCTCCCAAGATGGCAAACAGTTTCTCATCGGGGAAAGAATCATCTATCGGCAGGTTGTCCTTTTCATGTTCAAATGGTTCAAGTCTGGATAAGTGGTCCCCAACTAAGTTCTCCATCCCTTTTCAAGTCTCGAATATCCAAATCGAATTCTTGCAGAAGTAGAATCCATCGGATGAGTCTCGGCTTTGCTTCCTTCTTAGTCATGAGGTGCCTTAGTGCGGAGTGGTCAGTGTACACTATGACTTTAGACCCCACGAGGTATGATCTGAATTTCTCGAATGCAAAGACATCTGCAAGCAACTCTTTCTCGGTTGTGGCATAATTTGCTTGAGCTCCATCTAGAGTTTTGCTTGCATAGTATATTGCATGGACCTTCTTGTCTCTCCTCTGGCCCAATACTGCTCCCACGGCGTAGTCACTAGCATCGCACATTACTTCGAACGGCTCGTCCCAATTCGGTGTTTACAGAATGGGAACGGTGGTCAGAGCTTCCTTCAACCTACAAAATGCACTCAAACATTCCTCATTAAAATCAAATGGGGCATCTTTCATTAAAAGGTTAGATAAGGGTTTAAAAATTTTTGAAAAATCTTTGATGAAACGCCAGTAAAATCCAGCGTGACCCAAGAAACTTCTAACTCCTTTCACATTTATTGGTGGGGGCAAATTTTCAATAACATCCATTTTGGCCCTATCCACCTTAATACCTCTACCAGAAATCAAGTGCCCAAGCACTATTCCTTCTTTTACCATAAAATGGCATTTCTCCCAATTCAATACCAGATTGGTTTCTTCACATCGCTGCAAAATCTTAGACAAATTTGTTAAACAATCATCAAAGGTAGTTCCATATACAGAAAAATCATCCATAAAAACCTCCATGATGTTTTCAATAAATTCAGAAAAAATTGCAGTCATGCATCTTTGAAAAGTAGCCGGTGCATTACATAGACCAAAAGGCATTCTTCTATAGGCAAAAGTGCCATAGGGACAAGTAAACGTGGCCTTTTCTTGATCACTAGGATGTATAGGAATTTGATGAAAACCGGAATATCCATCCAAGTAACAAAAGTATGAATGCCTAGTTAACCTTTCAAGCATTTGATCAATGAATGGGAGAGGGAAGTGATCTTTCCTTGTTGCCTTATTTAGTTTCCTATAATCGATGCACATTCTCCAACCGGTTACTGCCCTAGTAGGGATTAGTTCATTATTTTTCATTTTGAATAACAGTCATCCCCCCTTCTTAGGAACCACATGCACCGGACTAACCCATTCACTATCGGAGATTGGATAAATAACCCCTGCATCTAACAGCTTGAGCACTTCCTTTTTAACCACCTCTTTCATATTAGGGTTTAACCTACGTTGATGCTCAATGGATGGTTTATGCTCATCTTCCATTAAAATGCGATGCATACAAAAGGAAGGATTTATGCCTTTAATATCATCAATTGTATATCCTATCACTTTCCTATGCATTCTAAGCTCCCTAAGTAATTTCTCAATTTCCAACTCATTCAAGCTAGCATTCACAATTACCGGATAGGAAGAGTTAGGACCGAGAATTCATACCTCAATATGGAGGGAAGAGATTTTAGTTCTACCTTAGGGGCTTCTTCATCTTTCAGATCCTTTTTCTCTGGTGTCAACTCAAGTTTCTCTTTCTTTGTTTTGTTGGGAGGAATTTCTGGACTAGCCTCCAGAAAGCGGGCGTAATTCCTTACTTCTCCTCCATGAGCGTTTAAGTCTCCACCAATCAAACACATTTCTAGCGGGTCATCAACACAAGCTTGTGTAGATTCTTCTTTCACCACTTGGTGCATTAAGTCAATCCTGCAACAAGAATCTTCAAAAGAAGGGTGTTTAATAGATTTAGCTAAATCAAATTCAACTTTATCATCACCCACAATTAAGGTTAATTTCCCATTTTTAACATCAATAATGGCTCCTGCGGTTACCAAGAAAGGCCTACCAAGAATAATGTGGATTTGGGAATCCTCTTCCATTTCAAGTACCACAAAATCCGCAGGAATAAAAAATTTACCCACTCTAATAGGAACATCCTCCAAGATGCCTATAGGGAATTTGACGGACCGATCCGCCAATTGAAGGGAGATTGTTGTGGGTTTTTGTTAACCCATCTCCAACTTCTTGCAAACAGAGAGTGGCATAAGACTAACACTAGCCCCCAAATCACAAAAAGAGCTTTATCAAAACTAGTGTTACCGATTAAGCATGGAATAGAGAAACTACCTGGATCTTTCAATTTAGGAGGCAATTTATTTTGAATTAGAGCGTTGCACTCCTCAGTTAAAGCCACTGTTTCATAGTCCTCTAGCTTTCTCTTATTTGACAAGATATCCTTAAGAAATTTAGCATATGTCGGCATTTGTTGTAATGCCTCAGTGAAGGGTACATTAATGTACAATTTCTTAAGGACCTCTAGAAATTTTCCAAATTGCTTATGCAACTTGGCCTTAGCCAACCTTTGAGGAAAAGGAATCGGAGGCTGGTAAGGTGGTGGAGGGACATACTTAGACACTTTTTCACTAGGCTCTTCCTCTCCTGAAAGTTGTGTCTCAGTAGGTTCCTCCTCCTCATCTACACTCTTGTTGTCGCTCTCCCCTTTAGCCTCGGGATTTTCAAGTTTCTTACCACTCCTTAGACTCACGACTTTACATTGTTCATTATTTGGGTTCACCTCAGGTTGTCCAGGAAACTTGCCCGGTTACCTCATCGAATTTCCAGCTTGTTGGGCAATTTGAGTTTCTAACATCTTGTTATGGATGGACAAGTTATCTACCTTAGATGTTAGTTCTTTTATCGCCTCATTAACTGTCCTACCTTGTTGCCTAAATTCCTCGTTCTGCTTAGTTTGAGCAGCAACAAAGTTTTCCATGAGAGACTCGAGTTTAGATTTTTGCACCTGAGGATACCTCGATGCGGGTTTCCTATTACCTTGTCCTTCTTGGAATTCATGATTCAACGTGTTATTGTAGTTTCCATAGGAAAGGTAAGGACTATTCCTCCTTTGGTTGTAGGGATTTGGGGGAGCATAATTTGGTAGCTTCGGGTTTGTGTCATAGAAATTATGACAAGAGTTCACCTGTTCTCCAGAAGCACCAGACTCAGAAGCGATATCATGTGGGCACTCCATTATGTCATGTCCCTGCATTCCACAAATCTCACAAACAACATTAGTAGCACCGATTGAACTCATATGAGCCTTTTCAAGCTTATCAAATCGTTTATTTAGTGAATCAAATTTAGACATAATCAGATCGGTACTATTCATTTCGAACTTACCCCCCGAAAACTTTTTCGGGTTATTACCTCTTTCTGAACCCCATTGGTGATAATTGGTGGCCACGTTCTCAATGATGTTGAACGCTTTAGTCAGGGGTCTGTTCATGAAGGCTCCACCAGCTGCGGAGTCGAGTGACACCTTTGATGAATAATCCAATCCGTTGTAGAAGGTGTGCACTAACAACCACTTTTCCAGTCCATGATGTGGGCAAGACTCCAGCAATCCCTTGTAGCGATCCCAAGCTTCGGATAAGCATTCTCCGTCTTTTTGGAAGAAGCCGATGATCTGAGTCCTTAGGTAAGCAGTCTTGGATGGAGGGAAGAATTTCTCTAAGAATGCTTGCTCTAGTTGGTCCCAAGTTGTCAATGTGTTAGCGGGCACTTGCTTCATCCAAGCTTTCTCTTTTCCAGTCAGAGAGGAGGGGAATAACCTCAGGCGTATAGCATCGATCGAGCACCTTGAATCCTTATCGCATCGGTGAATTCCAAGAATGTCTCCACATGATTCGTCGGGTCCTCCGAGGGTAATCCTCCAAACTGAGGTTGCCTAATCATGCTAATTAAGTGAGGCGGTATAGTGTAGTTTTCCGCCTCAATTTCCGGCCATGCAATCCCAGTTCGCAGACCCCTAGCATTTGGGGCTGCATAGTCCTTCAGTGGCTTCGTATCTAGTAGATTCGCCATGAGTGGAATGGGAATCAACTTCTCTCTCTCTTTGTAGTCTCCTACGTCTATGAAAGGTCCTTTCGATCTAGGGGTCGGCTTCAATAAGGTTTCCCAGACTTAGGGATCTTTTCATAAAAGAGAAAAATACTTATGGTAGAGAGATAGATACTCCAAAAAAAAGAAAAGAAAAACAAATAAGTAATAAATTAATATAAAAAAAATGTCCAGAAAAATCAATTTAAAAATTAAATTGAAATTCAAGAAAACACAGTCCCCGGCAACGGCGCCAAAAACTTGATGTGATAAATTCCGCCAAGTGTACAGGATTCGTTGCCAAGTTATAAAAAGATCGATCCCACAGGGACCGTGATCTCAAACTACAACTAATTAGTAAATCGATAAAACTGAACTAAGATTTTGAAAAGGTTTTGATTTTTGAAATAGGATCAAGTAACAATCAAATTTAATTTCACAATTAAACAAAACAGAAAGCAATTCAAATTGGGGGTTTTCAAATTCAAATGGGTTCCCAGGAATTGGGATACCGCAAAACTGTTTATGTTACTGAATCGATTCCTCTCCTTGTTAATTACCAAAATTTGTTTTGAAGGTGAATCTGTCCTAAATTAGCTAATGCTCCCTCTCGGGTTACAAAAGTCGTGCCCGATTAAATCAATCCCTACTCTCGTGGTAATTGAATTTAAATCGGACCCCTTGAGTTTTGTGACGATTTGTGAATCCTCGAAGGACCGCTTCTAACTCTCCTGATTTAAGTCCTAAGTTCGATTCCTATGGATCCGATACCTAAGTTCACCGCTAGGTTCGTCCTTAGTGTGTCTATGGCACGCAAACAAGTGGCCATCGAATTCGCGAGTAATTAAAGCAATAGGGATCGAATAGAAAACAAATCTGAATTAACAAGAAATCAAAATCAATACATCACCATCAACGAGTTTCGGGCATAGCCCCAATTCCTATAAACTAGACTACTACTCAAGCCTTGCCATGATTGTAGCAAGCTTGGTTAAAAATAACATGAACAGAAAAATCCCTAGAGAAGAGGAGGAGAATAAGAAGAGAATTTTTCAATTATCCTAAGGTAAACATCCCACAAAAAGTTCCATCCCCAGACTTGAGCCCCTAGGTCCTATTTATAAGATTGGGCAGTTTGAATCCTAAACCAATATAAAAACCAGATTAAATCAGTTGCTGAAGATCCATGGAATGCGCATCACGGCCGTGATGGCCATCACGGCCTGACCGTGATGGCTTCTGCCTTGAACGCTGCTTCAATAAATCGTCTTTCACGGTTGTGATGGTCATCACGACCTGGCCATGACAGATTCTGCCTAGAAGGGGTCTGGCTCAGTTGTCCTGTCACGGTCGTGATGGGCATCACGGCTAGGCCGTGACAGCTTCTGACTTTACCATTCTTCCTTTTCAGCTTCACTTGATCACGGCCGTGATGGCCATCACGGCCTGACCGTGATCAGCTCTATTTGCCCCCTTTTTCTTGTTTCGTGCCAGCTCCAACGCGACTGATCCTGAGCATTTTAATCTACTTTTCGTGCACACAAGCACCACAAAACCTCCTTACTCGTTCCAAGGCAAAATTAACTAATAATCAAATTAAATAAGCCTAAGCTATATGAAAATGCATGCAAAATGTCATGGAAATATGAGGTGAAATCACACTCGTCAATTAATTGGAAAAGGCTCCCCATTTTGCCTTTCATTACCAAGATGAGAGGAAGGATGCATCTTTAAAATCTCCCATATTACTCCTCTAGGTTTTTCTAGGTTCTCTCTTCGATCCACTCCAATTCTTTCTTCCTCTTCATTTGTATTCCATTCCTGGGTCCCCCCTACCACTCTCTTTTTCAACTTGTTAACACTATCAAAACAACCTCTCTTGATTATTTTTGGGTCCCTAGGACCTTACCCCTAGTAGGAAAGGTCATTGTTATAAATTTCATATGAACTAGATTATATAACAAGTTATTTCTAAATATCTCATAATTATATAAATAACATTATTTGATTGGATACCCTGGCCCTAACTTTGACATTGTTCAGACCGAAGAAAGAAACTTTATCTGCCATACTGTTCACTTATTGGAATGGAAAAACCCAGAAATGTAACATCCATGTTTTAAGGTCTTGTTTATGTGTTTAAGATGCATGTTTATGTGTTTGGGAACTTGTTTGAAAAATGCACGATCGATCGGCTTAGAATTAGACGAGAACATCAATTAGGGTTTTTAGGTCAGCATGAAACGCTCGAGAGTGCAGGGGGCAATACTTGAGCCCCCAGACTCCCTAGCCACGTGTCTACATGTGCCAGCACCCGAAGCTATGACAGGACACACGTCAATGTTTATTCCCGACGAAGACTTGACCTGGCTAGCACGCTCAAGACTGAAGCCAGGGGCGCTTGAGCGCTCGAGCGCTGGCATTCCCATGCTCGAGCGTAGGCGTCAGTTTTTGGAAATAAATAAATAAAGTAAAATGGTAACTTAAGTTACCATTTCTTTCAAATTATGAGCAGAAGATAGAAAACAGAGAGGGTGAGATAGAGAGAAGGCAGAGAAAAGGGTGAAAGTTCCGGAGCTAGTTTCGATCAATCCGTTCGTCCTATCGCGATTCCGAATACATCAGCGAGTTCGTGGCGGCGTCTACTACTTAACCCTACCTTTCTTTCTTTGCTAAGGCTAAGGTAAGCCTATGCTCTTTTTATGTCGTCGGTGACGGTATTCAGGTTTTCTCATAGCTCGGTTATCGGTTTCAAGTTTCGTTTTCATATTAGGGTTGCATGTGACGTGTGCTTCATATCCATGTATCTAGGTGAATTTTCGGAGCACCGGGGGTGCTAGTTTGGTGTGTGCCAGATTTGAGGCTTAAGAAGAGGTGTTAATTTCGTGGTTCCAATGCTAGCTACGTGTTGCTCAGGTGGGAGAAAGAAGCCATCTATCATCGGAAATGGATAAGTAGTATATTTTACAATAATGGTGTTGGGCGACCTAAACCCTATTAGTTAGAAAGTAATCGGCATTGTCAATATCACATTGGCGACTATTTGTGGTACCAATGATGATATAGGGATTGTAGGTTTATCGCCGTTAGGTTGTTTTGTGACTATCGAGGTTGCTTGATTTTACCCATTGAGCTACTTGTTGTGTGTTGTTTGTGTGAACATGCACTATTTGACTAATTATGATTACATGATTATTTTAATAATATTTTAATTTGTATAACATGTTTGATGTGATAACCTGCTATAATTGTTACTGTATGCTTAGTTGACATCTAGATGATGATATGTACTGCTTTGGAGAGATGCATATTGGGGAGAGTTTGAATTATGACTTATATGTGCTTAGCCTAATAAAATATTATTTTATTAGTGATGAGACTTATGATGTGATCTGGGATATGATATGATATGATGATGGAAGGTTGAGGTACAAGGTTATGACTTGATACAAGTCAGTGAGACTCATATAGATGCATTGTGTTGATCACAGGTGTGTGCGTGGAACACACGAGGTCAGAGTATCCGATGACGAATATCGCATTTCACGGGTCAGTGCCCTCACGTGGAGGTGAGGAAGACTACTGTGATACTCTCATAGTCCTTGCTAAGCTGCTCCGTGTACCCAGCGAGGATAAGGATGTTATTATATTTGTTGTGCAACTATTACTTACCGGGATGGGGAAATTAGTTTCATTCTTAGAATGAGAACCCTAGTGGGAACTGGGGTGTGCATTGAGGTTGTGGATGCGCCGCTTGGGCGACAAAATAATATCCCTAGTCAGACAAGGGATGTGTGACAGGATTGTGTGGTGGCCACGTCAACCTCAGGCCGAGGATGATAACACGTCTCGAGGATGATTGATATTTATATGGGATGCATGTCTGTGTGCTATTATTGTATATATGCTATGTACCCTTTTCCTTTTATGATGATAGCTAGTTTGTTATCTCCCTATCCCTTTCTATGTATGTTTTTTCTTGGTTCACGAAGCAGATCCAGTTGATCGAGAGTTGCCACAGTTGGATAACCCGTGGATGATAGGATCTACAGGGTTTCCACTGATGGGAACCCTTGAGTTGTAGTTTCTTGATTAGAGAGGGTAGAGAGTGGATTCAACCAAATTCTTCACTGTATATATGGGTCCAGTTTTTGCGTATCTGAGATTTAGGGAGGGACCTCACTTTGGTTTTGTTGGGATGTTCCGCCTTGGACAGATCCTTCCCCTTCCAGTATTTTGGCATCCACGGCCCAGGCCATAGCCGTATCCTTGGGCAGCTCAGGGTTCATAGATGATAGGTCTTGTTGTAGTGATTCCCTGGGAAGATGCTCGCCACAGTGCTCATTACCAATGACAGTTCCAGCATTGTCGTTGTGTGATTATATCCAATAGCAGTGAGATGGCAGCATCAGGACCACCACTGAGACCACGACAGCAAGTGTACAGACGTAGGCGTTGGGAGAGTTATGGTAGCTCTAGACATCCACGCTAGAGTTTGTGGAGGCCAGTGCGTATTTTGCACATAGGTTATGTGCCGTGATCCCATTTTTTATTAACTTTTGAGTGGGGCTGGGTTTGTGTGAAGAGATGGTGAGGTTTGTCTTTTCTTCAGATCTTTTTACGTATTTTCTTCTATATGATAGTTTGTATTAGCGGGACCCTACTGATGGAGTGTCCTATACAATGTCTTTGTACTCTTATGTATGTATGTATATATATATGTGTGTGTGTGTGTGTGTGTGTGGTGTGTGTGTGTAGTGTGATGTTTATGTTCTTTATATTTTAAGTTTTTTATATATTTGTTGTTTCTGTACTTACGCTTAACGTTTATATCGTGATTAAGGTTTAGTTAATTAGGTTTTCTTTAATGGGACATCGGGTTGTCTCATTTGGTGGTATCAGAGCAGTTTGATTCTATTCAGACTATGAGGTTAGGGTGTACTGGCCATTTTAGTGGAATCCACATCAGATATCGACTATGTTTAGAAGTTGGGTAGTGAGTTCGGATGCGATAGTTAACACTTTTATCGCGTTATATATATATATATATATATATATATATATATATGTGTGTGTGTGTGTGTGTGTGTGTGTGTGTGTGTGTGTGTGTGCGTGTGCGTGTGCGTGTGCGTGTGTGTGTGTGTGTGTTTGTTTGTTTTATGTAATATTATATGTCATATAAGTGTGAGCTAATGATTTCTTTTACAGGATCATGGCTCAAAGTAGAGGACGAGGTGGACGTGGTGGCGGTAGAGCCATAGATAGGGTTGCAGGAGATGACAACGGAGAGACCTCGCATGCAGGAGGTACAAGGGGTGGAGGTGAGTCAACCGAGACTCTCCCGTCTATACGGGAGTTGGCTACAGCTATGCTACATCAGATGCAGCAGAATGCTCAGATGCTGTAGATGGCCAGTGAGTATCAAGAGCAGCAGAACCAGAGGAGAGCTGCAGAGACTGAGGATGCAGGGACGGCTACCTTCCTGAAAGGGAAGCCACCATAGTTCAGAGGTGATTATGATCCTGAGAGGGCAGAGTGGTGGATACAGGAGTTGGATAAGATCTATGACACCATGCACTGCAGAGAGGATAGGAAGGTGACTTATGCCGCCTTTGTGTTGACTGGTGGAGCTGAGGCATGGTGGAGAGGGAAGAGGAGGTTGTTAGGGGCAGAAGGACGAATCATCACATGGGAGCTGTTCAGAGAGTGCTTCCTTGAGAAGTACTTCCCGCGTCTGGTTCGACGGGAGAAGGAGAGGGAGTTCATGAGTCTTAGGTGTGGGTGTAAGCCCTAGTGGCCAATCTATTTTGGATAGATCATCATTTGTATCATTAATTTGATCATATATTTGATATATGAATAAGGCATTCATTTATTATGTTATTAGTTTATAGCATAATAAAGTCCTTAGAATAAGCAGTTCATTCAATGAGATATTAAGTACATGACTTAATCGTGAGACCTTATTGATTAATAGAATGCTATTCTTAAATATATGTAGTCAACTATTATTGTTAATTAGGAAGACAATAATGCATAGAGACTATTGTGAGTAGACTGATGACCACATCTCACGGGTCATGAATATGTGATATCAAGTCGGAACTCAAGTATAAATATTAGGAGTAATATTTATACCGGATGACCCACTATGAGAATACTTCATAATAGTTATGTATGTGCCATAAATATTCTCATGGAGACCATTGTGAAGTAGTCCTTCGACTTGAAGTCACTACGATTACTACATGATGAGTTGTAGACTTTAATGTTATCAAATGTCACAAGTAACAGGGTGATCATAAAGGTAGTTATTGGTCCTGCAATAAATCATGTTGAGGAGTGTGAGTGATGTAGACAGGATTCGTCCCTCCTACATAATAGGGCTAATGTCTGGGGCAACTCGATAGAGTGAGACGTGAAATATGCGTGTCCACGCGGAAGTGGGTCAATATGTGATATTGGGCCTGTTTGTGATTACATGTTTACTCGGTGATCGAGGAACGTCAAATAATTGAACATAACAAGAATGACACTCTTATGTCTTGTGTTCAATTAGGACATATGGACGAAGGGACATTTACTACACGGTAAATTTTGGTTGCAATAAGGTTTAGTCAGATCACTGATAGTCTTATAAATTGGGTAGCAATGATGCATTTCTAGATGCTGCTCATTGTTTATAATATTTAATATTATAATTAATATTTGATATTATTATAATAATTAATATTATTGTCATTTTGACGAGAGCTTATAGGGTCACACACATAGAGCAAATGCGAAGCAGTTAAATTAATTAAGTATGATTTAATTAATATAAAGGACAATTGGGCTTGTAGTGTACCCCCCAATAGAGTAAGCAGTTCGGTCAAAGGGAGCTGACAACTTATAAATAGGTTAGTACTCTCACCTCTAACCTAGACTTGTTAATTGTGCCTCCACGTAACCGTCAGCTAGCACAAGACGCTTTGCTCCGACACCCATTTGCTCTGGTGGATTAAGCAGAGGTGTCACACCTTCCTGGTACTAGTGATCCAAACGAAAAGCACGCTTCAAGAGGTAAACACTAATAGCTCTTATGTGATTCATGTTTTGTAATGCGCGGTCCATGGGGATGATTTTATTTCGCCTTGAGATATGACTTTAAAAGACAATTATCTCATGAAAACCCAACAGGGAGGTGGTGTGAAATCAGCCATGAATATAAAGAAGGTTGTAGGGAATCATTTTACCTTCATTAATGACACTAAAAAATGTGACCAAGGTAATCAACCTTGGAAGACTGATATACCTTCTACGTCCTTCTACGTCCTTGGGCATGGAAGCTTCTACTCATCCAATACAAAAGGGATCATGCACTAAAATGGATATGGTTGAGGTCAGCAACCAAAGACATAGCCAGGTTCTTGCACCCATGAAAACTAGTGATACGTGACCGTTTGTTGTTTGGATTCATTTGAATCAGTGGTTATGATGATTGAATTCCAGGACTTTGATTGTTTAAGTTGGAATATTAGGGGTTCTATTAACTTAGCAAGGAATAGAAATGCAAGGGAACTTGTTCGTAAATACAAGCCTTCCATGCTCATTCTTGTGGGAACACATTATCTTTTCAAGAGTGTTGAGAAGTTCTAGTAGGGTCTTAGTTATGATGGAGTAGGTATTTCTAAAGCCGAAGGTCATACTGGAGGGATATGGATTCTATTGGAAGAAGGTAGTTTCTTTTTTTTGTGATACACTTGTTTGGCTAGGCAGTGACAATTTCTGTGAGTAAAGGTCGTAGGAAATGGTTTTGCTCTGCTATTTATGCAAGCCCTATTGCAACTGCTAGGGAATTACTTTGGGATCACTTGAACCATATTATATCTAATATCACAGGGCCTTGGATGCTTATGAGGGTTTTCAACGAGATTCTTCTACCTTCTGAAGTTCGGGGAATTGGTTTTTCCTTGAATAAAGATGGAAAAATTTTAAGTGTTATGGACTAGTGAGGTTTGATTGACTTGGGTGCCACAGGAAACATTTTTACATGGTTTAGGAAAGTTGTTGGTGCGCGTCCTATTTCTAAGCATCTTGGTCGAGCTCTCTGTGATTGTGATTGGAGGAATCTGTTTCTGGAGGCCTATGTTGAAAACCTAAGTCGTTGTTCTTCTTATTATTGTCTTATTTGAAATAACCAGATTAAAACACGAGAAGGTTGGTTAAATTTTGTTTTGGTTAAATTTTTGACAAATAAGAAAGTTTTCTCCAATTAAAGAATCAGACACAAAGATCCATCTGATATAGAACAGGTATAATGAAAACTTAGAACTTTCAACCCAGTTAGCACAATAACTAAGAATCAAACTTAAATAGATAAGGGATGAGAATTGACATAGAGATATATACTGGTTCACCCCAAACCTTGGGCTACGTCTAGTCCTTAGTTTCACCAAGCGTTAACACCATAAATGATCAGATTATAGACAGGTGTTGTTTGCAAATCTAGCCTCCGCATGCTCCACTAAAAAGTATTGTTGGCACATGTAACATTCCTGGCTGCTTTATGGATTGAAGACTGTCCCCACAAACCAACACGGGTCTTTTCAGCGTGCTTTGTCCTCACTCGCACGCTTCCTGGAAAACTTCCCAGGAGGTCACCCATCCTAGAATTGCTCCAAGTCAAGCACGCTTAACAGTGTTCTTAAGTGACGGGCTCCCGAAAAGAAGATGCATCTTGTTGGTATAGGTAGTACCAATCAATTCATATAAGCCTTCCTCAACTGTATAGTCCCATACCTACACAGTCTCAGATCCCTCTCATTCGGGTGTATAATCGATTCATTCATGTGTCCCTCCGCCTAGAAGCCTGCCAGGAGCCACTCCTTATCCGTGCCTTCTTGCACCGGCGACCACTCCCCGCCCTCGTCGGCACCCGGGTGTTACATGCCCACCAGCTTTCGCTTGGTTCGTCCCCGACCACACCGTACTTGGAGAGGTGCCGCTCTGATACCATTTGTAACATCCCTGGCTGCTTTATGGATTGACGACTGTCCCCACAAACCAACACGGGTCTTTTCAGCGTGCTTTGTCCTCACTCGCACGCTTCCTGGAAAACTTCCCAGGAGGTCACCCATCCTAGAATAGCTCCAAGTCAAGCACGCTTAACTGTGGAGTTCTTAAGTGATGGGCTCCCGAAAAGAAGATGCATCTTGTTGGTATAGGTAGTACCAATCAATTCATATAAGCCTTCCTCAACTGTATAGTCCCATACCTACACAGTATCAGGATCCCTCTCATTCGGGTGTGTAATCGGTTCATTCATGTGTCCCTCCGTCTAGAAGCCTGCCAGGAGCCACTCCTTGTCCGTGCCTTCTTGCACCGGCGACCACTCCCCGCCCTCATCGGCACCCGGGTGTTACAGCACACCTAGCCTCTTCAAGCTCAAACAAGTATTCTTTCAGCAAGCCTCTTAAGGCTCTACAAGAGGTAAGAATTGAATGGAGCAGCAACTTCAAGATTTACAACTTTGCAAGTCAACTGAAAAACACTCAATGAGTGAATAAGAATTTAGGTTGGTATGGCCGCAGTAATAACTTCTTGATAAATACAAATGATTGAGCAACGAAGTATTCTAAGAAGAAGATTTTAAAGAGCTTTGAATACGAAGAGAGTATTGAATGCTTAAGTGATTAAGTTCAGGTGTATGTCTTCGACAGTCTTCGACAATCTTCTATTTATACTCATCAGATGAGTAAAGCTTTTGTTCTTCATCAATTAATGCCAAAGAGTTGTTTTGAGGTTTCATTTAATGTTTATGATCGTTGAAGAGCTTCAAGACAAGTTGAACATATTTGTTGGCATTACTTAATCATAGTGCAGCCTGATTCAGAGCAGTAACAATTGCTTTTGAGACTTGGGTAGCACAACTTTCCTTATTTGTGCAACACATATCTGTGACTGCGTTAAGGTTACTTTGTTTATTGTAACAAAAAGGAATTTCAAGCATGGATTGATGCTTTATGCTTCTGAATTCAATTTTCTTGATTTGAAAATGCAATGGAATACCATTGTCTTTCGAATAAGAGTGGAGTGAAAGGCTTAAAGCCAAGTTGTAGGGTCAGACGTATTTTCATATCTTATTGATACTGGGTCTTACTTCAGATGAATCGTGTTATCAAAACACAGACACATCTTTCAGACTTGTTATTTGGCCATAATGCTTTTTGCTTTATGATATGCACACTTAATACACATATTAGCAGATTTTAAAAAGGTTCAATTAAAATCATCCTTTATTTGGATTCATCAAAATTAGAGATGTCAAAAACTTAGACTTGAAAATCTCCCCCTCTTTGACGATGACAAACATTTTCTTATGATTTTAATGAGCTTTAAATAAAACAATAATAAGATTTAAGATCGGATGAATATAGTTATGCTCCCCCTAAACTTATGCTTATCCTTAACAGATTTTAGGGTTGAATTTTAATTTATTAGAGCATATGATCAGAGCACTTCAGATCATATATAAAGGCATTCAAACGCATATTTGTGCTTTCCATTTTTCTGTTCTTTTATACTTTCTCCATACTTTCTCCCCCTTTGTCATCAGCAAAAAGAGAAACAAGCAGATAAATAACTGAAATAACTTGTATTTATTAAGAACATCATTGACAAGTACAATTGGAGAAAGAAAGTACAAAAGAAAATAAAAGATTTGTTTTTCAATGATCTTTCGAAGCATGTCCAAAACCTTATCCATCGTTTCACGAAGACCACTGATCTCATATCTGGCAACAGGATCCATACCAATTATTGTTGATGTCATTTTAGTGAAGTTAGCATGTGCAGATGAAGAACAGGGACCAGATTCAGAAGTGGCATCTGATGTCTTAGGAAGTTCATGGGGAACAATCTCCAGATAATGCCAGGGAAGGGAGTAATCGAGAGAAAAGATGAAAGTGATGTTAAAGATTAAAGGAAAAAGAGAAAGGGTGAAACGAACCAAAGGGTCGCAAGTAAGGAATTTTAAAAGAAGTATGTTCAATATCAGATAAGAAATAAGAGGAGATAGGTTGGTGAAAAACCAAGATAAGTTTTGAAAAGAAACAGGAAAATTAAAAGAGAAAACAGAAAAAGGATTTTCATAAAAAGTTAAAGGAAAAATGAAAAGAAAATGAGTGAAAATGAAGGTAGGTTGGAAGGGTAGAGTTGCATTGCTTTTGCTCTATCTTCAACTGGGTAGCCAACCCATGGAATCTGATAAGATGAGATTTTGGATTTATCAGTAGGCGTCTCAAGCTTCTCAACCAATGATAATCCACAATGATGAGCAAGGTCTTGAAATATTCTTGGTTCGAGATGACTCATAAAAGATATGGACTATCTTGGAAACTTCAGCTTTTTGTATTTCTTCTCCAGCCAAACAAAGGGCTCTTGGAATTGTGTCTAGAAACATACAAGCAATAGGATTTAGCTTGTATCTCCAAGAGGCTTTGTTTAGCCTAACTGCAGCCTGCTCAGCAATGAGATTGCTGATTGCCTTAAGATCGTCTGAACTAAAGATGTCAGGATTGATAAGATAAATTGGTCTTGGGGTAGTGGATATGTATCTGAATGGAGGGTAGTGGTTTTTGGTATAGCTTTGTGAGGTGTTTTGGGAAGTGAGAGTGGTGTTGGTAAAGAATTAGAGATGGGTGAGATGAGTGAGTCAAATACTTGTGCAACAAGTACAAGTGTTTTATTTTCATGTTGTGGTGAGGGTGATGGTGAGGAGTGGCTATCAGAGAGGTGATCTGGTGATAAGTATGATTAAGGTTCAGGTGGGGTATTGTCAGGAGTGAGGTTTAAAATTGAAGTTCCTGAACGAGAGGGCAAGAAGATTTTCAGCAATGGTGATTTGGTTATGAAGGGGAGTATTGTGTGATGATGGTGTAGAGGATAAAGTAGAAGGTGAAGGTAATTGAACTGGTGAAGGAGGTGAAGGTTCAAATAACCTTATTGGTGAGGCAGCAGGTGACCATATATGTACAGGAATCTCCACAGGCTCAGCAATCTTCAATCTTGTAGATTTTCTGGCAGTTGTAGCCTCAGCCATAACTTTCCTCTGCAAGTCTTTCTTAGGGACAGCAGATTGCCCCTTAACTATTTCCTTCTTCAGAACCTTGGATCTGACCTTGGGATCCAAAGGTACAAACACCTCAGTAGCATCTGATTCATCAGACTCTTCAGAGACTTCTTCTTCAGACTCTTCTGAAGGTTTCTTGTCCGTTGTTTCCTCATCAAAATCAGGAATCTTTCCTTGTTTCCTCAACTTCATCTGAGAGAGAGTCCTATCATCTATGGCAGGAGCCATATCATCCTTGCCAATAGTAAGTTGAATACCCTTGATGTCCAGTAACTTGGTAATCAACATTTAATATGTGTAGGAGGTTCTGTTCTGAGGCTTGGCCATCTTCAACATGTATTTGAAGATTCGATCATTTAGATCTATCTTCCTCAAGCTCAGAAGATGAAATGGGACAAACCTATCCATCTTGTTGACATTATCTCGAGCACTTGTCCTCGGCATAACACAATTGATCAGCAGGACATGAAGAAATCTTCCTTTTGGAATAAGCTTTAAGGCAGCCTTATTCCTAGGGATAGACACTCCGTACAGAACGCTATTAACAAACTCTTCGCCAAATTCTTCCTCCCAATCATCTGAGAAGGCAGCGCCTTGTCTGGGGCAACCAATTGCCTTCTGAGCACTATTGAGAGTGAAGGAGTAAGGTCTCCCATTGCATTGTGTCCTAATCGAGATCTGAGATTGAGACATTTTCTCTTTGGCCTTTTCCCAGAATTCTTGAAGTAATAGTGGGTTCATTGGTTCATGAAGATCAAAGAACCTTACCCATTATGATGCTTCCAACTCAGGCATCACATTCATTCCACCCTTGATGATTTTGTTCATCTTAACATATCTTCCATAAACAGCCATCGAGATGCCATCAATGCTCATTCCAAGACGAGCAGCAATACGAACGAGTTTCTTTGAGGGTCCTTTGGGTGCCATTGATTTGGGTTGACAAAAGAGGAGGGTTTCGAAAATATTTTCGCACGAGAGAGAAAAGTGAATGATTTGAAACGGTGAAGGGTTTCTAATAAAAGAGTTTTTATTTTAAGAGAGATGTTTCAAAAAGAGCAGTTGAGAATAATAAAGACAAAATCATTTTGAATTCAAATACATTTTAGAAAATCGCAATGTAAAGATGCATTCCATCAAACCTTATTCCTTTATGAAATGCATGTTCAGATTATCTCTAGTATAAATGAATCTGTCTTCAGCTAAGGGTTTGGTAAGGATATCAGCCCATTGATTTTCATTTTTGACAAATTTAATGTCAAAACACCCTTTTGAACATAGTCTCTTATAAAGTGATGCTTGATTTCTATGTGCTTAGCCTTATAGTGCTGTATAGGATTCTTGGATATACTAATAGCACTAGAATTATCACACCAAACAGATATATTATGATAAAAGATAGAATAGTCTTCAAGTTGGTGTTTTACCCATAAAAGATGTGAACAACAGCTTGCAGCTGAAATGTATTCTACCTCTGCAGTAGATAGGACAATTGTGATCCGTATTTTGCTTGTTCATGAGACTAAACTTGCTCCAATGAAGTGACATCCTCCACTGGTACTTTTCATTTCAACTCTGTGTCCAACATAATCAGCATCACAAAAGCCAACTAATTTGTACTCTCGTGTTCTTAGATACATCAAACCAAGATTAGTTGTTCCAAGCAAATATCTAAATATGCTATTAACAGTTTTGAGATGTGATTCTCTTGGATCAGATTGGAATATTGCACACATACATACACTAAATTGAATATTAGGTCTACTGGAAGTTAGGTACAAAAGAGAACCAATCATACCTCTGTAAGTAGTTTGATCTACCATTTTACCTTCCCCATCTTTGTTAATATTTGCATTGGTTTGCGTAGGGGTTTTCATTGGTTTTGCTGTATCCATCTTATACTTCTTTAAGATTTCCTTGGTATACTTTTGTTGATGGATAAATATCCCATCATCTGTCTGATTGATTTCCAGACCAAGGAAGAAGTTCAATTCTCCCATCATGCTCATCTCAATTCATTCTGCATATGCTTAGAGAACTCTCTACAGAGCTTTTCATTAGTAGCAACAAATATAATATCATCAATATAGATCTGTACTATAATGAAATACTTTTTAGAGATTTTTCTAAAGAGAGTTGTATACACTTTTCCTATAATGAAATCATTTTTCATGAGAAAAGAACTAAGTCTATCATACCATGCTCTAGGTGCTGCCTTTAATGCATATAGAGCCTTTTTAAGCTTATAAATATGATCTGGTTTATCAGTATATTCAAAACCAGGTGGTTGCTTAAAATACACTTCTTCTTCAATTATTCCATTGAGAAAAGAACTTTTCACATTCCATTGTTTCTAATAACTTTTCCATTTTCGTCAAGCTTGTTTCTGAAAACCCGCCTTGTTCCAATAATTGATTTTCCTTTTACTTTTGGAACTAATGACCATACATAATTTCTTTTGAACCGATTTAGTTCCTCTTGCATGGCTAAGATCCAGCCTTTATCCTTGAGAGCTTCTCCAATATTTTTGGGTTCTATTTCAAATAGAAACACCATATGTAACATCCCAGGCTGCTCTACGGGTTGACGACTATCCCACAAACCAACACGGGTCTTTTCAGCGTGCTTTGTCCTCACTCACACGCTTCCTGGGAAAACTTTCCAGGAGGTCACCCATCCTAGAATTGCTCCAAGCCAAGCACGCTTAACTGTGGAGTTCTTAAGTGATGGGCTTCTGAAAAGAAGATGCATCTTGTTAGTATAGGTAGTACCAATCAATTCCTTTAAGCCATCCTTAACTGTACAGTCCCATACCTGTACAATCTTGGAATCCCTCAACTATGCAGTCCCATACTTACACAGTCTATGGATCCCTCTCATTCTGGTGTGTTATCGATTCATTCATATGTCACTCTGCCTAGAAGCCTGCCAGGAGCTGTTCTTAGTCCGTGCTCTCTTTGAATCGGCAACCACTCCACGCCCTTGTCAGCACTCGGGTGTTACATGCCCACCAGCTTCCACCTGGTTCATCCCTGAACCACACCGTACTGTAAGAGGTGCCACTCTTATGACACCCTCTACCCCTCATACATATATAAGAAATAAAAGATAAGATAATCATAAAAACATGCATTATTCATTTAACAACCAAAACAATCGGTAAAGGATACCACATTGTAACAGTCTCAAATGCGGAAAATAAAGCCAAACATAACATAGGTTCCAAAAGGAAAACATAACACAAAAACAAAACCTAACCCTTGATGTCACATACAGATATGGTGTAACCAATCCGTAAAATATCCTCGAATACAAACCAGAACAAACTAAACTAACTAACAAACTGGAAATCCTAACTACGAGTTGCGGCTCCTCAGAGTCACTCCTCAACTGGCTGCTCGCCGTCCTCTGGATAAAAGGTACATGCCACAAAAAAAAAATAGCAATGGGTAGTAAGAAACATGAATATGAATATAATGCCAAGAAAACAGTTAGCAAGACGAGCATGCATCACAACATTCATGTTATAACAAACAACGAAATAACATACTCAATCATACTAATCATGCAATAAGCACCAACTCTGGGGCAACCCACCTTACCTTGGGTGGACCCCTAGGATAGCCGATGCACCTTACTCTCGGATGCGCCACTTCGGGGGCGCACAATTCACCTAACTCTCGAATGAATCACCGCAGACGGCCAGATCACCTTACTCTCGGACGACTTCCCCTATGTTGAACATCCCCCACTAACATCTCCGATGCGTAAATGCATGTAGAACACAACACACAAGCACAACCACCACCTCTGCTTGGGCCACTAGGCTACCCAAGTTTTACCACCATCAACACCTGGACCACTTGGCTATCGAGGATTATCGTTATCGTTTCATCGTTTTAATATTTTAAACACTCTGGCCGTTTAGCACAAGAGATTACCACCTTGACCACTCGGCTATCGAGGCCCCCTTGGCCACTAGGCTACCAAGGTACATAATCATCTTTAATTAACATTCTAGCCGTTAAGCACTAGAGACTACCACCTTGACCATCATGCATCAAGGTCCCCCTTGGCCACTCGGCTACCAAGGTACCACATCCTATCACTTGTCTTTTGTCTTCAAGTTCGTTCGGTGTCTTATTAAGTCTTTTAAGACGTTTGGGGTGAAACACCCCTGTTTCAGCATTCCGGGTTCTGTTCTGGTCAGGTGAGCATGGGCGTTCTCACCCTCAGCACAGGCATGCTGGACTTCCAGTCAAACACGATCGTGCTACCTATTAAGCACGACCGTGGTGCCTATTAAGCACAGGCGTGCTCAAGCAGCGCGCTCTTTTTGAATTTTAAATTGGAGCACGGGTGTGAGCCTTATCAAGCACGACCATGCTTCCTAGAGCATGTTCGTACTGATCTGGGCAGAAAGGGTCAGGAACCCTTTGCCAAATCTCTTGGGACAGTTCATAGATTTAGACCTATTGGCTCTTACTAATTCATTGAACATTAGTTTTACTAATCTAGTTTAATTCTTCATGTCTTATAGTTAGGGGGAATTAATCCTTTAATCTAGTCTCATATTAATTATTCTTAAACACTCATGGATCAATCCCTAGGGTATTTAACTAAACCTTTTGGCATAAATCCTCGCCCCTCATTACTATCGTTCAGTTTTATGAACAAAGGGGAAAAATCCCCCTTAACATCGTTATAAATAGTTTTATAGTTTTATCATGGCGTTCATAATATCAATCAATAGCCAATAACATCATAATCTCATAAACATGGTCAATCACTCATTCATGTCATCATCACATCATCATAACGTTTATTAATAAGAACGAACATGCCAACATCAACATCATAAACAGTTAAACATCAAGACAACAGTTAGGCATTTAAACATCTTATCAAGGAATAGGGTCATGGGTAACCCTTCATCTTATGCTACCATCAAGCCTTCATACTCATACTATTCCTTATCCCCATACCTAGTATGAAGATTCCTCCTTTAAACTGACAAAGAGTCTAAACTAGTTCCCTCGAACGGCTCGACAAATGAATCAAGCCTTGGCCAACACAAAAAGGTTAACCAATTAGTTCCCAATTTAAGAAAAAGGAAAAGGAAACATAAGAGGGAAGAACCATTACCTTTAGTAATTAGCACTAGCTCGAGATTGATTCTCCCAAACAGAGCAAGAACACCAAGAACTGATTGGGTTCAAAGGGAAAGGAAGGGAGAGGTTACCATCACACTTAGGGTTGCCTAAAGTGCCAAATTGAGGGTTTAACTCGTAACCCTCGCTGTTTGCTCAATATTTATAGATTCTGACCCGAGCACGGTCGTGTACCCACTAAGCACGGTCGTGCTTACATCAACGTCAGCGAGACGCGTTTTCCTTTGGGCACGGGTGTGCTTCCTATTGAGAACGGCGGTGCTTGTGGCTCAGGCAGCCACAAGACACTTGCCTCAAGCACGGATGTGGTTGACATGAGCATTGTCGTGCTCATGTACCAGGAAGGGATTTTAAGCCAAGAAAATCCCACTTAGCCCCAAAAAATTTTCTAAGGCAAACAAGGCATACATCAAAGCACTTATACGAAAAACGGGGTGTTATAGCTCTGATACCATTTGTAACATCCCGGGCTACTCTACGGGCTAGAGACTATCCCCACAAACTAACACGGGTCTTTTTCAGTGTGCTTTGTCCTCACTCACACACTTCTCAGGAAAACTTTCCAGAAGGTCACCCATCCTAGAATTGCTCCAATCCAAGCACACTTAACTGTGGAGTATGGGCTTTCGAAAAGAAGATGCATCTTGTTAGTATAGGTAGTACCAATCAATTCCTTTAAGCCATCCTTTACTATACAGTCACATACCTATACAGTCACGAAATCCCTCAACTATGCCGTCCCATTTCTACACAGTCTAAGGATCCCTCTCATTCTGGTGTGTTATTGGTTCATTCACGTGTCCCTCCGCCTAGAAGCCTGCCAGGATCCGCTCTTTGTCTGTGCTCTCTTTGCACCGGCGACCACTCCTCGCCCTCGTCAGCACCTGGGTGTTACACCATATTGTTTAACTCTCTGAATGTTGATCTGGTTTTGACTCCTTGAGAGGGATTGCCAATAGTCAAATCTCCAGGGTGATGTGTTTTGAGTTTCTAATCTCGTCTGGGATTAGTATCAGACGTTTGTTGGGTAGGTGATTCAGACGCTTGGGTATATGCTTCTGCATTTTTAGTCTTTAAGTTTTCTTCAATCTGAAGATCTTGTTTTCCAAGATCCAAACCTGCAAGATCATCTTCAAGATCTGACAGTCTCCTATCGGTATTTAAACCGTCATTTAATTTGACATGAATATTTTCTTCCACTACTTCAGTTCTAGAGTTATAAACTCTAAAAGCTTTAGAAGTGTTTGAGTAACCAAGGAATACAATTTTATCTACTTTGGAGTCAAAATTTCCAAGTTGATCTCTGGTGTTTAGAATAAAACATTCACATCCAAAAGGATGAAAGTAAGAAATGTTGGGTTTTCTACCTTTACACAATTCAAAAGGAGTTTTGTTTAAGAAGGGTCTTACCAAAATTCTATTATGCACATAACAAGCACTGTTTACTGCCTCAGCCCAGAAGTAATTTGGGAGTTTGCTTTCATTGAGCATAACCTGAGCCATCTCTTGTAGAGATATGTTCTTTCTCTCTACTACTCCATTCTACCGAGGAGTTTTAAGAGAAGAGAAATTGTGAGAAATTCCATTTTCTTCACAAAATGTATTGAAGTGCTCATTTTCAAACTCTTCCCCGTGGTCATTTCCGATAGTTGAGATGCAAAATCCATGCTCATTCTTTACTTTCATACAGAATATGGAAAATATCTTAAATTACTCATCCTTATGCGTTAAAAAGAGTACCCCATATATATCTAGAATAGTCATCTGCTAAGACAAAGCCATATTTCTTTCCTGCCTTACTAGCAACACTTACTGGACCAAACAGATTCATGTGCAACAGCTGTAGTGGTGTAGAAGAAGATACTAGATTTTTGGGTGTGAAGCTAGATTTAACTTGCTTCCCACATTGACAAAAGTCGCATAGGACATATTTTTTGAAACTAATATCAGGCAAACCTTTCACAAGGCTATATCTCTGAAGCTTGGTTATCAGTTTCATAATTGCATGTCCCAGCTTCTTATGGCATATCCATATTTCATCTTCCCGTAACACAAAACAGGTTACACTTTGATCAGACAGTTCAGTTAGATCAATCTTATAAAGATTTTGTTTCATGTTTGCTAAAAAGGGAACTTTGTCATTTGCGTCTTTGACTATACATGCATTCTTAGTGAAGGAAACATTGTTTCCATTATCATACAATTGACTTATGCTAAACAGATTATGTCTTAATCCTTCAACTAAAAGAACATTAGAGATAGATGGTAAAGGTGATCTACCACCAATTTTACCTATCCCAATAATCTTTCCTTTCTGGTTCCCACCGATAGTGATATGTCCTCCTTCTTTAGGTTGGAGGTCTAGGAACATAGACTTTTCTCCTGTCATGTGTCATGAGCAGCCACTGTCCAGGTACCATGATAGGTGTGCTCTTTGTCCTATTAAGGATATATGCAATAGGAATAATTAAAGCTTTAGGTACCCATATTTTCTTGGGTCCTTTCTTGTTAGTTCTTGAAGTTTGTGATAACTTCTTTCTTGTGTGGATACACTTAGACGTGATATGTTCAGCTTTACCACAGATTTTGCAACTATCCTTATTAGAATATGAATTGACCTTAGCATAAAGTGATTTAGGCTTTTGTCCTAAGATTTTGTTAGATACTTTATGATACATCTGGTCAATGATCAAGTCTGTAGTCAAGTGATAAGAACCTGTGCATACAGTTTCAGTACCATGTGTTATAGCAAATCACCCAGAGTATTAGATCTTCTAAGTACAGAACTAATAATCTAAAAACAGAATTTTAACACCATTAACAATCCCAAGTAACGGCACCAAAAACTTGTTGCCTTAAAAACAGATGTCTTTAAGCTTGTGCAAGTATACACAATTGCCTCGAGTAATATAGAAACTAAGTTCAGATATCGTTCCCACAGGGATTATAATGGTGCAGCAAATTCCAAATCAGATTATATGTTCTAGGAGTTAGGAATGGTAACCAAAAATTGTGGTGTGTGTGCAAGTAAAAATAAATAGAACTTTGAAGTGGACGATTATAGTGGGTTGCAAACAGTGAAGAGAATATGTTGTCAAATATGGAGAAAAATAGCTCTAGGTATGCTGCAGCATAAATCCTGCTTAGCCTATATCATGCTCTGAATATGCTCTATCATCTAACTCCAGGAAATAAAAGTTAGTTTTCCAACACTTAAGGGTTAGGTTCATTAACTGTTTTCTATTCCTAGATTCAGTTTAATTACACCACCCTCTTAATAAGCATGTTCCAGCTAGTTTAGAGGCTTAAATAATTATTCCTAGTCTATCCAACATCACTTAATTTTCCAATTAATGATTTAACCTCTATCCTTTATCCCTTTCCACTTACTTAATTCTTCCAAACCAAGCAAGCTAAGTATCTTATTAAGTTGATCACTCTTAATTAAATAACATTAAACACATAATAAAAGAAGATGAAGAACATATCATTGCATAACTCAGCTAAGCATTCATTACATTTGCATACCTAAAGCTTAAAAGTGTTTAGCTCATAATGAGCTTACAAGGAAGAAAATACAGAAATGAAAAGGAAGCCATTACAATGGATGAAAATAAAACGCAGTAGCTGGATGGAGAAGAGGAACATCGTAACCTCCAAGAAAGGACAAAGTATAGTGTAATAAAATCAAAAGTGTCTTACTAGGGTTTCCCTAAATGCTTATATAGTACCCTATTCACTTTCATCCCTTTTTGGGCCAACAACAAAAGTAATAATAAAATAAACCCTAGCCCAATTCCTAAAAAGTGGGAAATCAGATCCCTAGGCGAGTGTGATTCCTTAAAATAGCAGTGCCAGCGCCTATGAGGAGAGAGAAAAGGTATCCTTGTCAGATTTGTCCTTTAGTGCAGAGCCACTGGAAAGTAGTCCTTGCTGCAGCAACCAATAGCTTATTCACCCATGCATTCAGCCATGCTCCAGCAAGTTCACTACATATGCAGACATAGAAATTTGAGACAACGATGGAGCATTCAAGAGCAAATGGCTGATATTAACAATGTTTCACACAAATATTTACAAAACAACATTTCCTACCAAAATCAAGACTTAAAACCTCAAAGATAGCAACAATTAAGAGAGAAAAGGAGCTAAATAACTATTCATTAAAAGAGTTATCACTTCACTTTCTGCATTTTCCTCTGATGAGCTACCATCTAAATCTTATCATGTGGCCATCATCCCTTTCTTTTTCTTTTTGTAAAACTTTTTGAAGGGTTGCTTCTTCAATCGAGGACATTCAGATTTAATGTGTCCTGGTTTCTTGCATTCATAGCATACTATAGGACTTTTATATGAACTGTTGTTTTCTTTTAAGAACTTTCTTTGTTCACTTCTTGAAACGCGATCTATCCTTTCTGAAATTATTCTTTTTCCATAACTTTCTCATTTTTCTAGTCAACAATGACATTTCATCATCACATTCATAATCTTCTTCAGATGCGTCTGATTCTGAATCTGATTCTTCAACTTTTAGATCCCTTGAGGGAGTCTTTTCAGCTTTGAACGCAATGGATTTTCCTTTCTTTGTAGAGCTATCTTCATTAAGCTCTTGCTCATGAACTTGTAGAGTTCCAAGAAGATCACTCATTTGAAGAGTTGAGAGATCTTTGGCTTGAGTTATTGTTGTAACAAGAGGTCTCCATTGTTTAGGCAAACTTTTTCAGAATTTTGCTCACTTTCTCAGCATTGGTGTAGGTTTTTCCCAGAGATTTCAGATTGTTTGTGATGGTCTGAAATCTTCCTATTATTTGGGCAATGTCCTATCCATCTTCCATGGTGAACAACTCATACTTTAGTACAAGCATATTTATCTTTGTTTCTTTCACCTTTGTTGATCCTTCATAAGTTGCTTCTAGAGTATCCCATTTTTCTTTAGCAGATCCACATGTATGGATATTTTCAAATTCTTCCTGACTTAGGTCACACATCAAGGAATACCTTGCTTTATAATTCAGCTCCCATTTGGTCTTTTCTGCAGCAGTCCACTCAGCTTTAGGTTTGTCAGTGTTATCAACATTCTTTTGAGTATAGGGACAATCAATGATGATTTTCCATAGATCTGAAGTTGTGGACATGATGAACCATTGGAATCTTTCTTTCCAATATATGTAGTTTTCTCCATCAAAGTAAGGTGGTCTGGTCATGGATGCTCCTTCTCCTGGGTTGCTTCCGCTTGTGCTAGCTCCAGTCGTCATGGTTTCTGTTCAACAGGATATTTCATCAACAGTGTTAGGTTCTCAACCTAGAGGTTAAGCTCTGATACCAATTGAAATGAACAGATTAAAACATGGGAACGGGGGTTGAATTGTGTTTTGGTTAACTTTTTGACAAATAAGAAAGTTTTCTCCAATTAAAGAATCAGACACAAAGATCCGTCTGATATAGAATAGGTTTATTGAAAACTTAGCACTTTCAACCCAGTTAGCACAATAAATATTAAAAAAACTTAAATATATAAGGGAAGAGATTTGACATAGAGATTTATACTGGTTCACCCCAAACCTTGGGCTTCGACCAGTCCTTGGTTTCACCAAGTGTTAACACTATAACTGATCAAGTTACAAACATGTATTGTTTGCACACCTTGCCTCCTCAGGCTTAACTAACAAGTATTGTTTCCTAGCCTCTCCAGGCTCAAACAAGTATTCTTTCAGCAAGCCTCTTCAGGCTCTACAAGAGGTAAGAATTGAATGAAGCAGCAGCTTCAAGATTTATAGCTTTGCAAGTCAACTGAAAAACACTCAATGAGTGAATAATAATTTAGGTTGGTATGACTGCAGTAATTACTTCACAATAAATTCAGATGATTGAGCAGAGAAGTATTCTAAGAAGAAGAACTTAGAGAGCTTTGAATGTGAAGAGAGTATTGAATGCTTGAGTGATTAAGTTCAAATGTATGTCTTCAGCATTCTTAAAAGTCTTCTATTTATACTCATCAGTAATAAATCCGTTGAGTAGAGTTCATGAGATGAGTAAAGATTTTGTTCTTCATCCATTAATGCCAAAGAGTCGTTCCGAGTCTTAATTTAATGTTTATGATCGTTGGAGAGCTTCAAGACAAGTTGAACTTATTTGTTGGCATTATTTTATCAGAGTACAGCTTGATTAAGAGCAGTAACAGTTGCTTTTCATACATGGGCAGTGCGACTTTCCTTATTTGTGCAACACGGGTCTGCGACCACGTAAAGGTTACTTTGCTTATTGCAAGAAAAGGAATTTCAAGCACGGGTTGATGCTTTAAGCTTCTGAATTCAATTTTCTTGATTTGAAAATGCAAGGGAATATCCTTGTCTTTCGAATAAGAGTGGAGTAAAAGACTTCCAGTCAAGTTGTAGGGTCAAACATATTTTCAAAGCTTGTTGATATTGAGTCTTACTTCAGACGCATTGTGTTATCAAAACACAGACACATCTTTGAGATTTGTTATTTGGCCAGAATACTTTTTTCTTTATGATCTGTACACTTAATACACATATTAGCATATTTCAAAATGTTCAATTAAAATCATCCTTTTGTTTGGATTCAACAAAATTAGAGATGTCAAAAACTTAGACTTAACATTATTATCCTCCAGTGCAAGGCTATGGTCTCAGAAAAACACGATAAACCTTTTAGATTCCAAGCTGCTTGGTTGTCATATAAAGACTTCAAACCCGTAATCTCATATGCTAGGAGGGTAGGAATTATATGGTGACCAATAAACTTGACAAGGTTTGTGAAGAATCTACACGTTTCAACTCTCAAGTTTTAGAAATATTTTTAGGAGGGAGCTTACTTTGGAAGCTCGTCTGAATGGCATCCCGAGAACTCTTGAAACTTAATATTCTCTTAATCCATTTATTCTGGAAGCAAATCTTCAAAGGGAGTTTAATGATTTTCTCAAGAAAAAGGGGAAACTTTGTGATAACTCTTAGAAATGGGAGTTATCTACTCTTTAATTAGCTTGATATTTTGTAATATTTAAGTGTTTTGTTTGTGTGTTTTATGAGCTTTCGTTTGGTTTAATGTTTTGTGTGTCATTGTGTAAAGATCATGAAATTTCCGTTTTTAAGTGTCTAGGATTTTGTTTAATATTTTTCTTGAGTTTTGTTAGGTTTTTGTTGAAGTTTAGACAAGCTGCTGGAAAATGTTAGGGGCATGTTGCAGCATTTGGGGGCGAACTCCAGATAAGCTGCTGGAAAATGCTCTGGTCATGTTGCATCATATGCACGCAAACTCCTTATCAAAAAAGGGCAAAAGCGATTCCACTTTCTCTCTCCTGTCAGGCTGTCTTAAAAGTTAAGGACGTCCTTGCTGATTTCCTAGGGTTTCTGCTGGTACAATTAATGAAATGAGCCCAAGTCTTTATTTTAATATTATTTTGATGGTCTAAAAGGAAAAAAGAGAAGAATGGGCCCTTCCAAAACCCTAAAAGGGGAATATTCTCTTATTTTAAAGAGGGGGCTGCCTCATATCAGAGAGGGGGGAGATAAGACAACAGCTGGAGGGTCTTCTTCCTCCTCTCCATTGTTCATTTTCGTGCTCCCATTGTAATGGCTTCTTCTTCCATTTTATATTTCATTTCCAGATTTTGTAAGCTCGGTATGAGCTAATTTGTTGTACTGTACTGGTAGGCTGAACATGTAATGAATGTTTAGTTGATGTTATGTGATGTTGTGCTTTTGCATTTTCTCTTAATCTGTGTTTATATGCTGTTTTATTTAAGCTTGGCCATCTTAAGTAGAACTTAAGCTTGCTGAACTTAGATAACTAAATTTAAGTGGATTTGGTCAAGAGATAAGGGTTAGTCTCTAATTGGAAAATTAGTACATGTTGAATGGATTAGGAATAATCATTCAAGTCCTTAAGCTAGATGGAACGTGCTTATTAATAAGAGGGTGTAATTAATATGAATCTAGGAATAGAAAGCGTTTAATGAATCTTATCTTTCAAGTGTTGGAAAACACAACTTTAATTTCTTGGGGCTAAATGTTGCAGCATCGCAAAACATAAATGAAGTTAAACTGAAATTACAAGGAATTCATACCTGTAGTTGTTTTACCATCTTTGTTCATAAACCCTTTTTATTATCTTGCTATCTTATTACTGCCTTTTCAATATTTGAAAATCAACAATTTCACACACTATTTGGCTACCCCTTAATCTTAATTACAAGAACAATTAATCAGAATTTTGGTAATTGATACAACATTCTAATCCTCGTGGGAACGATCTCTTACTTACTATTTATTACTTGTTACGATTGTGTATACTTGCACATTAGAGCAACAAGTTTTTGGCGCCGTTGCCGGGGATTAGTAATGGTGTTAAAGATCCAACTTTCAGATTAGTAATTCTGTTAGTTAGGACAACTGATATTTGTAGTGATTTGCTGTAGCAACAAGTACTTGTTATGGATGAAACAGAGCAACCCAACAGCATGGCATTGGCCAATGATAGGAATAGTGCTATCCGAGGATATGCACTCTTTGATCCAGCAACTATGAACACAGGGATTGTAAGAGCTGAGATCATAACCCCTCACTTTAAGTTCAAGCCTGTTATGTTTCAGATGTTGCAAGAAATGGGGCAATTCAGTGGAGCTAACAATGAAGATCCTCACTTACATGTGAAGCAGTTTCTGGATGTGGCTGGTAACTTTAAAAACCCAGGCATTACTGATGATGCCTTCAGGTTGAGATTGTTTCCATATTCTCTGAGTGGGAAGGCTAAAACTTGGTTATATTGTTTGGAGCCCAACTCAGTGGATTCATGGAACAAGTTAGCTGAAAAGTTCCTCATTGGATACTTTCCCGCTATTAAAAATGCTAGGATGAGGAATGACATACCTCATTCATGCAAATGGATGATGAACCATTGTTTGAGGCTTGGGAGAGGTTTAAGGAGTTGTTAAGGAGATGCCCTCATCACAGAATTCTTATATGCATTCAAATGGAGCATTTCTATAATGGAGTGTTGCCTGATGCAAGAATGATGTTAGATGCTTCAGCATGTGGCACATTGCTGACCAAGTCCTATAATGAAGCATATGCCCTGATTGAAAGCATTGCTGCAAATAGTCATCAATGGCCCACTTCTAGGCCATGCTCCAGCAGATCAAGTTCTGCAACAAAAGTTCACGAAGGGACTGAAATTTCTACTATTTCTGCTCAGTTAGTCTCATTGACAAACATGGGGAAAAATTTAACCATGGCTAACTAGAGCATCTCTGTAAACCAAGCTGTAATGAATGAGCCTATGGGAAATGAGCAACATTTCCAAACTGATGTTGTATCATGTGTGTACTGTGGAGGAGGGCACTTATTTGAAAACTATTTTGGGAATCCTGTATATGTGAATCATGTTGTGAACAACAACAAGGGCCACAATCCTTATTCTACTACATACATTCCAGAATTTCCACCTCAAGGTCATCAAGCTCAATATTATGGCCAAGGAACTTAGCAAAGTCAGCTAACAAATCAAGAACCATCACTTGAAGCTGTACTTAAAGCCTTGATGACAGAAACGAAAGCTCAGCTTCAAAGTCTTGATGCAGCAATGAGGAATCTACAAAATCAGAGTGGATAGTTGGCTGCAGCACTAAGCTCAAAACAGACTGGCACACTGCCCAGCACCACAGAAACTCCTAAGCCTAATGAAATGGAGTACTACAAGGCAATAATCCTCATAAAAAGGGAAAAAAGTCCTTACTTCAGTAGGGCAGAATGGAGACAAAATCTATTAAGACTAAGATCAATGTCCATAATACAGAATCTGAGTTTAAAAAGACTAATCCAGTTATTAGAGAATCTTCTAAGCATGTTGCAGCAAAGAAAACTCAACATAAAAATTCTACAGAAAAGTCTTTGCCCAAATTTGTACGGGAGAGGCCTTTGCTACCTTTCTCCCAAAGATTGAAGAGGCAACTCAAACATATGAGGAGTAAGATGAAGTGGCCATTACCAAAGAGGTCAAAGGCCTGGGAAAGAAAACACTTAGGCAAATCGCTCAATCTGCTCAAAGGAGGAGCTACTTATGTCTAGCCCAACTGTGAAGAATTTCTGCACCCAGATGCTGCAGCATGTGGCAACATAAGAACAAGGGATGTTTTCTCTTTTACCCTTTTGCTGTTTTGGAAGTTTCTATTCTGTTTTATGTTGCACCCTTCTAGCTAGTAGTACTGTAGTTTATGTTCTGTTTGGTAGTGGTTGTCTGTTTACTATTTTAGTATGTTTGTCTCTGATTGAACCACAAATGATTAATGAACAACCCCCCCTTAAGAGGCTTCTTTTGAATAGTAACTGAAGTTGTTTGGACCACAACATTAATTTATGAACCTTTCACATGACTGTTGAACTTTTTAGCTGTTTGGATTGACTGAAATTTTTTGAGGTTTAAACATATGCTGCAACATTTTGATATAACCAGTGAGATTTTGAGCCTCAAAAGTTTTATTTGATTGTGAGTTCCATTCATGTGTCTTCTCTGTAAAGTTTGACTTGATTCTTGCTTGCTTGTACATATCACTGCTACACACACTTTTTCTTGAGGCATATTTGATTTTTCTTAGTCCTAGTCTTAACCTAAATAGCTTACACTTTGATTTTAACTTTGTGTGTGAGCCATTTGAGCTTGAGCCCCTTATTCTGTTATTAGCCACATTACAAGCCCTATAACTTGAAAAACAATAATTGCCCTATCTAGATGGAGTTTAGGGATACTTTTCTTGTCAATATGCTTGTAACGTAAGTTTGGGGGTGGCTTGAGGACAAGCACCATTTTAAGTATGGGGGGTGCTATACAGCAAAGTCGTGTATTATAAAATGACTAAGTTTTGCTGAGTTTTGGTTTTGCTGAGTTTTGTTTATTGAAATTGTGAAAGAAAAAATAAAAGAAAACATAAATAGGACAAATGCCTTAAAATGTGAAACTTGTTCTCTATTTTTAAAAAAAGAAAAAAGAAAAAAAAAGAACATAGAACAAAGAAAATAAAAGAAAAGAAAGGGAATAAGGAAAGGAATGAAGGAATAAGGGAACTAGAAAAAAGGAGTGCCCTCTCCTTGGTACTGAGATTTCTTTGGTGGTTTATGAAAAGCATTTGTTGTTGAACACATTGTAGGGAAAGAATTTCTGAACTCCACCTAGTGTTAGCCACTTCCCAAAAATGTATCCTCCCCTAACCTTAGCCCCATTACAACCCAATAAAAATCCTCTAGCAGTGTAAAGCTTTGATTTTGTGCTAGTGAGTTTAGAAGCTTGTCAAGCTTATGATAGAGTTGTATGTGGATGATGATTGAGTGAACCCATTTACTTTGGTGAGTGAGGAAGAACACACTATTCTGGGTGCATATTGCTGTAGCAAGTTGTTCTGGGCTGAAAATGATTGATGTCATGAAAATCTGTTGATTTGTGATGCATGAATGTTGAGGAAGTAAGAGGTTTTGGTTTGTGGTGTATGATGTTTCTTTGATAAAAAAAAAATTTGTGGTCTAACAGTCAAGTTTGGGGGTATGATAACTCTTGGAAATGAGAGTTATCTACTCTTTAATTAGCTTGAGTTTTTGTAATCTTTGAGTGTTTTGTGTGTGTGTTTTATGAGTTTTCGTTTGGTTTAATGTTTTGTGTGTCATTGTGTAAAGATCATGAAATTTCTGTTTTTGAGTGTCTAGGAATATGTTTAATGTTTTTTCTTGAATTTTGTTAGGTTTTTGTTGAAGTTTAGACAAGCTGCTGGAAAATGCTCTGGGCATGCTGCAGCATCTGGGCACGAACTCCTGATAAGCTGCTGGAAAATGCTCTCGTCATGCTGCAGCATTTGGAGCGAACTCCTTATCAGAAAAGGACAAAAGCGGGACCACTCTTTCTCTCCTGCCAGGCTGTCTTAAAAGTTGAGGACGTCCTTGCTGATTTCCTAGGGTTTTATTCTAGTGCAATTAATGAAATGGGCCAAAGTCTTTATTTTAATATTATTTTGATGGTCCTAAAGGAAAAAAGAGAAGAATGGGCCCTTCCAAAACCCTAAAAAGGGGAATATTCTCTTATTTTAAAGAGGGGGACTGCCTCATATCAGAGAGGAGGAAGCTAAGACAGCAGCTGGAGGGTCTTCTTCCTCCTCTCCATTGTTCATTTTCGTGCTCCCATTGTAATGGCTTCTTCTTCCATTTTATATTTCATTTCCAAATTTTATAAGCCCGGTATGAGCTAATTTGTTGTTGCGTACTGATATGTTGAACATGTAATGAATGTTTAGTTGATGTTATATGATGCTTAGCTTTTGAATTTTCTCTTAATCTGTATTTATTTGTTGTTTTATTTAAGCTTGGCCATCTTAAGTAGAACTTGAGCTTGTTGAACTTGGAAAAGTAAAGTTAAGGGGATTTGGTTCAGAGATAAGGGTTAAGTCTCTAATTGGAAAATTATTCGATGTTGAATGGATTAGGAATAATCATTCAAGTCCTTAAGCTAGCTTGAACGTTCTTATTAATAAAAGGGTGTAGTTAATATGAATCTAGAAATATAAAGTGCTTAATGAACCTTATCTTTCAAGTGTTGGAAAACACAACTTTAATTTCCTGGAGCTAAATACTACAGCATTGCAAAACATAACTGAAACTAAACTGAAATTACAATGGATTCATACTTGTAGATGTTTTACCATCTTTGTTCACAAACCCTTTTTATTATCTTGCTATCTTATTACTGCCGTTTTAATATTTGAAAATCAACATTTTCACACACTATTTGATTACCCCTTAATCTTACCTACCAAGAACATTAATCTGAATTTTGGTAATTGCTACAACATTCTAATCCTCCTGGGAACGATCTGTTACTCTTTATTATTTATTACGATTGTGTATACTTGCACATTGCACATTTTGAACAACACTTTGCTATCAAAAGGAATAAAATCCATGGTTTGTTTCTTGAGAATGGGGAGTGGATTACAAATGTTAATACTTCAAAATCTAAAGCCAGAAGTGTCTTTCAGTTTTTGTTCAAGGTTGATACAGGTATCACGCTATCTAGTTTCCATGTTCCTTTCCTTCCTAAACTTAGTAGTATTGGTATATCCATGCTAACTGCTGTTGTTTGTAAGGATGAAGTTTGTAAGGTCGTTTTTAGAATGAATTCCTAGAAGGCCCAAAGTCCAAATGACTTCCAATCGGTACTTTTTAAGCACTTTTGGGATTTGGTTGGTACCTGGTAATGACATTTGGCGTCTAGTGAGTAATGCTTTTATCAAGGGTTATTCTAATGATTGTCTAGCTGAGACTCTATTAGTACTTATTCCCAAAATTGATCACTTTAAAATTTTTAGTCTCATTAGCCTCTGTAACGACCTATAAAGTTATAACTAATGTAGCCTCTGTTAAGGTGAAACACTTTCTCCTTATCTTTTTGTTATATGTATGGAAAAGTTGGCTCTTAACTCTAGTCTTTGGCATACCCTCCAGGAATTTTGTGCTTCATCTAGTCTTAAGGTTAACCTAGATAAATCACGGGCTATGTGTTCTTCTAAAGTGCCTAGACATTGTAAGCTTGGGTTCACTGAGATTTCGGCTATTTGGATTACTGGAGGTCTTGGGACTTATCTGGGTTTCCCCTTGTTCATGGGAGGGTAAACAAGAGTACGTTCAACTCTCTTATTGGAAATATCCACAAGAGAATGACAGACTTTTGAACAAGGCAAGGCACTTTTTTTGGCTAAGTCAGTTATCTCATCTATTATGTCTATACAATGCAAACTCGATACCTCCCCTTGAGCGTTTGCAAAAGGATAGACACACTGACGTGTAACTTCATTTGGAATATATAAAAATGAATAGAGTCGTGGTTTAAGCTTTATTACAATATAGAGATTCTGTATAGAATGAATTGTATATATTGATATAATGGAGTTTACAGAAGCTAGTATATATAGCTCAGAATACAAGCAAGACTTTGACTAAGTCTTGTAACAGAAAGTCCTAAACAGATGGCTAACAGACTAACTAACTAACCAAGAAAAAAGGATCTAACAAACAAAGAGATGATCTAGATATAATCTAATAGTCCCCCTCAAGCTGGAGTGTGTATGTTAATCACACCCAGCTTGTTTACAAAAGATTTAAAAGGAGATAGATCCAATGGCTTTGTTAGGACATCTGCAAGTTGATTAGCGCTAGTAATGGGCAAGAGTTGAAAAAGCTTTGCTTGCAACTTCTCCCTGACAATGTGACAATCAAGTTCCACATGTTTAGTACGTTCATGGAAAGAGGAATTCATGGTGATATGTCGAGCGGATTGATTGTCACAAAAGAGGAGAGCCGGAGACAAGTATGAGATGTGCAAGTCATCTAAGAGATATTTGATCCACTGAAGCTCACATACTGTGGAGGCTAGAGCCCTGTATTCTGCTTCTGAGGAAGAGCGTGAGACAGTGGCTTGTTTCTTGGATTTCCAAGAAATGAGAGAATTGCCAATGAAGATGCAGTAGCCGGTGATGGATCTTCTGGAATCGGAGAAACTGGCCCAATTTGAGTCACTGAAAGCTTTTAGTTGTAATGGTGAATCAGATGGGTAAAATAACCCTTGAGCAGGTGTTGCTTTAATGTATTTTAAAACCCGAATAGCGGCTTCATTATGTAGGCTAGTGGGATGGGTCATGAATTGACTCAATTGCTGGATTGAAAAAGAGATATATGGCCGAGGTGTAGTTAGATATATGAGCTTGCCCACAAGTCTGCGATAGGATGATGGGTCTGCCAATGGTGTGCCTCCATCTGAAGTTAACTTGGTGCCTTTTGCAATAGGTGTTGAGGCAGGCTTTGAAGCAAGCAAGCCACATTCGGAGAGAATTTCAAGGGCATACTTCCTTTGGCAAAGATGTAAACCAGCTTTGGATCGAGCAATCTCAAGGCCTAGTAAGAACTTGAGGGCTCCTAAATCTTTAATACTAAATCTGCTATGCAATTTATCTTTGATATTGAAAAATTCATCTAAGGAGGTGCCTGCAAGAATTAAATCATCAACATAGACAAGTAAAACAGTAAAAGTATTGTTAGTGTTTTTAACAAACAAAGAGGAATCATAAAGAGATTGTGTGTATCCATCTGAAATAAGGAAGGTGGAAAGGCTTGCAAACCATTGTCTACTGGATTGCTTTAGTCCATAAATGGATTTTAGTAATTTACAAACTTGGTTTGGGGAAGAAGAAGTAACACCAGGTGGTAGGGACATGTAAACCTCTTCATCTAGAGAACCATGCAAAAACGCATTGTGAACATCTAATTGTTCCAAAAACCAGTTTTGAGAAGAAGCAATAGCAAGTAATAATCTAATAGTTGTGAGTTTTGCTACTGGGGAATAGGTATCAAAGAAATCAAGGCCTTCTATTTGGTTGAACCCTTTAGCAACCAAACGAGCCTTATGTCTTTCAAGGTCCATCAGCTCTATATTTGGTTTTATAAACCCATTTGCATCCAATGGGACTCTTTCCTTGAGGTAAATCAACAACAATCCATGTGTTGTTTTGATGTAAGGCAGATAACTCATTTTGCATAGCTTGAACCCAATGAGGGTGTTTGACAGCTTGTTTATAAGTAGTAGGATCAGTGGTAGCAGAAATAGAGAGAGTGTACTGCAAGTGAGAAGGGGAAAGTCTAGAATATGATAAAACTGAAGATAAAGGGTGAGTAACAGAAGAAGATTCAGGGAAATGAGAAGGAACAATATTACAGTGGAAGTCCTTAAGGTATGATGGAGGCCTAGAAGACTTGGTTGATTTCCTGACAGCAACAGGAAGTGGTGCTTCAGGGGCAGAAACTGATTCAGTAGGAGCAGCAACGGGTTCTGTATGAGTAGAAGTTGTTTCTGGAGAAATTAGAAGAGGTGAAGCACCAGGGGGTGTAATAGTAGAAGGACAGTGAATAGGATTAGAAGCCGGTGCAGCAGAAGTTGGTAGCTGATAGGAGAAATCAAAAAGAAATAAAGGGTCAGTAGCAGTATCATAAGAATGCACAGAAGCAGGAGAAGTAGATAAAGGTGAGGGATAGGGAAAAATTGACTCATAAAAGACAGCATTCCTAGAAACTAAAGTAGACCTAGTGGAAAATCATATAGTAAGTAACCTTTTGTGCCAGGTTTAAAGCCTAAGAAAATGCATTTTCTAGCCCTAGCATCCAATTCCTGCCTATCGTTCATTAAAGTAGTAGCAAAAGATAGACAACCAAAAACTTTCAAATCAAGAAAAGTTGGTGGTTGATTATGAAGTAGTTCATAAGGAGAAACATTATTAAGAACAGGTGTGCATAATTTATTGATTATATGAACAGCATGGCACAAGGCAAAAGACCAAAAAATCTTAGGTAGTTTAGATTGAAAAAGTAAAGCTCTAGTGACATTCAAAAGGTGTCTATGCTTCCTTTCAACAATGGAGTTTTGTTGAGGAGTTTCTACACATGATGTGTGATGAATAATACCAAGAGATGCATAAAGAGAAGGCATATTAACTTCCAAACTATTATCAGGTCTAAGGACTTTAATTTTAGAAGAAAATTGAGTAGAAACCATGGTAATGAAAGTAGAAATACAAGTTCTAGTATCAGATTTGTTTCTCATTAGAAAAAGCCAAGTGAACCTAGTAAAATCATCCATAATGGTTAAAAAATAATGATGGCCTTGAAAAGATGAAACATTTAGAGGACCCCAAATGTCCATGTGGACAAGATCAAAGGGGTGCAAACTAGTAGTAAGACTGTCAGGGAAAGGAAGTCTGCACTGTTTTGCATAATGGCAACATTCACATACAATGTTTTTATTAAAAGCAATATAAGGAAAGGCAATACTCATTTTATGTAGTACATTATGAGAAGGGTGGCCTAATCTGAAATGCCACAAGTCAAAAGAATTAGGCAAATTAGAGGCAGTCTTAGTAGAAGAAACTAGAACATAAGCATTAGTGTGTGGAACACTTTTATTGCAACAAAGAGAGGGAGATTGAAGCTGTAAAATGTAAAGGTTGTTAAGAATTTCAGCATGACCAATCGTCCTCTGGGTATGGAGATCCTGTATATCACAAGAAGAAGATGAAAATATCAATTTGCAGTTAAGGGAAGAAGTAAGCTTATGGATGGAAATCAGATTATACTGAAAATTGGGAATGTACATAACATTAAACAAATATATAGAAGGAGTAAGGAATATAGAACCAGAGTAAGTGGCAAAAACAGTGGTGCCATTGGGCAAGGTAACAGCAATAGGTCTAATAGGTTGGTAAGTATTGAAAAATTGTAAATTTGGGCATACATGGTCACTAGCACCAGAATCTAAAATCCAAAAAGATTGTAAGCAAAGAGAAATACCTGTCTTGGTGATACTTGACACTATGTGGGGTGCAGATTCAGTAGAAGATGGCTTACTAGGTTGAGCTGGAAGAATTGAATTATCCTTCTTGGAAGTGTGTAGGAGGTTGATGAGGTATTAGTAATCCTCTCAACTAATAGGTAATGAAGGGTCAGAAACAGGTTGATGAGAACCATCAGAAGATGAAATCTGTAAAGAGGCTACTGGACCCTGAGATGAGGCTTGGTGGGAGGATCCTTGATTGTTGTTTCGATAGCCTGGAGGAAAACCATGCTTGAAATAGCATGTGTCAATTGTATGATTGTTCCTTTTATAATAAGTTCATATCATCTGCTGTCTGGAATTCGATCTTCCACGACTTCGACCCTGAGAGTTGGAATTTCTACCTGCCTAAGAGAAATTGTTGGAAGTGGAAGATTTGTAGAATCCATGATTGGGGTATGAAGGAGGGGTCGTTCTTGTTGAATGACCATAGAATACGCTTGACTAATAGAAGGCAAGGGTTTCATTAACAGAATTTGTGCCTTAACAGAAGCATAGGAGTCATTGAGGCCTTTCAAGAATCAAAGAACATGTTCTTTGTCTTTATAATTTTGAACAGATTGGCTTAATGCACAAGTACAAGTCACGGTGCAAGAACAAGAAGGAGTAGGTCGAAGGAACTCAAGTTCATCCCACAATATTTGCATATCAGTAAAGAAAATAGAAAGAGACCGATCACCTTATCGCATTGAATGGATTTCTTGAAGAATATCTGACATTCGAAAGTGGTTTTCTTGTGTAAATCGCGTTTCAAGATTCAGTCATAGGTTTCTGGCATTGTCGAAGGAAGCGCTGCTTTGGGAGATATGTGGGGACAAAGTGCAAGTAATCCAGGAGACCGCCATATCGTTGCATCTTTGCCAGGCTTCGAAAAGAGGATCAGTGGCAGCGGGCTTGAGGATTCCATCATTGATGAATCTGAGCTTGTTCTTGGAGGATAGGGCACGTGTGATGGCCCTGCTCCAATTGAAAAAATTGGCCCCATTGAGGGGTGGATGAACTAAAACGAATCCTGGATTTTCCCCAGGGTGGAGAAAGTATGGACTGGCAGGGTTTTGAGAAGGATCGATGGGGGGAGGTGGTGGTTGTGTATGAACATCGTTGTTGGTTTTGTTATCTGGGCTGCTGGTGGGTGATAAATCAGTCATGGAAGAATTTGCGGAAGCAAGATATCAAACTAATACCATATTACAATATATAGATTATGTATAGAATGAATTGTAAATATTGATATAATGGAGTTTACAGAAGCTAGTATATATAGCTCAGAATACAAGCAAGACTTTGACTGAGTCTTGTAACAGAAAGTCCTAAACAGATGGCTAACAGACTAACTAACTAACCAAGAAAAAAGGATCTAACAAACAAAGAGATGATTTAGATATAATCTAATAAGCTTAGTTAGTTGGGAGATTCTCATAACTCCTAGACAGTTTGGTGGGGAAAGGGAAACTGATTTGGAAGCTACTGAATGATAAAAACACTAAAACAGGTTTTGGGTGCAAATTCTTTCTTACACACTCGGGGTGGTTATTTTTGGAAGGACTCACATGATTCTCGGGCTTCTATATATAACCTGGCGTACTATCGTGAAAGTGATACCTGACTTGCATGATGGTTTTAGCATGAGATTGGGTTCAGGTTCTCCATCATTTTGGCACTCGGATTGGATAGGATGTGGGTCTATTTGTAATAAACTTGACTATATGCATATCTTTTATACGAATCTAACTCTTGGGGATGTTTATGTTGATAGTAACTGGTATTTGGATAGGATTTAGTCTAACCTTCCTCTTGATACTAAGCAAGCTATTCTGGACCTTACCATCCCTATTCCCTGCTAATGTGGACGAAAACCTTCCTTATTGTTTGGTTTGGAAGGGTTGCAATGACGACATCTATAAGGAGGGCTTGGGCTACAATTGGTTACTGGGTAGTAGTTGTAACACCCCGATTTTCACTGTTTCAAAATAATCGATTTGCGAACGATTATTTGTTTATAAATTTATTTGAGTTTTAGAAAATTATTTTAAATAAACAGAGTTTACTACTCAATCCTACTTGAATGTAGGAAGCTACGATTAAAAGTTAGGTTGGAAAGTCAGGCGAAACCCGGCCCGCGAATTCCATTGACAGTATAATAATACTGCTCAAAAGACCTAATTTTAATTCGTGAACGAAAGACTTAAGTTTAGTATTTTATTTCCTACAATTTTGTATTTTTAGAATTATTTCAGAAAAAAATAAAATAAATTATGTTTTTTCGGGCGAAACGCGTAATCGGGTAGACGACGGAAGGGATTTTGGAGTTTCTAAGAGCCGGTAGAGGGTTTATCTTAGGATTTTGAGATGATTCAAGGGGAGGAATCATATTTTTAAGTCTAGAAGGTTCTACAGGGTTAGAGTGAAAATTTAGGAATTTTACGCTTAAGTCCCTGAACTTTCTATTAATTACCCTTTTGTCCCTAAGTTAGTTTCTAAGTTTTTTTAAGTGAATTGGGTTAGAATCCTTGTTCCCAATCTCTTAATGGACGTGGCTATGAAGCCCAAGTTTCCTAGTTCATGGATTGATTCCATAAAGCCTATTTGAAACTATACAAGTTTCCTATGTTATACTTATGCTTAAATCTTTAAGTGGGCCCCACAAAAATGAATTCAAGCCCAAATTGAGTAGGCCCATGCGCAAGCCCATGAGGGAGAAGGGGCTGCCCTCATAATTTTTAGATGAGCCAAGAATTTTCTAGAATGTTCTACATTCTTCCACATTATTCTACAACATTCTCAAATCTTCTTCAACATTCTAGGGTTTTCCTAAAATATCTATGACAAAATCATCCCAAAATAGTCAAGACAAGATCACATTAAATGTGACAAAGAGTCATCATGACAATTTATTGGCAAATTGCAAACTAGTCCTTACACTTTTGGAATCTTTACAAAATGGTCCCTAGGAAGTATTTGCATTTCAATCCTTTGAACAAGACAACTCATCCTCTCTATATCCTTCCAAGATGGCGCCACCCATCTCTATAAATACCTTCTCTCACTTTTCACTTAGTTTCTATTGCATTTGTGTTGAAAAACCCTAAAGTTCATAAGTCCTTTAGTGTTAGATTTGTGAAGCAAGTTCTTGGATTTCCTTTGTCATTGATCTTCAAGAGGTAAATCCTAATCTTCTTCCTTAATCATGCCTATGTTCTTTAGCAAGTTTCTTGATTCAAAGTTTGTTTCATATGTGTTCATCATTTTCAAGTTTCTAAGTCTTGAACTTTGAAAAGTCATAATAAATTCTAGAAAAATCTCATGATGATGAAACTACTTTCTATCTTCTTGATATCATGCATATTATCTAAATCCAAGAGCATGATGTAATCAAAAATTTCTTTCCTAAAAACCAAGCCTTGGCCGAATCTATCAAAGTAGGTTTGGTAGAGTTTTGTTCATGTGTTGTCATGTATGATCATGTATTCTATATGGCATGTATGTTTACACACTCTAATCCATGTTAGTTTCTTAAAAGGAAAATCTTTACTAAAAAATCTCTATGTTGGCCGAACCCCAGATGGGTGAGATTTGATGAGTTTTTGTTCATAGTTTTCATTAATGATCTTGTTAATCAAGCTATTAGTATGTATGCTTAATAAATCCAAGTTGGTTTATTAAACTCAGAACCCTAACCCTATGAACATGTTGAGGCCGAATCCTTGTATAAAAGAGTTAGGAAGTTTTGAGTTTCAACTTTAGTTGTTTAGTCACTAATCCATGATTTAGGTTAATCAAGGACCATTAATCTATGACTTAATCATGATTAGAAATTTTAAGGATTTTGAACCCTAAAAGTCAGCCCTTGTCCCAAACCCTAACCCTAAAGGTTAGAGGATTTTGTTTCAAATTTTAGTCTTGTAATAAGTAATCTATGTTAGTTAAGACTCTAGTAACTAGGATCCAAAAGATGGCATTAAGAAGATAACCCTAAACCTAATTTCTAAGTCTTGGCCGAACCTAGCCCTAAAGTGTCATAAATGGTTGTTAGTTGATTAATTATAGTTATGTTGTTTGGATGAAGGTGGTTGTGTTAACTCGTGGCGGGATAACGAGGATCATCGTGTACGTATTTCCGGTGCTAGCTCAGGTGGGGAAAAGAATCAACCTATCGTCGGAATCGATAAGTAGCATATTATATAATAATTGTGTAGGGCGACCTAAACCCTACTAGTAGTTGAGTAATCGACAAGACCAAAATCATATTGGAAACCTTTTCTGTAAAACCAATGGTGATTCGGGGATTGTAGGTTTATCGACATTAAGTTGATTTTAAGTATTTGAGGATGTTTGATTTTATGTTATCGAATTTACTGTGATACGCTGGTTGAGGTATTCCATCTGCATGTGACGTATTATTTCGGTGTTTGAATATTTATGATATTGAGGATGGTTGTTGTTTGTCACGGCCGTGATGGTTGTCATGGCCAGGCCGTGACATGTTCTGTCTTGTAGAATTATTGCCTTTGTTGCCAGTCACGGCCGTGATGGCTATCACGGTCAGGCCGTGACAGAGTCTGACTTTGTTAATTATTTGGTTGTGATAAATTGCCTTATATGATATTGAGATGTTGGAATATTCTGTTGATTAATGTGTTATGCATGATCTGCCTGGTTTTTAATACTATGCCTAGTTGATTTTAAGTAAGGATATATGTTGTTCGGGAGATGATTGTTTGGGTGAGAGAATGAATTGACTTAGAGGTGCCTAGCTTAATTAAGTTATCTAATGGATGATATGTGACATAGAATGCGAGTTGGGGCTATGATGGGAGCTTGAGGTACAAGGTTGTTATTGATTTGAGATAGTGAGATTCATATAGAGGCTTTGATGCAAATACTTTTTCAGTCCATGACGCGTTGATCTAATTTATCCTATCAAAAGATAGAAGTGCACGATATTGAGATTCTAACCTATCAAAAGATAGAAGAGCACTAAATTGAATCCTATCCTATCCAAAAGATAGAAGAGCACTATACCGGATCCTATCTTGTCGAAAGATAGAAGGGCACTATACCGAGTCTTATCCTATCAAAAGATAGAAGTGTACTATGCTGAGTTCTTTGCATCAGACTGCCATGGACTACTAACGAATGTGAAAGGAATAGAGACGGTTATGATAGTATAAGTGTTTAGACTACATGAGCAGAGGGTAGAGGACAATATCATACTTTGAGGATGATTTGTTAGTTATGTGTGTTGTCTGTCTCTGACATTTATTGTATGATATACTATGAATCTTTTCCGCTTTTTGATGATAGAACTGTTTCTTATTCCCTATATCTTTCTGTGTGTTGTATTTTATTTCTGATGTGATCATACGAGAAGACCCGATGGAGGAACCAATTGCTGAGGAGTTAGATGGAACTCCTTACGAACCAGATGCTGGAGGTCGAGCTATGATTCAAGGCGATTAGAGTATAGACATTATGGCCAGTGTGTCTAAAGAGTATTTATATTTCCACTAAGTATGTCTGTAGTGTTGTTTATACCTGTGTGTGTATTTATATATTACAACTTTGGTGTTTTATATTTGTAGAAGTTATATGATTATTAATTAAGTTTTAAATTTTTACGTATTTTCAACAGTAAGCGCGCGATTAAGTAAATAAATATTAAGGTTTTAATGTAATAATACGGTGGGGCACAACGGGGTGTCTCAGCAGTCGACATTGGGATCCCACGCATGAATAGAGATGGATCTGGAAAATTCAAATACTTTGAAAAGTCCAGATGTTGATATGGCTTAGTCTTCATAATGCCATCCCATACAAAGGATGAAGATCCTCTGTCTCACTTTCCTGTTTCCCACCAATGATAATTTACCATTTAGTAAAACAAAATCATAACATAACTCAATAATTAATACTTATGGATATTCCTAGCATTTGATTGATAGGAGACATCGTGACACTATTTTTTGGGACAGTAGATTTATATCCCAACAAATGACATGCGCCACCACCGTGGGCTATCTACATCTCTTCATTGTCCTCGTTGTTCTGCTACTGTGGAGGATTTCTTACACTGCATGAGGGACTACCCCCATTCAAGGGAGGTCTGGCTCTGTATGGGTTTGCATCAACACTGAGGGTTTTAAATTGCGGTTGGGGTTGCGGTTGCAGTCATTGGACTGCGGTCATTGCGATTGCTGCGATGCGTAATGCAGCCGCTGCGGCATGAAATAATTTGATAAATTCACAAAATGAAAAAAATATCAATATTTTTTTGTAATTATTTATATATCTTTTAATAATGGTGTTATATGGTGAATCTTGAGATGGATCATTTTGAAATTTCCCATCATCATCACCATCATCATTATCATCACCGCCACCTTCTTCAGCTTCTACATTACCACCGCCATCACCACTATTATTACTTGGTGGACTTTAACCACCACCATCTTCATTAGAATCATCATTATCACCAACAACTTCCACATCTTCATCATCTGTATCCACTAGAGGCAATCATTCTGTATTTTGTAATCCATCTAATAGTGGATCTTCTCTCTCTTCAATCCATGGAGATAATGCATCTTCTTGAAATATATAATCAAGATTGATAAGATTAAAACTTGCTTCAATTTCATCTTGACCTTTTCTCATTTGATGCCTCATTTTCAATTTCATATTGTAGTGCGTGAAGAGAAGCTTTTGTAGCTTTTTATACTTCAATCTATTCCTTGTCTTCGTGTGGATATAACTAAACGTGCTCCTATTTCTCTCACGGTTTGTGGCTGAAGTTGTTTGGCTAAGAACTTTTATAGCCATACGTTTAAGCTCAGGAGCACATACACCAAAAAAGGACCACTATTTAGCTTTGTAAAGGAGCAACAAAAGGTAAACAAATTATTAGTTATTGTATTAAAAAACAAAGTTAAAGTTTACTGATTTATAAAAAAATTATTATTTTACCTGGATTCATCTTAGACCAAGCTGCTTGAGCTTGAGGTGTACCAAATGTTTCAACCTTGTCTCTAAAAAGTATTAACTGTGTAATATAACATAATATATCAATACGTAAATATCTTCATTTGATAAATAATGAATTATAATATTAAAAATATAAATATTCATTACTAACCTGGTTCAGAGCTTTAATCTGATCATCAATGTTTCTTTCTATTTTGAATATGACACTATTTGTTCCTTCAAACGTTTCTTTATAGACATCATCCCTATGTTCAACTCCGTATTGAAATTGCGGATTAAGAAAATAACCTAAAAAAGGATAATCTATTATTATGGATGAAAGTATAAATATAAAATTACATGATAAAAAAAAATTATAAATTATATCAACATACTGGTAGAATGAAGATCAGAATGCATGTATCTCCATCGCTTGTCTATTATATCACTATATCTGGAATGACAATGAGAATTTTGTTTAATTGCTTGTTTAGCTCTATCAATGGCTTCATATATGAAACCCATGGTTGGTTTCTCGTCACCATCAACAAGTCTCAAAACTTTTACTAAAGGCTGAAACACCTTCAATATGTCTTGAGACTTACTCCAGAATTCACTGTCATTAACAATTGTTCTTGCTTCATATGACGGTCCATTTTTCGCTTTACCAAATTTAGATTGTCTAAACTCTTCGAAGTTGAACATGTTTCTCAGAACTTGCTTTTGCTGTAAAATTGCTTGAAGTTGTAGGAACTGTGTTGCAAATCGGGTAACACCAGGACGGACAATTTCTCTACCTCCAGTATATTTTTTCATGAGATCGACAGTCCATGTATGGTTATAGATAAAATTTGTCACAGTCTTTGCATCAGTTAATGACTTCTGTACATTTTTCTTTTTTCCTATATCCTCCAAGCAAAGATCTAAACAATGAGCCGCACAAGCAGACCAATACAAATGAGGCCACTTCTCCATCGGGCCGACGACCGCCAGGTCTTGCTTCATTATCTGTAACCACTTGAACAACAAACTCTTCTCCCACTTCTTCAACAACTTTATCTAATAACTGAAGGTAGTAATCTGTGTTTCTACTAACAACATTAGAATCATCAATAGATTTCAAGAAAATTGTCCCCTTACTACTATACGCCAAAAAATTCATAATATGAGTATGGTTGATACCGTTTGTCCAACCATTACACATTATTGTCACCCCTTTTTCTTTCCATGTACCTCTCAATACATTCAACCACTTCTTCATTTCCCTATATTCATTCTCTAAATATACATATGAGATTTCATAAGGGGTCGGACATTTAACCCTTTTACCTACCTCAAAGAATTTGTAATAATCAAATTATGCAACCAAGGAGAGTTAGATAAATTCATAGGTAAGCGCTCATAAATAAAAAACTTGCTTACTGCCTCTCCTAGCTTCCTCCTCAATGTCTTCATGACACCCCTACCGATTTTTGGTTGCTTCATGCTTTTGCTCCTCATAAGATCAATATTTGTAGATCTCAACTCAAGAGTGACATCTTTAGGTCTTTCACCCCCACCAACACTTGCATGAGAGCTTCCACCTTATTCATATATATTTCCATGCCCTCTTGTTTGTTGTCTAAATTGTTGTTTGTCTTCCCATTCGCGTTGTGATATAAGGCTTTCCTGTGTAGCAAACCTCATTCGTTCATCAATAAGGTGATCCACATCTTCATCTTCATCTTCTCCTCTCAGGCGTGCTTCAAATTCTTCTTTTATTTTATTGGAGTCATTTTTATTTTGTTTTTCCTTCAAGAAGAAGCTTCATCATACCTTCTCTAGCCAACTTGCCCACTCTAGCACAACCAGACACTTGTCCTTTCATATGTGCTATATGTTGTTTCAATCTTGTAATGCCACCTTTTATTATTTTGTGACAAAGTTTGCATTCGATATTGTTCCGACTTCCGGCTACCGGGTTTCCAAAATTCCATCCAATATCGTCACTTGGAGAACCATCTAATCTTTGTGTAGGAAATTCTTCTCTTGGTGGCATTGTGTATATTTTATACAACCTGTTCAATATTTATAAATAAACATCAATCAATAATTCAACCAAACTTACAATTTTAATATAAACTAGTAATTAGGCAAACAAAAATAATTTAGTTATTAACATTTAATTTGAATAAATACTAGCTAAACATATATTTGCGTAAAAAAAAAGCTAAACATATACCACTTACAATTTTAATATAAACTAGTAATTAGGCAAACACAAATAATTTAGTTATTAACATTTAATTTGAATAAATACTAGCTAAACATATATTTACGTAAAAAAAAAAAAGCTAAACATATATTAAAAAAATCTATTTTTTTCCTCTCCTCTTGGCTAACCTCCTTCCCCTCCTAAATTTTCTCAAAATTTTCCTCTAATAATTCCCAAACACGACCGCACTGTCTCTTTCTCCCTTTTTTTTCTTTGCACCGATTCACACTGTCGCGCCGCCCCTGCCCCTCACCCATGGCCTCGCGGAGTCGCGACCCTTAGCCCCACACCCTGCCACTCACCCATGGCTCACGGCCCTGCCGCCCCTTCCCCTCCTTCCTTTCTCTCCGAAACCACCAACCCCAAAATCACCACTTACCCTCACCCGACCCCCAAATCTCCACTGACCAAGCGAAAGGCGACCACAACCCCCAAAATCTCCACTCTTCCTCCCTCCCCCACCACCTAATCGCCACACACAACCCCCATTGAACCTCGACAGATGAGTGAGCGACTGAGCAGTGAGCACCATAGCAGAGAATAGGAGGAAGATCTTACCATGGGGTGAGGCTGGTAGATCGGACGTGAGGAGGCACCGAGGCCGGCGAGGCACACAACCACGTGAGGCACCAAATGGAGATCTTGATTATTGAGCAGATCCAGAGCAAACTCAGCAAAGTCACGAGAGAAATTCAAGCACATAGCAAAGTCATTGGGGAGAATTGGATAAAAGAGATAAAGCCAAAAGCAGAAGGTACAAGAATCTAATCTTTTATGATGTACTTTGATTCTCTGAAGTCTGAAATTTTGTTTTTTTACAAGTAAGGTTGAACGGATTGCGGTATGATGCAGTTCGACGTGACCCGTTACGGACGAAACGGTGTTATGTTGCGGCCGTTACTGGTGATTTCGAATCACACCGCAATTGCGGCCTGATGCCGTTGCGGTGAGTCCCACAACCGTAACATTGTGGCCGCATTAGCGGTTGTGGACCGTAATTTAGAACCATGCCAACACCCTTTATTCTTCACGTCAAAGTCAAACCATAGAGCAACTTGGATCGTGAAACTTGCTCGCAACGACAGAGCCTTTCTTTTCACTACTAGCTTGTGGTGGGTCTGGAGGTGGAGCAGCAATATGGTTTTTGGAGAGGAGACTTAGAGTATTGATCTTGTTTGCAAAAGAATTCAATCTTCACATGATGAATTTATAACCTTCTTGGCACCGCACCTTCAAAAGGATAGACTCAGATAGATGGAGCTTTCCTCCATCAGGTTGGATGAAGCTTAATATCGATGGGAGCTTTATTCAAGATACAAGCAGTATTAGTTAAGGTGGTTTACTTCACTCAGACATGAGTTGTTGGGTAGCAGGTTTCTAATTTTGATGGCCATGGTGATGTCCTCTTGGCTAAGCTTTTAGTAGTGAAACATGGCTTCACCCTTGCTTGGTACTAGGGTGTTAACAATCTACTTTGTGAGACAGATTCTTTAGAAGTAGCCACATTGTTAAAGAAGCCTGGTATGCACCATTTTCTTGTATTTGCCTTGGTTGTTCGGGAAATGGTGTCTCTCCTTAAGAAGCCTTGGAGCATTGAAGTCCACCATATCTATAGAGAAACAAGTATTTGTGCTAACTTCCTGGCCAAAAATGGATCTCGTTCTCAACAACCTAAGAAGAATTTGTGTGACCCCCTCCTGATATGGGCGCCCTCCTCTTGAAGGATGTTATTCGGGCTGAGTCTCCCCCGGGTATAGGGATGTAAATGGGGGTACGGGTAGTAGCCCCCCACTACTCGCCCTATTAGATGAATTTCATACTCGTCCTCGACCCATATCCGTGCGGGTATCCATCTTGTGGGTTTTAAACAAATTTATCAATATTTGCGGGTATCCTTGGATATCCATGGATATTCAAACACCTTACAAAATTATTGAATACTAGACTAATTTTTTTATTCAAACACCCCCATCTTGACATCATTCACACATAAGCATTAATCTAGAAGCATTAATCGAGAGGCATTAACCCATAACACAGTAATTGAACAAAAGCAATAATATGTAACACAATGATCCATACGGCTTGAGAATGATAGGGTTTGGGTGCTGCGGCTATCAAATTTCAGTAACAAAATAAGGGTAGTGAAAAAAAGTAGGACATTTGGTTTATATATGTAATGGGATATTTTAATGATTTCGCCTAAGCATGTATCCACGGGTATGGATACTACCATACCCGCCCCCAGCCCATTAATAAGCAGGTAGAAAAAATATCCATTTAATTTATCCACTGATACCCATTAAGGTATCCATTTTCTACCCGTTGCGGATATTATCCACGGATATCCACGGGTACGGGTAAAATTTACATCCCTACCTAGGTAGTTTCTTTGGCTTTTCTTTATTTTTCCTTTTGGTTTCTTTCCTTACTCACCAAAAAAAAGAAACCTTCAATACACCAACACCCCAACACCGCTATAATGAATTATTAATTCAGAAATTTTGTCCCAAATATATTAATTTATGGGTGAAGGTTATGATGCACCACCCACAAAGTAGTGCAGTGGTGCACCACCCAAGTGGCAAAATCTGGACCATCTAGATTGCCATTAGGCGGTTTGACTTTTCAACGGTCAAAGTTACTTGTGTATTTGCATAATAGGTGTCTGTATTTTGGTATTTGTTGATATAGTATTTTGTTTTAAAAAATAAAAGATTTTATAATATATAATTTATTTAGTTACTTTCTATCATCTTCCTCTCAGTTTTGTTCTCCACTTCTCCTTCATTGTTGCCTGAACTCCATTTTCCACCACCACTGTCGCTAGCCGCAACCACCACCATTACCGCTGGCCGCAACCACCACCACTACCACGGGCCATCACCACCGACCACCGCCCTTCTCCTTCACCACCATCACATACCCAAACCAGATCGCACCCTCTCAAACCCAAACTCGATGCTCTCAGAATATTCTCCAGCTCCCTCTCCAAACCACCGCTGGTTGTCCCGCTGCGCCGCATGTCGTCAAGCTCCACCACGCAGATCAGATCCGAACACCGTCGGCTCTCTCCACGCCGTCAAGCTCCGCTATGTAGATCAGATCAGCATACCATCTCGGAGCTCCACCGAACAGCCACTGCACCAGCTCAGAGCCGCCACATATCAACTTTATTCTCACTCTGCAAATTGCAAAACCCTTTTCCTTAATTCTCTGTCAAAATCAAACCCTTGATCTTCATATAGCTTCACACCCAGCTCCCAAAAGCAGAAAAAGTAACAACTTTGCCAACCCATATTGCAAATTTTCATTTGGCTTCTCTAGAAGTTCATGGCCTCACCGTCAATAACCGGTCAGACGAGTTGAAGCGTTCCAGTGGCGGTGGCTCCGCCTTAGCGTGGACGAGGGTCTTCGAGACTTCGAGTATTTAGGTTAACAAAAAATAAATTAAAAGTAGAGATTATATCCAAAAAAGAATTTAAAAGCAGGGATAATTAACAATGTATTCTAATAAAAAAAATACTTGCAAATACAAATAAGGTAAATATGTGCAAATATGAATAATTGAGGTTCATACATACAAATACAAAATAAATACAGTATTTATATTGTTTGACCAATACCAAAAATGTTGACAAGTCAAATATCCCAAGTGGCAATATGGATGGTCCAGATTTAGCCACACGAGTGGTGCACCACTGCACCACTTTGGTGGGTGGTGCACCTTAAACAACACCTAATTTATGTGATATCAAAACGGGAAATTTTTTTTTTTAAGGATGAAATGGGAAAAGGATTAATTCAGGCTTTCTCGTGGTTTTCATTTTTGGGCGCAGGCCAGCAACTTCTACCCTAAAACAAAAATATATTTGTGTTATTATGATTTTCAAAATGCGGTTGCGATATTATTAGTTATTTTAAAAAGACAAATATGATGGTTCATCAAAATAATAAAATAACTATAATAACCAACATACACATATCCAAGAGTAACTTTAAAAGTTTACTCCTCATCTACATCGTTCATTTTTATTATCATGGTTTTCAAAACCAGACTGAGTCGGACGGTTTGATCGATTGGATCGAAAATCGCCTTTGCATCCGGTTTGGGTGGCCACTGAAACCACTATGTAAATAAACCAACTAAAAAAATGGCGAACCAGTACGGAACCGGCCAAAACCGGTGGTTAATCGAGTTTTAGCGGTCTGCAAAAAACATATTTGGCCCTCTGTTGTTTTTTATTCCAACGACCTTTGATGATTATACGGGGTGAGAGAAAGCAAAAAGAAGAGAGAAGAAAGGACAGATGAATTGAGAGAGAAACCATAAACCAGATGAACAATTTCTTGCTAATACGATGCATGAATGAAATCAGAAAGAACCATTATCGGTGTAAAGACATGAATGCACCAGAAATCTTGGTGACAAGTGCATAAAAGTTAGAAAGGAGGGAGAGAGGGGACGACAAGCGGGAACACATTAACGCAAAACTATGGATGCATTTTTAAGGTTTTAGCACAACTGAGTTTGGGTTAATTTAAGCCCAAGCCCAAGCCCAACGCTTACATTGCTGTGTTGGAAAAGCCTACCATGACAAAGCAACTAGTAAGTGTAGGTTCACACGGACATAAATAACAAAGCAGCATATTGGAATTAACGTCATTAAGGGACATAAATAACAAAGGCCATGCTTTTTTTCTTCTTTTTTTTTTTTTTAATAGTTGGATCAAAAAGCATATAAAGGATCTTTTGGCTGATAGGTGCTTGAAATTGTTTTTTTTTACACTCTTCAAAGCAAATACAATAATTATTATTGTAAATTTTTTAACATAAAATTTAAAAAAACAATTTTATCGTTTTTTAAAAAAATATGAGAATTTAAAATCTATGTTAATATTACTTAATAAATTATATTAAAAAATTTTAAAACATTATTTAATTATTTTTTATTCAACCACGGTTAGACCATTGAACCTTGAACCATTGTCTTCACTGGTTCAATAATCGGTCCGATTTTAAAAACATTGGATTTTATACTAAAAATCATGTGACACCTTCTCCTTCTTTTTCCCTTCTTCTCCGCTCGTTCCTCATTTTTTGTTTGTCGTCCGGTCCGTATCGGCACCATTCAACCCATCATCGTTATTGTCCACCATTCAACCCATCATCGTTGTTGCTGAATTAATGGAAGCTCCAAAAAACGGTTTGGAGAGTTTCAAAAGTCTGGAATGGATATTGGAAATCCCTAGCCTTTCACTAAAGAAGGTATATCAGAAACCGTTTTGGGACAACGCTGGTCAGAAGAAGAATAAGACCTCTTGGCTGACCAACAAGGCTAAGTTCTTGCTGGAGTGTTGCCGCCATTTCATTCTTCCCCTCACAGATAGTGAAAGCCGGCACTCCTCCACTCTATGAAAGTCTGAAATAACTATGGTCTATCACCTCCTCATCTACACTAAAATCAACTTTCTATTCCTCATCATGGAATATCTAAAATACCGTCTTCCCAGTAATAATGGAAGCATCCCCTATGGAATGCTCTTTATCAAGTTATTCGCACATCATAATGCCTGTTGGCATGAAGCATCCTCACAGTGGCTCAATTCCCTCGACGTTGCCTTCCTTAGGGGCAGGGGTATTCAACCGACTCCTCTCGTGATAGATTCTTCTTCAGAATCTACGTATCCAGAGCCTGCCTCACCACTGTCTCCATCTGATTCTTACATGGAGGAGATTCAATAAAAAAGAAGAGATGAGTTTGAGATGCCTACTGTAACATCCCTAACTGCTCAATGGATTGACGACTGTTTCCACAAACCAACACGAGTCTTTTCAGCGTGCTTTGTCCTCACTCACACGCTTCTTGGGAAAACTTCCCAGAAGGTCACCCAAGCACGCTTTACTGTGGAGTTCTTAAGTGTGGGCTCCAGAAAAGAAGATGCATATTATTGTTATAGGTAGTACCAATCAATTCATATAAGTCATCCTTAACTGTATAGTCCCAGACCATTCTGGTGTTCTATCGGTTCATTCATGTGTCCCTCTGCCTAGAAGCCTGCAAGGAGCCGCTCCTTGTCCGTGCCTTCTTGCACAGGCGACCACTCCCCGCCCTCGTCAGCCCCGGGTGTCACATGCCCACCGGCTTCCGCCAAGTTCGTCCCCGAACCACAGCGTACTGGGAGAGGTGCCTCTTTGATACCATTTGTAACATCCCTGACTGCTCTATGGATTGACGGCTGTCCCCACAAACCAACATGAGTCTTTTCAGTGTCTTTTGTCCTCACTCACATGCTTCCTGGGAAAACATCCCAGAAGGTCACCCATCCCAAAATTGCTCCAAGTCAAGCACGCTTAAATGTGGAGTTCTTAAGTGATGAGCTCCCGAAAAGAAGATGCATCTTATTGGTATAGGTAGTACTGATCAATTAATATATGTCATCCTTAACCATATAGTCCCGTACCTACAAAATCTCAGGATCCCTCTCATTTTGGTGTGCTATCGGTTCATTCATCTAACCCTCCCCCACCCCCCCCCCCCCCCCCCCCCCCACCCACCCAAAAACTCTTTGTCTGTGCCTTCTTGCACCGACGACCACTCCCCGCCCTCGTCAGTCGCGGGTGTCACACCTACCCCATGCTCCGGCTTACTCATCAGGCAAGACAAAACATGGAATATCATAGGGAAAAGGGGAGAATAAGGGAGTGAGGGCTATATTTGTACAAGTTAATTTTTTATTATTATTAATGAAATAGCTATATTTTCAATGCATTTTTTGTTATTCTGTATATAGATGCTATCCTAATCACTATTTAATTAACTTCAACTGTCAATATCTACAAATAATGAAACATTGAATACATTGACAAACTTGAAAGTTATGAAAAGTGTATAACTGACTTAGAAATTTAAAGTAAGAAGTTAAAACAATTTATCATTAAGCTATAATAGAAAATCACAAGAACCAAATAAAAGGAACAAAAATTGTATGCCAAACTTAAAAGTTTTGAAAAATGTATGACTAACTTAGAAATTTTAAGTAATAAGTTAAAACTATTTATCATTAATCTATAATAGAAAGTGACAAGAACCAAATAAAAGTAATAAAAAATGTATGATTAACTTTAAAGTAATTTAAAACTAGATTTTGACCCGCGCGTTGTGCAGTAGCATTTTAGGTTTAATATTTCTTTAGTTTAGAATTAAGAATAAATTATCAATAAATTAGATGATTTTAAAAGACAATATTATTTATTTGATACACTGAATGGTAATGACAATTTTTCCGTTATTACTTCCAATTTTAATGTCTGAATCACACAGTGAGAAATGTTATTCAATAATATCCACTAACGTTGCTTTCATGCCCTTTTTTGAATTTTTTTTTTCCAGCTTTTCTATTGCCCTCACTTTTTATGCTTCTAGCCTTTATTTTATCCTTTTTACTTCTCCGTGTCAAGCTATCAATAAGGATTGATTCTTCATCATAAGATGTGATCTCATCCATGCATTTCCTTTGTTAATAAAAAAAAAAACCATTCCTAAATATATAAAAACTATTCCCTAAGGTTTAGGCAATAGTTTAACAATGGTTATATAAGTGTTCTCTGGACGGCTGTTGTTTAAAATCATCCACCAAAATGATATGCATTCATGCATGTTAATCATGTCATTCTGTTTCCATTTCTTCAGATTGATTTTCTTCCTCGCCAAAAAAGTCATGCTGCACATATGACAAAAGATTTGCAAGTTAGGAAAAGAAAGGAAAATAAGAATATCAATTAAAGTACTATTTAGTTGCTATTTTTGGAAATGGTTCACCCTTTTTTTTATTACAAGGGAAAGAGTCAAAAAACCTAACGAACTAATCTAGGGAAACAGGGTCCCCCTAGCATCATCCTCTAAACAAAGTATTGGTTGAGGAGGAGCAGACTCCATAATAGTGCAAGATAAAGGACCAGAGTGTCCAAAATTAATGCAGCTAACTGCAGTGAAACTGGATGGACCTTCACTCCAGTGTATTACGGAAGGTGCCCACTTAACAATGCAGAATGCTTTAACTCGGGAAAAAAAAATTAATTTTCCAAATCTGTGTACTCTCTAGTTTTGTGGTTTAGCATACCATCAGTTTATGAAAAGTTTTAGTTGAAAATTTTGAAACTTTTTTTTAATCGATGTTTAATTCTATTTGATTATATTGTCTAATTTGTACTGATTATCCCACCTTATGACAATTAAATATGCCTTTTAATAGCATTGAAAGCAAATTTTCATTTGAACTGTTTTTTTTACCAATTTAATGAGCTATTTAAATATTGCAATAAAATGCGTTTTTACAAAAATGGCTTAAAATGCCAAATAAATGAATCTACAAGGTCCAAAAAAAAAATTGAGAAACTACAATTATTTCAGAAGCTTTAAAATAGAACATATAATAATACCTTTGAAGAGGGCTTTCTGGCCAGTGTCACCAGCCTGTTGATATTTTCCCTCTCCTTGTCCACCACCTTCCCTATGTGGCAACAACATTACAACATTTGAGCTATAAACATTATACATATGAAATTTCAAGTTGAACTACACCCTAAGATGAAAGATTTCTGGTATAAGTGACACTGAAAACTACACCCTAGATGATATGTCTAAATTTAAAGCTTAATATCATAATCAATAAATAGCACCTTCTTAACATACTTTTGTGAGCGCCATCAGAAAGTTAGCCATTGTGGTCTGTCAAAGAGCTGTAGAGAGGACCAAGTGAATCAAGAATTCATCATTACTTATAAGGATATATAAAGAGATCATTCATCACTATATAAATCTGAAAAATGAGTCAGTTCTCCCATTACCTGAAGTAGATGGTGATTGTGACAAATGAGAGGACAAAATAACTATTGAAATTTAATTATACTCCCATGCAGCGATTCAAATTTAATTTCATAGCAATGAGCAGCAAATATTTTAATCTCTTATTTATCTCATAATTAAATTTTTCCACATTACATTATTAGTATTACAACAGAATAAACACAATGTGAAGCAGAAGGCAGAAATGTTGTTGTGGTAAATAGAAGAGTTGTACCAGCTTCAACTAAAAAGACAAACATTTTCTCTGCCACATTGAACTAAGACTAATTTCTTCAATAGAAGCAACCACAGTAAGAAACAAAAGGGCTCTAAAAATGAAAAATACGACCTATACTATTACAGAACAGATGAAACACTATAAATGGCAACAATTGGTCATGTAATTGACGACATGATAAGATTCTCGATCTGTAAATAACTTTTTTAAATATCAAGGCGGATATTAAATCTCAGCTGCAGCTTTTACTTCATAATTTGTCTTACCTTAGAATATATTAAACATATCCTTCCATTTCTCAAATGCATGTTCATTATACAGATTTATAAAAATAACAGCAAGAACAAGTGCGAGCATTATGAATAGTGTATAATATGGTTTTTCAACTCCAATGAATCTAGTGTCAGTGTGCATTATATAGATCCAAAGAAGAGAGTAAATGAATACTACACCGTTAATTATGCTTGAGATTATTTCATAACTAAAGAAAAAAATTCCTAGATTGGAAATCAAAGATGAATTAGAAATAGATGAATGAAGAGACATTTTTTATATATTTAGATGAATAGGCAGTGTTCCGTCCAAATACCTCGGTTGAGAGATACTCGGCCGAACGAGGATTAGTGGGGTGTTTTTGGATTGTGCTTGACAGAATGTGGATTCTGCTCCTACGTATCCAAATGGGAATCAAAGCAAACGTAGTTCTAAATGAGGGGGTAAGCCCCCTATTTATAGGGATCTCTTAGGATCAAGCTCCGAGATAAGCGAAGAAATATTAGGATCAGGTCCCTGATTCTGCGGAGTGATATTCGGATCCGTCATTTATGACCGATCCGCGAGGGACCGAGATGTCCTTCCCTGGCGGGGCGAGTCCGAGTACTTATCTTCGGCTGGCCCGGTATGCTAATATGTCCTCGGCCCTGGAGGAGTTTGGGCTAAGGCCCATAGCCGGGGTAAGCTCGGTCAACCCGAGGTATAGGCAAGTCCTCGGGATTACATTCTCGGCCAGTACACAAGCCCCCCCAGCTCCGAGCTTGAATAAGCGAAGGAGCTGATAAGTATGAAACCGAGCTTATTCTTCGGCCACACAAACTTTGTTCTTTCTTGATATTCGTATTTGATTTCAATAATTTCGCGGCTCAAACTTGGCCTTAATAACTCGATAGCTCGAACTCGGCTAATAGGCTCAAACTTGGCCTAAATAACTAAAACGGCTCGAATCTCGGCCAGGAGGCTCAGACTTGACCTTTAGAGTTTAACGGCTCGTTTCTGTAGCCGAGGGTTAACGGAGACCGAGAGGAAGTCCCAGTAGTTGGAATCTGAATTTGCTGCAATTGAGAGGCTGAAAGGGGATCTCACCCGGATTTCCTCTGAACGTGAGGAGTTGGCCCGCGGCAACGAACACCTGACTGCCACCCTTACCGAGATTAATACTCGGAACTCCGAGCTGGATTCCTGAGCAAAATCGGCTGAGGAAGGCAAAGCACGGGTTGAAGAGGACAAGGCTCGTGCTGAGGAGAAGCTCAAAGAGGCTCAGTCTGAAATTGAGCGACTTAAGGCTGCCCTGGAGGCTGTGACCAAGGCCAAGATGCTGCTCGAGGAGGATGTGAAAGAAGCCACCAGCTGTATTATCATTGAGCATCGAAAAGGTTTTGACAAGGCTATTGCCCAAGTTGAGGTTTTAGCCCCTGGCGTGGATCTTTCGGGAGCCGATGTAAATAAGGAGGTGGTGAATGGGGAACTTGTCCCCATCATTCCTGAGGAGGAAGAAGAGGTAGACGTGGTGGGGGATTCTCCCGAGGGTCATATTGAGGTCGAGGAGAGTCATAGGGTGGAGTAACTTACCCTTTTGTTTTTCTTTATCCCCTGTACTGGGCTTGTACCCCTGAAATTTGGCTTTACTTAATGAAAACTGTTACCGTTCTGATGACTTTCCGTTGTCTTGTAGCCTCTTGTTTGGCCGAGATACACTCGTGTTTGGCCCGTTTAAGCAAATCCTCGGTTAGGACCGAGGTAATCAACCGTCTATGTTAAAAATGGACGGTGGTGAAACACATGTTTCACACCTTACGCATGCGTTCATGCATTATACGTTTTGGAAAACTCACGCATTTACTGCTTCTTGTAGAGTTCCAAGATTTATGCTTTTCAATGTGTCATTTTGCGATGAATATTCTTTTTTTCCATACGTCTATTCCCCGCGCACCATTACTCCTTTCACCGTCCTTTCCTTCTTAAAAATAGGACTGCTCATTTGTTTCCCTTCTTCATTCTTCATCCTCTAGATCTACCAAGCTCGTTCTTGTGTGACCCGAGTAACCCTCACCCCGAATACTTCCGCAATGCCGCCAGGGGTTTACGTTCCCATCTCCTAGGGTTACTCGGTTTCCCTAATAAAATAATGGCTCGTACTCGGCCTTTATATTCGAACTTTGATTATTTGAACTCGGTTTGTAACAATTTAACGACTAGAACTCGGCCGTCAGGCTCAAACTTGGCCTTAGGAATTTAACTGGCTCGTACTCGGCCACCAGGCTCAAACTTGGCCTTTACCAATGAAATGGCTCGTACTCGGCCTTGAGTCTCAAACTTGGCCTTTAATGATTTAGTGGCTCATACTCGGCCACCAGGCTCAAACTTGGCCTTTAAAACTTTAAATGGCTCGTACTCGGCCTTCATAACTCGGCTAATAGGCTTAAACTTGGCCTTTAGCATTTAATCGGCTCGAACTCGGCCTACAGGCTCAAACCTGGCCTTTAGAAATTAATCGGCTCGAACTCGGCCTTGATAACTCGGCTAATAGGCTCAAACTTGGCCTATAGCATTTAATCGGCTCGAACTCGGCCTTTAGGCTCAAACTTGGCCTTTAACATTTAATCGGCTCGAACTCGGCCTTTAGGCTCAAACTTGGTCTTTAGCATTTAATCGGCTCGAACTTGGCCTGCAGGCTCAAACTTGGCCTTTAGAAATTAATCGGCTCGTACTCGGCCACCAGGCTCAAACTTGGCCTTTAAAAATTAATCGGCTCGAACTCGGCCTTGAGGCTCAAACTTGGCCTTTATGAATTGAATGGCTCATACTCGGCCTTCATAACTCGGCTAATAGGCTCAAACTTGGCCTTTAGCATTTAATCGGCTCGAACTCGGCCTTTAGGCTCAAACTTGGCCTTCAGCGTTTAATCGGCTCGAACTCGGCCTACAGGCTCAAACTTGGCCTTTAGAAATTAATCGGCTCGAACTCGGCCTTGAGGCTCAAACTTTGCCTTTAGCATTTAATCGGCTCGAACTCGGCCTACAGGCTTAAACTTGGCCTTTAGAAATTAATCGGCTCGTACTCGCCCACTAGGCTCAAACTTTGCCTTTAAAAATGTAATGGCTCGAACTCGGCCACCAGGCTCAAACTTGGCCTTCAAAAATTTAATCGGCTCGTACTCGGCCACCAGGCTCAAACTTGGCCTTTGAAAATGTAATTGGCTCGTACTCGGCCACCAGGCTCAAACTTGGCCTTTGAAAATGTAATGGCTCGTACTCGTCCTTTGAAAATGTAATTGGCTCGTACTCGGCCACCAGGCTCAAACTTGGCCTTTGAAAATGTAATGGCTCGTACTCGGCCACAAGGCTCAAACTTGGCCTTTGAAAATGTAATGGCTCGTACTCGGCCTCCAGGCTCAAACTTGGCCTTTGAAAATGTAATGGCTCGTACTCGGCCACCAAGCTCAAACTTGGCCTTGAACAATTTAATAGGCTCGAACTCGGCCTTTAATAAAGGCCGAAGTCGGCCTTAGATCTTTGAGCCAACGAACTTTAGATCTTTGTTTCCAAAACAACTCCTCTTGAACAAGCAAGGCCGAGAGCTTCTCTCTGGTAGCATTGAATTCCAAAACCGAATCACTATCATGAAGGTTCCGAAGGAAGTCGAGCTTTTGCTTACAACTATCAATATCCTTCTTAAATTGGGAATGTAAATTATGGCCCCGCTGACTGAGATCCTTCTCTCTGGATATCAATTAAATTGCAGGAGAGAATTGTTTCGCGAAAGCTAGAGAGTAATCCAGCAAGATGGTCCACATTTATCATCATCCGAGAGATCATTAAAATCTCCAATAATACACCACGGATTAGCAAGACATACCATGCAAAGCACGGATCATGTTCCAAGCTTCCTTCCTCCTAGTCCTTTCTGGAATACCATAATAGTCTGTCAGTCTCCAATTGCCCCTCTGGATCAACTATTTCCATATTAATAAAGTTCTTCGAATAATTCTGAATAGAACAATTACAAGAGCTCCTCCAAAAAATAGCTAACCCGCCGCTTCTGCCTTCCCTATCAACTTCAAAGCCAGAATCAATCCCAATCTGTCTACAGACTTCCTCAATTTTCCTAACATTAACCAGAGTTTCACATAAAAATAAAACATCCGGCTTGTTGCTCCGGATGCAAGAACTGCATGCAGGTCACGTAGATATCGACACTTCCAACTTACGATATTCTTGGCTTCCGACGGGCCTAGGGACCAGAGTCTGTCGACAAAAAATGACCTTGCAAACCAGAGGAAGAGGTAGCTGGAGGAACAGAACCAACATCACTGTTCACGTGTTCATGCACGGGGACTTTTCCATGCAATGCTTGGCGACGCTTCTTTTTATTCTCATCATCCAACTCCATTTTGCTAGCACCAATCACGTGAGGAGAGAGAGACTATTGTTGAGGGCAAGGATTTTTTCTTTAACTGTGCCAGTAACCGAATACGAAGGTTGACCCACATGCAGCATATCATTCCTATTAATTTGGCCCGTAAAATCTTCCCCTCCCTTTAACCCTGCAACCAATTTATTGTTGCTAATAACTGAAGGATCAGAATCCGGATTTTCAGGCGATTGAAACCCAGGGTTTTTGGCAGGATCAGATTCCGTATTTTCAGGTGATTGAAACCCAGGGTTTTCTGCCACACCAGGTTCTGGGTGGTTGGCCTTCGGGATGTGTCGCCAGATTCCGGATTTTCAGGTGATTGAAACCCAGGGTTTTCGGCTACACCAGGTTCTGGGTGGTTGGCCTTCGGGATGTGCCGCCGCCGCTGGCTTGTCTCCTGGAATCAGCTCTAAGCTCCACTCCCCAGTCCCTTACACCACCATCAACAGCTAGGCTTCACTATGACCCATCAAGCCACACATGAAGCAAAAAGTGCCCAACCTGAAGCTCACCGTATTCCAATCACCACCCTGGAGTTTGACCTTCCGATTTTTCTTCCAAGGGATTCTCGCATCCACCAGAACCCTTATTCGCATGTACTTCTTGTTCTTATCATACTCCAAGAAGCTCCCAATGAAGTTACCAAGATATGTTCCAACAACAACAGTCGGGAGATTATGAACTTGGATCCAAAAGGCAACATGGAACAAAGGAATGATGTCCAAAGCCACACCCATCTGCACTCTACTCGTTAGCAAAGATATGGCCATCAAAACTCCATGGTCCTCCTGTCTCCACCCTTTCCAAGTCAACATGATGAGAGAACTGCCCTGCATCTTCAGTGTTCACTTTTTCTCTGTTGAACACTCCTCCATCATCACCCGACGGCTGTTCTGCCGACGAATCTCCTCATTCTCCCTTCTCAGCATTGCTACTTGTGCAAGGAGTTCTTGAATAATGGGATTGTCGGTCGCCATTGCTGGGCCTATGGATCGTTCTCCATTATCCCCGTTATTTGCATTCCCTGGTTCCTCCCTTCTGCAGTTCCTACTCCCTGTCCTCACCATTGTTTGTGGTATGGGAAAATATTTGCTTCGATTCCCACAGACGGTGCCAAATGTTCCGTCCAAATACCTCGGTTGAGAGATACTCGGCCGAACGAGGATTAGTGGGGTGTTTTTGGATTGTGCTTGACAGAATGTGGATTCTGCTCCTACGTATCCAAATGGGAATCAAAGCAAACGTAGTTCTGAATGAGGGGGTAAGCCCCCTATTTATAGGGATCTCTTAGGATCAAGCTCCGAGATAAGCGGAGAAATATTAGGATCAGGTCCCTGATTCTGCGGAGTGATATTCGGATCCGTCATTTATGACCGATCCGCGAGGGACCGAGATGTCCTTCCCTGGCGGGGCGAGTCCGAGTACTTATCTTCGGCTGGCCCGGTGTGCTAATATGTCCTCGGCACTAGAGGAGTTTGGGCTAAGGCCCATAGCCGGGGTAAGCTCGGTCAACCCGAGGTATAGGCAAGTCCTCGGGATTACATTCTCGGCCAGTACAGGCAGAACCGCAGAATGTTGTAAACAATCGTTGTGTATGAAAAACAACGCCACCTAACGTGGAAGGAGCAGTGCACTCTTTGAGAGCAGCATTTGTGTTTGACACTTTTAAAAAGAATCACTTTGTATTTTAGGAAATGTTTGCCCGATGCATATTTTTATCATGTCCACTCTAATTCTACGAAACTGTGTTAGTCCAAGTGAAATTAAATAAAGGCAACCCATAGTTTCAGAAATCAAATTGAGGATTGAGCTAGGGGTGAGGATTTTGCAATGCGATAGATTAATTATTATTATTTTTTTCGCCGGAAACATGCAGATTTAGTAGTGAAAACTCTTGCAAAGAAGAAACAATTGTTTGAAGTCATATACACCAAAATAGACTTGAACATAAAAAACATACCAGAATCAGAAAAGTTTAAAGAATATTTGAGTGATCCTTGAGCTTGTGTTCAACTTCAACCTTGTTCTTCGTACTTTGCAACAACGATCCTGTACACAGTAAATTTGAAGAGTTGAGTCATGATCATACAAGTGTTGGTGACTCATTATTGCTCTGCCGACGGTGGCATCGGTGACAAAGTAGGGGGTATAGCCCCACCGTACCTAATCCGCCACGCACCCGGAATTGTGTCGTCCAGCCGCCACGAACCTTATGTTTTTTCATTAATAAAGTAGAAATTTGTTTAATAGTCAAGCTTATGGTAGGGTACCTTTCTTGAGGAAATTGAGAGAATTGTCAAAATGTCCTTAAACACTTGAGTGCGGTGAGAAGAGTGCCCGAATTAGTGAGAGGCATGAATCTAGAGAACCTAAGCTTCTAATTGGACTAGAAATTGATTGCCTCTCGGTTACTTATTCGGATAAGACTGTTACTTGGATTTATTACTCGGGTTCTTGATTCACAGTCCATGCTCTGATTATTTATCTTTTCTGGCCTTAGTTATTGCTTGAGGACAAGCAAAATCTTAATCTTGGGGTAGTTTAATGAGTGTGATTTCACCTCATATTTCTTTATCATATTGCATGCATTTTCATGTAGTTTAGGCATTTTTAATTTGATTTTTGTTAGTTTTTACCTTGGAATGGGTAAGGTGGTTTTGTGGTGTTTATGTGCAGGAATTGAAGATTAAAATGTTCAGGATCAACCATGATGGAGCTTGCATGAAGACGGAGCTTGAAAAGCAAGAAAACTGAGCCAAACAGAGCCCATCACGGCCTAGCCATGATCGCCATCACGGCCATGATCGAGCAAGGCTAAAAAGAAAAGTACACAAAAGTCAGAACCTGTCACGGCCAGGCCGTGATGGCCATCACGGCCGTGACAGGCCAACCAATGCCAAGTTTTCCAAGACAGAATCTGTCAAGGCCTGGCCGTGACAGGCATCACGGCCGTGACGCGAAAAATCTAAAAATTTAATTGCTGATTTGATCTGATTTTTTAACAACTTTAATCCAAAGTTACCCTACATTATAAATAGGACTCTAAGGCTCGAAAATAGGGATCTCTGGGGCTGCTACCTTAGGCAAAAATTAGGATTTCTCTTCTTCTCAATTTCTTCTCTTCTCTTAGTTTTTTTTTTTTGCTTTTGTTAATCAAGCTTGCTATGAACATGACAATGCTTGAGCAGTCGTTTTATTTCTAGGAATTGGGGCTATGCCCAAGATTCATTTATTGTGATGGATTGACGTTTTGTTTCTTGTTAATTTCAATTTTCTTTCGATTTGATTCCTATTGCATGAATTACTTGTGAATTTGGTGCGCACTTATTTGCATGTCATAGATAGTTAGATACTCTAAGGAGGAACCTAGCGATGAACTTAGGTATCATCAACCCATCTGTCTCTTCTCCATCTGCCCTTTTTGTTCAACCTCTTTCTGTTGCATCTCCTATTTCTTCACCTGTCTCCTCCATTCAAACTCAAAAATCTTCTTTAACTACTATACCTGATGACTGTCAGTACACAGTTGTTCATAGGGACTCTGCTCCCAAAGAACAAACTGGAATATCATCGAGACTCTTTGTGTCTGATCTGCAATCTCTTTTATTTGCAAGTATCTCACATGTCTCTTTCATCCCTTCTCCTCCACCTCATATTCTTAACCCATGTAGAGAACTTTTCTTCTACCTACCTATTATTATCTTCATTAGAACATTAGCTGGAACTCACTATCCTGCTTCTGTTGTAATGCTACCACATAGGTATACATATTTCTTTATGTTAGTCGCAGGATCTAATTCTGTTTACTGCCATATTGATTCTTTATTACCTATCCCTCCCTTTGTTTTAGCTCAAACACCTCTTCCCCCACCTATTCAAATAACAATCATCAGACTGTCTCTGTCCGAGAGACTTTCCTGTGTGTTTCCTTCACCTGATACTGACTGTGTCAGAATCAGTCTTATCTTCAAATTCGTCTTTCTTCCTTTCTATGCCCTTCAAACTCTCCATGAACTTTTCTTCCCTTCCATCACCTCTCCCCTATCTCTACCTAAGGCACCCCCAGTTTTAGCCTTACCCTGACATTCTTCTCCGTCTGTCTCTTCTCAAACAGTGGCCTTACAAGACTTTCATCTGCTTCAAGGATAAGTAGAAGACTTAAGAAGACGGTAAGATGAAGAAAGGCGAGCTAGGTTGCTCTTAGAGCAAAGGGTTGCTGTTTTATTTTTGTTAATTAGTCAATCTAGGCAGTTTTTAGGTATATAGACTACCTTGTACTTGTAAACGTTCATGATGAATAAAATAAATTTCTCCTTTATTTCTTTAATGCTTTCATAGTTTATTCCTTTTTGATGTTGACAAAAGGGAGAGAATTAGAGAAATGTGATATAGGAGAATGGGATAATGAATTTGATATGATCTTAAATAATACATGGACATGAGTATGTTCTGATAGTTGCTATAATTGCTCAGATAAATCTTAAGTAAGATTGCTCTGATAATAATTTCAAAGTAAAACAAGTCAGACTTATGTGTGACTAAGTTAAACGGATTATATAATCTTAATGTCTGATCAGGCATTTGCGTGACCTGTCCGCTTAAGAAAATTTCAACCTGTTTAGCATTGTATTTTTCATGTACCAAACTTAAATATTATATGATGCCTTGTAATGTGTTGATTATTTCTAAGACTGATGTAATAAAGTATATGTTGTCAAAACCAGTCCTTAACGGGCGTATTGGTAAATGGACCATTGCTTTGTCAGAATATTCTTTACAATATGTGCCAGTCAAAGCTGTCAAAGGTCAAGAAGTTGCTGATTTCTTGGTAGAACATCCAGGATTGGATGTGCCAGAAATAAACTTTGTCAATTTACAACCTTGGAAACTTTAATTTGATGGGTCAAGGCATCAAGGAGGTAGTGGAGTGGGAGTCTTAATCGTGACTCCACAAGGAACTCCTTTATGTTTGAACTTAAATATCCTGTTTTAACAATGCAGATGAATATGAAGCTTTAATTGTCGGATTAGAGATACTACTGGAAATGAAAGCACTAAATGTGTATATCTTTGGGGATTCTCAGTTAGTTATTAAACAACTTACCCAATAATACAAGTGTGTCAGTTACAACTTGATAAAATATTGTGTTATAGCAAGTAAGTTGATGAGGAAATTCGACGACGTGGTCGTCAAGTATATCCCCAGAGAGTTAAATCAAGAGGCTAATGAGTTAGCTCAAATAGCTTCAGGATACAAGATATCCACTAGTGCAATAAGTGCTTTTTACGTCAGTTAAAATTGATTTTTTACGTCAGAATACTGACTGACGTAAATACAGCTGACGTTAAAAGTTTAACTTTTAACGTCAGTTGAGAACTGACGTTAAATATAACACTATTAACGTCGGTTCTTTAACACAACTGACGTTAATTTTGTCAAAATTAACGTCAGTTCTTTAACATAACTGACGTAAATTTTGTTAAAACTAACGTCATTTGTTATAAAGAACTGACGTTAAAGGTCTTAATTTTAACGTCAGTTGTAGTAAACAACTGACGTTAATAGTGTACTGTATATTTTTATAAAATACTTTTAACGTCAGTTGTATGATACAACTGACGTTAATAGTATTTTTTTTTTTTAAAATTCAGTTTTAAAATATCACTCCCCTAAGCCATCCCTGCATTCAGTAAATATCCCAAAGAATACGGAATATCACACACATTACAGAATTGCAAAGGAAAAATGGAACAATGATCCATATAATGTATGCCTGTTCAAAACAATATATCTTAATTTATTAACATAGGTTATAAATGTATACTAAGTTTAAACTACCTATATCAATATCCCTTCGTGATGATCATCACGAGTGGCATGTACATCGTCCACCTGTGTCTCCTCGATTATAGTAGGCATGTTTGTTGAAAAAGAAGGAGTCTCAGGAATATCAAGATTTGAATCTTCATTTTCATCACTACCATTATACATGCTTTTTCCTTGGAGAACCACAGACAACCTTTTGTTAGAAGGATCAGTGATGTAGAACACTTGTTTTGCTTGGGAAGCCATTATGAAAGGCTCATTTATATGACCTAACTTGTTGAGGTCTACCAATGTGAACCCCAATTCGTCAGTTTGTACACCACCGTTACTATCAACCCACTTACATTTAAATACCGGCACCGTAAGCTTAGTGTAATCGAGCACCCAAATATCTTCAATATATCCAAAGTAAGGTGTCGGTGCTGTAACGGGTTTTGTGTCCTTTGCACTAGAGAAGTGCATTGCTTTGGCCACGATCATAACCCCACTATTTTGCATGGTACTCTTGTTATCTTGTTCCTTTGTATAAAAGGAAAAGTTATTTATGTCGTATCCGCTCCAACATATGACGTTGAAGTTAGGCCCACGTGCTAGCCATTTTACGTCATCGAAGCAAGACTACCATCCTTAAGCATTTCTTCCTTGAACCATGGTAAGAAAGTCTTGTTATGCTTGTTCAACAACCACCTTTCGCTCATTCGAGGGTTTTCTTGATTGACTTTTATTTTATGTTCAAATAAGAAAGGCCGAACACATTCGATGTTGTTCAATACATGCAAATGTGCTTGAAGAACTTCCTCCCGATCCTTCCTATTAATTCTTAAGCCATGTGTACCCTTACCTTGACATCTGATCTCATCATGCCGAGGCTTAGGAACCCCTATAGGATCCGTGTTATGAAGGTAGTCCGAACAAAACTCAATAGCTTCTTCTGCAACATACCTTTGAACAATAGATGCTTCCGGACGATGAGGATTCTTCACGTACCCTTTCAAGATCTTCATGTAGCGCTCAACTGGGTACATCCATCTCAGAAAAATCGGCCCACATAATCTAATCTCCCTCACCAAATGAACAATTAAGTGAACCATTATGTCGAAAAAGGAAGGAGGAAAATACATCTCCAATTGGCACAAGATTGTAGCAGCCTCAACTTCCAAGTCATCCAACATACGGGGGTCAACGACTTTGCTGCATATAGAATTGAAGAATGAGCACAACCGAGTAATGGCATGTCTCACATTTTTTGTAGCAATACCACGAATAGCAATGGGCAGAAGTTGTTGCATCAAGATGTGACAATCATAAGACTTCAAGCCAACCAATTTAAGATCACTAGAGACAAGCCTTTTCATATTTGAAGAGTAACCATGTGGAACTTTGATGCCCTGAAGACACCCACAGAAACTTTGTCTCTCTTTTTTTGACAAAGTATGACATGCTGGCGGCAAATAAGTCCGCTTACCATCCTCAACAACTGGAGCTAACTGCTCTCGTATACCCATAACAACGAGGTCGAGACGAGCATTCACACCATCCTTTGTCTTGCCCTGAATGTTGAGAAGCGTCCCGATCACACTATCACACACATTTTTCTCCACATGCATCACATCAATGCAAAGTGTCGACATCAAGCTTGCGCAAAATATGGAAGATCAAAGAATATCGACCTCTTCTTCCATATGTTTTTCTCAACAGCTTTACCTTTCTTTTTGGACTTGCCGAATATAACATCGATGTCATTTACCCTCTGATAAACCTGCTCTCCAATTAAGGCCGCCGACGCTTCTTCTGTCTCTTGGCATCCATTAAAAGCTTTTTTCATCTTACGATATGGGTGATCACGTCTAAGAAATCTCCGATGCCTAAGGTAAACCGTTTTCTTTCCATGATGCAACTGAGTGTAGCATGTGCCTTCTTCACATATAGGGCATGCTTTATGCCCTTTGACACTGTACCCGGACAAGTTACCGTATGCTGGAAAGTCGTTGATGGTGCAAAATAACATGGCACAAAGCTTGAAAGTCTCATGAGAATACCCATCAACTACATCAACACCTTCCACCCAAATCGTTTTCAAGTCTTCAATCAAGGGACCTAGATAAACATCTAAGTCATTTCCCGGTTGCTTTGGGCCCGAAATCATCATAGACAACATCATGTATTTGCGCTTCATGCACAACCAAGGGGGCATGTTGTAAATCACCAACAGAACAGGCCATGAACTATGAATACTACTCATGTTACCATAAGGATTCATTCCATCCGTAGCAAGTCCAAGCCTTAGGTTTCTTGGCTCATCGGCGAAATCCGGAAACATAGTATCGATATTCTTCCATTGAATAGAATCAGCAGGATGACGAACCTTTCCATCACGTTTCCTCTCATCATTATGTCATTGGTCGCGCTGTCGCCACGCGCCAAAAAGAACGAGCGATTATTAAAATAATGTAGTATAGAGCGACAACTCGGATGTCGTCTCTCAAGGACTTTTTAGTTGTTGTTGTTATTAACAGAAAATTAGTCAAAGTTAGAAATGGGGGGGTTTTGGATTGAGTACAATTAAAATAAAGAAAACAAAGCAATAAAAAAACAAAGCAGTTAAAAGATTAACAAATAAGCTAAAGAACGATTAACCTACTGTTCTTGGTTTCCCACTATCATTGGTTCAAATAAATCCAAGCCCTAAGCGGATTCTAATCCCCTCCCGGTTGTAGCAACAATTAACAAACGAAACCGCTACTACGGATATATGTTCCTATTCCCGAATTAAACAAACGGAGTTAAGCTCTCATGAACTAAACGAACATGAATGAACACACGCGAATTAAACAAACGCGATTAAGTATATGAACATAACATCACCGGAACGAATCAATACAATACTATACATTCCTGAATTAAACAAACAGAAATGCATAACATAGTATTGAAAAGAGAAAAGGAAATGAAAACAGGAAATACAAGAACCTCAAGTGTAATTAAAACCAATCACAGTAGATTAATCAAGGAGACTAGTTCTCCATAACAAACATAAGCAGAAAAGGAAACAAAACAACTACAACTACTGACTAGCTAAGACTAGCCAAAACTGACTAGCCCCGACTTGCCCACACTATGACTCACTATGACTGACTCTTAAGTTCTGCCTAAACAGGCTTTTATACAACTCCTGGAATCCACGTCCTCGCGAGGCGAAGCACTTCTCGCGAGGCGAATATTACGAACAGTCTGCAACCTTTCATCTTCTCGTGAGGCGAGCATATATTCGCGGGGCGAATCTCTTCAAATTCCCAAACTGCAACGCCCGTGACCTTTCACACGGGCAAGCCGTGATCGTCTCTGACTTTTCAGGGTTGGGTGACTCGCGAGGCGAGCTCTTCTTCGCGGGGCGAACCAGAGACCTTGCATTTTCTTGGAACAGTCAGCTTCGGGGTCGCGTGGCGAGTATAGCTTTCGCGAGGCGAAAGACTCCAGATTTATTCCTTTTTATTTACCTGAAAATAAGAAAATAACAGCAAGTACTTTATTCACTCTAAATCAACTAAATTAACCTAAAAACACTTTACAGACTCAAAATACTACTTAAGGACAATCAAGTCTAATTTGGGTGAAAATGATATAACATTAGCACAAAGCCAAGGTCTTTACTAGTTATAAAACCAGTCAAACAGAGGCTCATCAAAATACCCCAAATTTAAACTTTGCTTGTCCCCAAGCAAACTAAAACTTAAAAACTTAAAAAGACTCAAGACCTGGCAAAACATGGCAAGCTTAAGGACTCAATTAACTTTCACACAAATTTCAAGCAATTTAACAAAACAATTTTTCTTTCAATGTTCCCCCCTTTCAAGCAAAGTAATCCCCACATGCATTTATTCTAAACAATTGAGAAATTCATCATTCAAACAATCATCAATCTAAGCAGGGGATCTAAGTTACACACAAAAGGGAGATCACCAAATCCAAACAACTGCCTTCCTCACAAGGGAAATTTGTGTTCACTCAATCGCCGAGCTTTTGTCGAGTTATCAACAATTCACTCAATTTCACTTTTCAGAAGCACTTCCCATAAATTTGATTTTCATCTCCTAATGGTTCCCACAGAAAACATGCAAGCAACATCAAAAGTCTTTTATGGGTTGTAATGGGGCCTGGCTAAGGGTAGGATATACAAAGGAACTAGACTGAAGACCCTAGGAACTAAGAGAGCATGAAACATTTTTACACTTTGAATTTAACTCAAGTTCCTTTTTCGTTTTTCATTTTGCTTTGGGTGACTACAACCTTTTTATTTCTTTTTGGCATTTTTGCACTTTTAAATTTTTTTTCTCTTTTTTTTTCCTTCTTTTTTTCTTTTTATTTTTTTTCACATTTTTTTTTCTTTCTCAATCCCAAACAACACATTACACCTTGCAGCCACCCCAAACTTAGTTCTTGTACCCATTCTAAGATTCCATGCTCTCCTAATCCTAAGATCGGGTTAACATGGTTTTCCAGATTTTTGGGCTTATAACATTAGGTTATCAAGAAGCAATAGGCTAATCAGGCTCAAAGGGGCTAACTAAGGAACATGCATTAGGAATGGTTATTTTAGGCTAAGTAGCTATTTACAAAGAAAATGCCTAAATCATTTGAATCAAACACATAATCATGCAAACCAAAAAGAGATTCAATCAAATTCAGGAAAGTGCAACTTAAAAGAGATTCTCACAGTCAAAAACATGTTGGAGGCTCAAAACCTCACCTGGACATTTATGCAAATTGTTTAACTGAGATTCTATCCCTAGTGTGTGCTTCCTATCACTCCAAACTTATCATAAATCATGCCATCATAACAAAATCCCAAAGTTCAGTTTTCAATCACATGGGGATCAAATTTTCAAAAATTTCATATCCTAGGGGGAAAATAGTCAACACTATCATGCAATCAATCTATGCAAAATCAATAAAATCCATCAAACTTGCCCATACCAGACTCAACACAACTCCTGAGCTTCTCAAATTATTCAGGAGCTTTATTCAAAACAAAACAGAATTAAAGTAAGGAAAAGAAAATTAAAAAGGAGAAAGGGTTAAGAAAACTCATTGAAGGGCGATTCCACCAGGATCCCATTGCTTGTAGCATAAGGCCCACGTGATGGACAAAGAGTGGGAGTTCATTCCATGCTTCCATGACTTGCAGCCTTGATGTGGGGGTAAGCACTTGACAATTATGATGACTTCGCCGAGTGCGGCGGACTTCTCACTCCCCTTCGGGTCACAGCTGACCTCTTTATCTACAAAGTCTCCCCAATAGAAGTGGGTCTCAACCTCTTGGACTGGCCATGGTGAAAAATCCAAGGGTGCAAAATCCAGAGCTTTTGGTTCCACAGAGGGAGGTGGCAAACAGTTAGCTGGGGTTACTGGTGCTGCTTCAACTTCTGCCTTTTCTTCATTTACTGCACGAACAAATTCATCACCTGCTATACATGCAGAAATTTCAGCACACACCACACAAAGGTTAGAGTTAGTAGAGTCAGTACATATATCACAATAAAATGAATCAGTAAAATCTACAATGTCTGGAAATTCAGCAATTAATTCATCCACCCCATTACTCTCAACACATGCATCTAAGACCACAGCTTCTTCTTTATCCTCAAGCACGGTGGAGAAAATGTTCTCCTGATCCTCCTGATGCTCATTTTCTGTGTTTCCTGAACAGTATAAAGCTGCATAACAGAATATACACAAAGCAGCACTGCCATCCCAATAACATTCATCACATGCATTAGAATCAGGGGATTCAACACACAATTCATCATCAGAAATATTATCAGAATTATCATCAGAAATATTTTCAAGAATAACCATTTGTGAATCTTTATGTTCTTCAAGGGGCTGTGGAGTTAGCATTGCAGCCGAGTTGGCGGTAACTTGATCAATTAGAGCGGACAACTTCTGAGATTCAGCTTGGCTCCTCTGGTATTCAGCCTCCATCTTCTGTTGAAATTCAAGATTGCTCGCCTCCATCACCTGTTGAATTTCGAGAAAGTTTGCTTCCATTTGTGCAGTTATCTGTGCAGTCATCTATTTGCACAGGTCCTCTAGGGAAGGTTCGGAAGGTGCAGCTCTGAAGGCAGGGTAGTATCTAAACAGGAAGGCTTCCTTTAAATCAAACCAGCTTGAGATGGAATTTTCATCAAGACAATACAGCCAATCTCTTGCAGCGCCTTGAAGTGAAAATTGGAAAGCTTCCATCTTGATGTGGTCTTCTGTTATTCCTGCAGGTCTCAGCATTATAGAACAAGCAATCTGGAATTCCCTCAGATGCTCCTGCGGATTCTCACCTGCAAAACCACTAAACCTTGGCAACCAGTGTGATAAACCAAGAAAATCAGGAAAATATATACATGGTGGTGGTTCATAGTAAACATTAGGCATGTAACCATATATGTGATTATCCATGGGGGTTGCTAAAATTCACAACCAGACAAAGCAGACAAAACTAATTTAGCAAAGAGAATATTTATTTATTTATTTATTTATTTATTTTTTAAATTATTCTCTGCTAATAACAACAAACCAGAGTCCCCGGCAACGGCGCCAATTTTTGGTCGCGCTGTCGCCACGCGCCAAAAAGAACGAGCGATTATTAAAATAATGTAGTATAGAGCGACAACTCGGATGTCGTCTCTCAAGGACTCTTTAGTTGTTGTTGTTATTAACAGAAAATTAGTCAAAGTTAGAAATGGGGGGGTTTTGGATTGAGTACAATTAAAATAAAGAAAACAAAGCAATAAAAAAACAAAGCAGTTAAAAGATTAACAAATAAGCTAAAGAACGATTAACCTACTGTTCTTGGTTTCCCACTATCATTGGTTCAAATAAATCCAAGCCCTAAGCGGATTCTAATCCCCTCCCGGTTGTAGCAACAATTAACAAACGAAACCGCTACTACGGATATATGTTCCTATTCCCGAATTAAACAAACGGGGTTAAGCTCTCATGAACTAAACGAACATGAATGAACACACGCGAATTAAACAAACGCGATTAAGTATAGGAACATAACATCACCGGAACGAATCAATACAATACTATACATTCCTGAATTAAACAAACAGAAATGCATAACATAGTATTGAAAAGAGAAAAGGAAATGAAAACAGGAAATACAAGAACCTCAAGTGTAATTAAAACCAATCACAGTAGATTAATCAAGGAGACTAGTTCTCCATAACAAACATAAGCGTAAAAGGAAACAAAACAACTACAACCATCGACTAGCTAAGACTAGCCAAAACTGACTAGCCCCGACTTGCCCACACTATGACTCACTATGACTGACTCTTAAGTTCTGCCTAAACAGGCTTTTATACAACTCCTGGAATCCACGTCCTCGCGAGGCGAAGCACTTCTCGCGAGGCGAATATTACGAACAGTCTGCAACCTTTCATCTTCTCGTGAGGCGAGCATATATTCGCGGGGCGAATCTCTTCAAATTCCCAAACTGCAACGCCCGTGACCTTTCACACGGGCAAGCCGTGATCGTCTCTGACTTTTCAGGGTTGGGTGACTCGCGAGGCGAGCTCTTCTTCGTGGGGCGAACCAGAGACCTTGCATTTTCTTGGAACAGTCAGCTTCGGGGTCGCGTGGCGAGTATAGGTTTCGCGGGGCGAAAGACTCCATATTTATTCCTTTTTATTTACCTGAAAATAAGAAAATAACAGCAAATACTTTATTCACTCTAAATCAACTAAATTAACCTAAAAACACTTTACAGACTCAAAATACTACTTAAGGACAATCAAGTCTAATTTGGGTGAAAATGATATAAAATTAGCACAAAGCCAAGGTCTTTACTAGTTATAAAACCAGTCAAACAGAGGCTCATCAGCCATCTAAGATTCTTCGCATCTTTCGCATTGGCAAACAATCGCTTGAACCTTGGAATTATTGGAAGATACCACAACACCTTCGCAGGAGGACCCTTTTTTCTCACATCACCATCATCATCATCATCATCACCACCCTTCACTTTGTATCGTGATAACCCACATTTGGGGCAATCGTGTTTGTCTTCATGAACACCGGTGTACAATATGCAATCATTGGGGCATGCGTGCATCTTCTTATACTCCATACCCATAGGACACAATACCTTCTTGGCCTCATAGTTACGGTCAGGCAATGTGTTGTCCTCCGGAAGCAAGTCTTTCAACACTTCAAGCAATTCCGTGAAGCTTTTATCGCTCCAACCATTTCTCGCCTTCACACAAACCAATTTTAGCACCGCCGACAACCGTGTATGAGTAGTACACCCTGGATATAAAGGCTTATCCGCATCACCGTACAACCTATCATACACATGCGCTCGATGAAAAGATTCTTGTCCAATATCACGGATCATGTCCTCTACTCGATCATCCTCCATATCTACGTCAACGTCCTCACTTTGGGAGACACTCGCCGTATTACTACTCAACAACATATCACCATGCCATATCCATCTTGTATAACTCAAGCAAATCCCTTCACAAATCAAATGAGTACGTATATCCTTCACCGTACATTTCCTCGTATTCAAACACTTGACATAAGGACAACAGAACATTCCATTACTATTAGGAACATTCCTTTGAGCAAATTCTATAAATTCTCCCACCCCCTTCAAATACTCAGCACTAGTATGCTTACAAACCATCCAACTGCGATCCATAACTAGATAGGTCCTGTAGATATACAAAACATATATATATCCAATATAAGGACAATACGGGAGATTGAAAACTATAGTTTTTAAAGATTAATTGCCAAGCACTGGTCACGGCCTGGCAGTGATGTCCATCACGGCCGTAACGTGCCAACTGAACAGACCATGCCATCACGTACAGGCAGAACTGATCACAGCCTAGCCGTGATGCTAATCACGGCCGTGACAGATCAACCAGCAGAGCAACATGCACTCAAAACCAAAAACAGAGACGTACATTCCAAACAATTCAAACTCACGGTTGCAAGTTTCAACTACTGACACTACAGTTTCAACATACACTGAAAACCAAAAATACAAAAATGTGCTCTAAATACTCACCAGAAATAGGTGCTCGCGTGGTGGTGGGGAGGGGAGCTCGAGTGGTGGCCAACGTTCGATGTGGTTACTGAGAGCAGAGGGACAAGGAGAGTTAGTGCGCGGGAAGGGGGAAGAGAGATGTACGTCAAGTTATTGCAAAGAATGAATGGAAAGACAGAGTTAGGGTTAATAGTGTACCTCACGGTGGTGGCGAAGAAGCCCTCGCGGTGGTTGCGGTGGAGATGAGCTCGCGATTAGGGTTCTGTGCTGGGTGAGAGTGAGAGTGAGGGTTGAGAGTGATTTAGGGTTGAGCGTGATGAAAAGAGAAAAGAGACGACGCATGCAGCGAAGTATGAGAAAGCGCGGGTGTAAACATATTAAAACAACATTTAACGTCAGTTGTATTAAACAACTGACGTTAAAATTAATTTTTTAACGTCAGTTTTATTAACAAACTGACGTTAAATATTAATATTTTAAAAAAAAAACACTTTTAACGTCCGTTGTTGAATACAACTGACGTTAAAAGTGTTAAAGTAACATTCTTCTGTAACAGTCTGTAATACTGCCTCTTCTTTTCCTCTATATTTCTATTCCTTCACAAAATGGCTCTGAGACCTGTGTTAATTGAGTGACAACAAGGCATTTCAGATAGCTAGGGATATAGGATTATTTACGTCAGCTATTTATTTAACTGAAGTAAAAAATCACACTTTTAACGTCAATTGTATAAACAACAGACGTTAAAAATAAATATTTTTTATTTTAAAAACACTTTTATAACTTCAATTTTATTCAACAACTGACGTTAACAGACCTGTGTTAAGAGTGACAACAGGGCGCGCATTTCAGATAGGGATATAGGATTATTTACGTCAGCTGTTTATTTAACTGAAGTAAAAATCACACTTTTAACGTCAGTTGTATAAACAACTGACGTTAAAAATAAATATTTTTTATTTTAAAAACACTTTTAACGTCAGTTTTATTCAACAACTGACGTTAAAAGTGTATAAGTTTCTTCCTATTCCTTCGGGTGTTTTCTTTTCTGCACGTTTATAATATATGACTGCCAACTCCCAATGCGCCTTGGAACCTAATGCTCTTAATGATCAATTTAATTTTTTAGCAACTTACGATGCCTAGTAACTTCATCCCCTACTCCTATAAATAGCTTCCTTCCTTCCTTTAATTTTAATTTTCTGCTTCACAATATGGCTCTGCCATGGAGATTAACTTCATCACTCTTTCTTCCTATACCTAGACTTAAAGGTCTCTGTCTTAATGGTCAAACAACTTCTGAGGTTGTGTAAATCGCATTACATGGGTGATAAGGGTGTGTAAATCGCATTATGTGAATTGCACACACCATCATCCTTCTGGAGAATCAGCAGCTACAGTTCCAAAACCTCAGCTTTGGAACCAAGTGGCTGTTCCAAGAATATTCTTTGAAACAGATCGAGTGCACCCTTCACTCCGCCACGGCTCCAAAGTGACTGTGGATTCAGATGGAGCATCGACTTCAAATGAGGGAGGGATGCATTCAATGTTGGAGATTCGAGGACAGGATCGAGAAGAAAATGATGTTGAAGCAGAAACTTTTTTATATTTTAGTGCCATCTTGCGGAAATTTTTTATCTTTTAAACATGTAATTGTAACTTATGAATCGCTTCAATGAGATACGATTTGATTATACATATATAACTTGTTTTATGTTAAGTGTTTATTTATTTTAATTTGCACAAGAATTTGTTAATTTACTAATTCAAGCTAATTAATTAAGATTAAAAATAAACTTTTTTAAAAAAAAAGATTAGAAATAAACTGCACTATATGGAGTGATGATCTGCGTTAAGAGTGACAACAGGCAGATGACAACGAAAGAAAGATAGGAATGAGTTGATTATTTACGTCAGTTATTTATTTAACTGAAGTAAAAATCACACTTCTAACGTCAGTTTTATAAACAACTGACGTTAAAAGTTTTAATAATTTCTTGCAAAACACTTTTAACGTCAGTTCATTAAACAACTGACGCAAATAGTGATTTCATATTTACAAAACTGTCACCGCCTCACTTTTAACGTCAGTCCTTAAAAGAACTGACGTTAACAGTGAATTAATGAAGTCTGATATTTACAAAACTGCCACCGCCCCCTTTTTAACGTCTAGTTTTTGGTTAACTGACGTAAAACTTTACCGTCTAATGTATATTTTCCACTAGTGATGCTATTTTCTTTGTTGATATTTTCTGAAGTTCATTAAATCATCTCAATGTTTGTCATCATCAAAAAGGGGGAGATTGTTAAGTATCTAAAATGTCTGATGTGCATTTCCCTAAGTTTTGATGAGAACTAAACATTGGTTAATGATTTACTTAACCTTCATATTGGTTGTTAACCTGTCTATCTAGTGTGCAGATTAAAACTGTAAGAATCATCTATATGCTCATAAGTGACTACCTGTCTGGATAAGCGAAAGTCAACCTGTCTGTTGACTATGATTATTGACTTATTTCAAGATACGTCTTCAACCTGTCTCCCCACGAGTTCCTACACTTGTCTGAGGTTACTCGTTAAAGAATCAAGGACCAAACAAGCTTTTGTTGGCTGTCCCATCAAAAAGAGACTTGAAGCCTTCTCTCCTACTCAGTCTCACGCCTATCAAAAAAAGTCAAAAGTTACTCTCTCAAGAAACCTCGGTTATCAAAACCAAAGACCAGTTAAAGAATGCTTCCAACATGCTTTATTCCCTAGTACATCTGGTCCTTACACGAAAAGGGAATTGTACTCAGCAAAGTACAAAAAGCTCTCTGCACAACTCTGATATGGCTGTATCACGATGCATAAAGCCATGATCCTTCATGTTAGAGTACAGCCAACGTTTCTATTACATTAATGGCTTCCCAGAATGACTCTATTGCATTTAATGAAGTTCTGCTTGAAGCCAACATCTGAGGGAATGTCTCTAACGGATCCTAAATGCTTGAAGACTATAAATACAGAAGTCATTGAAGATGAAGTATACTGAATACACATAGCATTAAAGAACCATTATTCTGCGCATTAATATCTTCATTCTTTCATTCTGTATTCTTCAATCATTTGAAGTTATTACGCAGACTTTCCTAAGCTTTACATTTAAACCACTCTCTGAGTGTTAGTGAAAGATCTGTCTGTCTGAAGTTGTATTTATTACAAACCAAATCTCTCAAACAAACCTGAGTGAGCCTGAAGAGGCTAATTGTGTAAAGAATACTTGTCTTGGAGCCTGAAGAGGCTAGGTGTGCAAAGAATACTTGTCTTGGAGCCTGAAGAGGCTAGGTGTGCAAACAATACTGGGAGTCTGTAACCTAATCAGTTATAGTGGATAAAACTTGGTGTTGTCAAGGACTGGACGTAGCTCTTTACTTTGAAGAGTGAACCAGTATAAATATTTGTGTCAATCTCTCTTTCCTTATAAACTCTTTAGTTGCCTTAGTTTTCTTATCCGTTTTTCAAGTGGTGTGTTTGTCTAAGCCATTGTTAAATTTCATCAGACAGGTCACTTGTCTGTCCTGTATCTTTCCAATCGTTTGCACCAAGCTTCTGTATGCGAAAAGATTTCAACTTTGTTTAAATTCTGATAAACACAATTCAACCCCCCTTCTCATCTTTATAGTTGTCTATTTCACTTAATTCTGATGGAAGCACACAAAAGTAAACTGGGTATTCATCCCGAAGCTACTATAATGTATCTAGATTTGAACCTGATGTATTGATGGCCCGGAATGAAGAAAGATATAGCTCGATAAGTGGCAGCCTGCCTAACATGCCAGAAAGTGAAGATGGAGCATCATAAGCCGACTGGAACTCTTCAAGCGTTAGAGCTGCCCGAATGGAAGTGGGGTTGTGTGACCATGGACTTCACGATGAGACTTCCTAGAACGTCCAACGGAAATGATGTTATTTGGGTAATACAATTGCTTTTCCTTAAGGGTCTTCAAGACTACCCTCAAGTGTTCCTCATGTTCCTCCTTGGTCTTGGAGTACACTAAGATGTCATCTATGAAAACCACCACAAACTTATCCAAGTAAGGGTGAAAGGTCTTGTTCATATAATCCATGAACACAGCAGGAGCATTGGTTACACCAAAGGGCATAACTAAATACTCGTAGTGACCATAACCCGTTCTAAACGCAATCTTTAGGATGTCCTCATACTTAACCCGAATATGATAGTACCCTGACCTCAAATCTATCTTGGAGAAGACACAATCTCCTATCAATTGGTCCATAAGGTCATCAATCCTAGGGAGGGGATACCTATTCTTGATGGTCACTTTGTTAAGCTGTTGATAGTCGACCCACAACCTCATGCTGCCATCCTTCTTCTTTACAAACAACATTGGCGCTCCCCATGAGGACACGCTAGGCCTAATGAACTATTTCTGAATCAGTTCTTCCAATTGTTTCTTCAACTCTGCTACCTCTAGAGGAGACATCCTATAAGGTGCTATGGATATGGGTCCCATTATCGGTACTAAGTCTAGGGTAAACTCAACATCTCTATTAGAGGTTAAGTTATAAACATCCCCCGGGAACACTTCGGGAAACTCTCTCATTATTTTCACTATGTTGGTTGTTTCTTGAGTTGTAGATGTCCGATTGAAGTGATCTTGGATGCGTTGGAAATATTAGAAGATTATCTACAAATCTTATTTTTGACTCAAGAGCCGATTCGATGTATATCATGACTAAAATTGGGCTACACGTTTAGCACGAAATTCTGTACAAGTTTTTATTTAGTTAGGCTTGTACTTGGGCTTAAGAGTGTTCCAAGCCCATTAGGACTTAGAGAGGTGCACTTCAAGTTAGACTAACTTGCACCTTAAGTAAGAGTAACTTGCACTTCAAGTTAGACTAGCTTGCACTTTAAGTAGGATGAGCCTATAAATAGGCTTCATGTAAATCATTTTATAAGTTTAAATACAATTGAGTTTTCTCACACTTGAGATTTCTAGAGAGAGTTGAGAGTTCTCCTCTTCTTGGTTCGTGAGTTGAACCATTGATTCTTATCTTGAATTTTCATATTCAAGTGGTGAATCCTCCTTTGGCTTATCAATTCAATCTTCTTCTCAAAGATGATTCAATTGTGGTGCCTTCCCCTTCATCTTCTTCCTATTCCATTTTCTATTTTTGTTCTTTAATTCTTACACTTTAATTCTTGCAATTTACTTCTTGAAATTTACTTTCTAGTCATATATCAATTTTTCTTCTCTTCTACTCCTTTTTGTTTCTCTTGATTCTTCACTTGAAGAACAAGTTTCATATCAATTGTTCTTGTTTGTGTTTGATTTTGAATTTTTAGCAATTGAAATCAAAGAATGATCCTAAAATGTTAGTGATCTATGTCTTGATCACATCAGACATGGTTGGAAGATAACGAATCCATGCCAAGAATGACATCGAGTTGTTTCAAGGGTAAGCATACTAGGTCAACTACAAAGTTCTTATTATCAATTGATAACAGAACAGCCTTTCTAAGCACAAGAAGCACTCACGGGCTTCTTGGATCCACTACAAAAAAAAAACGTTATTTAGCGATCGAAAATAGTGACCAAATTTGTTGGTTGTTTTTTACGACCGAAATGGCGACCGATTGTAGGATCTTCATGAAACTTGGTTATAGTTGATACTGCGACCAAAATAGCGACCGAAATTGAGCGTAGCAGACTTATCGGTCGCTCTTTCGATCGCTAAATAAAGGAAAGTAAAAGTCAAAACTTACTGGCTTTTTAGCAACCCAAATGGCGACCGAGTTAAATGCAACGATTAAATTTTATCTATATTTGCGACCGATATTAATCCGGTCGCTAAACGACGCGTAAAAAAATTAAAATATAGCGTGTTAGCGACCGCTTTTAAATCGGTCGCTAAATTGATGAATTCAAATTTCAAACTAACCCAGTTAGCGACCGATTTAGCGACCGAATAATTCGGTCGCTAAAAATGAAATCCCTAAATCGCGATTTCCTTCCTCTCTTCCCCCATTTCTCTCTTTTCTTCTCTTCTCTCTCACGCGCAGTGATAAGGCTTTGGCTCATCTAGTTTCCAGCTAGAAAAGGGGTAGATTTGTGCCTAATTGGGCGAGTCAACCTCGCTAATCTCCCAAACTGGCCTTGTTTTGTTCCTAAGTTAGAATTTGATTCGTTTAATGCATTTTTAGTAGTTTTTAGTTTATTTTGAGTAGAAATACGCTTTTTGTTTCCTTTTATTGTTTCAGGTTAAAAGTGAAGCTCTTAGAGTCAAGGAAAATGAAGAAAACAGTGGAAAAGCAATGCTGGAAGTTTCGCCTCGTGAAACAGGCTCTCGCCTTGCGAGCCTGAAGACCAGCCTAAACAGCAACAGTCACCCTTTTTGTCTCGCCTCGCGAATCACCATCTAGCCCCACGAGCCTGAAGGCCTGACTGTGCCAGAGATGTCACCCTTTCTGTCTCGCCTCGCGAGTATTCAAATCAAGATGGAGCCAAAACTGAATTTCGCCTCGCGAGAGCTTGCTCGCCCCGCGAGCGGGCGCGACCCAGAACCTCTATTTATAGGCTGTTTTAGGGCAGATTATACACCTTTTGTTCACCACTTGTTTTAGATCGTTTTTTGAGACGAATCCTTATTCTCTGGAGCTGCGTCTCCCTATGTTTTTTTCCTATTTGACAATTATGATGAACTCCAATTGCTTGTGCGTTGTTACAAGCATGAGGAACTAATTCCCTTGTCTAAGGGATCAATGAAACCACCCGTGACGGTGTAGCGTTCAATGTGATGTATGTTTCCCTCATTTACCTCAATTCATGTTTTCCAATTCTGAAATTATTGCGTTGATCATAATCATGCATGATTGACTAGTTAACGTGATGAGACTTGATAGGTAATTCGCGTTTAGAACTTGAATTGGGATCACTGATTGAATATTGCACGAGTGTGAGTAGGAGATCAGTGCAACCTTATAGCGAACAAGATTTAATAGAGTTTGATGATTGGGTTATGAGACCGTAGCAAGTAATTAACTCAATCGTTGAATACGTCCTATTGAGCACGATAGTGTCATTAGGAGAATTTGGGGGTCCTGGTTGACATTGCAATTGAACTTAGGGAGGGTATCATCATCACTTGGGTACTATGCATGATCGGGTAGGTGGATTTGTGACCTTAGATGTTTAATCCAGATTTTAATTCTTATCTTATCTTATCGCTACCTACTTTATCTCTAATTGATTTGTTGATTTAAATTGCTATCATATTTCCTCTCTCTTCTTAACCACTTGCTTTTACTTGGTCAAACGTATCGAATTTCTTGCAAATTGGTAGAATTGGTAGCCCAATCCCTGTGTCCGACCTCGGTAATTACTTGCCGTGTTTATTACTTACGACGACCCGGTACACTTGCTGGTGACTCAACAAGTTTTTGGCGCCGTTACTGGGGATTGGCACAACCAATTTTCCTAATTTTTGGGATGTTTGATTATTTGGTTAAGCTATTTTTTTTCCTGTTATTTATTTACTATTATTTCTCTCTACTGTGTTCATTTCACTTGGTCTTGCCTAGCTTTGTATGCGAGGTACCCTTTCACAAGAGGACTTGCTATTTGATTCAGAGATCACCAAGACCGAGAAGCGATTAAGGAAGGAAGCCAGAGAACGAAAGAGGATTGAAGCAATTAATTTTGAGGGGATGGCCGAATCAAACCCTCCTCCTCCTCCTCGTTACAAGCCTCTCTTCCAGTACAATCTACCCAATTTGGATGATTGTGCTTCTTCTATTGTGAGGGTCAACCTCAATACAGATTCCTTCAGAGTGGAAGGATGTGTCACATCCCATATCCATGAGAATCAATTTGATGGGGGTGGCAAACAAGACCCTCATAGACACATCACTCGCTTCCTTGAAGCTTGTGACATGCAGAAGACAAGATGAGTTTCTCAAGATGAGTTTCGCTTGCGGCTATTCCCTCTCTCTCTCTTAGGGATACCGCTCGCGATTGGTTTGACAGCTTGGATCGCAACAGTATCACAACATGGGAGCAATTGGCCCAAAAGTTCCTCATTAAATATTTTCCTCCTCAGAAAGCGGCACAAGCAAGAGTAGCCGTCACATCTTTCAGGCAGACAGAAGATGAATCTTATAACGAAGCTTGGGAGAGGTATAACGTGCTCTTGAGAAGATGTCCTTCGACTTTCTTTGACCCGGTCTCCAAGGTTCAACATTTCTTTAATGGGTTAAGGGGGCGCTACCAGATGAATTGTGATGCTGCAGTGGGCGGTTCTTTTTCTTATTTATCAGCTGAGGATGGATGGACGTTATTGGAGAAGATGTCGAACAATGATTACAACCGTGGTAGGGAAACCTCAAGTGGAGTCAGTTCTGCAACAATAGAAGCCATTCTAGAGCAAAATAAACTATTGAAGATGCAAAATGCGGCATTGTCTGGGAACAAAAAGGTTAATGTGATACACGAAGGAATGCCTCCGGGTTGTGATAATTGTAATGGAGATCATGACATTCAGAGTTGTCCGTTCAACTTCTCTCAAGAACATGTGGACTCATGCCACAATTTCTATGACAGCGTGTCCCATAACAACTATCAGAGGAACAAACTGTATGATTACAGTCAGAATCAGAATAGGGGTTATATGAGGAGAGACCATCCGGGTTTCGCTTGGAGTAATGCTAGTGGTGGTCTAGCAGGGCAACAACAACCTCAACAGAATCAGAGGCCAAACTATGGAATCCATCAACGCAATACTCAGCAGGCTCTTCCAGGGCCTAATCAATTGCAAACAACAGATGGTGGAAGGCAACCTTGGGAGTTGGCTATAGAAAAGACGAATGCGGCAATTGAGAAGTTGTCAATCAATACAAGCATAGCCATTGACAAGTTGGCAACTCATATAGGGTCGGCGACTAAGAATCTAGAGACGCAGATTGCTCAGCTCGCAAAGCAACTAAATGGGCGTCTCCCAGGCACTTTCCCAAGTGATACCAAGAACAACCCTAAGAACCAATGCAATGCTGTAGCAACTAGAAGCGGTAGGGTGTTGGGATCTAACAGGGGTGCAACTAGTTCTCAGGAAGCTGAGGCCTCGGAACAACCACATGTTGAGGAAGAGCAACCTAAGAAAGAGGAGTTGGCAGGTGACAAGGCACCGGAGCAAGGGGGAAGGTTAAAACTTGTAGATGAAGAGCTCCGAAGAAAGAAGTGGGTTGAACCCAAAGACCTCCCGCCCTTCATGAAGGTACCATATCCTGAAAGATTGAAGAAGCCTCAACAAGATAAACAGTTCAATAAATTCCTTGACGTCTTTCTCAAACTTCAAATTAACATTCCATTTGCGGAAGCCTTGGAACAAATGCCATCTTATGCCCGGTTTATGAAGGAGCTTCTCTCCAAGAAGCGGAAAATAGTGGATGAGGAAACGGTTGCTTTGACCGAGGAGTGTAGTGTCATTCTTCAAAGAAAACTACCTCCAAAGTTGAAGGATCCCGGTTCTTTTTCTATACCATGCACCATTGGGGATATGACTCTAGGAAAGGCGTTGTGTGATCTAGGGGCAAGCAACAACTTGATGCCCCTCTCTATGATGAAGAAGTTGGGGATCAAAGAAGCCAAAGATACACGGATGTCACTCCAACTAGCCGATCGTTCTATAAAATATCCTTATGGGGTGGTCGAAGATTTTTTAGTGAAGGTGTACAAGTTCATATTTGCGGCAGATTTAGTGGTGCTTGATATGGATGAAGACGCCGAGATCACTCTCATATTGGGTAGGTCCTTCTTGGCCACTGGGCGTGCTTTGATAGATGTGCAACAAGGGAAACTCACCCTAAGGGTGCAAGATGAGAATGTAGTCTTCAATGTCTTTGAAGCAATGAAGCACCCCGCTGAGAGGTCGGATGTGTATCGAGTGGATATGGTGGACTCAATTGTCAAGGCAAAGTCCACTAGAGGAGCCCATGGTTCTTCACTTGCACAAGTGTTGGTAGAATCCCATGATGACGATAGTGAGGAAGAAGACCCTTTTGGGGATGAGGACTATCTTGAGTGCTTAAAAAACATGGAAGCCTTACTGAGTCTTCCAAAGGATGAATGTGCAAAGGAAAAGCTCAACAACGAAGGAATGGAAGAAGATAACAAAGCACCAGAGTTGAAGCAACTCCCAACCCACTTAAGGTATGTATTCTTGGCGGAGAAAGGACAACATCCGGTAATCATTAGCAATGCCTTGAAAAAGGATGAAGAATAAAAGCTATTGAGAGTTCTTAGGGAACACAAATCTGCCATTGGGTGGAAGATTTCGGACCTAAAAGGTATAAGCCCTTCCCTATGCATGCATAAGATTTTGATGGAGGATGATTATAAGCCGGTGGTTCAACCATAAAGACGGTTAAATCCCATCATGAAAGAAGTTGTGCGTAAGGAAGTGATTAAACTTTTAGATGCCGGAATCATCTATCCAATCTTGGATAACAATTGGGTTAGTCCAATTCATGTGGTCCCAAAGAAAGGTGGCACAACCGTGATGGTCAATGAAAGCAATGAATTGATCCCAACAAGGACCATCACGGGGTGGAGAGTATGTATCGATTATAGAAGGCTTTTAGACTTAAATGAGTTGTCCGAGATCCGCAAGCAAGCATATGAAAATGCAAGAATCTACAAAGAGCGGACTAAGGCATGGCATGACAAGCACATCTTTCTTAGGAGGTTTGAGCCCGGACAAATGGTGCTTCTTTATAATTCAAGGTTGAGACTCTTTCCTGGAAAGCTAAAATCAAGGTGGTCGGGACCATTCAAGGTCCTCCAAGTTTTTTCACACGGAGCAGCAGAATTAGAAGGGGCCTCTGGCAACTTCAAGGTAAATGGGCAAAGGATAAAGCATTACCAAGGGGAATCAATCCCAAATGGCAAGCAAGTTCTTCTTCTGGATTAACCCTCATGGGTGACTTGAGTCAGGCTCGGTGATAAGCCTCTGGCTTATCTAGTTTTATGACTATATGAACTAGGGTTTATGTGCCAATTAGTCGAGTTCACTCTCGTTTTCGCCCAAATTTTGCCTTGTTTTGTTCCTAAGTTGGACTTTGACTCGTTTTGCATCTTTTGTGTAGTTTTTAGCTTATTTTGGATAGAATTATGCTTTTGGTTGCTTTTTGTGTTTTCAGGTCAATAAGTGAAGCTCCGGGAGTCAAGGAAAGCCAAGAAATAGTGGAAATTACAATTCTGGAGCATCTCGCCCCGCGAGATATGGCTTGCCTCGCGAGTCCCTGAAGACCCTGGAAGACAGAGACCATCACGGCATAGCCGTGATTAAGGTCACGGCTGTGACAAATTGAGGTTTGAAGACTCGCCTCGCGAGAGACAGATCGCCTCGCGAGAGAATGAAGACTTGGAAGTCAGAGACCATCACGGCCTAGCCGTGATGAAGGTCACAGCCTAGAATTGAATCTCGCCACGTGAAAGCATCTCGCCCCGCGAGAGTTTGAAGACCCTGGAAGATAGAGGCCATCACGGCCTAGCCGTGATGAAGGTCATGGCTGTGACAGATTGAGGTTTGAAGACTCGCCCCGCGAATACAAGCTCGCCTCGCGAAAATCCAAAATTTGAAGCGCGCCAATACTAAATTTCGCGTCGCGAGAGTAAGCTCGCCCCGCGAGCGGGCGAGAAACAGAATCCTTATTTAAAGGCTGTTTCAGATCAGAATTGGGATCAAGTTGTAAGCCACTTGTTTAGATCAGGAGTGCAAATCCTTGTTTCTGGAGCTGCGTCTCCCTTCTCTTTTCTTTTCTTCTTTTAGTTTAATATTATGGAGATTATTGCCGATTGTTTGTGCGTCATCGCGGGCATGAGGAACTAATCCCCTCGTCCGAGGGATCAATGAAGCCACCCATGGCGGTGTAGTGTTCTTGTGATGTATGTTATTCTCCCTTTCTCTTATGAATGTTTTCCAATTCTGTTTTGATTGCGTTGATCATATGTGTTACGTGATTAACTAGTTAACGTGTTTGAGTCCGAGCGAGTCACGTTTTAGAACTTGAATTGGAATCATTAATTGAATAATGAGCACGACCGTGGATTTATTTGATTAGTGCAACCATATAGGGAACAAGGTTTAATAGAATTCGAGATTAGGGTTATGAGACAGAACAAGTAATTAATCCAATCGTCGAATACGTCCTATTGAGCACGACAGTGAATATAGGAGAATTTGGGGGTCCCGGTTGACATTATAATTGAACTTAGGGAGGAATACATCATCACTTGGGTACTATACATGATTGGGTAGGTGGAATTGAGACCTTGGATATTTTGAATTTCTGAATTTAATCATCTTAGCTTTAATCGATTTGTTATTTGAATTGCGTTATTAATCTCTCTTTCTCAACCACTTTCTTCGCTTGACCAAACGTATCGGATTTCCCGCGGATTAGTGGAATTGGTAGCCCAATCCCTGAGTTCGACCTCGGTAATTACTTACCGTGTTCTTTGATTACTTGCGACGACCCGGTACACTTGCCGGCGTCAATAACAAGTTTTTGGCGCCGTTGCCGGGGATTGGCACAACCAATTTTCCTAATTTTTAGGAAATTTGATTGATTGGTTAAGTTGATTTTATTTTTTATTTTATTTTTCTGTTATTTCGTTATTATTTTTCTCTGCTTCTTTGATTCCACTTGGTCTTTGCCTGTTTTTGTATGCGAGGTACCCTTCTACAAGAGGACTTGCTATTTGATTCCGAGATCACCAGGACCGAGAGGCAATTAAGGAAAGAAGCCAGGGAACGGAAAAGAATTGAAGGAATTAAAATAGAGGGCATGGCTGAAGAAAACCCTCCACCTCCTCCTCGTTACAAGCCTCTCTTCGAGTACGATCTACCAAGCTTGGGAGATTGTGACTCTTCTATTGTGAGGGGCAACCTGAATACAGACTCCTTCAGAGTGGAATCATGTGTCACATTCCAGATCCGCGAGAATCAGTTTGATGGGAGTGGCAAACAGGACCCTCATAGACACATCACTCGCTTCCTTGAAGCTTGTGACTTGCAGAAGACCAGGGGAGTCTCTCAGGATGAGTTTCGCTTGTGGCTTTTCCCTCTTTCTCTTAGGGATGTCGCTCGCGATTGGGTTGACAGTTTGGATAGGAACATCATCAGAACTTGGGAGCAGATGGCACAGAAGTTTCTAACCAAATATTTTCCTCCTCAAAAGGCAGCACAAGCAAGAATAGCCGTCACATCATTCAGGCAGACGGAGGATGAAACTTACAATGAAGCGTGGGAGAGGTACAATGGGTTATTGAGAAGATGTCCCTCAGCGTTCTTTGACCCGGTTTCCAAAGTTCAGCATTTCTTTAATGGGTTGAGGGGACGCTATCAGATGAACTGTGATGCCGCAGCTGGCGGTTCTTTCTCTTATTTATCAGCGGAGGATGGATGGACATTGTTAGAGAAGATGTCATATAATGATTACAACCGTGGTAGGGAGACCTCAAGTGGAATCAGTTCTGGGACAATGGAAGCCATTTTAGAGCAAAACAGACTTTTGAAGATGCAGAATGAGGCTTTGTCCGGGAACAAGAGGTTAATGCGATACACGAGGGAATGCCTCCGGGTTGTGCAAATTGTAATGGAGATCATGACACTCAGATTTGCCCGCTAAATTTCTCTCAGGAACATGTGGACTCATGCCACAACTTCTATGACACTGTGCCCCAGAACAACTATCAGAGGAACAATCAGAATCAGAATAGGGGCTACATGAGAGAGACCATCCGGGATTTGCTTGGAGTGATGTTAATGGTGGTCTAGCCGGTCAACAACATCCTCAACAGAATTGGCAACAACCTCAACAGGGTCTGAGACCGAACATTGGAATTCAGCAGCGCAATACTCAGCAGGCTCTTCAGGGGCCTAATCAGTTGCAAATATCAGATGGTGGAAGACAACCGTGGGAGCTGGCCTTTGAGAAGATGACCGCGACAGTTGAGAAGTTGTCAACCTTTACATGCACAGCTTTAGAGAAAGTGAATGCATCAGTTGACAAGTTGGCAACTCATACAGGGTCGGCAATTCACAATCTAGAGACGCAGGTTGCTCAGCTCGCAAGGCAACTTAATGAGCGTCTCCCAGGCACTCTCCCAGGTGACACCGAGAACAACCCGAAGAACCAATGCAATGACATCACAACTAGAAGCGGAAGGGTGTTGGAACCTAGCAGGGGTACCACTAGTTCTCAGGATGACAAGGGCCCGGAACAACTACCCGTTGAGGAAGAGCAACCAGAGAAAGAAGGGTTGGGAAGTGACAAGGCACCGGAGCAAGGGGGAAGGCTGAAACTTGTGGATGAAGAGTTCCGAAGGAAGAAGTGGGTTGAACCCCAAGACCTCCCGCCCTACATGAAGGTTCCGTATCCTGAAAGATTGAAGAAGCCTCAATAGGATAAGCAGTTCAACAGATTCCTTGATGTCTTCCGCAAGCTTCAGATTAATATTCCATTTGCGGAAGCCTTGGAACAGATGCCATCATATGCCCGGTTTATGAAGGAGCTTCTCACCAAGAAGCGGAGGATAGTGGATGAGGAAACGGTTGCTTTGACCGAGGAATGTAGTGCCATTCTTCAGAGAAAACTACCTCCAAAGTTGAAGGATCCCGGTTCTTTTTCGATACCATGCACCATTGGGGGGATGACTGTAGGGAAGGCATTGTGTGATCTAGGGGCAAGCATCAACTTGATGCCCCTCTCTATGATGAAGAGGTTGGGGATCCAAGAAGTTAAGGATACACGGATGTCGCTCCAACTGACCGACCGCTCTATAAAATATCCTTATGGGGTGGTCGAAGACTTGTTAGTGACGGTGGATGACCGCGCTGTCGCCACGCGCCAAAAAGAACGAGCGTTTACAAAATAATGTAGTATAGAGCGACAACTCGGATCGTCTCTCAAGGACTCTTTAGTTGTTGTTATTATTAACAGAAAAAGTTAGAAAAAGTCAGAATTGGGGGTTTTGGATTGAAAACTAAATTAAGAAGCAAAACAGAAAACAAAGCAAGAAAACAGAGCAGTTACCAAATAAGCTAAGCGATTAACCCTCTTGTTCTCGGTTTCCCAACTATCCTCGGTTCATGCAACCCTAAGCAAATTCTAATCCCCTCTCGGTTGTAGCAACAATTTACAAGCGAAACCACTACTACAGATATATGTCCCTATTCCCGAATTAAGCAAACGGGGTTAAGCCCTTCGTGAACTAAGCGAACACGAAACGAACACACGCGAATTAAGCAAACGCGATTAATTATAGGAACATGATATCACCGAGATAAACCAACACAACACAATATACTCCTGAATTAAGCAAACAGAAATATAAAGTATGATATTGAAGAGGGAAAAGCAATTAAAATAGGATTACATAAACCTCAAGTCTTAACAGAAACCAATCACAGTAGATTAATCTAGGAGACTAATTCTCCATTACAGACATAAGCAGAAAAGAAAAGAAAAGGAAAATAAACTATTGAAACTACCACTACTCCTACTGACTCATACTGACTCCCCCTCTGCCTAACTATGACTCCTATTTATATAAATTCTCTCAAGACCTCTCAATATCTGAATAATCCTTTAATTCACTTCAACCTCTGCCTCTTAGCTTTCCAAAGCCACTTTATTTGCTTAATTATGAGATAAGATGAGAGAGTTATGTCCACATTCAATTCATAGGGCAGCTGAAACGTCTCTATCTTCACATGGATTGGAGCCCCTCAAAACGTCTCTGTTTGGAATAATGGTCTTCATGAGAGTTAAAGATCTTTGTTTGATCTTTCATTTGCCACCGGTTTCACTTCCAACCGACATCTACAGCCCAAGTTATGGCCCAATCTTCATGACTAGTTCAGGTTCCAGTGACAGCAATTATGTTCTAACTTCAAGGCCCAATATGACCCACTATACATCCAATTAAGCGTCTGAGTTCTTCATGAAAGTTGTTTGGATTCCTTTTAGCTTTCCCTCAGTTCTGCCTTCAAATAGGTTTTTGGTTTCTCTCTTGTCACGGCCGTGATAGCCATCACGGCCAGGCCGTGATCCTTTCTGACTTTCATAATCTTCTCATCACGGCCGTGACCAGTGTCACGGCCTAGGCGTGATGGCCTCTGCTTCAGATACACTTCCTTACTTGCTCTTCTTATTATCCTGAAAACAACAAAATAGCCATAAGCTTTATTTGATTCAAAATTGGCTAAATTAACCTAAAAATACTTTATAGACTCAAAATACTACTTAAGGACAATCAAGTCTAATTTGGGTGAAAATGATATAAAATTAGCACAAAGCCAAGGTCTTTACTAGTTATAAAACCAGTCAAACAGAGGCTCATCAAAATACCCCAAACTTAAACTTTGCTTGTCCCCAAGCAAACTACACTAAAAAAAACTTAAAAAGACTCAAGACCTGGCAAGCTCAAAAGATTCAATCAACTTTCGCACAGATTTCAAGCAATTTATCAAAATATTTTTCAATGTTCCCCCCTTTCAAACAAAACAATCCCCACATTCATTTATTCTAAACAGTTGAGAAATTAATCATTCAGACAATCAGAAATCTAAGCAGGGGGTCTAAGTCACACACAAGAGGGAGATCACCAAATCCAAACAACTGCCTTCCTCACAAGGGCATTATTTGTTCACTCAGTCACTCAGTTTATGTCAGGCTAACAACTTGCACTCAGTTTCACTTTTCAAGTACACTTCCCAAAAATTTGGTTTTCATCTCAAAATGGTTCCCACAGAAAACATGCAAGCAACATCAAAAGGACTTTTATGGGTTGTAATGGGGCCTGGCTAAGGGTAGGATATACAAAGGAACTAGGCTGAAGACCCTAGGAACTAAGAGAGCATGAACATTTTTTTTTTACACTGAAATTCACTCAAGTTCCTTTTCTCATTTTTCATTTTGCCTTGGGTGACTACAACCTTTTTAGTTCTTTTTGGCATTTTTGCACTTTTTATTATTATTTTTTTCTTTTTTTTTTTCTTAAAATTTTTTACACTTTCTTTTTTTTTTCTTTTTCTTGATCTCTTTTTTTTTTTTTTTTTTTTCAATCCCAAACAGCACATTGCACCTGGTAGCCACCCCAAACTTAATTTCTTGCAACCAATTTCTCACTAAGCTTCCATGCTCTCCTAATCCTAAGATCGGGTTAACATGGTTTTTTCAGATTTTAGCTTGTAACATAAGGTTAACAAGAATTAACAGGCTAATAGGCTCAATGGGCTAACTAGGGAACATGCATTGGGAATGGTTATTATTATTATTATTTTGGCTAAGTAGCTATTTACAAAGAAAATGCCTAAATCATTTGCTACACACATATAATCATGCAAATCAAAAAGAGATTCAAGCAAATTCAGGAAAGTGCAACTTAAAAAATGATTTTTCACACAATTTAAAACATGTTGGAGGCTCAAAACCTCACCTGGACATTTATTTGCAAATTGTTTGACAGAGATTCTATCCCTAGTGTGTGCTTCCTATCACCCCAAACTTATCATAAATCATGCCATCATAATAAAATCTCAAAGTTCAGTTTTCAATCATATGGGGATCATTTTTTTCAAAATTTTTCAAGTCCTAGGGGGAAAACAGTCAACACATAACATGCAATCAATCTATGCAAAAATTAATCAAAACCAATAAACTTGCCACTACTAGACTCAACACAACTCCTGAGCTTCTCAAATTATTCAGGAGCTTTATTAGAAAACAAAACAGAAAATAAAGCAAAGCAAAAGAAAATTAAAAAGAAGAAAGGGTTAAGAAAACTCATTGAAGGGCGGTTCCACCAGGATCCCACTGCTTGTAACATAAGTCCCACGTGGTAGCCAAAGGACTGAAATTCATTCCAAGCCTCCCTAACTTGCAGCTTTGATGCGGAGGTGAGCACTTGACAATTATAATAACTCCACCCAGTGCGTCAGACTTCTCACTTCCTTTCGGGTCACAGATGACCTCCTTCTCAATAAAGTCTCCCCAATAGAAGTGGGGCTCAACCTCTTGGACTGGCCATGGTGCAAAATCCAAGGGTGCAAAGTCCAGAACTTTTGGTTCCACAGGGGGAAGTGGCAAACAGTTAGAAATGGTTATCGGTGCTGCTTCCTTTTCTGCAATGTCTCCATCCACTGCATTAACAAATTTTTCACCTGCTATACACGCAGAAATTTCAGCACACACCACACAAAGGTTAGAGTTAGTACATATATTACAAGAAAATGAATCAGAAAAATCTACAATGTCTGGAAATTCTGCAATTAGTTCATCATCCACCCCTCTACTCTCAACACGTGCATCTAAGACCAAAGAGTCTTCTTTATCCTCAAGCACGGTGGAGCAAATGTTCTCCTGATCCATATGGATGCTTTGCTTAACATACCTTTCAAAATAGCAATCTACACACAAAGCATTGCCATCACAATAACAATCATCAGGGGATTCAACACACAATTCAGTAACAGAAGTATCAGTATCAGACTCATCCTCAGAGGTATTTTCAAGAATAAATTGTGCCTCTGTAGGTTCTTCAATGGGCTGTGGAGCTAGCATTGCAACTGAGTTGGTGGTAACTTGATCAATTAGAGCCCACAATTTCCGAGATTCAGCTTGGCTCCTTTGGTATTCAGCCTCCATCCTCTGTTGGAATTCAAAATCTTGTTGTGCCATCCGTTGATTGTTCTCTTCCATTTGTTGAAGCATTGAAGCAATCTCATCCAAGGTGCTCTGTGAAGATTCGGAAGGTGCAGAGGTGGTCACTTGGCTAGGATAGTATGGTGGTGGCTCATAATAAACATTCGGCAAATATCCATACATGTAATTATCCATGGGGGAAAATAAAATTTACAGACCAGACAAAGCAGACAAAACAAATTAGCAAAGCAAAAAGTTTTTTTTTTTTTTCCAAAAATTATTTTCTGCTAATAACAACAAACCAGAGTCCCCAAGAACGGCGCCAATTTTTGACCAGTGGCTGCCGCCACGCGCCAAAAAGAACGGCGTTTACAAAATAATGTAGTATAGAGCGACAACTCGGATCGTCTCTCAAGGACTCTTTAGTTGTTGTTATTATTAATGAGAAAAAAGTTAGAAAAAGTCAGAATTGGGGGTTTTGGATTGAAAACTAAATTAAGAAGCAAAACAGAAAACAAAGCAAGAAAACAGAGCAGTTACCAAATAAGCTAAGCGATTAACCTACTGTTCTCGGTTTCCCAACTATCATCGGTTCATGCAACCCTAAGCAAATTCTAATCCCCTCCCGGTTGTAGCAACAATTTACAAGCGAAACCACTACTAACGATATATGTCCCTATTCCCGAATTAAGCAAACGGGGTTAAGCCCTTCGTGAACTAAGCGAACACGAAACGAACACACGCGAATTAAGCAAACGCGATTAATTATAGGAACATGATATCACCAAGATAAACCAACACAACACAATATACTCCTGAATTAAGCAAACAGAAATATAAAGTATGATATTGAAGAGTGAAAAGCAATTAAAATAGGATTACATAAACCTCAAGTCTTAACAGAAACCAATCACAGTAGATTAATCTAGGAGACTAATTCTCCATTACAGACATAAGCAGAAAAGAAAAGAAAAGGAAAATAAACTATTGAAACTACCACTACTCCTACTGACTCATACTGACTCCCCCTCTGCCTAACTATGACTCCTATTTATATAAATTCTCTCAAGACCTCTCAATATCTGAATAATCCTTTAATTCACTTCAACCTCTGCCTCTTAGCTTTCCAAAGCCACTTTATTTGCTTAATTATGAGATAAGATGAGAGAGTTATGTCCACATTCAATTCATAGGGCAGCTGAAACGTCTCTATCTTCACATGGATTGGAGCCCCTCAAAACGTCTCTGTTTGGAATAATGGTCTTCATGAGAGTTAAAGATCTTTGTTTGATCTTTCATTTGCCACCGGTTTCACTTCCAACCGACATCTACAGCCCAAGTTATGGCCCAATCTTCATGACTAGTTCAGGTTCCAGTGACAGCAATTATGTTCTAACTTCAAGGCCCAATATGACCCACTATACATCCAATTAAGCGTCTGAGTTCTTCATGAAAGTTGTTTGGATTCCTTTTAGCTTTCCCTCAGTTCTGCCTTCAAATAGGTTTTTGGTTTCTCTCTTGTCACGGCCGTGATAGCCATCACGGCCAGGCCGTGATCCTTTCTGACTTTCATAATCTTCTCATCACGGCCGTGACCAGTGTCACGGCCTAGGCGTGATGGCCTCTGCTTCAGATACACTTCCTTACTTGCTCTTCTTATTATCCTGAAAACAACAAAATAGCCATAAGCTTTATTTGATTCAAAATTGGCTAAATTAACCTAAAAATACTTTATAGACTCAAAATACTACTTAAGGACAATCAAGTCTAATTTGGGTGAAAATGATATAAAATTAGCACAAAGCCAAGGTCTTTACTAGTTATAAAACCAGTCAAACAGAGGCTCATCAGTGGACAAGCTTATATTTCCGGCGGACTTTGTAGTGCTTGATATGGATGAAGACGCCGAGATCCCTCTCATATTGGGTAGGCCCTTCTTGGCCACTGGGGGTGCCTTAATAGATGTGCGACAAGGGAAACTCACTCTAAGGGTGCAAGATGAGGAAGTAGTCTTCAATCTCTTTGAAACAATGAAAGCACCTGCAGAGAGAGGACGGAAGTGTATCGATTGGATATGGTGGATCCAACTGCTAAGGCAAGGGCAACTAGAGAAGCCGATGGTTCTTCACTTGCAAAAGTGTCGGTAAAATCCCATGATGGGGACAGTGAGGAAAAAGACCCTTTGGGGGATGAGGTCTATCTCGAGTGGTTGAAAGACATGGAAGCCTTACCGAGTCTCCCAGGGGAAGAATGTGCAAAGGAAGAGCTCGGCAGCAAGGGCAAGAAAAAGAAGGGTAAAGCACCAAGGTTGAAAGGTGGCACAACCGTGGTGGTCAATGCAAACAATGAGTTGATCCCAAAAAAGACCATCACGGGGTGGAGAGTTCGTGCTGATTATAGAAGGATCTTTGGACTTAAATGAGTTGTCCGGGAACAGTAGGAGAGCTTATGAAAGGGCAAGAGCCTACAGAATACGGACTGAGGCATGGAATGTCAAGCAAGATCTACATCCGGATTAACCCTTAGGGGTGACTTGAGTCAGGCTCGGGACGTTAAACAAGCGCTACTTGGGAGGCAACCCAAGCTAGGTATCCTTTGGTTTTAGTTTCTGTCATTTTCACATATATATATATATAAAAAAAACTTGATTCGCCACGCGAATCCACATTGGCCGTGCGAGACAGAAGCCCTGAATCTCTGGGGTTGCTTACTTTTCTGTCTCGCGTCGCGAGGTCTACTTTCGCCTCGCTATTCTGGGCATCAGCATCTGTGGGAATTCCAGATTCGCCTCACGAGATACTACTCGCCTCGCTATTCTGGAAAGTGTGAATAACAATTTTCCAGATTCGCCTCGCGAGTTATCTATCGCCTCGCGAATCTGCACTTAAGGTCTTAAATTGCAGGAGTTCTTCCAGGATGCTATGCAATAGAAGGGAGGCCGTGAGACAAATATTGATGAGGAGGCAACCATGGAAATTTAATCAGGGAGTATTCTCTCCTCTCCTCACTCTTGTTTGTTTTTGTTTTTGATTTTCGTTTTGTTTTTGTGTGTCACTCTTGAATAATTTGAGAAGATCAAGAGTTGTTGTATGAATGTCGTGTCGGCAAGCTTGTTGGTTTCTAATTAAATTGAGCACAGATTGCATGAATTATTTTGATCATTGATGATTTCCCCCTAGGTTCTGAAAGTAGAAAAGTTGATCCCCACTTAAAAATTGAAAATTGAACTTTGAGATTTATTATGATTGCTTGATTTATGATAAGTTTGGAGTGAGGGGGTGCACACACTAGGAATTGTATCTCGGTCAAACAATTTTCAAAATGTCCAGGTGAGGATTTGAGCCTCCAACTCTGTTTTGATTGTGTGAATCACTTTTAAGTTGCACTTTCCCGAATTTGCTTGAATCTCTTCATGGTTTGCATGTTTATGTGTTGCATCAAATGATTTAGGCAATTTTCTTTGAATTAACTACTTGGCCATAAATTGAACCAACCTTGATGAATGATCCCTAGTTAGCCACACTGAGCCTTGAAGCCTATTGTTCTTGATGACCTTACATCACAAGCCATTAACTCAGAAAAACCATGATTTTCCCCTATCCTAGGATTTAGGAGAGTATGGAATTTTAGCTTTGTGAGTGTTGTTGTGGAACTAAGTTTGGGGTGGCTACAAGTTCATGAATCATAGTTGAGAAAAAGAAAAAAACGGAAGTAAGGGCCGAAGGCTGGAAAAAAAAAATGGGTGATGAAAAGCATTGAAAATGTGCCAAAAAGGGCAAAGAGAAATAAATATAAAAAGGAAGAGGTATGTAGCCACCAAGTGCAAGGAAGAGAATAGTATGAGAGTGAATTCAATTGGTGTTATATTAGTTTCATGCTCTCATTGATCCTAGGGACTTAGCCTCTATCCTTTGAATATCGTACCTTGAGCCAGGCCTCATTACAACCTTTAAAAGACCTTCTGATGTTGCATGCATGTTTTCGTGGGAACTATGTTTGAGATGAAAATCAAATTCATGGGAAGTGCTCTTAGAATGTGAAAGTGAGTAAAAAGTTGATAGCCTAGACAAACTTGAGCGAACGAGTGAAATACTAAATGCCCTTGTGAGGAAGGCAATTGTTTGAAATAGGTGATCTTCCCTTGTGTGTATCTTTGAGCCTCAACTTAGAGTAATGATGGCATGAATGATAAATTCTCAATGGTTTAAAGTAAATGAATGTGGGGATTACGTTAATGTAGGGGGGAGATCATTGGAGAAAAACTGTTTTGATTGCATTAAATTTGCGCGAAATCGATTGATTCCTTTAGGCTTGCCAAGTTTTGAGTCGTTTCTGAGTTTTAAGCTTGCTTGGGGACAAGCAAGGTTTAAGTTTGGGGTGTTTGATAAGCCTCTGGCTTATCTAGTTTTATGACTATATGAACTAGGGTTTATGTGCCAATTAGTCGAGTTCACTCTCGTTTTCGCCCAAATTTTGCCTTGTTTTGTTCCTAAGTTGGACTTTGACTCGTTTTGCGTCTTTTGTGTAGTTTTTAGCTTATTTTGGATAGAATTATGCTTTTGGTTGCTTTTTGTGTTTTCAGGCCAATAAGTGAAGCTCCGGGAGTCAAGGAAAGCCAAGAAATAGTGGAAATTACAATTCTGGAGCATCTCGCCCCGCGAGATATGGCTCGCCTCGCGAGTCCCTGAAGACCCTGGAAGACAGAGACCATCACGGCATAGCCGTGATTAAGGTCACGACTGTGACAAATTGAGGTTTGAAGACTCGCCCCGCGAGAGACAGATCGCCTCGCGAGAGAGTGAAGACTTGGAAGTCAGAGACCATCACGGCCTAGCCGTGATGAAGGTCACAGCCTAGAATTGAATCTCGCCACGCGAAAGCATCTCGCCCCGCGAGAGTTTGAAGACCCTGGAAGACAGAGGCCATCACGGCCTAGCCGTGATGAAGGTCACGGCTGTGACAGATTGAGGTTTGAAGACTCGCCCCGCGAATACAAGCTCGCCTCGCGAAAATCCAAAATTTGAAGCGCGCCAATACTAAATTTCGCGTCGCGAGAGTAAGCTCGCCCCGCGAGCGGGCGAGAAACAGAATCCTTATTTAAAGGCTGTTTCAGATCAGAATTGGGATCAAGTTGTTAGCCACTTGTTTAGATCAGGAGTGCAAATCCTTGTTTCTGGAGCTGCGTCTCCCTTCTCTTTTCTTTTCTTCTTTTAGTTTAATATTATGGAGATTATTGCCGATTGTTTGTGCGTCATCGCGGGCATGAGGAACTAATCCCCTCGTCCGAGGGATCAATGAAGCCACCCATGGCGGTGTAGTGTTCTTGTGATGTATGTTATTCTCCCTTTCTCTTATGAATGTTTTCCAATTCTGTTTTGATTGCGTTGATCATATGTGTTACGTGATTAACTAGTTAACGTGTTTGAGTCCGAACGGCGAGTCACGTTTTAGAACTTGAATTGGAATCATTAATTGAATAATGAGCACGACCGTGGATTTATTTGATTAGTGCAACCATATAGGGAACAAGGTTTAATAGAATTCGAGATTAGGGTTATGAGACAGAACAAGTAATTAATCCAATCGTCGAATACGTCCTATTGAGCACGACAGTGAATATAGGAGAATTTGGGGGTCCCGGTTGACATTATAATTGAACTTAGGGAGGAATACATCATCACTTGGGTACTATACATGATTGGGTAGGTGGAATTGAGACCTTGGATATTTTGAATTTCTGAATTTAATCATCTTAGCTTTAATCGATTTGTTATTTGAATTGCGTTATTAATCTCTCTTTCTCAACCACTTTCTTCGCTTGACCAAACGTATCGAATTTCCCGCGGATTAGTGGAATTGGTAGCCCAATCCCTGAGTTCGACCTCGGTAATTACTTACCGTGTTCTTTTATTACTTGCGACGACCCGGTACACTTGCCGGCGTCAACAACACTCGGGACGTTAAACAAGCGCTACTTGGGAGGCAACCCAAGCTAGATATCCTTTATTTTTTTAAGTTTCTGTCATTTTCTCTTCTGAAAAAAAAAACAGATTCGCCCCGCGAATCCACAGTGGCCTCGTGAGACAGAAGCCCTGAATCTCAGAGGCTTGCTCACGCTTCTGTCTCGCATCGCGAGGGACACTTTCGCCTCGCGAATCTGGGCATCATCAGCTGTTGGAATTCCAGATTCGCCTCGCGGGCTATTACTCACCTCGCGATTCTGGAAAGTTAATGGGCAGCGCTTGAATCTATTCCATGAGAGCTTGGTGCCTGAGGATGCAACCGTAGAAGAGCTTTCCTTGGAAGCGCCCACCTACACTACAACTTGATCAGGGAGAACCTTCTCCTTTCCCTCACTCTTATTTAATATTTACGTTCTTTCATTGAGGACAATGTATGCCTTAAGTGTGGGGGAGGGAACCGATTGCTTTGTTTTTGTTTTCTTTCCCTTTTTCCATTTGTTTTTGAATTTCGCTCTTGAATAATTTGAGAAGATCAAGAGTATATGTGTGAGTGTTGTGTCGTCAAGCTTGGTGGATTTCAATTAAATTTAGCATAGATTGACTGCATGAATTATGTTGACCATTGATGATTTCCCCCTAGGGTCTGAAAATCGAGAAATTTGATCCCCATGTGAAAAATTGAAAATTGAACTTTGAGAAATTTTATTGTGATTGCTTGATTTATGACAAGTTTGGGGGTGAAGGGGTGCACACACTAGGAATTGTATCTCGGTCAAACAATTTACAAAAATGTCCAGGTGAGAAATTTGAGCCTCCAACATGTTCTTAATTGTGTGAATCGCTTTTAAGCTGCACTTTCTCGGATTTGCTTGAATCTGTGCATGGTTTGCATATTTATATGTTGCATCAAATGATCTAGGCAATTTTTCTTTGAAATAACTACTTGGCCATAAATTGAACCAACCTCGATGAATGATCCCTAGTTAGCCACATTGAGCCTTGAAGCCTATTGTTCTTGATGACCTTACATTACAAGCCATTAACTCAGAAAAACCATGATTTTCCCCTATCCTAGGATTTAGGAGAGCATGGAATTTTAGCTTTGTGAGTGTTGTTGTGGAACTAAGTTTGGGGTGGCTACAAGTTCATGAATCATAGTTGAGAAAAAGAAAAGCAAAATTAAAGGCCGAAGGCTTGAAAAAAAAAAATATATGTGATGAAAAGTATTGAATATATGCCAAAAAGGGCAAGGCGAAAAAGTATAAAATGGAAGAGGTTTGTAGCCACCCAATGCAAGGAATAGAATAATAATATGAGAGTAAATTCAATTGTTGCAATGGTAGTTTCATGCTCTAATTGATCCTAGGGACTAAGCATCTATCCTTTGAATATCTTACCTTGAGCCAGGCCTCATTACAATCTATGAAAGACCTTTTGATGATGCATGCATGTTTTCGTGGGAACCTTGATTGAGATGAAAATCAAATTCATGGGAAGTGCTCTTGAAATGCGAGATTGAGTGAAAAGTTGGTAGCTTAGACAAATTGAGCGAATGAGTGAAATATTAAATGCCCTTGTGAGGAAGGCAATTGTTTGAATTTGGTGATCTCCCTTTTGTGTGTCACTTGGATCCTCAACTCAGATTACTGATTGCATGAATGATAGAATTCTCAATTGTTTAAAGTAAATGAATGTGGGGATTACATTGTTGCAAATGGGGAAAACATTGAAGAAAAATTGTTGTGTTAAATTGCATGAAATCTGTGCAAAAATTGATTGAATCCTTTAAGCTTGCCAAGTGTTGAGTCTTTTTGAGTTTTAGTTTGCTTGGGGACAAGTAAAGTTTAAGTTTGGGGTGTTTTGATAAGCCTCTGGCTCATCTAGTTTCCAGCTAGAAAAGGGGTAGATTTTGTGCCTAATTGGGCGAGTCAACCTCGCTAATCTCCCAAACTGGCCTTGTTTTGTTCCTAAGTTAGAATTTGATTCGTTTAATGCATTTTTAGTAGTTTTTAGTTTATTTTGAGCAGAATTACGCTTTTCGTTTCCTTTTATTGTTTCAGGTTAAAAGTGAAGCTCTTAAAGTCAAGGAAAATGAAGAAAACAGTGGAAAAGCAATGATGGAAGTTTCGCCTCGCGAAATAGGCTCTCGCCTCGCGAGCCTGAAGACCGGCCTGAACAGCAACAGTCACCCTTTCTGTCTCGCCTCGCGAATCACCATCTCGCCCCGCGAGCCTGAAGGCTTGACTGTGCCAGAGATGTCACCCTTTCTGTCTCTCCTCGCGAATCACCATCTCGCCTCGCGAGTATTCAAATCAAGATGGAGCCAAAACTGAATTTTGCCTCGCGAGAGCTTGCTCGCCCCGCGAGCGGGCGCGACCCAGAACCTCTATTTATAGGCTGTTTTAGGGCAGATTATACACCTTTTGTTCATCACTTGTTTTAGATCATTTTTTGAGACGAATCCTTATTCTCTGGAGCTGCGTCTCCCTATGTTCTTTTCCTATTTGACAATTATGAAGAACTCCAATTGCTTGTGCGTTGTTACAAGCATGAGGAACTAATTCCCTTGTCTAAGGGATCAATGAAACCACCCATGACGGTGTAGCGTTCAATGTGATGTATGTTTCCCTCCTTTACCTCAATTCATGTTTTCGAATTCTGAAATTATTGCGTTGATCATAAGCATGCATGATTGACTAGTTAACGTGATGAGACTTGATAGGTAATTCGTGTTTAGAACTTGAATTGGGATCACTGATTGAATATTGCACGAGTGTGAGTAGGAGATCAGTGCAACCTTATAGCGAACAAGATTTAATAGAGTTTGATGATTGGGTTATGAGACTGTAGCAAGTAATTAACTCAATCGTTGAATACGTCCTATTGAGCATGATAGTGTCATTAGGAGAATTTGGGGGTCCTGATTGACATTGCAATTGAACTTAGGGAGGGGATCATCATCATTTGGGTACTATGCATGATCGGGTAGGTGGATTTGTGACCTTAGATGTTTAATCCAGATTTTAATTCTTATCTAATCTTATCGCTACCTACTTTATCTCTAATTGATTTGTTGATTTAAATTGCTATCCCATTTCCTCTCTCTTCTTAACCACTTGCTTTTACTTGGTCAAACGTATCGAATTTCTTGTAAATTGGTAGAATTGGCAGCCTAATCCCTGTGTCCGACCTCGGTAATTACTTACCGTGTTTATTACTTATGACGACCCGGTACACTTGCCGGTGACTCAACACGCAGGAGCTCCTCCCCCACAGACCTTCGCTCTCTCTGACCGCCTCCAAGCTCCGGCCACGCCACCACCACAACATCACCACCATAAGTTCTCTATTGCTTTGTGTCTCTTTCTCATTCTCTCTTGATGTCTTCCTCTCTATCTAATTTCTCTCTTTCTCTGTCCAGCGCACCTCCGGTGAGCCACCACTGCGCAACCCCCGGTGAGCCACCACTGCTCCACTTCCTCATCCCCTTGCTGCGTCTCTGTTCATCACTAAGGAGGTAAAATTATCACCCCCCATTCCTTATCTTTAAGGTTTGTTGTATTGCTACTGTGATGGGATGGGTCATAGTGTCTAGTGTTTTGTGTAGGTTAAAATTTCCATTCATTCAATGCTTTTGTGATTGTCTATTTTATGTTGATGCCAATTCATGATTTGGATTTTAGATGATAACAGGAATACATAACAGAAATAGATAGGCTTTGGATGTGGTTTGTTTGATTTTGGGAATAAAGGGTTCAAGGATTTTATAGTGAAAGGAACAGCATCATTAGGGACATAGTTGACGATGGGGCTGTGAACATTCCCTTATGTAAAACACATGTATATAGCTTCCAATTTCTTTGTTTTGATTGATTTTGTTGCTTATAGATGGTACTTGACTCATATACAATGTGGTAATGTGCATCAATTTTATTCAATTATGGTTGTGTGACTATGTGTTGTAAGTTGTTTATGTAGGTTTTATTGTAATCCCCTGTTGAATAATTTCACTAAGAGGTATATAACACTTTAATGCTGGAAACTTTGTTATGGGTTGTTGGTATGGTTCATAATAAGTACATGTTTGACAAGGCATTGACACATTTGAGAAAAATAAATATTAAGGCAACAGATTGTTTGTTGGCCCCTAAGAGACCTAAAGAGTTGTGAATGAGACTCACAAATGATCCTAAGTATAAATCAAACCATGTAACTAACAATGTATATAAATCATGGAATATAAAGTTGGCTAGTGATTATAAGAATAAGAGCATTTTGTTAATGCTAGAGTCCATGACTACCATGACATGGTCTTATTAAACCGTATCTGTTGAGATGTCTAAGTCACATGTGAAATGACTTTAATCACTTATTTTTGAACAGACTATTGAATTTAATCACTTGTAGCACTCCTCAATCTTTGTCACTATTTATCATTCTTTGCTGGGAGCTGAGGTAAAGGTAAGTTAACTACATCTTTATTATGCCTTGATTTGTGTGGTATCTGTAATGTGTAATGTGGAGTTGTGTTGTTTGTTAGTGGAGAGCGGAGCTCGATAGGATTTGTGTGCTGATAATTTAATGTTTATGCATGTGTTTGCCAATATGTGTTGTTTGTTAGTGGAGAGCAGAGCTCAATAGGATGTGATCCAGTCCGAAAGGCTGGATGCTGGTTGTGTGCTGAAAATTTAGAAGTTATGCATGTGTTTGATAATTATGTGTTACTTGTTAGTGGAGAGCAGAGCTCAATAGGATGTTTGCTACAATATTTTATCTAAGTTTGTATTGATTTACGTTGCAATATATAAGCTCAACTATATTTATAGGTTAATGGTTTTATTTTCTGTTAGAGTTAATTATTAATTTACGAAAGCTTTAGTTTCCTATTTGAGATTCAATATTAATGAGCATGCGTACCTTCTCAGGGTACGCATGCTCATTGTATTGAATCTTGAATTGTCCAAGTGGGATAGTTTGGGAAAACTCGTACAATAATCATTTCAATGTTCAAATGCCTTATATACTTGTTGAAATCTCGGTCTGATGCATTTCCTTTTGTTCTCCTGGTGCATACTTGATCGCGGTGATTCTCACCGTGCTCGAGTCGTGTACTTCGAGACCGATGGGAAATGCTGCCAAAATTTTGTCAAGTATAAGGTATTTGAATATGGGAATTACTATTATTAACCGAGTGTGGTAAAGGTTTCTTCTTGAATGGGATAGGTTCATACCTTGTCATAAGAACGAGATTGATGGAGTTATTGGAATCCACCGTAATATATAAGTGTTATTGTAGGATTGGTCTGGCTATTTAATTGCCAGCAATGGATATTCCGGAGAATCGGAAATGGGTGTATCGTAGGTTGGATCGGAATAAACGTCTTAGGGAAGAGTATAGAGTTGGAGTGGGTGAGTTTATAGAGTTTGTTGTTGGCCAAGAGAGATTTATACGGCTGGGCGGTGATCATTTGTGGTGTCCTTGCAAAAGATGCAAGTGTCAATCTTTCAAAAGCGTGGATGGAGTTGTAGCCGATCTTTATGAGAAGGGCTTCATGCCTGATTACTATTGGTGGAGTAACCATGGTGAGACGTTGCCTGATTTAAACCTGATTGTGTTTGAAGGTTGGTACTATAGAAGTGGTGACCGGAGGGAAGAATTGAATCCATACGAGCAAATGATAATGGATCATGCTGGACCATCGGTTGGTGTTGTACTAGAAGAAGATGGGGGAGAAGATGGTGGAATAGGTTCCCAATACATAGAGGAGAATCCGAATCCCGAATCTCAAAGATTCTATGATATGCTAAGTGCTGGACGATCTCCATTGTGGGAAGGATGTCGGGAGTACACAGAGTTGTCGATGTGCATGGAATGGTTGAGTATCAAATTTGACTACAATATGCAAGAAGGTTGTTTTAATCGCCTCACCAGGTCAGTGTCGAAGGCGTTGCCAGAAGACAATCGGATGCCTACTAGTTTTTATCATGCTAAGAAGTCTATGGAAAATTTGGGTCTGGGGTGTTTGAAAATTGATTGTTGCCTGAATGGATGTATGTTGTACTATAAGGATGATTCAGCGGAAAGCATAACATGTTGTCGATTTTGTGGTGCGGATCGGTATAAGACAACCACTAGGATGGGCATTGAGAAGAAGAGGTCGCTAAAAAAAATGTGGTACTTTCTGCTCGTGCCAAGACTTACAAGATTGTACTCTTCGCTGGTCACTGCAGCTCACATGAGGTGGCATAGTGAGCATGAGAGGGAGCAAGATGTCTTATGTCATCCATCTGATGGAGAAGCTTGGAAGCATTTTGATAGGGTTCATATGGAATTTTCGCAGGACCCTCGGAATGTCCGATTGGGGTTATCTACTGATGGATTTAATCCTTTCGGGCAGTCTGGAAAAGCATACTCTTGTTGGCCGGTTATCCTGACTCCTTACAATCTTCCCCCGGGGATATGCATGAAGCGAGAGTTTATGTTCCTAACAGTCATAATTCCGGGTCCGTCTAATCCAAAAGGTAAGATTGATGTGTACTTGCAGCCGCTGATAGATGAGTTGAGGATGCTGTGGAATGATGGTGTGTTGACATATGACGTATCTTTGAGGCAGAATTTCATGATGAAAGCAGCTTTGATGTGGACGATCAACGACTTTCCCGCCTATGGGATGATGTCGAGTTGGATGACCGCGGGGAAGCTTGGATGCCCAATATGTATGGAGCGATCGAAGGCATTCACGCTTAAAAACAGTCGAAAGATCTCATATTTTGATTGTCATCGTCAATTCCTTCCAGAAGATCATCCTTATAGGCGGAACAAGAATGCATTCAAGAAGCGTTGTGCGGAGACAACACCGTCTCCACCACGTTTAACTGGTCCTAATGTATGGCGGAGAGTACAGTACTTACCGCTCGTCCATGAATCCCAAGGAGAACATATTCCTGATTATGGCGTCAACCATCATTGGACAAAACAAAGTATATTTTGGAGGTTGCCGTATTGGAGGATGCAGCTACTCCGTCACAACATTGATGTCATGCATACTGAGAGGAATGTGTTTTTGAATGTGTTTGACACTGTGATGGACATCAAGGGGAGGACAAAGGATACAAATAAAGCCCGATTGGATCTGGCTGAAATTTGTAATCGGAAGGAGCTTGAGTTGCAGGACGGTGGTCGTGGCAGACTTATCAAACCGAAGGAAAGTTATACACTAAGCAAAACACAGAAAGTGGCCATCTGTAAGTGGGTTAAAGAACTAAAGTTACTAGATGGGTATGCTTCCAATCTGGGTAGATGTGTTGACATTAAGGAAGCAAAGTTACATGGAATGAAGAGTCATGATTGGCACGTGTTCATGCAACGGTTGCTTCCAATTGCGTTCGACGCATTACCGAAGCAAATTTGGAACCCACTTGTTGAGCTTAGCCACTTTTTCAGGGAGCTTACATCGACAACACTAAATGTGAATCAATTAAAGGATATGGAAGTCAAGATACCCGTTTTGTTATGTAAGTTGGAGCAAATCTTCCCACCGAGTTTCTTTGATTCCATGGAACACCTGCCAGTTCATTTACCTTACGAAGCAAGAGTTGGTGGCCCAGTCCAATACCGCTGGATGTATCCATTTGAGAGGTAAACAACATCAACTATTTTACTTAATACATATGAAGTTCATGAACACGAAATCGTAGTTTAGCTTTCCCTAAAACTAGTAATTATTTGTATGTATCCCTCTTTAATAGGTTCCTGCACTCCCTTAAACACAAAGTTAAGAACAAGGCACGAGTGGAGGGTTCCATTTGTGAAGCATACTTAGTAGAGGAGACTTCCACTTTTGCCTCTTATTACTATCTGGACGAAGTTAACACGAGAAGGACAAGGATGCCTAGAAACGTTGATTCGGGCGAAGGAAGTTCAACTAGTCCTCCTATATCAATATTCAACTATCCGGGCAGATTTAGTGGCAAATCAAAAGGATATTTCTTGGAGCAGCATGACATTAATGCTGCTCATCTGTATATCCTGCAAAATTGTGAAGAGGTGGCACCATATTTAGAGTAAGTTTCTACAATGTCTTTTATAAGTTCAATTGACATTTATGATTATTAATCGTCCTGCTGTTAATCTCCCATATGTAGGATGTACGACACTTTTCTAAGGGATCTCCAACCTGACATTTCAAACGATCAGGTTGATCGAGAAATTACTTCTCACTTTGCTATGTGGTTCAGTAAATATGTAGGTTAAGCATCTTCATTTGTTGCAATACATTTTATCTCCTTAAATATATAGCATGTATAAGAATAATATAATATTTGATTTTTTAGGTACTAGATCCAGAAAACAGTGTTCAAAATCCATTGTTGACAAATTTGGCATGGGGACCTAACAGATGGATTACATCATGGAATACTTACATTGTAAATGGATATAAATTTAACACAAAAACATGGAATGAAGGAATTTAGTCGTGTAACTATGGTGTTTGTGTGCGAGCCACTGATGGCAATGTAGAGGATGATTTCTATGGGGTTCTAACTGACATCCTTGAACTCGATTATACCGGTTTCCTCGTGATGAAGTTAGTTATCTTCAAGTGTGATTGGTTTGATCCTACTCTTGACGTAGGGACAAAAATCGATAAAAAATATGGTATTGTTCAAGTTAGGCTGTCTCGTAGGTATAATAAGGCGTACGACCCATTCATTTTTTCACAACAGGCAGATCAGGTTTATTACTCGCCATATCCCAAAGGACATCAAGGCTGGTTTGGTGTTATTAAGATAAAGGCTCGCAGTATAATTACTGATAATGTAATCAACCAGTCTGAAAAAGATGCTCCGTACAAGATGATGAGTTTTCAAGACCCCACGTACCGTTGCAAATTACGTCAGACATTATTGTTAATTCTCTGACGAACATTTCCCACAATGGGGAAGAAGTTGAAAGAGAGTTAATGGATCAATCCGAGTTGGACGCATCTAGCGAAGGCACATTCCGATCAAGTGAGACTGATGCGAGTGAGGGTGAATTTAGTGATGGAGATTCTACTTAGGTAATTTATTTATGTCATAATTCATTGTGTAAATGTCATTCTACTTAGGTAATTTATTTTTGTATTATTTACACTGTTGTGTAATCATCTTTTCATTTTTTACACAGATGGCAGATTCCTCTAGAGGTAGGGGTCGTCGTGGTGGTCGTGGCAGAGGTCGTACTGCGAGAGTCCCTTCGCCGGCCGACCCACAGCCTTCAGATCGAGACCACCCTACCAGCAACTCTGTGGACGGGACACCTCAGGGTGATGGAGTTGCACCCCCTACCCAGCCTCATGTGGTCGGGACACAGGCTGCACCCTCATCATCCACACCTATGACAGGATCATCATCATCATCGGGACAGGAGAGTCGTGGTCCATCCGACAGGAGGATTCTTCTTATCCCTAGGGGGATAACGAGTAAGCTAATTTAATTTTTTAATATATAAAAAGTATTGTTAATTTCTATTTACTTGTTTTTTTATAACATTTATTAATGTTCTAATTTTGCTGCAGCTTTCTACCCGCGAAGGGCCCTTCTGATTCGATATCGAAGATCCTGTGACGCAAGTTTGATGGTCCATAGCCTACATGGAAGGCCATCCCAGGGGGCCATAGGGATCAATTGTTTCAAGAGTTTAAGGTAACAATTTATTAAGTTATTTAAATTAAATTTACATTATATATATATATATATATATATACACACACACACACACACACACACACGAATTTCCTAACAACTGTAAGTTGCAGAAAGAGTATAGGTGGGACGTAGCTTTAGAGGGTCTCGTCAGGAACATATTTGAGCATAAAGGCTCACTGGTCATAAAGAATCTGACGAACAAGCTGAGGAAGGGGAAGTGGGTGGATCCTGAGATCAGGAGGCAGCTGGACCAGTACTGGGCTACTGAGAAGTTCCAGGAGATCCAGGCCACAGCTCGGCGTAATCGAGCTTCTGATGGTAGCGCATGTGCTTGGACCGGTGGGTTTAAATCAGTCGCCGCCCACTACGACGAGCTGGTAATATATTAAACTTTTGACTTATTGTACTATTTAATTAGTTTTCATTTTTAATTATTCTTATGAATTTAAGATTATATTTTTCTGTGCAGAAAGCACAGAAACAGCGGGCCCCCACTGATATGGAGTTGGTGGAGAGGACGAAGAAGTTGAAGTCGGGGACATGGGTCAACGACAAGGCCCGTAACTATGCTGTAAGCAAAAAAACAATTTAGTGTTTACTTGTAATTTATTATAAATGATTTGTTAATATTGATTATAATTTTAACTAAATCTCTTCAACTATACTTTGTAGGTGGGCTTCAACGAGAAGAAGGACGATGCCATATCACGTTCCTCACAGTCACAAGATGAGACCTTGACTGGTGATGGGCCCAGCTCTCCTATCTTCGTCGACGATAATGCCATTTATTTGGAGGTCGTTGGGGGCAGGAACAAGAAGGGGCACGTGTATGGCCTAGGACACCTGGGAGGCGAGTTTATCGCTTCATCATCCGACACGCCTGCTCCTTCCTACGCCGATACCGTCCCTTAGGAGCAGTTCAACCAAATGTAGGACACCATCACGCAGCTGAATGCGGAGCTTCTGGAGAAGAGCGAGAGAGAGCAGCAGATGGCGAACCAGATTGCACAGTTGACTCAGGCACACCAGCAGCTGATGCGGACGAGCATCAAGCAGGGCCAGACACTGCAGCTGGTGTTGGAGCAGATGAGGATCCAGACTCCAGCTGCTCAGGGTGATACTCTGACGATTGTGCCGCCTGCTGCCGCTCCTCCAGTTCCACCGCCAGCTACTGATGCTTCTACTTCAAAGGACGATCAGATAGCAGACGTTGGTGGTACGAACACTGAGGATGATTGGATTCCTCCACCTCCCCCTCATCATTACTGATTGTTTTTTTTTCATATTTTTGACTTTAAACAATTCTTGTACGACACTTTGGATTATTTTATATATATATATATATATATATTCATTATTTCTTATGATTGTATATTTCATTAGTAATTTGGTGTGTTTTATTAGTAATTTTGCTAAACTTTAAAGAAAAACTGAAAACATTTAGTATTTTAAAAATTAAATTTAAAAAAATTTAATAAAAACCAGTTTAGCGACCGAATTAGAAACCAATAATTCGGTCGCTAAACTTTAATTAACATTAACAAATTGTGGTCTAGTGACCGAAAATCCGTCGCTAATATAGGTTAACAGTAACCAACATTGGCGACCAAACTAGCAACCGATTATCGGTCGCTAAAAATGGTTACCCAAACAATGCGACCAACCGTGTAGCGACCGTTTTTTATTATTTAGATACCGAATTTACGGTCGTCATTTAGCGACCGAATTATTATTTTGGTCTCTAAAAGGTTAGCGACCAAGTTATCAGCCACCACCATGAATCGGTCGCTAAATTAAATAGCGACCGAATTAGAAAGTTTAGCGACCGGAATATCCGGTCGCTAAACAGTTGTTTTTTTGTAGTGATCATTCAAGACAAACCACTAAAGGCAGTAAGTCGAGCCAAAACAAAGCTATAGATACTTACTACACATATCATTGTCTATATTAAATATAGACAATTCAAACAAGAGCACACAGAAGACTCATAACAGACTCATACCACAGCCTGATAGGACAGATCTGCTCTGATACCACTAAATGTGACACCCTCTACCCCGCATGTATTTATAAAGTCATGACATAAAAGAAAATGTAAAATAAAAACATGCATATTATTTCATAATAATAAAAACCAAGGTAAAAGGTACCACATTAACAAAATGTTCTCAACGCGAAAAATAAAACAAGTTTAAAAAGAAAAACATAACGATAAAAGCAAACCTAACCCCGATGTCACAATACAGAGCTGGTATAACCAAAAATCCGAAGAACAACTCGGATAACAATACTAAAATTGGAAATCCTAAACTAAGAGCATCGGCTCCTCAGAGTCACTCCTCAACTGGCTGCTCACCATCCTCTGCATAAAAGATACATACAAAACAAGGAAACAAAACAACGAGGAGTAAGAAACCATACATATGAACATAACGGAAAAAGGATAGTTAGCAAGACGTTCATGCAACAGATTGCAAACATAACATAGCATATCATACCATACATCATCCACAAAGCATATCAATTGTATAATGCACCGTGACTCACTACTCTAAATGCATGTGGATCCATCTATACCGGGAATACGACTTTGGAGTTACATATCCACATTTGCCATTAAGCACCAACGTCGGCAGTCCACCAAACCATGGGTGAACCCCTAGGATAGCCGATGCACCTTACTCTCGAATGCACCACCACGGGTGTACACGATTCACTTAACTGTCGGATGAATCACCGCAGACGGCCAGATCGCCTTACTCTCGGACAACCTCCCCAGTTATCGTATCTCCCCTAACAACTGCGTTCATGAATGTATGTATATTCACAAATAATCAACCGTTGATCACCACCTCCATTAACACCATTTATTATGGTTTAATGTCTTTGGCCAATGGGCACCAAAGTTTAACATTATCTTTAATCTTTAATCTTGATTTAACACTCTAGCCAATAAGCACCAGATCAACACCTTGACCAATAAGCATCAAGGCCCCCTGGCCAATAAGCACCAAGGTACAACATCAACAACACCTTGACCAATAAGCATCAAGGCCCCCTTGGCCAATAAGCACCAAGGTACAATGTGCGGTAACCCATTGTTACCGTCTTAACATCTCAACGTTTTTTTATTTAATTACCTTCATTAAGTCTTCATAATAATATAACTTGTCTCTTATTCGATTGGTGTCTTATCTCATTATTAGGTACAATTGGGGTGAAACACCCTTTTGTTCTTTAATTTCAGATCTGTTCTATTTGGGGAAGCACGGGCGTGCTTACCCCTAGCAAGGGCGTGCTGGACTTTAAGTTCAGCACGATCGTGCTGTCTGTTGAGCATGGACGTGCTTATGCAGTGCGGCCTTTTTGAATTTGAAAGTGGAGCATGGATGTGCTCCCTTTTAAGCATGGTCGTGCTTACAAAAGCATTAGCGTATTGGTCTGGGCAGAAAGGGTTAGAAACCCTTGCCAAACTCCCTAGGGGAAATCATGAATGACTCCTATTGGCTTTTACTAAACCATCAAGCATTAATCTTGTTCGTCTTAATTAATCTCCATGTTTTATGATTTATTGGGAATTAAACCTTTAATTCATGTTTCATTATCAATGTCCCTATAACGCTCATGAATCGATCCAAGGGTCTTGACTATACCATTGGTCATTATCCTTGCCCCTCATTACTATGATTCAAGTCTTATGAACATTGGGAAAATTATCCCTTAATTCTTATAACTTCATTATCAACATTCTTTAATATCTTATCATCATTAACATTGGTATTAACCACAACAACAACCAAACATGATCATCATCAACCAAACATGGCATTATGAAACTCAATTCACAAATAGGCATGCCAACATCAATTAAACACATATTATCATGAACATGATAACAATATACAAATAGCAATTAGGCAACGTACATCAAACAAGCATATAGCATACAATAGGGTCATGGGTTAACCCTCATCTTACGCTACCCCAAAGCCTACATATTCATACTAGCCATTCTCCCCATACCTGGTATAAAGATTCCCTTAACACCGACACACGAAGCTACGTTAGTTCCCTCGAACGAGTCAACGAATTCCTCAAGCCTTGACCAAACACAACGAATAAGCAATTAATCTCCAATTAACAAAAGGAAAAATGGAGATTACAGAGGGATAACCATTACCTTTAATTGGCACAAACAAGTAATTCTCTCCCAAACGTCTCAAGAACTCCAAGAACTTGATGGGTTCAATGGAAGTAGGGGAAAGAGGGGTTGCAGCCGCATTAGGGTTGCTAGAAGTGCCAAATTGAGGGTTACACTAGAAACTCTCACAAAAGCCTTTTTTTTATAAACTCTGACCCCGAGCAAGGCCGTGCTCCACTTAAGCACGACAGTGCTTAACTCGAGCACTGGATCGTGCTCGTTTAAGCACGAGCAGGCAACTTTCTCGTCAAACTTACGCATTTTCCGACACGGCTGTGCTTGTGGCTCCAACTGCCAAAGAGCACGCGCCTTAGGCACGGGCATGCTAATACATGAAAACAGCCGTGTTCATGCACCAGAAATAGATTTTCCACTTAAAAATCCCAGTTAGCCCCTTTTTATGTTTCCTAGGCACATTCCTAACAACTACCCAACAAACAAACATACATACAAGACATATAAAAACACTTTAAAGACTTATACGATAAATTGGGTGTTACAACATATATCTATCTCTTATAGAATTCACATAAAACAATGGATAGTATTAATAAGGAATTATATCAACTTTAACGTGAAGTTTACATTGTTGAAAAGAATAAGAATAATGCACTATTATGGATAGTATTAATAAGGAATTATGATTATTTTATCAAATTAAAAATCTATTATTTGGTATTTATTTTTAATATATATATACACACACCTTAAAAAAAATTGTTTCACAAACAGAAGCTTAGTAAGGTTGCCATACGTGGGTTTCTATCTAATTGTTTAAAGAGTTCAATTACTATATACTGTTGTGAAAGACTTTTAAGGTAGTTAGGATAAGAGTTAACAAGATTTACTAACGTGATAATTTTTTATTGGATGACTTTCTAAAAGAGCTTTACACTATTAGTATATAGTAATTAAACTCTTGTTTAAAATCAACTAGCCTTCGGGTACTAATTTAATGTATGCTTGCATTTGTTGTGATATGATAGTACTTGTGTTATTAAATGAAGCATTGTGATCATGCATGACATAACAAATATACATCTTGGTGGCGTTATACATCTTGGTAATGTAATGAGTGAGCTACACCATGTGGGTGAGAACGAGAGAGTGGAGGGTGAAAAGTGAAGATCCTTGGGGATATAGCTTTGTTGGATATGTCCTCCTGAGCGCTACTCATATGATGACTCTCCATGGATATAGTCTTTGGGCCCGCATACTTGCATACACATTAGCATTATCATATAATGATTGAATATGGTTAATTTACGATGATCATTAATTGTTGTTGTTTGGTTTGTTGTTTCACTTTTAAAAAAAATTGTTTTTTTTTGTCTATTTCTAAGCTATATTCTATCTTGAATTTTGACATCTTACCCCTTTTCTTTGTTTCTTGATATGTTAGAACAAATGGATTTTAAATGTAATTAAAGATGGCTTTACCTCTTGATGGTATTTATTTTTTTATCGGGGGTGCAGAAGCTGATTTTGGAGGTTTGTCTCTAAGGTGCTTGTAGATATTATTCATAGAGGGCATGTCAAGAATCCTTCTCTCCAGTTTCTGCTTGAGGAAGTCCAATTACTCGCCGAAGAGATTGGCATGTTGTGATTCATCATATTCTTAGATCAGCAAACAAATCTGTTGATTTCCTAGCTCATAAAGGTCACTCTGGCCTTTATTCTTTATCTTTTGTAGTTTGCAGATAGTCCTTGTTCTCTATTAGGATTATTGTTTTTTTTTTTTTTTTTAGAAAAGAAGCTCAAGGAATCTCATTAGCGATCAAAGTAACAATACAAGGGGGAACATGATAGAAAATACGGGGACCAGCAGTGAAAAGAGTCGCCCTAACTAACGAATGAGCTACTATGTTCGCTTGTCTCCTAATAAAACTTATCCCAAAGTTTGGAAAAGAACAAAGAAAGTCATAACATGCTCTAATAGTTACTCCATATTCGGAGATGTCAACTTTAGGAGATTTGGTATGGTTGACCACTACTTGGCAATCTAGCTCAAAAATATCATGGTCTAAATTCAACTCTTGGACCCATTGAATAGCTTTGAGAAGACCCATGGCTTTCCCCTCAAGAACTGGGAGACAAGAGGGCACCCAATCAGTCCTAGCTTGAATAAAAGCACCATGATCATCTCTAATACACATACCAAAAGTAGTTTTCCCTGCATCTTCCAAGAAACTTGCATCAACATTACATTTATAGTAACCTGGAGGTGGAACTTCCCATGTTGTAGCACCCAAATTGCGTCCAGCACTTTGAAGTTGAGTGCCTGGTGAATTTGCATGCTTCCAATCCAAATAAAAATTGGAGGATCTATGAATAATAACATCCAATGTTGGTGTCCTTCCCTCCCAGAGTTTATCATTTCTTGTGCTCCAAATGGCCCAAAGGGACATCGCAAATGCCACCCTCCTATCCACATCCAATGAACTAAGGACAGTGAAGAGTAATTCACGAAAATTCTGGGCAACCTGTAGTTGAGGAAAAATAAAATCCCAGATTCGTTGTCTCACCCAACATTCTTTGCTAATATTGCAAGTAATCAAAAGATGCCAAATATTTTCATACTCTTGTTCACAGAAAACACAAGTGCTTGAGCAGCTAACTCCTTTATATTGAAGTTGGACTATAGTAGGCAGACAATCCCTACAAGCTCTCCATAGAAAAAACTTCACTCTAGGTGGCACTTTGAGCTTCCAAATCAAGGACCAATCTCCATCTATTTTCAAATGACTCGTATCTGCAAGATTATTCAAAGCAGCTTGATATGTAGTTTTAACTGAGTAAAGCCCATTGTTACTAGGTCCCCAAATAATTCTATCCTCACTCACTAGCTCATTAAGAGGGGTATTTAAAATTTTTTGTGCTAGGTGAGTAGGTAGAAAACTGTCAATAAGGGGTTGGTTCCAACATTTTAGACCATGGATCCATAAATCACTAATTGCTAGATTTTGAAATTCAAAAGGCAAACCCATGGGACAAGAAATCCTCTCCCCATCACGTAACCAGGGGGCATCCCACAAAGGGATTGTGTCACCACTTCCAATGCTCCATCTCATTCCTTGTTTCACCAAAGCCTTGGACATCCATATACTCCGCCAAGAATAAGAGGGATTATGTCCCAAGTCTGCATCCAAGAAGTCACCATGTGAAAAATATTTGGCTTTAAAGATCTTAGTCACAAGAGCATCAGGTTGCACTACAAATTTCCAAGCTTGTTTGCCTAGCATAGCCAAGTTAAAGGCATACATATTACGGAAACCAAGACCACCCCAAATATTAGGCATAGAAAGTTTATCCCAAGACAACCATTTAATTCCTTTATTTTCTCCATTTTTTGCACCCCACCAGAAGGAATTTAGCATTTTTTGTATTTCATCACCAAGAGAAGGAGGAAGAAGATACATGCTCATACAATAAGCAGGAATAGCTTGGGCCACTGATTTAATCAAAACCTCTCTCCCTGCCATAGATAATGTCTTCCCCTTCCAATAGCTCACCTTTTTCCAAATACGGTACTTAATATATTGGAAAATTTACCTTTTATTTTTGCCAATAAGGGATGGGATTCCAAGGTAATTACCAACATCAGTTTTCTCTTGCACACCCAAAATTCCAGCAAGCGATCGACGCCTTTGTTGCTGGACATTGTTGCTAAAAATCGTGGCAGATTTATCAAAAATAATTTCTTGCCCCGATGCCAGCTCGTATCTATGAAGTAAATCTTTCACAAATTCCACTTCTTGATCCACTGCTCTCATGAATAAAAGACTATCATCCGCAAAAAGAAGGTGAGATACAATAGGAGCTCTCCTACAAATTTTGATACCATGAATGTAACCACTTCTCTCAGCTGATTTAATAAGAAAGGACAAGCCTTCCGTACACAGAATATAGAGATAAGGAGATAACGGATCACCCTGGTGAAGGCCCCAACCTGGAATAACTGAACCTGCTTTCTCATTATTCATAAGGATCGAATATTGAACAGAAGACACACACATCATCATCCAATTCACCCACTGAATGTTAAAACCCATTTTAATCATAACAGCATGCAGATAGTCCCAACTAACACGATCATAAGCTTTACTCACATCAAGCTTTAGAGCAACATCACCTGAGACACCTCTCTTCTTACATTTCATATAATGGAGCGACTCAGTGGCTATCAAAGCATTATCCACTATAGATCTACATGAGACAAAAGCAGACTGTTCTTCTGACACACACTTTGCGATAACCATAGCCAATCTATTTGCAAGAGTCTTGGATAAAATTTTGTAAATAACATTGCAAAGCGAAATTGGCCTAAGGTCACGCATAGTAGTGGGGTGCTCACATTTAGGAACCAGAGCAATATTAGTATCATTAATATCATGAGGCAAAGAACCATCCTGCAACCATTTCCTACAAGCAGCGATAACATCAGCACCACAAGTATTCCAAAAATGTTGGTAAAAAGCTGCATTATGACCATCAGGACCTGGGGATTTGTCAGGATGCATATTAAGAGTAGCATATTTGAAATCATCATCAGAAAATGGAGCTAAAAGGAGATCATTATCCTCTTCATTAAGTTTCCTTTGCAGGTGATTGATAACGTAATCCACATCACTATTACTTCTCTAAAAAAGATTCATAAAATAATTAGCAGCTAGATCACATAAGCCCTCTTGAGAAGTAACATAATTTCCATGATCATCCATCAAAGAATCAATAGAATTTATTTTCTTTCAAGATGAAGCAGATGCATGAAAAAATTTAGTATTAGAATCACATCCTTTGAGCCAATGTGACTTTGCTCTTTGACACCAATACATTTCTTCCTGGACCACCAATTTTGCTAAGCGATTTTTCAATGCCAAAAAATGGTTGATACCTGTGCGATCGGTTCTGTGTCTCAGCTCCATCATTTTCTTTTTACACTGCGCTATATCCATCCTGAATGATGGCTTTAAGTTACGGCCCCATTCATCAAGGTTCTTGGCACACATTTCCAATTTTTGCTCCACATTAATTGAGGTTGCAGTAGGCCAACTATGCTTTACTATTTCTTCAATGTCCTCCTCTACCAGCCAATGATTCTCAAACTTGAATCTTCTAGGCACAAAGTAACGACTAGACTGATTTTCAGTGATAAGAAGAATGGGACTATGGTCAGAAATTGAAGCTACAAGATTTGTAAGCTTTGCATTAGGAAAAAAGCTCCACCATGATGGAGTAACCATGGCTCGGTCAAGTCGTTCTTCGATCTCATTTGGCCTACCCTTAGCTTTACACCAAGTATAGGGGTACCCATCCAAAGAAATATCAGATAAATTACAATCCAAGGCGACACTGCGAAAACCATCAATAACCCATTGAGCACGCTCCACCCTTCCTCTTTTCTCTTCGTGAGCTAGGAGATCATTAAAATCTCCAATAATGCACCAAGGAAGGTCAGACATACTGGACAAAGATCTAATTAAATTCCATGACTCCCTTCTTCTAGTACTTTCAGGGAGACTGTAAAAGCCCGTTAACCTCCACTTTTTCTGATCACCTTCATCCACTTCTAGATTAATATAATTACGAGCAAAATTAATAACCTGAATTTTTAAAGGATCCTTCCAAAGGACAGCTAAACCTCCACTTCTACCTTCTCTATCAACACTAAGACAACAAGAAAAACCCAGCTTCATCTTCAACTCTTCAATTTTTCTAGCATGAACTAAAGTCTCACAAAGGAAAATAACATCTGGTTTGTGAGATTGGGTAAGATCTTTAAGTGATGGAATTGCACTCAGGTTACCCAATCCTCGGCAATTCCAACTAAGGATGATCATTATTTCTGGCAGGCCTGGAAACCAGGCCCTGCCATTAAAAAAAACCCTGTATTTTTACCACCTCCAGTATTGCTATTTGCACCCTCCTGCCCCTCGTCACATTCTGTTGCAAGCGCTGCATCGCTATGAAATTCATCCACTCCTCTCATACGTTTCCGCACCCCTTGGTCCAATCCACCTAATGCCAGCTCAGGTTGTGTAGTGAAATTAAGAGGATTATTCATTCATGGACGAAAATTATGGGATAGATTTAAATTAATAACAACCCCATTATTAGGAGTTATGTTATCATTTAAACCAGATTGATATACCCCTTGATTTTCTCCATAATTTGAAACTGTAACTGATGGATCTTGTTGCTGATTTTGTGGGAAATTATGCTTCCTTTCCCAATCCACATCACCGCCCTCTCTCAGCCACCTACTGCCCCCACGTCCCCCTGCACCGCCACGACGAGTTTCAGCTTTCAAAAAACTACCCCATCCCCTTTCACCAGAAATCATGCCTGGTTCAAACCTCTGGGGACAAAAATTATCACCATGTTCTAGAAGACCACACAAATAGCAAAAGACTCCAAGACGCTCATACTTGAAATGCTCCACACTCCAGTCCCCTCCTGCCATCCTAACCTTCCTTTCTTTCCTTAATGGCTTTGAAACATCTAAACGAACTCTGATTCGCATGAAAGCTCTCCAAAGACCAGTTTTATTATTCTCATCATACTTCAGGAATTCACCAATATAGTTCCCCAGGAGTTTTCCGACCATTTCTGTCATAAAACCCACGGGTAGATGAAGGACTTGCACCCAAATATCCAAGTGCTGCAGCGGAATAGCCTGCATCGATCTACCTAGTGTAACCTTTTCCACAACTAACATATAATTATCGAAGGACCAGGGACCACCATTAATAACCCTCTCAAGATCAAGGTGATGATAGAACTGGAAACAAAAACGACCTTCCTCCAAATCTTTGATCGTTACTCCCTTCCCTGGACGCCAAACATCAGCCATTCGGTGCTTCATTATGTGAGCTCTCACGAATCTCCCCACCAGACATAAACTAATCTCCTCGGGAAAAACTTGGTCCTGAGAAGCATTCATTATAATGCCTTCATCTTCTTCCATCAAAGATAAACTCTCCATACCAGCTTCCATGACTCCACGACGAGAGAGGAAAGAAACTCTCAAGTAATTTTAGGCAGGTATCTTTCTACCACATGCAAGGCCAAGAAAACTTTTAACAGGTGATATCATCTATTAGGATTATTGTTACAATATCATTTTAGGGGATCTCGGTCTCCTAATGTTGTGCTCATTTAATAATATTCCTTTCTTTTAGGGATCATTTAATAATATTATGTTGTTAATAAAAAAAACACACCTAAATAAATTATTCTTTTTAGGTTATTAGTCAAATTTTAGTTAGGATTTTGTTTTGTTAATTTTTCTTTTGAAAAAATGGCAGTCAAAATTTAATTACTATTCATTTATCCTGATGAAATTTCTGCTAGCTTTCTATTATTTTCGGAATAAATAACATAACATAGTAAATAAAATAAAAATCACCCAGGACAAGAGGAATCATAGGAAGGTGAAGAAACGGCAAAAAGAGAATGGAAAGGGAAGAAGAGGAACGGAGAAGAGAAGCGGCAATCGCATCAACAGCGTGTCTTCAACCCAATTTCAAGCCCAAAGGACCGCTCACCAATGACCACCTCTCCAAGTTTCGTGTCGGTATTCTCCTTTTCCTTTTAGTTTTGTGTTATGTTTCAATTTTTTTTTTTTTTTTTTTGAGATTCTCCAACATTCAGAAAACATTGGAAAATCAAAATTCGAGGTTTTTTAAACATTCTGGGATCTGGGTCGTTTTGCTATATTTGTTTCATGATATTATTCCCTATTAATTAACATTGTCTGAACATTCAAATGTTATAGGAATTACACAAGAAGCGCTTACAACTCAAGTCAAAATCAAAGTTTAAGACAAAATCTAAAGGTTGTTCTTTTTATGGTTTTTGTATTGTTCCTTTGTTATTGTATTGTTCCTTTGTTATTGTTGTTGTTCTCTGTTTTTTTTTTTTTTTTTGCAGATGGTGCCACTGCCAACAAATCACAAGGCAATGAGCTATCAAGCCAAAAGAGTGGAGCTGAAGCTTTAAAAGTTGATAACAAAGAACCAATCCTCTGGGATTGTGAAGGCTTTGATAGCATCAATCATGATTCAAAGGATAATAATGTATCTGAGGTTTCTGCACCAAAGAAGCAAAAGTTGCATTGGGGGTAAAACTCTTATCATTTGGTTAATAGACCTTACGTTGCAGTAGTTTCTTTCATTACTGGAATCGCAAATGCTTATTCTAACAGAACACATAACTAACTGTGTTTATGGAGAGATTCTTGCATAAACCTATAGCACGTAAGTGGGGTGTACTAAGTCAGTCACGTCATTAGTTATAGTAGATTGTGGCAATTAATTATTAATTAACTATGATAGTTATCTATTAATTAATAAAATGATCGGCTTAATAAACCAACTTGGCTTCTTCAAGTTTATCCAAGAATTTCCTCATGTTTATAATTGTTAGAGTCTATGAAAAATATCTTATGACATCCTTTTTGACTTATTTTTTTATTTACATCTTATTTGTTCCTTATTTAATTAGAACTAGGAGTCTACTATTAACATAAATAGGACTGTTGGATTCATGTCGTTTGTATCACATTATCATTACATCACATCCAATCAATATCATAATCTTTGATCGTTCTGAGTCTCTATTCCTTATTTCCTCCTTTCTTACTTAAAACTCTCTAATTCTATATGGTATTAAAGAGGTACCATCCTCCATGACATGTCGTATCACTATTTCGCTGTCTAGTTCCCAACAATTTGGAACTCCAATTAGCACCACTCCTGGCATCTTTTCCTTCTGGCACCCTCTCTCAATCTCTCCATTGTCCCTTTCTCCTGTTCGTGGCTGTCAGTGGCAGTTCATCATCGTTTGTGGGTATTTCACCTCATTGCTGACACCACCATCTCCGCCATGTCCAGATCGGTCAAGACCTGAAATACTGCCGCTATCAGAGCCTCCATGCATCACAAGTTCCCAGCATTTGTCAGCCTTCGCCGGCATGTGAGGGAGCATTTGGCGAAATCTCTGGCTGTGATCGATGCCTCTAAACTCGCCGTGATCACCTTGGTCCAAATCTGGCCTCATCTTTTCCGTTTGTGACTTGAGTTGACAAGTACACATGCTCTCGCACATTCAGGTATTTCTGTTTTTGGCCATTGTACACTGAACCATAGCTGTTTCGCCTCCTTTCCAGGCACCTTCCCCACTGCTGCTTGGTCCCATTCTAGGCTTCTAGCTCCTATTCCTTCTCCAATGTTTCTCATGCCATTCTTTTCCCACGAATGAATCATATTAGTGGCTTTTCTTCCCACCTACAATCATTCCAGTGGTTATATTTTCCCACGGATGAATCATACTACTAGTGACTTCTCTTCCGCCATCATTCAGAGGGTAACTTATGTTGGTTATGATTCACACCATCTTTGCTCTTTTTTCTTATGCATTGGCCCCTTGTCTGTCCTAGATGCTTTGGACCTAGTTTTTTGTCTGGCACCGTCTCTTTGTCCTAGATGCATTGACCCCATCTTCATCTTTAGGTGCTTTGGCCCCGAGTTGTTGTCCTAGATGCACTAACCCTGGCTCTGTCCCAGAAGCAGTTGCCAACCACTCACATCAGATTGGGTTGGTGTTCAGTCTACCGCTTGTGTAGCCTCAATTTCAATCTCATTTTTTTTGAAGTCTCTATTCTCTCCTTTCGTCCATCCTTTTACCTACTAAAACCATCTAAATTCAACAATAATATTGTGGTTCAATTCATACATTTGCTTATTTATTATGTTTCATGTGAGTATTTTACAATCTTAGTTAATATGGCTGTTATTATACTTGTAGGCTTGATACCAAGGAGAGGTGGGAGAGGAAATCCAACATGTAGATATCACCATGGAACTGCAGTGAGGAATCCTTGAAATTTCATCAAAATGCATAGAAAATAGCTATTGAGTTTTGAGGATAACCCTGGAAGTGCTCAAGTGATGTTGCACATGCAGTACATAACAAGGGAACATCAGTTATTCATGTTTTGGGGCTTGAAAATTGACATGTATCATCATGCTTATCAGTAAATCTGCCCTGGTTATTATAGCAAGTTTAAGATGGTAGACAACGGCATAATTACATCACCTCATAGAGTTCTAATTTGATAATATTAGCATGATCCATAATGTAACCATGACCATCGAACTTCCTCCTTTCCCAGCAAGAAAATGGATGCAGCCCTTTATTAGTAATGGAGAGTTTCTAGTGTTCCCGTTCGATCTTTATATAGAACAAGAAAGCTGGGAATTTCATTTATGCTTTATTTTCTTTATAACGTCGTGCTGAATGTTGCACTATAACAAGTTTATACTAAGGACAAGACCCTCTGTGGCTCTTTTTTAAGATATCTTTTTTTTTGTTAAGCAAAGTGTATATTGAAGAGAGTACAAGGGCTACTCTAACCCATATACATAAGAAATCAAAAGAGCAAAATGCTAAATGTAATTGTTAGATTTTGGGCCTAACTTAATCCCAAAAGCTAGCTCATAGGATGAGGATTCCCTACTATTTATAAACTCTTATTAGAGATTATCTCTAGTCAACGTGGGACTTGGGTTTTTCCCAATAGTAACTAAAATACTGCCTAAAGCTAGTCAGGATGATTATTACAAAAGCCTAAACCCAAGAATTACAAAAACATATAATTGTCTACATCTGCCAAATTCCCTACTAGACCTGAATCAAAAATCCTTCCTAGAGACCAGAAAAAGCCAGCAGCATCCCAGACAAAGCCATACCAAACAAGCTACAGCAGCAAGTCCAAATAGTAGAAACGGCATGCTGCTGCAAACTGTTAACACCAGCACCAAACCAGAAAAACATAAGCCACCACTTCTCCTTTAACCAGTGAAAAACCACTGCAGCACACATCTTTTTTACCTTCCAACCTTACCCCATTCCAAAACAGAACAGGGCATATCCACCCATAAAGAAGAGTGTCAGCCTGTTGAAAGTCATGATCTGCCAAAGGATTGCTGGCATACTCCCAGATTGATGCACTAGTCAGTAAAAGAGAAGCTTCCATTCTTGATCAAGCCATTAGCCCTGGACCAAACCTTAACCTTGATTAACTCAATTACCTTATCGAAGTCCAAAGGAGCTTGGTTAAAGATCATATCATTCCTATGAAGCCATAGAGACCAAACGATTGCAAACCAAACCATTCTCCACACTTTGTTTGATCTCCTACCTACAAATAGGCCACTGTGTTGCAAAAGAATACCTTCAAGACTTCCTGCCAAAGCTGTATCCAATCCAAACCATAATATGCAAACTTGCAAGACAAAAAAAGGTGATTGCAAGTTTCAACAAATGAATTACAAAAACAGCACAATGTCAGCCCGGTATTGAAGACAATTCCCCTTTTTTGCATGTTGTAAGATGTTGGGATTCTGTCTTGAATTGCTCTCCAGCAGAATACCTTATTTTCAATGGCACACAATTCTCCCACAATAGTTTGTATTTCTTGTCGCTTGCCCCATCTTCCCCCACAGCAGTAATGACCTGATATGTTGATTTTACAACATAGGAGGCCTCTCGATTACCCAACCAGCACCAATAGTCATCCACATTTTGTAAAATGTTGGCACTTTCCAAAGTACTCATCAGGTTGGTAAGTGGTTCTTCGCAGATAAAAAGTCTTCTCCTCCAAGCCACTCACCCATTTGTGCTACTGTTGCATATCTAACTCTAAGAATACTAGACCAAACCGACTCCTTATCTTTAAAAAACACCACCTCCATTTTTCTAATAAAGCTAGATTGAAAGCATTTAAGTACCTTATCCCAAGACCTCCCTAGAACGGCATACCACATCCCATCTAACTTAATAAATTTTCCTACAAACCTCACTACCTCCTCACAAAAATCTTCTCTGAATTTGAATGATTTTGTTTATTACCTTTTTCGGGGCTTTATAAAAGGAGTAGTATACCGGTAGGCTTGAAAGAACCGCATTGATCAATATGACTACCATCGAAAGAAAGGAATTTATTCCTCCAGCCTAGTAGCCTCTTCTGGATGTTGTTTATCAAAGGAACCCATGTTGAGGACCTCCTCGGATTCGACCCCACCAAAATACCAAGAAACTGGAAAGGGAGATTCCCAATTTTGCAATTAAGAATGTCTGCAGCATGGTGGACATTTCTGATTTGTGTTGATGCCTAACAACCTGCTCTTGTGGAAATTTACCCTTAAGCCAGATGCAAGTTCGAAGTTCCTCAGTGGTGACAGCTTATTGTTAAAGCTTGGATTTCTTATATAACACAAAAACTAAGTAATTTTTGAAGTTACAACTATAAACATGTGAGTGCATGTCATGTAGGAGCATACTTCTATGACAACCATGGTCCAGAGGCTTGATAAATACAAAAAAGAAACCCCGTGAACACCTTTGATGTCTAAATTTTGGCAACAGTATTGTAAGCAAGTTGGCTATTTGGTAATTCAAACAACATATCTATATAGTTGCAGTTGATTCACTTCTGTATACATTAGTTTCTATATGCTCAATCTATTCAAGGTTATTATTTATTCTTTCCTGAAAGTAACAAAAATATACTAGTGTCAATATTATCATCATATCATGTGTTTATTATATAAAAAAAGCTCGAGAAAATTATAGTACTCAATTTTGAAGATAAGACATCCAGGTTATTCAATCTGCCAATTGAAGTGATATTGTCATTGCTAATTAGCTTACATTTGTGACAAATTGTCATTGCCTGACCAAAGCTCAACAATATTGTTCCAATTTTTGCACACAAGCAAAACTGACAAATTGTCACTGTCATGAGTAAACAAGTAGCAAGAGTCCTAAGGTAAAAAAAAAAAAGTTCCATGAGAGGCATTGGAATTTTGACCACATGCATTTCTGGAAGACTTTCAAGCTGCAGCACTAAGAGCACGTTCTATTTCCTCCAATGATCGACCCTTTGTTTCCACAACATTACCAGCTATGTACAAGACAGCAAGAACACAGACAGCTGAGAACCCCAAGTATACAGAGCTGATACCAAACTTATTTACAACACTCAAGAAATAGAGGCCAATGACAAAGTTGGAGATCTGATAAAACAAGGAAAAAATCCAAAATTTCATTGTTAGCATAGTAGTCAGGCAGCCAATATAATCAGTATAGAAATAAAACTTAACGGAGCATAAATCATACCAACACAGATATCATTTGGTGAAAAAAAAGATCCAAGGAACTTTTGAAGCCGAATATCGGTGGAGGAACTCGTAGTTAAGCTATTTTCTTAAGAGTGTTTCTTAAATTATATTATTTAGAAAATCAATGAGACTCAATCTCAACTGTGTGACTGAGTTTGATATGGCATCTCAAGGTACTTATTTTCAGTTCTTTTATTTTCCTTTTTTAAAGAATTCTTTGACCATTGTTTTTTTTTTTTCCGTTTGGTGTTTGGTAAGCAACTACTCTTAAACAGTGTGTTCTTGTAGACTTTGTTTGTTTTAGCGCCTCCAAGCAGTAGAATTTCAAAATTTATAGGCAGCAATCAATGTTTTAAAAACCGAACCGGAGATTGAACCGGCTAGACATCCGGGTCGTGGTTCAATTGGTTTAACCGGTTCAACCCACAGTTGAACCGAATGATTAGTAAATTAATTAATAAATAAAAAGTACTAAATTGGGGGGAAAGTAAAAAAATAAATAAATAAAAATTCATTGCGAATGTTCAACCTGGTCCAATTGACGGTTCAAAGTGGTTCAACCCCGGTTCAATCTAGTCCAACCGATTTTCGGACGGTTCAACCAGATCACGGATCAAAAGGGCTGGACCGAACCGTCGAACTGGCCGGTTCATGGTTGAACTGTCTGATCCAATCCGGTTTTTAAAACATTGGCAGCAATTAAGGGTAAAAATTCCACAGTGAAGTCACTCACCCAATGTGTGCCTAATGACAGAGAAACTGCTTTTGCTCTGATTCTAGAAGCAAATATCTCTGGTAGAAGAAGGGCAGGCACAGGACCAGCGCCAAGAGAGAAGGATAGGACATAACTGGTTAAAATTCACAGATCATAGAGTCAACAGAAATGGAAGATTAGATAATACAAAGAACTTGTAGGTTCATTGAAGTTTAAGTCTTTCAGTGAATGGAATCCCCATTATTGACAAAATTAAATGACTTACAGAACAGTCCCAAGGACTGCAAGGGTGCCAGAGTATGGTGCAAGGACCTTCCAAGTAAAAGATAAAGAAAGAAGCAACATAGAAGCAGCCTGGTAAAGACATAAAGAAAAGGAGGTCATTTTATATAAGTAAAGACATAAAATAGTGCAAGAAATATTTCTTTTACTTGTAACAAGTTTAACCAGGAAAATCACTGGGCCCACAATAATCAATAATTCACATTTGAACTTGTGATGTTTCAGGCAGATCATTAATCCATCACGCAACATCTCACGTTTTTCTGCTTTAGTTCAAGACAGATGTGTGCTGAAAATAACTATTACCATCCCACTAAAGCTTGTGATAAGGAGACTTTTCCTTCCTTGTTTGTCCATCAATGAGGAAGCAACAGCAGTTCCTTAAACAAAATAAAACATTAGCCAGCAGTTCCTTGCACAATAACCATCTTTAAAGATTAAAAAAATACTAACCGAGAACATTTGATGCACCAACCAGGGCACTTGCTGCAACATCGGAAGCAATTCCAGCACTGCGGAACACAGAAGTTGAATAGTATACCACAGCATTTATTCCAGCTAACTGCTGGAACAAGAAAAGTGCTGCCCCAACACTGACAACTGCAACAAGATGTTTTAGAGAAGTGCTACATCATCTCATATAATAAAGCATGAATATACTCCAGAGTAAACTAAAAAGGAAGTCGCTGGTGAAATTAAAACATAAACCATGATAAGATTATCATTAAGATATAAATATTCATACAAATATATCAGGTATAAAAGAAAGGCCTCAGTGAAGACAAACAGTAAAAGGCAATCTCATGGGTTATCCAATCTGACTATGCATTGGGTCTAGGTTGAAAAAAGATATTTGTCTTTTATGAATCATTCAAGATAAAATTATCAGAATGATAATGGTATTTACATTGGACATCTTTTACACAAACACCAATCAGTGTTCAAACAAGGAAATTTTTACGAAAAAAGCCTTCAAAAGATGCAGGTTAGCACTAATAATAACAAGCAGAAAAATTTAACCGATGAAGGGATATCTCATAGCTGTTCTGCACTACAAAAATTCTGCTTAAATACACTGAAATATTTTTCTCAATAGTGTTATCATACCGATAATTAGTCTTAACTAAAATTTTGGGATACCTTTCCAATACCGGCTACTAAACAGATCAAACCACCCTGCTTCAGGTTCAGAAGAACCTTGAGTTGCTGCTGTTAAGTCACGCATAACCGTGGCAACTCTTTCTTTTCCATATAGTGTTTTGATGGCCTTTTCAGCTTCAGCGATTTTTCCTTGCTGTAACATAGTAAATGGAATTTTCTCAGAAAACCTACAATAAAATTATTGCATTAAACTCATAACCGATACAAATAAAAGACAAGATATTGAATATTATATAAGTATAATATATATGTTCTGTAGGATTAAATTACAAAACATAAATATCATAACTCTTATCATGATTAGATACCGTATATGTATAATATGTAAGCTCTATTGCTCTATTTTGATGTGCTTCAATTCCCACTCTTTAAGTAATCATATGGTTTTATTTGCACAGATTACCCCATATGACAATATAATCCAATGGTTAGATTCATCATATGACTATTCGACAAGAAGTCACTGATGGGTCAGAAAGTAGTGTCTTTTTCAATGGTTTGTTATTCATATAAACTCATTTCCTCCTAAAAAAGATAGCACAGTATTGCAGGACAACCTGAAAAAGCCACCGGGGACTTTCTGGAGAAATTGCCATACCAAGAGCTAACAGAATAGATGGAACCACTGATATGCCAAACATTGTCCGCCACCTGATAAAATAAAATCAATAAAATTGAATGAGCTAGAAGAGGTAGAAAACTGACCAACAAATGATTTTGGATCCTTCAAGAAGAAAATAAAATTAAAATTAAAAACCATGAAGACACTATCAAAATTTGAATATCAACTCAAATTGAAACTAACACAAAATTAAATCCTGGAACAACTATTTTCAAAAGAAAAGAAAAAAAAGTATATATGTGTTCTTTTGGAACTTAATATCATTTTGTATGCATCTTTCTCATTAAATACTTAAATTTATCCTTCACCATAGTTACATAATTTCAATATCAAAAGTATGAATTTGCAAGTGCACTTTTATCCAGAAGTATAATGATAGGATACTGATACTGGGCCCAGCCCAAATACCAAGAGTGAGAGAGCGTGTAATGCAAAGGTGAGGGAGGAAAGTTAGTTACCAGAGAGAGAATATAGATATGATTGCATAGGTTTAAAAGAGAGAAGAGGAGACGTGACGGGGGTGCATTGTATTTTGGTTTTCAGCTTTTTAGTTGGGGCTAGGAGTCTTCTCCTTGCTGGGAGCATTTTGTTCTTACTTTTCTGCATTTCCTCTTCTACTCTGTAATTCTCTTCTAATTCCAGTCAACAAAACAGTCCTCATTTCATCTTTTGGCTTAAGTCTCATTAATGGGTTTGCTCTGTTTGAGATAGGAAATAGTTCCTATCATATAAGTAGACAACCCTAAATCTCTTATTCGTAATTGTCAGTGATGATGAGAAGATTAAAAGTTTAAAACATGCAAACACAAATGGGACATCTGAAGTCGTATTTCTCAGTAAAAGAAATCAAAGTATTCATAAATAACTATCTAACTTTAGTGCACAAACAACCTTAACATCAGCTCTTATTGAGAAAAACTTTGGATATAGATAGGTCTGTCCCGTAAACTCTTTCTTCTAGGAGCATGTTTTCTTTGGTCACTTCATTTATTTCTCGTTGACAAAGAAACACATCTCTACTTTCTTTCACATGGAACACATGTAATAGAAGTAGGAGTGTTTTTAACTTTTAAATTGTTTACACAGAATATGGATATTTGTATTGCCAATATGCATATTACCATCTCTGGATAATATGCCATCCGAAGAAATAAAAAGCTCACAAAGTGGTAAATTGAAAAATAACCCCAAAATAAGGGTAAGGTAATATAACTCATTACCATGTAGGGTTTCCTGCCAGAGGCAACCCAGCCACCAGCGCTACAAGAATCCCAATACATATAAAAAGTTGATTAACAGATCCGAGTGCACCGCGAATTTCAGTTGGTGAGATCTGCCCATTAGAAGGAGTCACCACATGGTCCATATAAAATATGTAAACATGATCACAAAGGTAAAAATGATTTATAGAGTCACCACCTCAGATATGTATAGTGGTACAATAGCAGATGTAACCCCAATTCCTATACCAGCAAGCAAGCGGCCGATGATCATTGTCTGAACACTCTGGGCTGTTGCACTGTAAATACATCATAGTTCAAAACATCAGATTTCAAAAATATATAAACGACCAGACCATGCATGCAAGAACAGCGGACTGACCAAAGAAATGCTCCAATTGCCAGAGGAATAGCATCTAACTGAAAAGTCCTAGTTCTGCCAAATTTATCAGCCAATGCTCCACCAGTAAATGAGCCAACAGTGGCACCGGCAAGTAGTGTGCTGACAATCCAGCCTGTTCATGGATTTTACACTCATAAAAATCAAGAGAAAATAACTGATGGAACATATATAACTGTGAAGCTACAAATTTTGAATTATAAGGTAAAGATAACAGACACAAAGATTCACATGTGAACAAAAGAAATGAAAATTTTCACTTAAGCATTCTGCCATAATGCTCAACCTTTTTCCTGTTTGTCTAAGAGTAACATTGACATGGACAGACATGCATACTGAAAATTTGCCTTGTTGCACATCATATATTAAAAAATCATACATGTGGAAAACAAGAGAATGTATTTTCACAGATATCTTGCTCATAAAACCAATCAACCGTTCTAAAGTAATTTCACGAATTACGACTAATATTAATTTTTTTTAAAAATGTACCTTGTAGAACAGTATTTTCAATGATTCCAAGATCCTTGGCAAGGTATTCAAGAGCACCATTTACCACCCTGCATCAAACAGGGTATTGTCAGAGTCTTCCAACATAAAGATACTACTTAATGGAAAACAGTAGTATACCATATAACAATAACAATTCTACATAATACTGCCATACATGACTTCCAGCAAAAGAACTTAAGATTCTCATATCATTTATATAACTTAGATGGCAGTATAAAGAAAATGACATGCTTCACTACAAGTCCATTGACCCACACAGCACATACTAAAATGAAGAGGTTATCCATACCCAAGATGATAACCAAATAAAATGGCTCCGAGGCAAGCCACACCTACATAGGGTAGAACAGTTCCAGAAGATTTTCCCTGAGGAACAACAGGGACAACATCCTCGATATCTCCATCTGCAACTCAATTTTACTTTCCATGAGTATTTGTAAGAGCATATAAATATATGAAAATATGAAATAGCCAGAAGTGCTAGATTCACACAGTAAGCTGTTGAGACTTGGGAAATCTGTTCAGAGACTTGCAAATATAAAACTTATAAAAGCAATTGGAAACAATAAAAGCATTGTTTTCAGAATCAATACATATGCAACCGCATGACGTGAGCACATTCGTATCATACACAGTCCGAAGATTAATTAAGTGCCACCAAGGGACAAAAGGCAATTGTTAAGGATGAATACTATAGTACACCCTCCTGATAATTTATTTTTTTTCAAAATAACAATATTATTAAAAATTGAATTGCCTAAATATTGCAACCATATTGAAATTAACCATTCATATGACCTGCATTCTCAAAACATAGATCACAGAGTTTCATGTTGGGAAATTAGGCACACACTTTACATCTAACTCAACAACAGCAACAATACAAACACGAATGCATATACACATACACAATAATGCCTTACTAGGAAACATAACAGCAAGTGATCAAATTATCAATCTTTCCATGAAAAAGAATAAGAGCTAAACAGGGCATCATCAAGCAAACAAAACAAGGCGCCCATCTACATAAATCAAGCACATTACACATCTTTGATACATGCAGTAAAAAAACCTACCAAAAAACTAATAAAAACAAACAAATTAAAGCCATCAGCAACAGCATACAAACCAGAAGCCTGAACCCTGACTGATCTGGCTTTAGCAGAGGACCCAAAATTGCCACTAAAACCAACTCTTGTACAATTCAGTTCAGTTTGCATAGTGACAGAACCAAGCCTCAAACCAGAGGAATTAGTACCATTATTGGTCATGCAAACTCTTATAGGTCTCAGAACACTCCAATTTCTGAAATCTCCAAAACCCACCAAGGCCCTTTGCTTTTGAACCCCAAAAGTGGCTCCTTTAACGGCAAAGGTTGATGCTTGCATGTTATCTAATTGAAAATTCCAATACCCAGAAAATCAAAACACGTCAATTCTTTCTAAAAAAAATTATATAATAAAAAAACCAATAAGAGGAAAATAAAAAAACAACAACAACAAAGGGAATGGCATTTTAATATGAAATAAGATTTTGAAGTGTGAAAGAAAAGGAAGTAAGAGATGGATTACCGTGTGAAAGGGTGACAATTAAAGTAAGGGAAAGAACCCAGAAATTGAGAAAAAAGGGTAAGGGAGTTTTTGTGCTTAGCTTCTCTAACTCGATAGAAAATGCAACTTTTTATTGGGATTTTCTCTTATTCCTATGCATTTTTTCACATGAAATAAGGGAGCTTCGAAAGGACCGCTACTGAATGAAACCAACAACAAAGACGAAGCTGGTGAATAATTCAATTTTCTTTTCTTTTCTTTTTTAGAAGAAATGAATTTCTATACTTATAAGAAGGATCAAATATGTTTTTATAGTTATAAAATTGGTAAAATTTGATTTTGATCCTATATAATTTTATTCATTTTTAATATTAGCATTTAATAAAAGTAATATGTTTTAATTTTTATAGGAACCAATATCAAATTTTATCAATTTTACAGGGATAAAAATATATTTAATCTTTATTAAAATGAGAATTATTATAATTTAATTGTAATGTTCCACGATAAAAACTTTTTATATTATCTACTAATGATACAATTTTTAGATTAATGAAAATACTTGATTTTTATTAGCTACCAAAAGTATATATGTGATGATTGATAATATAAAGTTGTGTTTATGGTCTTTGTGAACAAGTACGAGAAAATATAAACATAATATAACTGCAGAGACTACTAAAATCACACAGCTCCAAATATAATTGTGGACATCATTTTAAAAATTTGGGTACGAATGTAAAATTATTTACACTTTCAACGAATTATGCATTAGTATAGTTATTATATATTATATTTTATACATTTATATTGATAAACAAATATTTATTATTACATCTCCATATATTATTTATTGTTAGTATAAAAAAAATTATATTAACTATGCATAAAATTTTATATTTGGTGCTACCTTTAAGATAGTTATTATAGAATTGATTAAAAAAAATAGTTATTATAGAAATCAAATATTATTAATAATGTAAAAATAGTATGATTGTTACTAAAATCACACCATTCCAAATATAATTGTGAACATCATTTTAAAAATTTGGGTATCAATGTAAAATTATTTACACTTTCAACGAATTATGCATTAGTATACTTATTATATATTATATTTTATACATTTATAATGATAAACAAATATTTATTATTACATCTCCATACATTATTTATTGTTAGTATAAAAAAATTATATTAACTATGTATAAAATTTTATATTTTGTGCAACCTTTAAGATAGTTATTATAGAATTGATAAAAAAAAGATAGTTATTATAGAAATCAATTATTATTAATAATGTAAAAATAGTATGATCATTTAATACTACAACAACAACCAAACATTATCCCACTAGGTGGGGTGTATGATCGTTTAATAGTTCAAAACATTTTTACATTGATGATATAGAAGTGAAGAACAGAGAAAACAAGATAATTAAGGGTTCATTTGGTTTGTATTTTTCATTTCCTGTTTTTATTTCCTAAATTTAGAAATAATTATAACAAAAATAATTATAAAAATGTCACATTATTTTTATTATAGTTCCTTTTTTCAAAAATTTGTATAAAAAACATGAAAACAACCATATAAATCTTTAAAAACAAAAAATACAATAAAATAATATAATATTTTTATAATTATTTCTGACGGTGTAGAATAAAAGAAAAGAAAATGGTACGTGGGAATTTTGGGTTAGATTGTGTCATGTGATGTGATGAGGCTGCGTTGGGGATGTCGCGAGTGCACATTGTTGGTTGTGTTGTGCTGGCGAGTGAGTGTCCTTTCCCCAGACAATATGATGTGTACTGGTCCTACATTCTAACAAGTCAATCACTATTTTCTCTGACATGCATGCCCTCGTGTCAGACATATAAGAAATGCGTGACAAATATGACAAAAACTCATTTTCTCTCAAATTTAATTTCTCGTTTCTTATTCCATAGTAAAAACTAAAAAACTAGAAAAACAAAAAAAAAATGAGCAAAACTTATTTTCTTCCTAGTGGTAATTTGGTTAAACTAAGAGTGTTTTTTTTACTAACTAAGAGTGTATTTATTATTGTTTATTTTGTTAAAAAAATCATTTTTTTAATTGAATAATTATTTTTTAAAATTTTTAGTGTTTTTGTTTTTGTTTTTTTAAAATAATAAAAAACATTAAAAAATCATTTTCATGATTAAAATGAAAAATAACTTTCATTAGCTTTTGGAAAGAATATTTCTTATAACTAACTATTGTTAAAAAATGATTTGTATTATTATAAACAAACATAAATCTGTTTCTACTTTTCTTTAAATCTATAAAAATAATCATTAAATTATTTTATAATAAAATCATTTATTTTTTAATCTTAAACAAATGAGTTCTAAATTTGTGGCTTCTATTGTTTTCAATAATTTTGAATTTGATTTTATATTGTTTTCTTTATAAACGAGTCATTATAATTATAAACATTTTCATATAAATTTATTTTTATTACTCTAATGCTATGATTTATAAGTATTTTTTATGAATTAATACAATAAGTATTTGATATAAAATAGTTGCACATCACATCATTTAGATACTTATCATGTCAATAATTTTTAACCTTATTATAATGAGAAATAGAGATAAATATATATGATGTCGTATATAATGTTCAAAAATTATGTTCAAATATCGTAACTCAATAGAAATAGACTTATATAATACTTATGTAAAAAATATAGAGATCAAGTTAAAAACCAGCATAAATAATAAGGGGGAAATCTTGATTTATCCTTATTCTTTTTTCTAAACCAAATATTAACAACTAAAAATAAATAAAGAACGTTAACCAACTTACTTCCGTTATTATTTATTAGCTGGCCACTTCTTTATTACTGTAATTAAATAAATTTAAATAAAAACAATTAATTTGGATGATTTTATCATTGGTCAGAGGTTCGATCGTTGGTTTTTGTATATGAAAAAAATCTGATTAGGAAATATTAACCCTTCAATATTGTTCAATATCTCGAGGGATTAATCTCTGTAGTTGCGTATAGAATATCTTGACGGGAAAAAAAGTCTTTCTGTAATGTTCTTTTGTAACTTACGATACTCTATCATGTGTATCTATAGTTCCTTTTTTTTTTTTTTGGGTATTTTGTATCTTGATTTTCTTTCTTACTTTGACAATTTGCTTTAATAATTTTACCATAAATCTTTTAGATATTTGATTTTTGAGTAAATATCCAATTTGGTCCCCGTAATTATGAAGTGGTATCAACCTGGTGTTGGATATAAAATATCAGAATTCCTGATTTTTTGTCGGAAAGGTGGAGGCGAGCTTGTGAAATTATGAAGAAATGATAAGTCCAAAAGTTGACAATATTTATAGTTAGTCGACAGATGGATTGGTGTCAGAAACTGGATGTCGAATTTAAGATTTAGAGAAGCGCCTAAGTAAAAATTCGACAAACAATTATCAAGTTGACGTGATAGACAACACAATCGTCAAAGACAATAAGTTGACACGAAACAATTCAAGCAAATGAGCAGTTTAAAGAAGTTGTGGTAGAAATAGTTTAAGTTTCGAATGTAGAAAACTGCTACACCACGTTGCAGGTAGTGAAGTAGAAGTTAACAATAGGAGGTTATTTTATTTTGCCTATATATAGTAGTTCATGTAATGTAATAGATGTTGGAAATTTGAAACATCATACATGTCTCGATCACACAACAGATTGACGGATTAACTCAAGTACTACTTCCACCCCTTTGTCAAATTTCAATACAATTTCAATTCAAGTCTTTTCAATGTCTTTTCTAGATTCACAGTGTTATGATGTTTATCCTTTTCATGTTCTTTATTTTTACTACCATTAACTCAAGATGGCGGATCCAATTTTAAGTTCTTTACTCAAATATTGTTTTCGTCAACTTCTAGTGTTTCTTTAATTGCTTTGCAAACTTCTTTCACTTAGCATTTCTTTAATCAATTTGTACTTTTAATAATGTTTACATATTTTCTTTGAAGTTTTCCTTGAGAATTTACAAGTTATTACTCATTTTGTCTGTTTTATGACAAACATTTTCACTATATGTTTTTAACTTAAATTGATGTTTCTTTATTCTTTTCATTGTTACTTTACTCATTTTCATTCGTTTTAGAAGTAATTTAATACTTTCTTTTAATTTCCTATTTAATTCATTTATAGTTTAGTTTACTTCATGACAATTTCTTATATAAGCAGATGAAAGTCATTGCCATTATACACATAATTTGATTTTGTCAAATTTGTTTTGTGACAGACATCTTTGTAGAAAACCACCGACAACAAGATTATCATATAACTCGTCGAGATCCCACAATTTCCTGATCTTTTATTATTTGTTTCATTGATAATCCACCGTCTTGGCATGTTTTATCTATTATTTTAGAGCGGATTTCATCAATTAAATTTTGTTGAATGCTTGATTTAGCCCAAATTAGACTTTGTTTTCCTATTTTAGTTATTTTGAGTCAATGTGTGCATTTAATTGATTTTAATTAGAATTTAAATGATTTTCTCAAGATTTTCTTATTTTTATTTTTAGGAAACGACAAAGAAGAAGGATTGAAATTAAATTGAAGATTGCCAAGTAAATTGCAAGGGCCCACATGATGGATTTGAATCCAAATCAATTTGGATTTGGATTATTATGATTAAAAGATAATTCAATTGGCATTGAGATAAAAGATTGGATCTGAATCAAATTGGATTTGGATAATAATTGCCTATCACAACAACAAAGGATATGATAAGATTTGACAATTAATTTGGAGATATTGATTTGGCAATTAAATATGAAGATTAAAATGCTTAGGACCAATTATGTTGGAGTTTTCATAAAGGTGGAGCTTGAAATACAAGAAAAATGAGCAAAACAGAACCCATCACGGCCTGGCCGTGATGGGCTTCACGGCCTTGATCGAGAAGGGCTGAAAAAGAAAGAAGAACACAAAGTCAGAACCTGTCACGGCCAGGCCGTGATGGCCATTACGGCCGTGACAGGTCAACCAGTGTCAAGTTCTAAATAGCACTCTAAGGCTCGAAAATAGGGATCCAAGGGGCTGCTACCTTAGGCAAAAATTAGGATTTCTCTTCTTCTCAATTTCTTCTTTTCTCTTAGGATTTTTATGCTTTTGTTATTCAACGTTGCCATGACCATGGCAATGCTTGAGTAGTCTTTTTTTATTTCTAGGAATTGGGGCTATGCCCAAGACTTGTTTTATGTTATGAATTGACATTTTACTTCTTGTTAATTTCAATTTGCTTTCGATTTAATTCTTATTGCATGAATTGCTTGTGAATTTGGTGCGCACTTATTTACATGTCATAGATACTCTAAGGAGGAACCTAGTGGTGAACTTAGGTATCGAATCTATAGGAATAAAACTTAGGACTTAAATCACGAGAGTTAGAAGCAGTCATTCGAGGGTTCATTGAATTGTCACGAATCTTAATGGGTTCAATTTAAATACAATTACCACGAGATTAGGGATTGGTTTAAGTTGCCATGGTTCCTGTATCTCGAGAGGAACATTAACTTATTTAGGATAAATTCACCTTCAGAGTAATTTTGATAACTAACAAGAGGGGTAGTCAATTTAGTAGCATGAGCAGTCTTGTTGGTAACCCAATTCCTGGAAATCTCTTTTTCATATTTAAAATCCCAAAAATATTTGATTTTATTTTATTGTTTCTTTTATTTTCTTGAAATCTATTCACACTTATTTCTTAGTCTAAAATAGTTGTTTAATTTGTGAAGTTGTACTAGGTTTCTGATAATCCACTGTCTTATCATGTTTTATCTATTATTTTAGAACGGATTTCATCAATTAAATTTTGTTGAATGCTTGATTTAGCCCAAATTAGACTTTGTTTTACTATTTTGGTTATTTTAGAGTCAATGTATGCATTTAATTGATTTAATTAGATCTTAGATGATTTTCTCAAGATTTTTATTATTTTTATTATTAGGAAAGGACAAAGAAGAAGGATATCAATTAGATTGAAGATTGCCAAGTAAATTGCAAGGGCTCACATGATGGATTTGAATCCAAATCAATTTGGATTTGGATTATTATGATTAAAAGATAATTCAATTGGCATTGAGATAAAAGATTGGATCCAAATTAATCAATTTGGATTTGGATAATAATTGCCTATCACAACAATAAAGGATATGATAAGATTTGACAATTAATTTGGAGATATTTATTTGGATATGAAGATTAAAATGCTCAGGACCAATTATGTTGGAGTTTGCATGAAGGTGGAGCTTGAAATACAAGAAAAATGAGCCAAACAGAGTCCATCACGGCCTGGCCGTGATAGGCATCACAACCATGATCGAGCAGGGCTGAAAAAGAAAGAAGAACACAAAGTCAGAACCTGTCATGGCCAGGCCATGATGGCCGTGACAGGCCATCAATGCCAAGTTTTCCAAGACAGAACCTGTCACGGCCTGGTCGTGACAGCCATCACGGCCGTGACGCACAATATCTGGAATTTTAAAACCTGATTTGATATGATTTTGTAATTACTTGGGATTCAAGTTACCCTACTCTATAAATAGAGCAATTAGGCTCGAAAATAGGGGGAAATGGGCTGCTACTTTAGGCAAAACTAGGATTTCTCTTCTTCTCCAATTTCTTCTTCTCTCTTAGGTTTTCTTTTATGCTTTTGTTAATCAAGCTTGCCATGACCATGTCAATGCTTGAGTAGTCTTTTTGTTTCTAGGGATTGGGGCTATGCCCAAGATTTGTTTTGTGTTATGATTTGACGTTTTACTTCTTGTTAATTTCGATTTTGCTTTCGATTCGATTCCTATTGCATGAATTACTTGTGAATCCGGTGCGCACTTATTTGCATGTCATAGATACTCTAAGGATGAACTTAGCGGTGAACTTAGGTATCGGATCTATAGGAATCAAACTTAGGACTTAAATCACGAGAGTTAGAAGCGGTCCTTCGAGGGTTCACGAATTGTCACAAAACTTAAAGGGTTCAATTTAAATTCAATTACCACGAGAGTAGGGGTTGTTTAATTGGGCACGGTTCTTGTAACCCGAGATGGAGCATTAACTTATTTAGGATAAATTCGCCTTCAAAGTAAATTTCCATAATTAACAAGAGGGGTAGTCAATTTAGTAGCATGAGAGGTCTTGTTGGTAACCCAATTCATGGAAATCTCTTTTCATATTTAAAAACCCGAAAAATATTTTATTTCTTTTATTGTTTCTTTTATTTTCTTGAAATATTTTCAAACCTATTTCTCAGTCTAAATAGTTGTTTAATTTGTGAAGTGACATTTGGTTTCCCAATCCCTGAGTTCGATACTCGGTCTCTCACCGTTTTATTATTACTTGCTACGATCCGGTACGATTGCCAGAGCATATCAAGTTTTTGGCACCGTTGCAGTGGATTGGCAATACTAATATCATTAGTAACAAAGGAGGCAACTACTTTAGACTTTTTAATTTTTAATTGTATATATTTGACCTTTTCTTTTGAGTTTTGTTTGTGCAAGGTTGATGAAACACATGGACTATCGTTACTATCCAACTTGGGAATATCAACTTGATTGGATCGTGTTTAATGGTATCACTGACAAGCACATGAAGATATACTCCAAAGAGGAATGGAGATCCTATTTGTCATCCTTACAACCACCACCAGACATTAAGCTGGATCCCGAGGTGCTAGAATCACTTTGGGATATAGATGCTCAACATTTGATCCAGAGCATAGAGCGTAGCAAGGAGGAATTCAGTGGCATGATTCAAAGGCATAAAATGCATAAGAAACGTTATCAATTGGTAGCGGAGATGCTAAGTAAAAACTTTCAAAAGTTAGAAGAACAAGCTAGTGAATTTTCTAAATTGCTAGCATAAAATCAACATGGAATTCAAATTGAAGAGAATCTATTTGCTAGCATGGATGTGAATGAAGATGAAGTGGTGGTGGAAGATGATTCAAGAGGAGAGGATCATGAAGAGGAGTGCAAGGAGGAAATATCTCCTATTGTTCCTTTGCAAAGGACAAAAGAAATCAATCATGTAGAAAATACTTCTCTCACCATTCCTATTGAGGAGCCTAAAAATTCTGAGTTGGATAAGTATGTTGGTTTGCATGCATGTTTGGATATAACAAAGTTGGTACCTTCTATTTGTCTACAACATTACTTTGTGAAAATACCAACTTTGGAGTTCAAGTCACAGCATGAAAATTGGGAGTTTTCATCAACAGCGGCAAAGGCTCTAAGGTCACCTCAAGAAGTTATGGTTCTAGTGCTTCATGGAGAAACTAATTACATAAAAGGCCATTCTTGGAGTAGGTGACTTACCATTTGACCCAGGAGGAAGTGAGCTCATCATAACACTTAAATAAGTCAATGGAATCTCATCACACTTGCTTCTTCCATCTCCACTCCACAAGCCGTGGGATCCGGGTGGAAGGTCTTACATCTTGGGCATCTCTTGGTCTTTTTACCACAGGCTATGGGATTCGGGTGGAAGCGTCTTCAATGAGTTTTTCTAAACCCTTCTCTTTTTAATTATTTTGTTTTTATTTACTTGAGTCATATGTGTGTGAGTCTTGTGTTGGTAAGCTTGAAGGAAATTAATTGAAAATTGAAAGAAGAACACAAAATCAGAACCTGTCATGGCCATCACAGTCATGATGGCCATCAGGGCCAGGCCGTGATGGCCATCAGGGCCAGGCCGTGACGGCCATCACGGCCGTGACAGGCCATCAGTGCCAAATTTTCCAAGACAGAATCTGTCACGGCCTGGCCGTGACAGCCATCACGGTAGTGACGCACAATATCTGAAATTTTAAAACCTGATTTGATCTAATTTTGTAATTATTTGGGATTCAAGTTACCCTACTCTATAAATAGAGCAATTAGGCTCGAAAATAGGGGGAATTGGGCTGCTACTTTAGGCAAAAACTAGGATTTCTCTTCTTCTCCAAATTCTTCTTCTATCTTAGGTTTTCTTTTATGCTTTTGTTAATCAAGCTTGCCATGACCATGGCAATGCTTGAGTAGTCTTTTTGTTTCTAGGGATTGGGGCTATGCCCAAGATTTGTTTTGTGTTATGATTTGACGTTTTACTTCTTGTTAATTTCGATTTCGCTTTCAATTCGATTCCTATTGCATGAATTACTTGTGAATCTGGTGTGCACTTATTTGCATGTCATAGATACTCTAAGGACACACTTAGCGGTGAACTTAGGTATCGGATCTATAGGAATCAAACTTAGGACTTAAATCACGAGAGTTAGAAGCGGTCCTTCGAGGGTTCACGAATTGTCACAAAACTTAAAGGGTTCAATTTAAATTCAATTACCACGAGAGTATGGGTTGGTTTAATTGGGCACGGTTCTTGTAACCCGAGAGGGATCATTAACTTATTTAGGATAAATTCGCCTTCAAAGCAAATTTCCATAATTAACAAGAGGGGTAGTCAATTTAGTAGCATGAGCAGTCTTGTTGGTAACCCAATTCCTGGAAATCTCTTTTCATATTTAAAAACTCGAAAAATATTTTATTTCTTTTATTGTTTCTTTTATTTTCTTGAAATCTTTTCAAACCTATTTCTCAGTTTAAATAGTTGTTTAATTTGTGAAGTGACACTTGGTTTTCCAATCCCTGAGTTCGATACTCGGTCTCTCGCCGTTTTATTATTACTTGCTTCGATCCTGTACGCTTGCTGGAGCCCATCAGTTTCCCAATCCTTGAGTTCGATACTCGGTAATTTACTTGCTGTTTTAAGTATTACTTGCTTCGATACGGTACACTTGCCGGAGCTTATCAAGTTTTTGGTGTCGTTGCCCGGGATTGGCAATACCAATATCATTAGTAACAAAGGAGGCAACTACTTTAGTCTTTTTAATTATTATTTATATATATTTGACCTTTTCTTTTGATTTTTGTTGGTGCAAGGTTGATGAAACACATGGACTATCGTTACTATCCAACTTGGGAATATCAACTTGATTGGATCGTGTTTAATGGTATCACTGATACGCACGTGATGATATACTCCAAAGAGGAATGGAAATCCTATTTGTCATCTTTGCAACCACCACCATACTTCGAGCTGGATCTCGATTTGCTAGAGATTCTTTGGGATATAGATGCTTATCCTTTGAGCTTGAGCATAGAGCATAGCAAGGAGGAAGTTGGTTCCATGATTCAGAGGGCTGAAATGCGAGCAGGGGAAAATGCTAGTAAGAGAGTGACATCGCTAAGTGACAACTTTCAAAAGTTAGAAGAACAAGCTAGTGAATTTTCTAAATTGCTAGCAAAAAAGCAGTGTGGAATTCAAATTGAAGAGAATCTATTTGCTAGCATGGATGTGAATGAAGATGAAGTGGTGGTGGGAGATGATTCAAGAGGAGAAGATCACGAAGAGGAGTGCAAGGAGGAAATATCTCCTGTTGTTCCCTTGAAAGGGACAAAAGAGACCAATCATGTGGAAAATACTTCTCTCAGCATTCCTATTGAGGAGCCTAAAAATTATGAGTTGGATAAGTATGTTGGTTTGCATGCATGTTTGGATATAACAAAGTTGGTACCTTCTATTTGTCTACAACATTACTTTGTGAAAATAGAAACTTTGGAGTTCAAGTCATTGCCTGAGAATTGGGACTTTTCATCAACAACGGCAAAGGCTCTTAGGTCGCCTCAAGAAGTTATGGTTCTAGTACTTCATGGAGAAACTAATTACATAAAGGCCATTTCTTGGAGTAGGTGACTTACCATTTGACCCAGGAGGAAGTGAGCTCATCATATCACTTAAAGAAGTCAATGAAATCTCATCACACTTGCTTCTTCCATCTCCACTCCACAAGTCATGGGATCCGGGAGGAAGGTCTTACATCTTGGGCACCTCTTGGTCTTTTTACCACAGGCTATGGGATCCGGCTGGAAGCGTCTTCAATGAGTTTTTCTAAACCCTTCTCTTTTTAATTATTTTGCTTTTCTTTACTTGAGTCATATGTATGTGAGTCTTCTGTCGGTGAGCTTGAATGGATTTTATTAAATTTAGCATAAATGGATTGCATGATAAATATTGATTTTTGATTATTTCCCCTAATGATTTGAAAATTGAAAATTGATCACCATGTGAAAAATTGAAAATTGAACTTTGAGAAATTTTATTGTGATTGTATAATTTATGATAAGTTTGGGGTGAAGGGATGCACACATTAGGGATTGTATCTCGATCAAACAATTTACGAAAAATGTCCAGGTGAGGAATTTGAGCCTCCAACAATGTTTTTGAATTGTGTGAATCACTTTTAAGTTACACTTTCCCAGATTTGCTTGAATTTCTTCATGGTTTGCATGTTTATATGTTTGCATCAAATGATTTAGGCAATTTTCTTTGAAATAGCTACTTGAACTAAAAAGGACCATCCCTAATGCATGTTTCCTAGTTAGCCACATTGAGCCTAATAGCCTATTGTTTCTTGATGACCTTATGTTATAAGCCAAAGTCTGGAAAAACCATGTTAACCCGATCTTAGGATTTATGAGAGCATGGATGCTTAGCAAGACGATGGTTGAAGGAAACTAAGTTTGGGGTGGCTACAAAGGTTCGATATGTTATTTTGGGTTGAGAAAAAGAAAAAAATATAGGTTGAAGCCAAAGGCAAAAGGAAAAAAGAAAAAGAAGAAAAATAAAAAATTCCAAAAAAGGGCAAAATAAAAGGGTGTCAAAGGAAATAGGTTGTAGCCACTCAAAGCGTCAAAAATAAAAATGGAAAAAGGAATTAGAGTGAAAATAATAGTGTAAAAAGTTTCATGCTCTCTTAATTCCTAAGGATGTAAAGCCTAGCGCCTTTGTATATCCTACCTTTAGCCAGACTACATTACAACCTATGAAAGGCCTTTTGATAATGCATGCATGTTTTCGCGGGAACTTTGTTTGAGATGAAAATCAAATTCAAGGAAAGTGCTCTTGAAATGTGAAATTGAGTGAAAGTTGATAGCCTAGAATATTGAGCGAATGAGTGAATTATTAAATGCCCTTGTGAGGAAGGCAAATGTTTGAAATTTGTGATCTCATTTTTGTGTGTAACTCGAACCCTTTGCTTAGATTAATAATTGCATGAATGATAAAATTCTCAATTGTTTAAAGTAAATGAATGTGGGCATTACATTGATGTAAAGGGGGGAACATTGAAGAAAAATTGAATTGATAAAATTGCATGAAATTTGTGTGAGATTAACTGAGTCCATTGAGCTTACCCAATTCTGAGTCTTTTTGAGTTTTAGTTTGCTTGAGGACAAGCAAAGTTTAAGTTTGGGGTATATAATCCACTGTCTTATCATGTTTTATCTATTATTTTAGAGCGGATTTCATCAATTAAATTTTGTTGAATGCTTGATTTAGCCCAAATTAGACTTTGTTTTCCTATTTTAGTTATTTTGAGTCAATGTGTGCATTTAATTGATTTTAATTAGAATTTAATTGATTTTCTCAAGATTTTCTTATTTTTATTTTTAGGAAAGGACGGAGAAGAAGGATTGAAATTAAATTGAAGATTGCCAAGTAAATTGCAAGGGCCCACATGATGGATTTGAATCCAAATCAATTTGGATTTGGATTATTATCATTAAAAGATAATTCAATTGGCATTGATATAAAGATTGGATCCAAATCAAATTGGATTTGGATAATAATTACCTATCACAACAACAAAGGATATGATAAGATTTGGCAATTAATTTGGATATATTGATTTGGCAATTAAATATGAAGATTAAAATGCTCATGACCAATTATGTTGGAGTTTGCATGAAGGCGGAGCTTGAAATACAAGAAAAATGAGCCAAACAGAGCCCATCACGGCCTGGCCGTGATAGGCATCACGGCCAGGATCGAGCAGGGCTGAAAAAGAAAGAAGAACACAAAGTCAGAACCTGTCACGGCCATCACGGTCGTGACAAGCCAACCAATGTCATGTTCTCCAGGACAGAATCTGTCACGGCCTGGCCGTGGCAGGCATCCCTGTCATGACGCGAAAAATCTGTAAATTTAATTTCTGATTTGATCTGATTTTGTAACAACTTTAATCCCAAGTTACCCAACATTATAAATAGGACTCTAAGGCTCGAAAATAGGGATCCATGGGGCTGCTACCTTAGGCAAAAATTAGGATTTCTCTTCTTTTCAATTTTTTTTTCTCTTAGGATTTTTATACTTTTGTTATTCAAGGTTGCCATGACCATGGCAATGCTTGAGTAGTCTTTTTTAATTTCTAGGAATTGGGGCTATGCCCAAGACTTGTCTTATGTTATGAATTGATGTTTTCCCTTTGTTAATTCCAATTTGCTTTTGATTTAATTCCTATTGCATGAATTACTTGTGAATTTGGTGCGCACTTATTTGCATTTCATAGATACTCTAAGGACGAACCTAGCGGTGAACTTAAGTATCGGATCTATAGGGATTGAACTTAGGACTTAAATCACGAGAGTTAGAAGCGGTCCTTCAAGGGTTCATTGAATTGTCATGAATCTTAATTGGTTCAATTTAAATACAATTACCACGAGAGTAGTGGTTGGTTTAATTGGGCACGATTCTTGTATCTCGAGAGGGAACATTAACTTATTTAGGATAAATTCACCTTCAGAGTAATTTTGATAATTAACAAGAGGGTAGTCAATTTAGTAGCATGAGCGAGTCTTGTTGGTAACCCAATTCCCGGAAATCTCTTTTTCATATTTAAAATCCCAAAAATATTTGATTTTATTTTATTGTTTATTTTATTTTCTTGAAATCTATTCACACTGATTTCTTAGTCTAAAATAGTTGTTTAATTTGTGAAGTCGTACTTGGTTTCCCAATCCCTGAGTTCGATACTCGATAATTTACTTGTCGTTTTAATTATTACTTGTTTCGATCTGGTACACTTGCCGGAGCCTATCATTCGTCAGATTTGGACACTACTAAAAAACCGAGTAAACAATTTGGCACGCCCAGTGGGACGAGTTTAGAGTAACTCGTACAGTGTCACGAACTTTGACATACAAATTGATTGTATTCGTCTGAGAAGTGGGAGAGTGATTCAAACATCATCTGTTTCCCAAGACTCTGTGAATATGAGTAGTGCAAACAATGCAGGCATAGTGAACAATAACGCCGCTGTGTCAACAATGGATAGTAACCCTGTAACCACTGTTACACCAGTTGACATTATCCCTGCAACCGTAGTTAACACTACTAATGCAGGAAATAATAGTACTAATAATTTAATCGCGGGAAGAGGCAGTTCATATGCACAAGTCATCAATAGATTTGACGAAGTTGGTCAGGGAACTCTCCCGTTGCCAAATGGATCTCCAGTTATACAACATTTAAATACACAAAGTACTGGATTATCTTCACGAAGCCTTGTGAATTCAAACACAGGGGGAACTGTAACAGCCTAATTTTAATTATGTTATTCTACCGGTTAAAATAAAATTAATTATATTTGAATTTGAGAGTTAGAAAGTGCTTTTGATTAAAATAAAATCATATTCATAGTCTACTTTATGGTATAGGGTTACATTAAAATTTTCGGTTGAAAATTCAGACGAAAGCCGATCTGCGTTTTCACTGCCGGTACAAGTTTACTGTGCAGAAAACCTAATTTTGACCCGTGAACGAGACGGTTAGTGTTTTTAATATGTTTCCTTCAACTTTGGTTATTTTGAAAATTTTTGTTCAAAAATAGAATTTAATATTTTATTCTGGTGAAAATGTCGGAAGAATCACGATCGGAAAATACAACCGGGTACGACATGGAGCAGATTAGGGAGCACAAAAGAAGTGAAGTAACTTGATGGGACTTGATGGAAATGGTTTATGACACACTCCAAAAGTGTAATCATCACACTTTTCAAATTATAACATATTATATTCTAAAAACCTAATTTTCTCTCTCTTCTCAAACCAAACAAGGCACAAGGTCAAAACTTGCTCTCCAAGCTCATTCCTCTCTCCTCAATTTCGTGCCACTCTCTCCCTTCTCTATATATACACCTCTCATTTTCACTTCGTCACCTTCCTTCTTCAAACTCCATTAAACCTTCATCTTCTTCCTTTCTTCTAAAAGTTCAAGTTTTTAAAGCTTTAGTTTTTATTCGTCTTTTCTACTTAAGTTCTTCATTAAAGTTCTTCCTTACACTAAGGGTAATGCTCTCATATGAATCTTTTTGCAAGTTTCATCTTTTATTTCTTAGTTTACTTTATGTGTTCTTTATATGCTTTAAACTTCTAAAATCTCTCTATAATGGTAGAAAACTCCTTTTGAGTTGAAACCACTTTTTATAGTCTTGTATTAACTTATATTTTCACATACGAAGAGGTTGTTTAAAACAAAAATCTCTAACTATCTCTTCAAATGAAGGTCGAATGCTTGCATTTGTGACCTAGGAAGTTTTTGTTTCAACTTTTGGAATATGATCATGTGTTTGAGTTTCTAACTATCCATTGATCTTACATCTATAAATCTTGGAAGTTTTGATAGCTTGTTCCTATGATGGCTGAAAATATGAATAAGTAATCCTAGGATATTATGTTTCAACTTTCCAAGTATGTTCATGGATTTAGAACTCTTAATACCTTGTGATTCTAAACCTAAGAGTTATTGTTAAACAAAGAATATTTTCCTCATCATCCTATGATGGCCGAAACTTAGTGTTTAGGTGCTAGGATGTTTGAGTTTTTATTTTTTCCAAAATGATCATGGACTTAAGCTCCATAAGATATTTGGATGCTAAGTCTAAGAGATTGGAAAGTTTAAGGATTTCTAACTTGTTTATTCTATGTTATTAAAGCTAGGATGTATTACTTTCATTTTTCCAAGATGATCATGGACTTGAACTCCATAAGATATTTGGATACTAAGTCTAAGAGATTGGAAAGTTTAAAGATTTCTAACCTATAAATCCTATGAAGGCCGAACCTAGAAGGTTAAGGACCTAAGATACTTTGTTCTTATTTTTCCAAAATGATCATGGTTTTGAGCTCCTTAATACATATGGATGCTAAACCTAAGAGATTGAAAAGTTTAGTGAATACTAGCCTATTTTACTAGCCTTGGCCGAATACCCTAAGTTTATAACTTAGTGGGATTTTAATTCAACTTTGTTAAATGATCATTGTTTATGAACTCCTAACACTTAAGGATCATAAATCCATGAGTTGTATAATTTTCGAGAATCTCTAACCCTAAGAACTAGTCTTGGTCGAACATATACCTTGTGGTTTAGTGTTCTTGTTTGATTTTAACTTGTGATTTTGTATTCATAACCTTAGACTTCCATAGCGGAGAAAACGAGGACGTTCGTGGTATACCTCTTCGAGCATCTAATCTCCTTACCTTCATAGAATGTGGAGTTAATACTTTGTGGTGTGATGACGAGGAGCTTCGAGTTCGAGAGTTCGGTGATAACCCAGGTGGGGGAAATAACCAACCTATCGTCGGAATGGATAAGTAGTAGATTATATAATAATTATATAGTGCGACCTAAACCCTACTAGTAGTCGAGTAATCGATAAGACCAAAATCACATTGGAAACCTTTTTTGAAAAACCAATGGCGATTCGGGGATTGTAAGTTTATCGATATTAGGTTGATTTTATATTCTTGATGGTTGATTTGAGTTTATTACCTTTATTGAATTGATTTTTGTGCTATGTTGGTGATATTGGAATATTTTGATTGATATTGTGTTATGCATGATCTTCCTGGTTTTTATTATTATGCTTAGTGGATTTTAAGCAAAGATATATATGTTGTCTACGAGATGATTGTTTTGGGTGTGAGGATAATGATGATTTAGAAGTGCCTAACTTAGATGATGTATGTTAAAGAGGTGTTATGGCATAGAATATGTATCAAGTTCTAATGGAAGGTTAAGGCACTAGGATGTTGTTAAATCGGGTTGGTGGGATTCAAGTATAGGTGTTGTTGTCCATGTCCGTGTATTGGTAATATAATACACAAGGACAAAAGTGTATTGGTAATATAATACGCAAGGACATCTGTGTATTGGTAATATAATACACCGTGTATTGGTAATATAATACATGTAAAACACTTGTGTATTGGTAATATAATACACCGTGTATTGGTAATATAATACACATAAAAATCAAGAGTTCTCGTGAGACCACTTCCACCTTAACGGGAATGGGGGTGGAACACCTTAACGGGAATGGAGGTGTGCACTAGGTGGAACATCCTAACTGGAATGAGGATGTGCCCCGATGCAGATGAGGGGTGGTGACACGATAATGTAAAGACATGGTGATAGGATTAGAGAGGTTACGTTAAAATAAATTGTTAGATTACCTGAGAGTAAGAGTAGAGGATGGTATATATTAACTTGAGGATGATTCGTTAGTTATGTGTGTTGTTTGTCTGTGATAATTACTGTATAATTTACTATGACTCTTTTCCATTTTTTGATGATAGAACTGTTTCTTATCCCCTGTATATTTCTGTATGTTGTATTTTATCTCCTTGTGGAATCGTATGAGAAGACCCTGTGGATGAGCGTAACCTGGAGGAGTTGGATGGAACTCCCTACGAACCGGAGGTTGGAGGACGAGCTGTGACCCATGGTAATTAGGATCTAGTTAGTTATGGCCAGTACGTCTCGTGAGGCATATTTTTATTATGTTTTCCGCTGTTTAACTTTTTGTCTAAGTATATGCCTGTGAGGGATCCTACTGATAGGATATCCTCAACAGTGTTTTGTAATATGCATAATATACTTATGTTGTGATATGCCATTCTATATAAAGTTGTATACTTTATAAGTTAAGTTTTAATTTTTACGTATTTTCACGTTAAGCGTACAATTAAGTAATTAAATAATGAGGATTTAATCTAATGACACAAAGAGGCATAGTGGGGTGTCTCAGGAACTACGCAACCCCTGCAACAACCTTTGTATGGAATGCCTTGTGGTTCGGTTTCTGTCAACCCAAACAACCCATTTGCATATATACCATATCCAAATAGAGTAACGACGACCGCCAATACATCTGGACAGGCAGGACCGTCGACGGGGGGGCAAATCCTCGGTCAAGAGAATGGAGTAACAGGGTCAATGGTAGTGACCCGTACTCGACAGGATCGTCCGTTAGTGCGGCCCCAAGTATCCTCACTTAGATAACCACCCCCACAAAATGTTGTTGGTTTGTCGGAGGCTACATTGGCTAATGTTCGACAACAGATAGATTCCAGTAACTTTGAAATAGTGAATACTTTTACCCAACAAATGGGTACAGTGGTTACACCATTAATGCAAAACACAAATGATGCATGCCTCACATTGGCAAATGAGATACTAGGTTAAACAGAGCCTTGGGTGTACTAGACCCAGAGGACAACCAAAATGCCAATAGGAATGCAAATAGAAATGTCAACCAGGGTTAGAATAACCAACCCCAGGTTGAACAACAACAAGTTATCCAACTTGATGGATCATAACAAAACGACGAACAACCACAGCCCCATCGTCGAACCCCGCTAAGACATGGAAATGTACATGTTCTGTAGCCAGGGGAAGACGAAGACATTTATATAAACCAGGGTGCTTTGGGAGCACTTCGTCAGAATATTTTAAATCAGAATGTTAATCAAGTGGTGGAACAAGCATTAAATAGGTTTGGCTTTAACATAGGTTATTCTAACCAGCCATTCTTTGCCTCTGCGTTCCCTGATTGGGCCCAACAGGCAGAGATGCCTCGAGGGTACAAGATTCCCTAATTTTTAAAATTCTCAGGGGAAAGTTGAGAGTCGACCGTCGAGTACATCGCTCGATATATGATCGAATTAAGAGACTTGGCCTTGGATGAAGGACTCAAAATGAAGTTTTTTCCTAGTTCCTTAACTAAGAATACTTTTTTTTGGTTTTCGACATCGAGGCCTAACTTTGTCCATTCATGGATTCAGCTGGAAAGAAGTTTTCATGACCAATTCTTTAGAGGAGACTTGAAAGTTGGTATGACTGATCTTTTCAACATGAAGAGAATGAACAATGAGGAAGTCGATGACTATCTAGCTAGATTTCGGCAGATGAGAAGTCGATGTTTTACACCGATACCTGAAGTAGAGATTGTTAAAATCGCTGCGGGAGGATTAGATTATTATACCAGAAAGAAACTGGTTAACCAACATTTGATTGATCTTTCTCAGTTGGGCGAGAAAGTTCGATAGATTGAAAACTCAAAACTGAGAAATTGTTCCAGCAAAAGAAATTCCTTAAGAGAGAAAAGATTAATTTCGTCGGATGTAGTGATTCCGACGAGGAGGAAGTTAATTCTGAGGAATTTGAAGTAGATTTAGTCAAACTTAAAAATGGACCTCCCTAAGTTTGTCAAGCCTTGAGGCCTGTAAGGGCCAAGGAAAGAATCCCTTTATAAACAAAAAAGTTTATACTTTTGATATGTGTAAGGCTGACCAAATTTTCGACATATTGTTAAAAGACAAACAGTTGAAATTGTCGGATGATCATAAACTTTTAAAGGCACATGAAATTAAAGACCTAAAATATTGTAAGTTTCAGAATACTTTCGGCCATGTGACTAATGATTGCATGCATTTTAGGGACATCATTCAAAGATGATTGACAAAAGGGATACTAAAATTTTCGGATAAGAAGCCTGATATGAAGGTTGATACAGAACCTTTCAGTGCTGAGGTATCAAAGGGTGACCACAAGACTCATCTGGGAGTGGGAATGGTCAATATAAAAGCTGGGTAAAAATTCAAAATAAATTTGTCTGACGCATTTCATATTTATCCAAAACCTGGCGAACAGTTGGCTGAGTTTGCCAGCAGAAAGAAAGAAGAGGGGAGACTGAAAATATGCCCACACTGTGAAATGTTTTATGATGACTTGGTAGCACAAAAGGCAAAAGCACAAAAGACACCCTCCTACCATCCAATGGAAATGAGTGAGTCTTTCGACAATCAGAGAAGATTTTCTCATTCGAAGATACCTGCAGGTCCGAGTCATACTAGGCCAAACAATGTATACCGTTGACCGGGGTATTATAATCGGAGAACCAACCGAGGAAATGGAAGGTGGTTTGACGAATCTTCCCATGAGTCTGTAAAAAGCAATAAAACTCCAAGAGGACCTACAGTTCGAGCAAGAACTAGGGTACCACCATCTAATGTGATGGTCAACAAATGGGTGAAGAATTCCGCAACGGCCGCCTACCCCGAAGTGCGAAGTCAGGGATGGGCCAATAGGAATAGATTTACTGGTAACCCACCATTTTGGAACGAAAATTATCGAAGGGATCATTTGACACAAGGTACTAATACGACGGGACTAGGATTGTCTGGGCCGTCGAATCAACCAGAAATGACCAAAAGTCAGAAAAGAAGATTACAGAGGCTTAGGCAAGCCATCAAAATAAAATGTCGAAGTTAGAAAGCATCCAAATAAAGGAATTGCCTTCCAATGACAAGGGATGCTTAAGGTCAAACTGGTATAAAGGAAGATGTCAGGCTTCGAAGTGTGGTGGTGAGCCAACATGGTAAAGAGAATTCCGACGAGATGCAAGAGTGTGCTAGACAGGGTAAGTTGCCAATGGCTATCCCTCAAACCTATAGAACTCGTGAGCAGAGGTCACCTTCAACTGTATCAACGGGCAATTGGCCGGTATGCTTAGTTGATATAGAGAAACTTGCCTGAATTGAGAAAGACAATGAGGCTAGAATAAAAGGAAAAGAGAAACTGGTAGAGTTCAAGCCTGGGTGCAGTTTGACAGCGAAGGAACCTTCGTTCGACGAGGTGATTGAGGCATTAAACGATCTAAATGATCAGATTAATGCTAATAGTGATACCAAAGTCGACATGGAGGTAGATGATGTCGAAAATGATTTATATGATATTATCAGAGCAGTTGATAATGCTGGCGCAGGGATAGCTAGACCTTTGTCAGATAGGTCAGGCTTAGATGATGAAAGTGATTTAAGAAGGAATTTTGGAGTACCAGGTCCATTCTTGGACGAAGATCCAGATAATGAGATTATATTGGAACCAGGAATGAAAATGAAGATTGGGTCGATTTCAGTTATTCCTGCAGAATTTGAGGGATATCTGGAAGTGGAGTATTCCGCCATCAACTTAATGCCTAGAGCAATGTTCAAGAAATTGGGGAAAGATGGCTCTGATTTGATTCCAACAGACATGATCATTACTGATTTTAGTGGCAAGACGAGACATCAGATGGTGTTGCCATGTTGAATATTCAAGTTGGAACTGTAGAGAGAATTACTTTGTTTGTCGTAGTCCCTGCCAAATCAAGCTATAATCTACTTTTAGGCAGAGACTGGATTCACGTAGTTGGGGCCATTCCATCTACAGTACATCATAAAGTTATCTTGTGGAATGCACAAGACCAAGTGGAAATAGTAGAGGTGGATGATAGCGCTTGCTATGCCCAACAACTCCATGTAGACTTCAAAGTATATGCGCCAAATGTCAAACCCATTACTGCAACAGAGGGGGTAATCGACAAGGATGCCTTGGAGGCTTGTTTGTTGAATCAGTTTGGAATCAAAATCAAGAAAGAGGTCGATGAGGTTCAGCCAAGTGTTGACCATGAGTCTTGAACAACAATTACAGAGGTTGTTGGCTTATTTGGCCGACAAAGAAGTCTACACTTCTGAAGGAGTGTTAGCCGATTGTATCATCGACGACGACTCGTTGGGATTCGAAAAAGGGGCCGACGAGAAACAAAGCGCCGAAGTAGAAGATCTTTTGGAGGAAATAAACTTGGGAACTAAGGCTAATAAAAGG